>CAOLHI010001232.1:0-654182 GCA_948474755.1 Ctenosaura bakeri | reverse complement strand
CCGATGCTCAAACCTCCACACAACGCTGACTTGCGTTGCAAACTTACTCCACGAAATTTCGCGCCCACGAAAACCCATTTACAAAAATTGCAACCTTTAAATGGAATGTCACCCTGTGTCACTTCCAGGGTTAAATTTACCAAAACTCCATTTCATTTCTGCTTTCGTCCATCTCCAAGATACACACCCACACAAACACACACACACAAATTCCCCTCTGCGCAAAAATTGGGATTGTTAAGTTTGCCGGACTATTGTCCGAACGGCCAAATCAACCTGAGTTTTAAAGGAATTTTTAACGTCAAAAATGTTAGTCGGAGTTTACGGTATTTTTGCGCAGAAACTGATAAATAAATACTTATAAATTTCCTTCTGCGCATGTTCAGATTTCCCGGTGACACAAAATCACAAGATCGGAGGACGTGCCTCTTTCCCCCCTTTTCCGCGGAGTTCCCAGCAGTTCCGCACCTAAATCTCTACGAGTGTTTAGGAAATTCCACTTGACCCATATAATTAATTATGATTATTGGCCGCAGTTCAGGATGGGAATTGATGTCCGCGGGAAAGAAAAGGGGGAAGTTTTGCGTCGTCCGTATTTAGCAAGAGAGGGTCGTTAGGGTGGCGGACTTTGCCCACGTTGCAAAACTGGTGTGGATTTTAAAAGCATTTTATAGTTAGATTAATCTTCCAATAATTAGTTTTCTTCTTACGTCTTAGTCGCGGTTCAGTTTAATCTAATTTAATTTTAGCTCTAATTTGGTTCTAACTCGGGTATAGCTTGTTCCTTTTTCCTTTCTTGTCATTGGTCTGAAAATAAATACAAATTTCGAGAAAAAGAGGGAGATCTTTGCAATTCGTTAGGAGAAATCCAACGCGCCTCCGCTACCTAGCCAAGCGTGCATAAAGTCACGTAACGTCATCTGCAACAGATAATCACAGTAATTATTTTTGGAGATTAGGGAAGGAGGAAGCAATTAACAGAAGACATTTGGGAAAAAAAGAAAAAAGATAACAGCCTCTTCTGCAGAGCTGGCCGGCTGTTAATCCCACATCGGAGGGAAAAAGATCCCACTGTGCGCCGTCACGGACAGTCTCCTGGCCCCCCCTTTTTTTTTGGATGATGGTTATGGGAAGGAAGAAGCGGAAAAAAACAGGGACAGGGAGGAGGAATTAAATTAATTTGGGAAAACGGCAAGGCCTGTTTACTGAGACGTAGAAGATACAGGACCAGGTAGCTGTGACTTAAAGAGGAAAATCTGGATCGCATTGCTCTTTATGTATTTACTCGACGAGGGGCCACCACTGGGAAGGCCCCGTCCCTCTCATCCCCCCCAGGACACTCTCTCAGCCCAAGAAATCCCCGTAATGCAGTGGTTCTCAACCTTCCTGATGCCGCGACCCTTTAATACCGTTCCTCGTGTTGTGGTGACCCCCAACCATAAAATTATTTATTATTTACAATGCCTCCCCCCGACAAAGGCCGCCTTGCCAGCCACGAACGGCGGGGGGCGGGCAGGGAGGGAAAGAGGAGCCGAACGTCTCCCCCAGGAAAAAAACTCCCAGAATCCCCCCAGGCTCTGCTTCTGTTTCACTCTCGTTTTCACTGGGGGGCAGTGTGGGAAAAGTTTCCAGAGTGTCGACCCTGGCCGGGGGGGGAGGAATCCCAGCGCCTTTGTCTTTTGCGCCGGGTGCAGCTCGGCCGACGGGAAAAGCACCGCCTTGCGGCCCCCCGGCCCTTCCGCAGCGCCCCCCTCCATGGCGAGTGGGGCAGGGGCCGTGGCGAGGAGGGGGCCTGCCCCCCGTGCTGCCACCCCCCCAAGCTGGCCCGTCAGATGGGAGGTTCTCCCGGTAGTGGAGAAGGGGAGCGATTTCAGTCCCTTCTGAATGGGGGGCAGGAGGACGTGAGCGCGTGGCTCGCGCTTGCGCACCACCACCGAGGAGGAATTGGAGCCTAAGAGCATCGGAAATACGTATTTTCCGATGGTCTTAGGCGACCCCTGTGAAAGGGTCGTTCGACCCCCAAAGGGGTCCCGACCCACAGGTTGAGAACCGCTGCCGTAATGGATTGCGAAGGAGAACGTCTTGAAGGCCCACAACACCACCTTAATTAAAATCGGACAGCTTGGGTTTTGTCGTCCAAGGGCAGCCCCGGACGAAAGGACGGAGAAAAAGGTCTCCAAAAGTCGGCCGTCTCCCCACCCTCCGTGCGCGGGCTCACCTGAGGGGCATCCGGATGGCGATGATCCGGTCGATGGCGATGGCCAAGAGCGAGAAGATGGAGCTCTGCGTCAAGACCAGGACGAAGCAGGTGATGAAGAGGCAGACGTAGAAGGAGGCGCAGAACCCGGTGCTGATGGCGACGGCGAAGGGGATGGCCAGGACGCCCACCGCCACGTCCGCCACGGCCAAGGAGGCCACGAAGTAGTTGGTGACGTTCTGGAGGTTGCTGTTGAGGCACACCGCCCAGCAGACGAGGATGTTCCCCGCGATGGCCAGGATCGCGATGGCCAGTTCCAGGGAGATGTAGACCACGTCGGCTATGAACTCCGAGTAGCCGCGGGCTACCATGGCGAGGCCGGAGCGAGAGGAGGGTCCCAGAGAACGGTCCCCGAGGGCATAGCGGCAGCCGTGCACCTCAGCCGGGCGTCCGTTCTCTGCAAAAAGGCACCTCCGTCGTCGTCCTCCTCCTCCTCCTCTGAGCCGGTCCGGATTCGTCTTCCACACAGGCAGAAACTAAGACCCGGTTCTGCTCCAAGCAACATCAGCAAGGGTGAAAAGACGCCTCCGAACGAAAAATCAACACACGTTGTTTGGACGATTAATCCTCTGCCATCCCAGTATTTCCGGTCCCGGTTCTCCCTCCTCCTCCCTCTGTCGTCCTTGGCTTGCTTAAATTTCTGCAAACTGATATTTCTCCATACCTTCCGACTGAATTCCAGTCTGGCAAAGAAAATCCCGATTAATCCTCTTTCTTCTTGCTTTCTCCCCGTCAATCACTCCTCCTCCTCTCTCTTCCATCCTCGGCTCACTTCAACGGCTGCAAATTTTCGCTCGAAAGTGCGGAAGGAGTTCGATCTCCATTGGATAGAGAGGAGAGGACGTGGCAGAGCCGTGCCGTTCAGGCAAAAGCAAGCTGCGGGAGAGTCCTCTAGCTTGTGCGATCTTCCTCGTTAATGACTTCGGCCATCTTGACGTTGCACGACGGCACACGCGTCCCGGTTTTTCATGTAGGAAGACATGCCGTGGGCCCAAGCGGCTTAGCTTAAAATTATATTTCCTGTGCGAACACCACACGGCTCTCTCCTCCTCACCCTCAGTCACTTCCTGTCTCCGTTTCGACCCCTCCCGAGCGCAGCGTCCTTTGTCGTCTTCCAAAATTTAATCTCCCGCGGATGTGAGACTGCAATTTCTTTCCCCGTTATCACAGGTATAACTTGTGTTAACCTTAAAATGGAAACAGAAAAAGTGAGATATTAACGATATATATATATATACACAAAGCATAGTGTCGTGGTTTGCGCATCAGAATCTTTGCTCAGCCATGGAATCACAGAATCACAGAAATGTAGAGTTGGAGGAGACCCCCAGGGGCCATCCAGTCCAACCCCCTCAAAGCACTCCCGACAGATGGCCATCCAGCCTCCGCTTAAAAACCTCCAAGGAAACCCACTTGGTGCCCTTGGGTGTGTCACATACTCTCAGCCCCAGAAAACCCGCAATAGGGTCACCTTACGGCCACCATACATTGGAAACAACTTGACGGCACACGACAACACCACTATGGTTTGGGCACTGGACTACAAATGGGTTCGATTCCCATTCGCTCAGCCACGGAGTCCGTGACTTGGGCGAGTCACACTCTCTCAGCCTCAGAGGGAGGCAAATCCACTTTGTTGGGGGGGTCTCCGTTAAGACAGAAATGACTTTAAGGCACACAACAACAGTGGCAATGAGGAGATTGTCTGTAACAAAGTCACCCCTTTAAATCGATCCCCTGGTGCAAATTGGGGTGCAAAACTGGGGTTGCAAATTGGGGTGCAAAACAGGTTGCAAATTGGGGTGCAAAACGGGTTGCAAATTGGGATGCAAAACTGGGTGCAAAATTTGGGTTGCAAATAGGGGTGCAAAACTGGAGTTGCAAATTGGGGTGCGCTACCACCACCACCACCATCATCCCCAACTCCACAAACAAGAGCCGGGTTTTTCTCCTCCTCCTCCTCCTCCGACGGCGCGTCTCTGTTCCTCCAATTTCACTTTGGGATTAATTACCCTCCTTCTTACCCCTGGGCAGTCCGGGGTTTTGTTTTCGGTTTTGCACGGCCTGTGCCTGTCCCGGACTATTTGCTCCTTGTGCCGTTCCGTTTTTCACCCCCTGGAACAGCCCGTTCCCTTTCCTCTCCGTCTTGGCATTTTACACACACACACACACACGTTGCACACAGACAATGGAAAAGCCTTCGAACAATTTGATCAAGTTGCTGGCAAGATAACCAGGGAACGGATATACATAATATAAATTTATTCCGTGGAGCCTGGGAGCACGTCCAAATCCACCTTTTTTTTAAAAAGGCAAATCTGTGTGTCATTTGGAGGGATCTACACTTTGCATCGTTATTCATTAAAGGTTTAAATATCTTCCAACGATTGATTGAAACTGGGACACCGTGTGTGGCCGAGCAACACTGAACCACAATTTAGACGACAGAATTTATTAATAGACACACGTGCAGAAAAGCTAGAAGGGTTTGCTTTTGCCCGAGCTGACTGGGAAGGCCAAAGTTTCTACCCTTAATTGGACGCAAACCGATTTTAAACTCCGTTTGCAGCGGCCGGAGAAAGCTGAGAACGAAGGGAGAGGAAGCCGGGACGTTTTAAGAGCAACTGGGAAAATGGGAAGGTGGAGGAAATAAATCAAGACGGTAGATGACCCCTGGTTAGCCTTTCCAACTCTGTGAAAGTGGGGCCCATCGTCCACCCCCTAAGGGAGGCGCCCACATCCACCCTCCGTTTAACGATCTCCAAAGAAGGGGATGAAGCAGTGCCCACTTTCTTTAAACATAGAATCATAGAATCATAGAAATCTAGAGTTGGAAGAGGCCATCCAGGGGCCATACAGTCCAACCCCCTGCCATGCTGGAACACCCTCAAAGCACTCCCGACAGATGGCCATCCAGCCTCTGCTTAAAAACCTCCAAGGAAGGAGGAGACCCCACCACACTCCATATTCCACTACCGGACAGCCCTGATGGTCAGGAAGTTCCTCCTGAGGTTCAGGTGGAATCTCCTTTCCTGCAGCTTGAATCCATTGCTCCTTGTCCTGGTCTCTGGAGCAGCAGAAAACAAGCTCTGACCATCAAGGAAGTTCTTCCTGAGGTTCAGGTGGAATCTCCTTTCCTGCAGCTTGAATCCATTGCTCCCTGTCCTGGTCTCTGGAGCAGCAGAAAACAAGCTCTGACCATCAAGGAAGTTCTTCCTGAGGTTCAGGTGGAATCTCCTTTCCTGCAGCTTGAATCCATTGCTCCTCGTCCTGGTCTCTGGAGCAGCAGAAAACAAGCTCTGACCATCAAGGAAGTTCTTCCTGAGGTTCAGGTGGAATCTCCTTTCCTGCAGCTTGAATCCATTGCTCCTCGTCCTGGTCTCTGGAGCAGCAGAAAACATCTCCACCACCTTTCGAGGTTGTTTTTCATCCACTTTTGGCAAAAGCTGGAAACTGCCGGCGCGACTGTCGGAAAGGGGGCCGCCCTCCCCGTCCGGCGATATGGGCCTCGATCGTCCTATTGTCGGTCGCGTTAAGGACACGCCTAATGCAATAACTGTCCCCTGATCATCGCCCTCGCATTAACCCTCCCGGCGCGGTTTGTTTTTAAACTTCGCCCCCATTGGTTCCCTCCCTAATTCGTCTTCGCTACTCGCCTGTTTCCAGTAATAAGAGGAAATTAAATATTAATCACAGACCATTTCCCCCCTCGGCGGCTGTTCCGTTCTCGGGGTTGCTACAGAAATGGGTGACGCGGATGCCGTTTGGGGGAAAAAACCACCCGTGACGACACGCACACATTTGTCTCGGGGATGATGGGACATGTTTCATGCACGGGGGAAGGTCCCTTGCAGAACGAGGTGGGGGCCACTCCCACGATCAATACCTAACAAATATCTCTGCGTATCCATTGCTGTGGAGCATGGGAGACGTAGTTGCGCATGCTGTGGTATGCCTTCGAGTCGTTTCTGACTTATGACTTATGGGTTTGGGGTTTTTTTTTAGGGCTGAGAGAGTGTGACACACTCAAGGTCACCCCAGGACAGCTGGGTAGGGCTCCATGGTTTCCCTACAAGCCGCGTAATAATGTTAAATATTGCATTTCCTCTGGATACCCGAATCAGTCCCTTTCCCAGAACCACTTGCAATAAATAAATTAATTTATTCACCCGCTTTTATAGTGCAATCCATCCATAGGGGGAGAATGGGAGATAGCCAGACCCCCCCTCGAAAAATTGAAACAATTAAAAGGTATGTCTAGACAAAGGTTTCCAATTGATTAAAAAAAAGAATGAGAACGAGGGAAGATAAAAACAAAATATCTCTAGACAAAGGTTTCCAATCAATTTTTTAAAAAAATGCACGGGGAGGAGGAAGATATGCAAACTGAGTTAATAAAGCAAATTATTTTGGTTTTGCTAGAACTATTGCAAGCTTTTGCATTAAAAAGAGAGGTTAGATGAGACCATTATTTGACTCACGTGTGTATATATATATATATATATAATGTATATATACATATATACATTATATATATATTTATATATATACATACATATATATGTATATATATATATACATACACACACATATATATAATATGTATAATATATATTTTATATATATATATATATTTATATATATTTTATATATTATATATATATATATATTATATTTTTTTATATATATACATATACATATACATAAAATATAAAATATATATATATATATAAAATAAATAAAACCACAGCATGCATGCATATTCTTTGCATTGCTGGCCATTTGTGTTCTGGGTTGGTCTAACTGACCTCAAGGGTACCCCATTTTTACTCTCCCCCCTTCTCTCTCCATGACCTCTTTTGCAATCAGCCATGGCAGATTCTCTTCTCTAATTGGGATTTTTTTTTTATTTAAATTGAGGAAAGGTCGGCTTTATTTCTATTGTTTCTAGGATATACGCTGCATCTTTGGAACGGGGGGGGTAGACTGGATGATCTTTGGGGCACCCCCCCTTTTCTTTCGCAGTTTTCTATCTCATGCCAACCTTCCTCTGCTTGGAAACTTTTCCACGGCATAGCAAAGAAAAGAAAAAATGTTAACAGTTTAAATCGGCAATTATAAACAATGCACGGTAATCTGTCTCTGAAAGCTTTTTCTTGCAAAAGACGGAGAGATCAAGAGATAGCAATTAAGGGCTCCTGAAATTAGATTATCCTCCATTTTAAAGAGGGGGGAAAAAAGAAACATAAATGATATAAAACCACACACAAGAGAGAGAGAGAGAGAAAGGACAGCTACTGGGCGTCCAAATCCTTAACTCTATCCTCGTTAAAAAAAAACAACAAGTTTTCCTTAACGAGGTCTGATTGTTCTCCTCTCGGGAGGCTGGAATCAAGATGCCTCTCTAAAAAACGGGAAGCAAAATAAAATAAAAATAAAATAAAATATCATCATAAATCTTCTTTATTTTCCTTGCCTTTTCTCCAGAACTAAAGTTTTACACACCATTGCAAGGAATTAGGCTGGCTTTGGCGAGAAAAAAAAGGGCAAGGTAGGGTTGCCCTGGGTTGCAATTCCCATCATCCCCTCCCAGCCATGATGAAGAATGCTGGGAGTTGCAGTCCCAACAGAGCTGGGGCGGGGCTGATCCTTGCACCAACCAACGGGAACACGCCGGAAGCCACGCGCATGAGGGTGCACGGTTTCCCTCTCTTTATTTTTTATTTTTTCCCCTCCTCGTCCTCTGTCTAGCTGGAAGCTTTTTTAGCAGCATTAGCATCCTAGCAAATGAATGTGCAAAGTTTCACAAAAAAGGAACCACAATGGTTTCGGGGTCAAGAGTGTTGAGCTACTATGAACCCAGGAGACCCGGGTTCAAGTCCTCATTTTTTTTTTTTCAGCTGGGCGGCCTTAGGTAGGATGTATCTCACTCCAAATAAATAGTGTTTGTTCACTGTATTATTTGCATGTGTGGATTCAGTTCCTGACCGTGTCACACACTCTCAGCCCCGAAAAAGGGGGCCTCCACCACTCAGAAAGGTGCACAACAATAAGCAATAATAATAATAATAATAATAATAATAATAATAATAATAATAATAATAATAATTGTTATTATTCTAGACTACGAAGGTGCCAAATTACCCCACCGCAGATTCCCAGTTTTCCTGGACAGCAGCTGAGGATGCAAACCGATAGCTAACGAGAATTGCCACGCAGTGAAAGTGACGGTTGCAATTAAATTCTTCCTCCGGCCACGGCCAAACTCTTCCTTCCAGCTTCTCTGGACCGAGGAGGGGACGCCGTGTTCCCGTTTTGCCTTTGCCTTTTTTTTTCTTTTTTGCAACGTCCCCAACGGCGTTTACCCCAGGACGGGACGCCCGTGAATTTAGGGGAACCCCCAAACTCCAGAAAGGCCCGGCGAGATTTGGAGGCCTCTTGGGGTCTTGCAATAGTCCTAATCCCATATTTGCCAAAAAGGGAGAGGAGATATGAAAGGGGAGCCGAGAAGGACAAGGGGGAGAGAGCCCTCCTTCTCCAAGAGGGAGGGAAATTTGCAAAATCTGGGGGAAGAGGGGAGGGGGACAGCCGGTGCCCCCCAAAAATGGGTCCAAAAACCCCTCACTGAGCAGAAAAACGGGGGAGCAGATGAGTGTTGCTAAAAGGGTGGCTTTGGGGCTCAGTGGTGATGGCAAGAAGGTAATTCAGGGGCAAATGGGATGCAGGGGGCTTGGTGGCCAAGAGAAAGGGGCTGGTGGCCATGAGGAATGGGCTGGTGGCCATGGGGAATGACAAGAAACAAGCTGGTGGCCGTGGGAAAGGGGCTGGTGGATGAGAAACAAGCTGGTGGCCATGGGGGATGAGCTGGTGGCCATGGGGAATGGGCTGGTGGCCATGGGGAGTGAGTTGGCAGCCATGGGAAATGGGCTGGTGGACAAGAAACAAGCTGGTGGCCATTGGAAAGGGGCTGCTGGCCGTGGGAAAGGGGCCGGTGGATAAGAAACAAGCTGGTGGCCGTGGGGGATGAGCTGGTGGCCATGGGGAATGGGCTGGTGGCCATGGGGAGTGAGTTGGCAGCCATGGGAAATGGGCTGGTGGACAAGAAACAAGCTGGTGGCCATGGGGGATGAGCTGGTGGCCATGAGGGATGAGTTGGCGGTCATGGCAAGAAGGTAATTCAGGGGCAAATGGGACTCAGGGGACTTGGTGGCCACGAGAAAGGGGCTGGTGGCCATGGCTAATAACCTGAGAAATAAGGTGGTGGATGAGAAACAAGACGGTGGCCATTGGAAATAGGCTGGTGGCCATGGGAAATGAGTTGGTGGCCATGGGGAATGGGCTGGTGGATAAGAAACAAGCTGGTGGCCATGCGAAAGGGGCTGGTGGCCATGGCTAATAACCTGGTGCACATGAGAAATAAGCTGATGGATGAGAAACAAGCTGGTGGCCATCGGAGATGAGCTGGTGGCCAGGGGGGATGAGTTGGTAGCCATGGGAAATGAGTTGACCGACATGGGAAATGGGCTGGTGGACAAGAAACAAGCTGGTGGCCATTGGAAAGGGGCTGCTGGCCATGGGAAAGGGGCCGGTGGATAAGAAACAAGCTGGTGGCCGTGGGGGATGAGCTGGTGGCCATGGAGGATGAGCTGGTGGCCATGGGGAATGGGCTGGTGGCCATGGGGAATGGGCTGGTGGCCATGGGGAATGGGCTGGTGGCCGCAGGAAGATTGGTGGCCATGGGAATGAATTAATTAATCAATTAAGCCGTGAGTCTGCTAGCTGGTGGCCCCGGAGGAAACCTCCTTTGAGCCTTTTATCCGCCTGGGCCACCGAGGCGGCCACCAGCGGCTACTAAGCGGCTGATGTTAACTTAACACACAGAGAAAGAGAAAAAAAGAAAATATTTGCTAAGGTCTGTTTGCTTTTCCCGCAGAAGTCACAGCGGCTCCAAACAAGACCCAAAACCCTTCGACTAATTTGCATACAAACGAGACCCCCTCCCCTCTCATTCACTTGCCAATTACTTTGCAACCGACCCCCTAATTAGCCATTTCCACCAGCCCTCAATTGCAAAAAAAGTTTCGATAAATTTCCCCTTTGCTGATCAAAAGCCAAGCAAAGAGCCAAATTAAGGGGAGGGGGTAACCCTCCCCCAAACCCCATTAATCTCCCATTAATTGCTGCAAAATTTAACCAATTCTCCCCCCCACCCCCCCCCAAATTCCCTCCCTAATTAAAACCCCATCCTAATTCTCTTAACTGCAAAGGGGAGTGAGCAAACATTCATAAAAGTGGACTCAAGAAGACCCTCCCTCCAGATTAAAATTTTAAGATTTTAGAATTATAATTATTAAAATCTTAATATTTTTAGATAAATCTGGGTGTCTCCTTCCCCCTCCCTGGGGAGGAGATTATTTAATTAATTAATTAATTTTTAAAGAGCCCCCCCAATGCACATATTATTTGGGGTGGAGTTGGGGGAAGAAGAGGGGGGAAATGTCCTTTCTCAGCCGCAGCCCCCTCCCCAAATGGCTCTGTGCACACTCTCTCAGCTCCCTTCCCTTGCAGGTAATTAATGAGGCCTCGTTAAACCCAAGAGGGTGTCCACCTTCATCACAAGGGGGCAACAGAAAGGGAGGGTGAGCAAATATGAAACGAGGAGGAACTACATCTCCCAGCCTCCCTTAGTTCCCCATTTGCCCCTCCTGAAAATATTAACACCCCTTTGAAGCTTTGCATCCACACAAACCCTGTTCATGACCTGCAAAAACCAGCCAAAAATCCAAGCTAAGAGGACTACAAAGCCCATTCGGAGGGAGGGCAAACTGCCTCGCCCTCGCTCCGGTTTGGCTTTACGATGGTCTATATCCGTCTACATACGAGATTGGCACCACATAGACAGGAAGGCGAGTTGACTTAAAAGGAGGCAAGTCTCACTTAAATAATATTTTTGGGGGTGCCCTTTGCACATCAAAAGGAAGCCCCCCCATCCTATTGTTCTTGAGGAGACCCTTTTAAAAACCTTTATTTCCCCTTTATTAGGAGTGGGAATACCCACATTTTCCCCCAAGTTCCAACTACAACTTCTTTTCATTCCAAATCGCAATGACAACCTCCTCTTATTATTATTTTGGGGACATATGGAAGGGGGCTGAAATCAAGGGTATAAGGATTCTGCCCCCCAAAAAAGGTTGCAGGGGTCCCTATAGGGGTATTTCTCTCCCCCCAACTTTACTGGTCTGGGAGGAGATGCGTATTCCCACGTTCCGCCAGACGCGTGTTTATCCTCTCCTCCCCCTACCCGGACCCGCTTCGCCTCCCCTCCTCCCTCTCTCTTTCTCCCCCCTCCCTGTCCCCCCCTCTCAATTTTGGGGAGGGGGCGGCCCCTTTAAACCTCGGATCTTCCCCACCTGGAATGAAACTCGGGGATTAAAAAACCCATCTCCAAATCTGAGCGCGGAAATCCGGAGGTCTGGCGCTTGGGTGGGCGACCTCTCCTTCCTCCTCCTCCTCCTCCCAGGCTAGCCCACCTTGCAGGGAGGACGGAAGGAGAGGACCCCCCCCCCCAAATTTTCAAACCACCCCCAACCACCCTGCGCAGGGCAATAAAGACGAACCGAGAAAGAGGACACGGGGTGGTTGGGAAGGAGCACGTCTGAAGGGGCGCTCCTCCGACCTCAGGCGGCAGGGCTTCTCAGGCGGCCCGGGGAAGAAGGGGAGGCATACAGAGGGGAGGGTGTTTTGGGGAAGGGTCTCCGCCCCGCGCCCCCTTCCCTCACCCTCCTTCCCCCTTCCCCAGTCGAGCGCGCAAAGGAGCTCGCCTCGGGTGTTTCACCTTCCTTCTCAGCCAGACCGCCTTGGGGGCAGGTCCGCCTCTCCCCCAGACCCCATTCACACGTACCTCGCCCCCCACCCTAAAGACACGCGTCTTCTTTCCCCCTCCATCCCCCCCTCTCCAATTTTTGGCTCACCTGCTGCTGCTGCTGCTGGCGGCGGCTTCTCCTCCTTCTGCCTGCCGTCCGGGCTCCTCCTCGCCGGCAGCCCAGCCCAGCCCAGCCAGCCCAACCCGGCCGGGGCTCGCCCTCGCCCGCCTCCTTCTCCTCCTCCTCCTCGGAGGCGCAGCAGAGGCGCCCCCCGCCGGCCAGGCGCGGGAGGAAGGAGCGCGGAGCTGGCACCGAAACTGCGCACCGAGGGCGCACGGACGGAACCAAACCAAAGCGCGCACGGGAATAGTAGTAGTAGTAGTAATAGTAGGGTATCCAAAGGGGGTGGGGGCTTTACTTCTCCTCCTCCTTCCCCCCAGGACCCCCAACCCCCTTTTCCTCAAAGTAGGGGGTCTTTCCCCCCTCCCTTTCCCCCAATTTTCTTCCAAAGAGTTTGGAGAGGGGCGCACGAAGGAAACCAAAGGGCGCACGGGGATGAGGAAGAGGAGGAGGAAGAAGAGGGTGGCAAAAGGGAGGAGGGGGCTTTACCTCTCCTCCTCCCCCCTCCCAGGACCCCCCTCCCTTTTTTCTCAAAGGAGGGGGTCTTTCCCTCCCTCCTTTCCCCCCCCCCAATTTTCTTCCAAAGAGTTTGGAGAGGGGCGCAGGAAGGAAACCGAAGGGCGCACGGGGATGAGGAAGAAGAGGAGGAAGAAGAGGGTGGCAAAAGGGGGGAGGGGGCTTTACCTCTCCTCCTCCCCCCTCCCAGGACCCCCCTCCCTTTTTTCTCAAGGGAGGGGGTCTTTCTCTCCCTCCCTTTCCCCCAGTTTTCTTCCATAAAGGTTGCAAGAGAGGTGCGCTTTCCCTTCTCCTTATGGATGGAACAACCGAGGGGGACACTGAGTGGGTGGGCTGGGTGGAAGGTGGGCTACCACTTAGCTTTGGACCAGAGAAGCCCACCCCCCAAACCCCCCCCCGAAAGGCGAGGAAACCAAGAAGGGGCGCGTTGCCTTTCCTCTCCCTCTGGGCACCCTTTGAGATTTGGGGTGCGCCTTCCCGCCCCCCATAACGTTTAGGAGGCAGTTGGGGGGAAATTTGGGGAGAGAGACCCTCCCCCTCGGTCACTTTAACGCCGCCCCCTTTAAATAGGACAGGGAATAGCTCCAAATGCCAAGTAATTTTTCTCTCTCTGCAAATATAACCTGCCTTTGTTAAGACTTCTCTCTCTTTAATTAACTGCTGTCTAGGAACCAGATTTCAGGGACAGACAGGAAGATGTAACTTTTTTTACCCCCCCGGGAAGTTACTTGGCACGTTCCTTTTCCTTCAGAGGGGGTTAATCCTCCTGAAATTTGTGATCATATTTTTAAAAGTATTTTTTTGTACATATAATACTGCTAATAATAATATTTAACTATTTTTTTTGGAAAATACTCCCCAACAGGAAACTTAGTAGACTGTAAATCCCCAAATCGCTTTATATTATTTACCCAACTTCATGCAAATCTTGTGTATTAATAATAAGTTAAACAAAGTCCCAGCTCACCCGGCAATCTAATTTTTTTCCCTTTTCCGTTTATGTTGGATCTCCTCCAATTTCTTGCCGCACAGAGAGGCTGATATTCAGAAAATATTTTGATCGCCAGGTAGATCTCGGCTGCGGAAAAGTCTTCCCAGCTCTCTCTTTATTGCAACAGCCCTTCGTGGCCATTCTCCCGACCCTGATGCTGCTAAAAAACCTTCCAGCTGGTCAGAGGACGAGGAGCAAAAGACGTATCAGGAAAATTTAAAAAAAAAAAAAAAAGAAGAAGAGCCTGTAGTCTTCCACTAAGTCTCCAAGAGGCTAGGATAAATTTGGGAAGGTCATCTCTCGAGGACCACATTTACCCATGGACATTTCCTTGATGATCCTCAAAGGAC
The DNA here is from genome assembly GCA_948474755.1 of Ctenosaura bakeri. Lineage (NCBI taxonomy): Eukaryota > Metazoa > Chordata > Lepidosauria > Squamata > Iguanidae > Ctenosaura > Ctenosaura bakeri. Next base: position 640,085 of record CAOLHI010001232.1, on the reverse strand, counting down.
CATAGAGTTGGGAGAGACCCCCCCAAGGACCATCCAGTCTGACCCCCTTCTACGCATTCCCTTGGAAAGATGGCCGCCCAGCCTCTCTCCCAAAGGAGGAGACTCCACCGTATTTCCAAGCTATGGTAGATACCACTCTCCCTAAGGTTGAGGTGGAACCTCATTTCCTCCTGAACTTGGCTCCATCGTGTCCTAGTCTCTGGAGCAGCAGAAAATAAGCTTGCTCCACCCTCCATAGGACGTCCCTTCAAATACGTCCCCTCTTAACCTTCTCTTCTCCAGGCCAAACCTACCCAGCTCCCTCAGCTGCTCCTCATAGGTCTTCCTAGCTTGCAGGCCGTCTCCCATTTTGGTCGCCCTCCTCTGGACAGCTTCCATCTTGTGTCCATCTCCTCCTTGAATCCTGAAGTTCAAACACAAGGGCGGATACCTCCCAACCGGGCCCTTGGTGGCTCCTGGTTTCCAGGTTGAGAACGCGGTAGAGCGGTTCCAGAACGTCACGTCCTGGGTCGCGGTGCATCCTCACACCATCCCCAACTTACGGGCAGCCCTATCCCGGGGTTTTCTGAGGCCGAGAATGTGTGAAAACCCCGTGACAGGGGTCGCCGTAATATCGCCATTAAGTTCAGAAACGCTTCCGGCATTTGGACGCCTTCTGCTGTGATTCTAACTCGTAAAATAACCAGGGAAACGACTGTACTCCCGCCTAAGGATGTGATATTCGGAAAAATTTCGGAGAATATTTTGGCCTCCTAGGAATGCTCGAGGGGTGATTCGAAAACAGACTACAGTGTGAAATCTGAATTTAGAATCCGATTTCTCCCTCCGGGTGTAGATTTACTTACCTGCATTTGGGCCTAAATCGAGATCATAATTTCCTTTCTTTACGTGTAAATTTAATTAACCGTGCTTACTGTAGCAAGTCACCCATGTGACGAGCGCACCGTAATTATATTTCTAAAGCCAGAGCATTATAAAGCTTGTAACGGGTGCGAGCGACACAAGGCGTCTATTGAAACACATTTAAAGATCAAAACATCACGCGTCTAGCGGGCTGTTTTTACTGCATATTCCAAAAAAAAAATTTTTTTTTAATAGGATAAAAACCAGCAATAACATATTTTACAGTCAAAATGTAATTTAGTTGGTCTTCAAAAGACGGATCAGGAATTAACGAGTATCCTTTGAACACGTGGGTTAAAGCAGCTGATTCTCGTAACAAGAGTTTCTCTCCTTTCAGTCAAAAAACAAAACCAAAAAAACAAGATTACAGTTTTAATATATCCCCCACCCACCTCTTTCTGTGCTTTTTTTTAATTGGATGCGTCGATTTTACGGGTATTATAGTTACGGATAATCGACACAAAAGGCAAAAGCTTTCCCCGTTTCTTTTCTTCGCAGTACGGAGACGCACCCTCCTAAGTTCTTAACGAACGTTAACGATCTCACCTTCTGCGGTCTTAACCCTCGACGGGTTTCTCTCCTCCCTTTTTTCCCACCACCACCCTCTCGATTAAAAGGCATTAAATTCTCGTGATGAAAAGGCAGAAGAGCGCGAAAGTCGGTACGGAGACGATTCTGCTCCGAAGTTTTTCTCGCTGCCGTACACCCGCAACCGAGATCTCCTCCCTTTCTCTCACCGCTATCCTCTCGATGAAAAGGCATTAAATTCTCGTGATGAAAAGACGAAAGAGTGCGAAAGTCGGTACGGAGACGATTCTGCTCCGAAGTTTTTCTCGTTTTTCCCGCAACCGAGATCTCCTCCCTCTCTCTCACCACTATCCGCTCAAATATTTAAGTTCTCACCATCAAAAGGTAAAAAGAATACAACGGATTTGTACGGAGAGGACTTTCTACTCAAAAACCAGCCCCTTTCTTTCATCGGTTCGTCTTCCTACAATCAGTCCGTGAAATTATGAGTCCCTTTTCTCTTGAAGTTCAAGAAGGAGGAAATAATGGTTCTTCAATTATAATGCAAATAAATAATTCATTAAAAACAAAATAAACAAAACCCCAGAGGCACCGCTGTTGAGTTCTCGGATTTGCAAGCCAGAGAGAGCAGGAGCTCGTTTGTACCGCAAATGAATGGGAGGTCTTTTGGATACACAGAAGGGGAAGTATTTTTGGGGGTCTTTGGAACAGTTTTTGAGTTTCGGGGGGGGGAGATTTGGCAGTTTGTTGCTCGTCCTCCATGTTTGGGGGGGTCTGTGGGAGAAACATTAACCCTGTTTATCAGCTCAAAGTCTTTCGAGTATTTGAAGGAAAACTTCACAGCATGACGGGGAAGACGGGAATGGCGGAAACCTACGAGTTCGTCAGGCCGCGTTGTGGCCCCGTGCTCCAAATTCGGTTGGCGTTCTCGGCACGAGTCCCGGAGGCACAAGGAAACAGAATTCCGGCTACATTCTCCCGCAGAGGGCTTACTCCGTTTTGCTCCCCGACGGCAAAACGATCCTCCCAGTTCCTGTCAGCTTTGGGTTCTCTAAAACTGTCCTGGACATTCCTGACCGTCCGCACACCCCTTGTGTGACATTCACAAAGCGTCCTTTAAGTGTCCCGCAGGCAGACAGAAAAGGCGGGGTAATGGCAAAACTACTACTTCCGCCCAAGTCGTAAAGAAAAAGTACACTTACGAAGAAAAAGCTAATGGCTCCTTCGAAAAATAAAATTAGTAACGTATGTCCCGCAACAGAGACGGGGTCTCCACCTTGCTACGGGAATGTCCCCAAATCCAGGAAAAGGATGGTGGGGAGAGGTTGGCTGGAGGTCAAATTTTCGGGGGGGGATGTCATCGGAACGGTGTGGCTTTCCCCGGAGCAGCCACGGCTTCTCGTTAATCCAGGGCCCAAGTAAGGCACTTGCTTAAATCTTTTTCCAGGCGAGTTCAGAACCCACAATACAATCCAGAACCTTCGTCTTTTTTTGTTTGTGTGCCACATTTCTAACTTTTAAGGGGTCCAATTCTTGGAGAGGCAAAATCTACCGCTGCGTGCAATATAAAGTCCCACAACGGGAAGCCTGCCCCACTTTTTTTTAAAAAAAATCAGGCTGCGAGGTGCTTGGCAGATAACACGGGGGGGGGGAATGAGGAAAGCGAAGCGTAGGCCTCAAGATGGCAAGAAACGATATCTCCGCAAGACAGTTTATCACAGTTCTGCTCTGAATAGGAGCTTACTCTATCCAGGCGACCGAAAATATCATTGATGAAGAAAAGGCTCTAAACTACTTGCAAAGCGCGCAGGAATAAAAGGCCAACAAGGAAAGGTTCAACCTAATACAAAAGCAAATTCTTCTGGAAGCACCACGTCTTCATTCTTCCTTCCCAAGTTGTGCCAAATCCTGATAGCTGGGAAACCAACTTGTGCTGTATTAAGAGATTTAAATTTTGGGTAATTAAAAAAAAGACTTGGAAGCTTTCCGAGAAAAAGGTAGAACAGAGGTAGGATTAAACACAGGAAACGCTAGGAATTGGGCAGGGTTTCCGGGGTTGGTTTTGCGAGGCTGGCATCTGTCCCCCCAAAACCCAAAAAAATTTTTTGACACCGATTGCCAGTCCGTTGAACTTGGAAAACGCTCTCGTATTTCCGGTGATCGTTGTGCAGATTGAGGAGACGGAGGCATCCCTAAGGCAATTAGCGAAGTTGACGATTCGGAGTTTCCCTGGTAGTTGGTGTGTATATTGTGTGTGCTGTGTTGTGGTGTCAGGAAACAAATCTCATCCCGGAGGATTTTATCGGACAAAAAGTCGTTTACGGATCTCCTCGGTGATCGTACGGATTTCCTCCTTTTTGATCTCGGCTTTGTCCGCTCATCTGCTTTCCTCCGGGAGAAGTTATGCACATCTGCGATGCTCGACTTCAGAATAATCAACTTATTCTTTTAAAAAAAACTCGAGCCTTTCTGAGTTCTGATCGGCTGAAGCCAACTGGCGGAGAGGTTCGTTAGGAGTCCCAATCAGAGGTGGCGCTTAACTGTGTCATGAGTTGCTTTTTGGGGGGGTTTTCCTCTATCCAAATCTTTGCATTTGAGGATTTGAGGGCTCTCAGGTTTCGAAGTATTTGTAAATCGCCGTGACGTACAACATGACGTTTTGCCAATCGGGGCGCTCGGTCCGTACCATCTCGTTAATGTCCTGCACCGAAGAGAGAAATAAATGTGACAAACAAGTATATTCATCTTGTAACAATGCTACAAAAGCATCAACTTCACCCTAATTACAACGGTGTCTGGGTCACCTATTAATACGTACACTGCGTCAAATGATTAAGACCATTTCTTTATCATGGTTTTGGTTGCTATGGACCACCAAGACTTAACTTAGATTTAAAACAGCTTTTAACCGCATATAATAAATGCATTTCTTGGCGAGTTTTAAATTAAGATATCTCAATTAAGATATTAAGAAGCTGGAGTTTCACGCGGGTGCTCACCAGAGTGGATTTGATGCCGACGCTTTCGGCCGCCTGGAAAGCCAGGGTGAAGTTTCGTCTCTGAAAACACAAGTTAAGTCCGTAAGTAGACAAATACAGGAAGCGTTTAAAAGGGCAACAACCAAGTACTTCCTCCTAAATTGCCCAAAGACAACCGGCCCTCCGTCTTCATGAGTTTGACTTTTACGGATTTGATTATTTGTGAGTTTCTCCAACCTGTATCCCCTAAATCTTATTTTCTAGGGGAACCTTCCCTCTGAGTGGCACCGATTGGGCCGCGTCGCCCATAAAAACCCACCTCTGGTGGTCCTCCTCTTCCACCAGCTGAGGTCACAGCCCGGTTTCAAAGCACCACGAACCCTCTCCCGACGTCCCCCCACACACCCGAGGAAGGGGAGGGACAAGAGAGAGGAAGTACAGGGCCATCGTGTTTGTCCACTCACTCTCTTTCCCTGACCTGGTTTGGACTCCCACTCCCTCGACCGTGCCTTGGTCCTCCACCCACCCACCCCTCCACCCACTTTGATATTTGCAGCTTTTCCACCATTGCGGGAATCCCGCGCCCCACTGGTCTGATCAGGGCTCTGCCTCTAATTCCTTTCTCTCCCCCTCTCCTTCCTTCTTTCTCATCCTGACTTCTTCCTTCCTTGAGCCAGCAGTGTGATGCGGCAGCCAAGAAAGCCAATGCAATTCTCGGCTGCATCCATAGGAGTCTGGTGTCTAGATCGAGGGAGGTACTGGTACCGCTCTACTCTGCTCTGGTTAGACCTCATCTTGAATCCTGTGTCCAGTTCTGGGCACCCCAATTCAAGAGGGATATTGACAAGCTGGAGCAAGTCCAGAGGAGGGCGACCAAAATGGTGAGAGGCCTGGAAGCCATGAAGCCCTATGAGGATGGACTTAGGGAGCTGGGTATGTTTAGTCTGCAGAAGAGAAGAAACATGAGAGCCATGTTTAAATATTTGAAGGGATGTCATGTTGAAGATGGAGCAAGCTTGTTTTCTGCTGCTCCAGAGACCAGGACAAGGAGCAATGGATTCAAGCTGCAGGAAAGGAGATTCCACCTGAACCTCAGGAAGAACTTCCTGACAGTCAGGGCTGTCCAGCAGTGGAATCTGCTGCCTCCATGGAGTGTAGTGGAGTCTCCTTCCTTGGAGGTTTTTAAGCAGAGGCTGGAGGGCCATCTGTCAAAGGGACTGCTTTGAGGGTGTTCCTGCATGGCAGAAGGGGGTTGGACTGGATGGCCTCTGGGGTCTCTTCCAACTCTACATTTCTATGCTTCTATGATTCCTTCCGTTCATCCGCATTGCAGAACAGCAACTAAAAAATCTAGAACCGTGGCCTGCGTTGTGCAAATTTACGCACACTTGGCTAAGGTCGCAAAACTGCTACGGAGCCTTCCTGGCAAATTTCGAAGGCACACAGCGGGGAACCGGAAACTGTCTCCCCTCCATTTTGTTCCCCTCCATACTCGACATCGCAGCAGCCTCAGGTGAATGTTGCCCCGCTCCGATATTCGCGACATTAAGACCTTACCTTGTCCTGGCTGTTCAGCTCCTGGTAGGGAATGTGAGCCGGGAGGTACGTGTGGAGCACGGCGCAGAAAGCCAGGCCGTCGTTCCAGCTGCTGCTGAAGTTCGTGATATCGATATTCTAAAGAAAGTGCCGGAAAAATCAGAATTAATTCTTAAAAAGTCATAAAGTTCTACATGTGTAGAAAAAATATACCTGTGAGAATCACTGATTCTGTTGTTCCTCATGTCCTTTATTTCTCCATTCAAAAAACAAATGTTTTTCGTTTTTTTAAAATGTGCTTTGCTTGTTTAGTGTTCGTTTTCTTATATGCTATGCTCCGTCTTTGTCTCTTTTATATACCCTTAATTAAAAAAAAAAGTTTAAAACAAAGGAGGAGGAAGAACGTCTTAAAGGACAGGCCAACTCAAGCTTATTTCGAAGAGTGGAAACTGTTAATGGACTTTTTCTGAGTAGTCAGAAATGTAACAATGCAATAATTTGTGGATATGCTTACTAGTAACTCTAGTGGGATTATTTACTTGAATCTCTAATGGTAGAAAATTATATATATGTGTGTGTGTCCGCATGCATATATATATAATTTTCTCCAATTGCAGTTTGGTGAAGGGGGGGGGTCAAATCCTTTTCGTGTTTTAGGATCCCTTGTTACCGGTTTTGTGTTTCAGCTTAATTTTGGCTGTCTGATTATTTTTTCCTGAATGTATATCATTTTGTCAAAAAAAGCAATTTTAATATATATACTTAATCCAAAATATGAATAATAAATTTAATATATTTAATATATTCACATTCTTTCTGTGCCGAGAGCACTGAAGAGAGAGGCTTCATCTACAAAGCCCGAGTCCATTTTTTTTACGGGAATGCTGACTGGCCATTAAAAGCGTCCACACAGATGTTTGCTTGCTCTGCCCAGTCACCGACGGCTAAGTGCTCGGGTCTTATCTCCCCTCGCGAACAACACTCAAATAAGAGGGCGTGAGGTATCCAGCTGTTTGCTGAGAGGCTGAGAAAATACGCCGCTGTTTACACCCTCTGCGGAGTATTTGTGTCAGCAAAGAAATGTTTCAGAGAGAAAAAACACAGAGAGAGATCTACACATGTCGAGCAACCCCTGGTGTGAAAACAGTGCCGCTGAAGAGGATTGAGGGGGGGTCTTAATACATGAGCCAACAGCGTGATGCTGCAGCCATAAAGGCCAAGGCGATTCCGGGATGCATCAATAAGAGCACGTTGCCTGGATAATCAAAGGATTAGTGTCACATTCTCTCCTGCTTTGGTCAGACCTCACCTGGGGGGAATTTTGTGTCCGATTTCAGACATCAAAGTGGGTGGTTGAATAGGACGTGAAGGCTGACTCGCCTCCCAAGAGAACAGGAGAACAACTATGTGGGTCCCGCTTTCTTAATCACCCCCCACATCCTTCCTCCGTCTCCTACTTAACGAGGGAGTCGTGCTGTTCTCCGCTGCCTGCGCTTCGTGCATGCTCCAACAAATCTGTCACTCTCGTATTTCAGCAGGATTTACAACGGCCCAGAAATCCTTTTTTTTTTTCAATAGAAGTCATTATTATTGCGAGGGGGTGGGGGGAAAAGGCCTCCGTTTCCTGTCTGAAACAATCCCCTTTCTCAGGCTAAAGATAGGCATCGTTGACCGTTTTCCTCCGAATCTTTGCCTGCGATGTTTATATCCAAATAAAACAGTTGTTTCCAGATTTACTACGGGGGGAAAGTGAACACACATACACACTAGACGTAACTCCGCTACACAGGGCTTTGCACAATGCCTCCGACACGCTGGCTTTAATTGCATTTTAACCATATTTTAACCTTTGTTGTACCCCGCCTCCAGCTTTGAGGAGAGCCGGGTAACAAAAAAATAAAATAAATTTATTATTTCCGCATTTTGTTCTGCTTTGTCGTTAACGGTTGTGAATTCAGCCCAAATTTAGGTGAACGGGGACCCTCTAGGCCAGTGGTTCCCAACCTTCCTAATGCCGCGACCCTTTAATACCGTTCCTCATTTTGTGGTGACCCCCAACCATAAAATTGTTTATTATTTACAATGCCTCCCCCCCCGGCAAAGGCCGCCTCGCCGACCAGGAACGGCGGGGGGGCGGGCAGGGAGGGAAAGAGGAGCCGCGCGTCTCCCCCAGGAAAAAAACTCCGAGACCCCCCCCCGGGCTCTGCTTCTGTTTCACTCTCGTTTCCGCTGGGGGGGCAGTGTGGGAAAAGTTTCCAGAGTGTCGACCCTGGCCGGGGGGGAGGAATCCCAGCGCCTTTGTCTTTTGCGCAGGGCGCAGCTCAGCCCACCGGAAAAGCGCTGCCTTGAGCCCCCCGGCCCTTCTGTGGCGAGAGGGGCAGGGGCCGTGGCGAGGAGGGGGCCTGCCCCCCGTGCTGCCGCCCCCCCCAAGCTGGCCCGTCAGACGGGAGGTTCTCCCGGTAGCGGAGAAGGGGAGCGATTTCAGTCCCTTCTGAATGGGGGGGCAGGAGGACGTGAGCGCGTGGCTCGTGCTTGCGCACCACCACCGAGGAGGAATTGGAGCCTAAGAGCATCAGAAATACGTATTTTCCGACGGTCTTAGGCAACCCCTGTGAAAGGGTCATTCGACCCCAAAGGGGTCCCAACCCCCAGGTTGAGAACCGCTGGTCTAATCGGTTGTCCTTGTCGCTCTCCACCTTATCCGGGGAGAAATCTTCTCCGGCATCAGGTCCCAACTGAGTTGATTTTTTTTTCCCTATCTGCTTTCTTCCCTGTCCAGCTTTCACAACCATACACAGAAACTGAAAATTCAATGGCATTAGGCCAATCCTAATTTTAGGCCAATCCTAATTAGGCCAATCCTAATTTTCCAACTAATCTTGGAAAAATTCGGGATCTTGTTTAGTTACTTCACGGCCGCCCTTCCAGGTCCTAGATCCCTTCTGATTTCTTTTGACTGCAGCCCCAATTTCGCTTAACGACTCCAATTAACACTGGGAAAAGGAGGGAGGCCCCATTACAACGCAGCCAGAACGTGGCTTTACCTGATAGCCTTCCGTCTTCTTCTGACACCACTTCAGCAGGGCGTTCCTCTTCGATCCTCCGTACTCCCGCGCCAGAGCGGACAGGGGGTCTTTCCTCTCCTCTCTGAAAAGGAAGGAGGGAAGGAAACAGAGTTGAGTTTCATTTTCAAAGAGATACCAGAATGAACTTAAGAAATTTTTATTTATTATTGAATTTATATGCCTCCTTTTCTTCCAAAAATGGGACTCCAGGCAGCTTCCGACTACAAATTAAAACACTGAAATATTAAAAAAAAAACCAATTTATTTATTTGTCTGTTATATTCCGGGCACCGTACAAGGTGTTGGTTCTTACCTTTAAAGCCCTTTATGGCTTGGGGCCAGCCTGCCTGCGGGATCGCCTTCTCCCCTATAATCCGCCCCGCACGTTAAGGTCCTCCGGGGAGAACTTACTGCAGCCACTCAGAACTAATTTATTATTATTATTATATTTGTATGCCGCCTTTTTCTCGATAGGCAGCTGACTTCCAACAACAAAGCATCAAAATGCTTAGAAGCAATTATTAAAAACATATAAAATCATTAAAAAAGGCAACCCTAAAACTGGATGACCCTCTGAATTTCCGATTTTCTCAATGCCTTCTCAATTCCACGCTGGGAACCTTTTTTAAGGGCTATGCAAATATACACAAAAAACTTCCTATGGATATATATATATATATATTATAGTCAGTAAAAAAGAATAAGTCTAGTTGAAAGAAATTTCTTATATGGTTGAATGTTCTCGTTGCAATATACTTATATACATATTATATATATATATAAAATTGTGTGTGTGTGTGTGTGTGTATATATATATATGTATATATATATGTGTGTGTGTATATATATATATATGTATATATATATTTCTATAAAATATATTTACATTATATATATAATATACATTATATATAACACACACATATATATCTTTAATATTATATATGTATGTAATATATACATATATGCGTGACTCAGAACGTTCAGCTGTGTAACAACATTTTTTTAAAAACCCTTCAACTAGACTTATTTAAATTATTTTTTTTTAAAAAAGCCAACCTTAAACGTGCCTGACATTGTGTGTGTGTGTGTGTGTGAGAGAGAGAAAGAACAGAACACCCTGTTTCTTAAATTCCATCCAGGAACACCGTTTAGGTCAAGTTCCTTTTGTTTTCAAAATAATAAAACTGCGTTTCAGGAAAACAAACGGAACAGGGGAACGGCGGCCCGGAGACAATGAGGACCTATTTATGCAGCGGATAATCAATCTTGTTAATGATTCCTAGTTAGGTCAAAACCACGTTGCGTCCCTCCTCGTCGGGGCTCGAGATTAATGGCTTTATTGAGTTCGGCTTTGCAGAATTCGTTCCTGGCGTGGTGGTTTAAGACTGAATTCCTGCCCCCCCAAAATAATATTTTTTTTAACGGGCTTTGCCTTCTCAATTCCTCCAAAGATATATATGTGTGTGTAAGAGAAAAAATACAGTGTGTTTGTACTTAAATTTTTTAAATTAACTGTTTGCTTGCCCTACAAGGAGTGGTTTAAACCATAAACAAAAGGATACAGTGTGTGTGTGTATTTAAACCAATTAAATTAAATTAAATTGTGGTTTAGGGAACTGGGTGTCTCTTTTACCTCCATAAAAAGTCCAACAGTTCTTGAAAATCTGGTTAAAAAAAATTAATAAATTCAGATTATATTTTCACGGGGGGGGCATTCCAACATGGTTTGCTCGTCCGCACAGAGCAAAGGGCTTCCCGTACCTGGAAAAACAAAGGTTTTCTAAGTGACAAAATGGCCGTACCTGATCCGATTGCGGGTGGTCGGGGTGACGGAGGCCGTGGGGGAAGAGGAGAGCGAAAGCTGGGGCGAGGTGGTCCCCATGGCGATCAGGGAGGCCGGGGAGGCTCCGTCCGGGGCGCTGATGTCCCTCTTGATCTCTTCGCTGCTTCGTCGAGAGACTGAGGGAAAAAAAATACATTTTGAGTGACCGCGTCCAAAAAAGAACGGGCGTCTCGGCAGAAAGGGAAGGATGAGGCCAAGATGGAAGGAGGGCTGAAGCTCTAGAAACCACCGAGACCTAAGAGGAAAAGCAGAGAATGGTGGGTGTATTAAATGCAAGGAACATAAAACACACAGATTTAGGATGGGTGACATCTGGTTTGACCACAGTATGTGTGAAAGAGATCTCAGAATTTTATTAGACCACAAGCTGAATGCGAGCCAAGAGTGTGATGCGGCAGCTAAAGAGGCCAACACGATTCCAGGCTGTATCAATAGGAATATGGTGTCGAGATCAAGGGAAGTGACAGTCCCACTCTGTTCTGCTTTGGTTAGACCCCATCTGGAATACTCCTGTGTCCAGTTCTGGGCACCCCACAGTTCAGGAAGGAATATGGACAAGATGGAAAGTGTCCGGAGGAGGGTGACCAAAGTGGTGGAAGGCCTGGAAACCATGAAGTGCTACGAGGAGCAACGGAGCGAGCTGGGGATGGTTAACATGGAGAAGACAGAATATGGTAGCCATGATATTTGAAGGGATGTCACGTGGAGGATGGAACGAGCCCGTTTTCTGCTGCTCCAGAGACGAGGACAAGGAGCAACGGCTTCAAACTTCAGGAAAAGAGATCCCACCTAAAAATTAGGAAGAACTTCCTGAGGGTAAGAGCAGCTTGGCAGTGGAGTGTGGTGGAGTCTCCTTCTTTGAAGATCGTTAAACAGAGGTTGGATACGGGTGCCTCTCTTAGCGGTTCTGCTAATCCCGCACGGCAGAACGGGGTTGGGCTAGATGGCCCCAGAAGGCCCTCCAAAATATAATAAACTAAAAATAATCCTAACACATCTCTGTCTCTCTCTCTCGATTCCTCTCCCCGATGGCAAATGGACTCTGAGACTCCCAAACTGCCTGGCCAGGGCTGAATTTTTAACAGCGACTCACCAGAGATGGACTTGGCACCTTCCATGGCAGGAACCCGGGGCAGGGAGGCCGGCCGGCTGGTGGACGAGGTCCTCAGAAGATGATCTGCGGAGAAAAAGAGAGAGGGGGTGAACTCGTGGAATTAAAGCCACCCAGCGGCGGCAAAGTCTCAACGACAACCATTTTGAGAGGGACCCCTGACCAAAAAACGGGAGATATTTGGGCTTGGCTGCAAGATATGTGTTGGCACCCTTGGCCACAGACTTCCTCTATGGCCACATCTTGGCCATGGGAACTCCCCGCCACATGAAATTCACTTGCCTGCCCACCTTTGAGCCCCCAAATTTCATTACTAAACTGACGGTGAAGCAACTGTCAGACCAGGCGGGTAATTATTGTTTTTTTTTTAATACCGAAAGCTTCTGCCTTTCGATGCCCCGTTATGTGACGGCTCACAATTTATCCTTTATTACTGCATTTGCTGGGGTATAAAATGCACCCCGTTTTCAAGCGGTATTTTTCGGGGGGGGAAGTGCACTGGGAAATACGGTACCAACACTTCAATATATATATATAAATATATATATACACACACACACATATAAGGTATGCGAGAAAAATTGTGCAAAATTATGCAATATATATATATATATATATATATATATATATATATATAATTGCATAATTTTGCACAATTTTTCTCACATACCTTCCCTCCCACCTCCCTGCCCCAAGGGCTTATCGGAGGTCCAAAAATATGCCTTCTTCAATCAAAAACCGTCTTGCAAAAAATGTAGGTTGTGTTTTTAATTACGTTATTAACTTCCTTATACCTCCTAATCCTTAACCCTGTGGATGATAGAACTCCGAGTCACTCTCTATCCCCGACCGTTCACGTCTTGCAAATTCACCGGCCTTTATACAACCTTCTCGTGTACTCTTTAAATACCAATTAATATTCCCACTTGTTCTCTCCTGTAATATTAAGTCATCCCAACTTAATATCCAAGGGATAACAAACGAAGGAAGTTTAACAGCAGCGAAAAAAATATTTGTCCTCTCTCATAAAATGCTAAGGAGGCTTGACAATGGAGGTCGAAATTCTGCCCGGACGGCGAAAGGAAACCTCTCCGGTTCGGCCCCTCATAAAAAAGGCTACCCTGAAGGACTTTCTATTTTTAAATACCCGCCGGACATAAATCAAAGGACTACACCCCGAAAAGCAGGAAAGGGCCAAAGTGAATGGCAGCAGAAAAGGAAAAATATATATATATATATATATCAGGAAATGTAAAAACACAAAGACGGGAGGGTTGAGTCGGCATTGCTGTGAGCAAAGGCGGGGAGAAATGTGTATTTTTTTTTTATAATAAAAGTCTATGGCTTTGTTCTTTTTACTGTTGGGATAAATAAAAAAATGACAAAATAACGAAACAAAATAATATGGTTTTGTTCTTAAAAGGAACGATTAAACATTACTGCTCTTTCTAAAGGAGTGGTTCTCAACCTTCCTAATGCCGTGACCCTTTAATACCGTTCCTCGTGTTGTGGTGACCCCCAACCGTTATCATAGTGTCAGAAACTCGACCTGAGAAGTCTTAGGCGACCCCTGTGAAAGGGTCATGCGACCCCCCCAAAGGGGTCCCGACCCCCAGGTTGAGAACCACTGTTCCATAGTCTAGAGCCGGCCGACAAGAACGTCTTCTGGCCGGTTTAAGAATCATAGAATCATGGAGTTGGAAGAGGCCATCCAGGGGCCATCCAGTCCAACCCCCTTCTGCCATGCAGGAACACCCTCAAAGCACCCCCAACAGATGGCCATCAAGCCTCTGCTTAAAAACCTCCAAGGAAGGAGACTCCACTACACTCCGAGGCAGCAGATTCCACTGCCGGACAGCCCTGACTGTCAGGAAGTTCTTCCTGAGGTTCAGGTGGAATCTCCTTTCCTGCAGCTCGAATCCATTGCTCCTTGTCCTGGTCTCTGGAGCAGCAGAAAACAAGCCCCCTCCTTCCTCTGCGTGGCATCCCTTCAAATATTTAAACGTGGCTATCATGTCCCCTCTTAATCTTCTCTTCTGCAGACTAAACATACCCAGCTCTCTAAGTCTATCCTCAGAGGGCTTCCAGGCTTCCAGGCCTCTCACCATTTTGGTTGCCCTCCTCTGGACTTGCTCCAGCTTGTCAATATCCTTCTTGAATTGGGGTGCCCAGAACTGGACACAGTATTCAAGATGGGGTCTAACCAAGGCAGAGTAGAGTGGTACCAGTACCTCCCTCGATCTAGACACCATACTCCTCTTGATGCAGCCGAGAATTGCATTGGCTTTCTTGGCTGCCGCATCACACTGCTGGCTCATGTTCAGCTTGTGGTCTATGAAGACTCCCAGATCCCTTTCACACGTACTGCTACCCAGCCACGTGTCCCCCATCCTATATTTGTGGATTCCATTTTTTCTACCCAAGAAAAAGGGCCCCCAAAGGACTTGAGTTAATGGGGCCGATTGTATGGGGGAGTCAATCCCGCAGGTAATTTGGACCCAAACCATGTAGGGCTTGGGAAGAAAACTAGATGGGACAACAAAATGGCGGATGGAGGGGGGACAGACCAAGAACCCATCTGTGTAATACATCACCTTGTCTAGAAAAGAAGCAAATACCCACAAGCACTGTTTTAGAAACAGACCATGTATTAGATAAAGTGGAAGACAAGAGACAATGGATTGTCATGGCAAGAAAAACATATATATATAAGAAACAGGTCTTAACGCCACAGAGAGATAACTTACCTTGAACGGGGATCTCCGTGTAGCTCGGCCTTTTGTCCGACAGGGTCGTGAGGGGCTTCGAAGAAGAGATGGGCCCGCTGATGGAATGTCTCTGCCAGGAAAAAAAAACACCAACAGGAAAATTATGAGTATTTCCTTATCCAAAAAACTTGTAACCAGAAGTATTTCGGAATACCTGCATATACGTAACAAGATATCTTTGTGATCAGATCCAAATCTAGACACAAAATCCATTTTATGTTTGCTATACACCTTATGCACATAGCCGGAAAATAATTATTATACAGTATTTTAAATCATTTTTGAGCACGAAACAAAGTCTGGGTACGCTGAGCCATCAGAAAATGTAACGGTGTTACCCCAGAATCCAAAATGGACGGCTGAGATAGTATTTCAGATTTTGGATTTCTGGATTAGGGATGTCCGAGACTAGGCAGTCGGGTTTGGTTCCAGGACCCTCCCGGGAATACCAAAATTCATGGATGCTCCCATTCAGTGCAATGGTGTAATAAAACAGCATCCCTTATACAAAATGGCAAAACCAAAGCCTGCCTTTTGGATTTTTTAAAATACATTTTCAAGCCCGAAGATACAGGATCCGCGGATATGGAAAGGGGGCTGTATTATTGTGCATGGAGGTATATTTATATCCGCCTTTCCGAGTGCCAAATCCAAATGGTACTTTTTAAAATTTATTTAATTTATTCCTGTACGGACTCGATGGCCGTCGTGATCTCTTCCAGTTCTTTGGTTCTATAAAATTCAAGGATGTAATAGTCCCTCTCTTCTTCCAGGACGAGGACCTTCTTGGAAGGATTCTCCGCCGCAAGAAAACCTTGCTTCTCGTCCCAATTCCTGCTAGGAATCCTGAATTATCATTATTTTTTATTATTATTATTCCTGCTGCTCTTGAGGGTGATGCTATAGACTTTTGAGAGACGCGTCCTTACCTGCATGGGGAGACCGCAGCTGCCGGCGGGGTTTTCAGGGGGCTTGGGCTCAGCGGGGTGCGCGGAATGGCGGCCGCGGCGGGACTAGGACCTACGTGGAAAATGAAAGGAAAATAGAAACGCAGTCGCTCCGCATTCGCGCCAACACTAGGATTCTAAACGGGATTCCGTTAACTTCACGCGGGTCCAATTTTACCTTGCGAGGCGCTGTCGAAGGACTTGATGAGGGTCTTGACGGTGGGCGTGGGCTCCGAGGAGGTGGACGACCGGCGGCTCAGCCCCATCCCCTGCCTCAGGGCGGCCAGGTCCCGCTCCACGGCGTTCATGTAGTTGTAAACCCGGCCGCGCTCCTCCTCCTGCCTGCGGGGCGGAAAGAGGACGAGGGGGCTGAGCGGGTCAGAAGAGACGACACGGGGCAGAACGGATTCCTCTGAGAGAAGAAGAGTTCGAGTCTCCTCTCCTTAGCCCCAGAAACTCCCCGGGTGACTTCGGGGGAGTCACACTCTCTCAGCCTCGGAGGGAGGACACGATAAAACCTACAAGTAAATCTCCATTGATTGACGCCACCGTGCCGGCAAGAATTAAGTGCTGGGATAGGACTCTGGGAGAGAGAGGTTTGAATCCCCCTTTGCTCAGTCATGGATGTTGACTGTCGGGGAAGTCACACTCTCTCAGCCTCAGAGGAAGGCCATGGCAGCCTGGAGTCACACAACAACGGCAATTAAAACAACCTAAAACCACACAAATGTAAAAGTTTCCTATGTGATCAATGAAGGGGAACGAATCTAAAGAGGAAGGTCCCTACCCTTCCGCAGCTTAAGAAAGTAGATCTTGGGTATTTATTTATTTTTAAACAACCTGTTCTAAGAAACTAAATGTTGGGTATTTATTTTTTTCCCCCCAAAACACCCCGTTCTCCCTCCCCGCCACTTACTTGCGTGACTTGATTTCTTCCAGCTCTTTGGTCAGTTTCTCGTTCTTCTCCTGCGCTTCGTGAAGCCGGCGCTTCAAGTCCCCGATTTCCTCCTGGGCCTCGGATTTGATGTCGTTGGCGATGACCACGGCCGTCTGCAGGTCGGCTTGGAACTGGCGCCACTCCGCCGATTCCTCCTGGAAATATAGAAAAGGGAAGAAAATGCATACAAGTTGAGTCTCCTTTATCTTGAAATCAAAAAACCACCGAAAAACCAATTTATTTTTTATTTATTTTTTTGCCACCAGCTGCCCGCTTCTGTCTTCGAGGCAGTGACTGGGGCAGTTTTGCTTGTTCACCTCCCAGATCCTCAGTCTCTCCAACCCTGAAATAAAACACATTACCACAGGGGTCCTGCACTCCTAATTCCAGCAAATATGCAAAGCCAACTATAATGCTTCCATTAATATATGCTAAGATAGCATTTGCTTTCTTTGCTGCCGCATCACACTGCTGGCTCAGGTTCAATTTAGGATCAACAATAATCCCCTTTATGCATGGATTACTGCTAGTAAACCAATTATCAAAATTAAAATTAAAAATAAAATAACAGGATGATATCAAACCAAGTCACCTACCCGGAGCCGCCTATGCAAGGTCTTTATCTCTCTTTCCATATCGTGTTTTTGGTCTTGCAGTTTCTTCACCGTGTCTGGCAAAGAATGAAAAAAAAAAGATGCATAAAAAATCAACCAAGTCCAGGGATCTCAAAACACATCTTATGATTTTACAGAACACGCCCTCTTTTATTGGCTGAACCACAGAGACGAATCTCCATTTGGAGGAAGCCATTTTGTAAGAGTTTAATGTACTCTCGGGGGGGGAATTTTTGTGACTCCCAAGACTTCCAATCCCACTCCCTTGCTTTTAACACACAGCTCTCAGAAAGGTTTATTACGGAATTGCTGCTTAAATGTTCCTTCTGACTTCTTTGAATTCCAAACAGCCAGCCTTTGGAACAACAACTCTGCCACCTAGTGTCAAATACACACACACACACACAAAGAAAATACAAGGACTGGTTTGGATGGAAGAACCATGTTATGACTTTTCACGCCCTCTGGGATGTTTGGATACAAGCCTCGGACCGTAGACGCCGCCAGGGCGACTAATAAACTCGCCCTCTTACTTCTCAGGCAGACCTCCGGCTCTTAATTCGCACAAGTGTAGGATATTAAACAAATAAATTAGTTAATCACTCTCTCTTCTGGCACGGAGTTCAAGGTGGCTCACAACCATTTTAAAAACAAAATTAAAACGGTGAATACGAAACTTTTCCTAAAAATTGCTGTTCTGTGCCTTTGGGTCACCTCCGATTTACTGACTTAACAGCTTATAAAGCTTTTGAAACCTCTCTAACCCCGTTGTTTTCTCTGTCGTTCCTGAATGAAGCTTCTGGAGAGGGAAGTGTAAGGTCCTACACTTAGGTAGAAAGAATGGAATATGGAAATATAGGATGGGGGACACGTGGCTGGATAGCAGGACGTGTGAAAGGGATCTAGGAGAGTTCATAGACCACAAGCTGAACCTGAGCCAGCAGTGTGATGCGGCAGCCAAGAAAGCCAATGCAATTCTCGGCTGCATCCATAGGAGTATGGTGTCTAGATCGAGGGAGGTACTGGTACCACTCTACTCTGCTCTGGTTAGACCCCATCTTGAATCCTGTGTCCAGTTCTGGGCACCCCAATTCAAGAGGGATATTGACAAGCTGGAGCAAGTCCAGAGGAGGGTGACCAAAATGGTGAGAGGCCTGGAAGCCATGAAGCCCTATGAGGACAGACTTAGAGAGCTGGGTATGTTTAGTCTGCAGAAGAGGAGGTTAAGAGGAGACATGATAGCCATGTTTAAATATTTGAAGGGATGCCACACAGAGGAAGGAGAGGGCTTGTTTTCTGCTGCCCCAGAGACCAGGACAAGGAGCAACGGATTCAAGCAGCAGGAAAGGAGATCCCACCTGAACCTCAGGAAGAACTTCCTGACAGTCAGGGCTGCCCGGCAGTGGAATCTGCTGCCTCAATGGAGTGTAGTGGGGTCTCCTTCCTTGGAGGTTTTCAAGCAGAGGCTGGATGGCCATCTGTCGGGAGTGCTTTGAGGGTGTTCCTGCATGGCAGAAGGGGGTTGGACTGGATGGCCCCTGGATGGCCTCTTCCAACTCTACATTTCTATGATTCTAAGCCTGATTACTCGGAGTACATAAAACCGATTAATTAGTGGACGGCAGCCATATTTGAACCTTCTTTCTCTACCGTACGGAGACGTATCGCGATCAACGTTAATTAACGAGGGGAAGGGGGCTAAGTACTGCAACCTGACTTACTCTCCAAGTCGGAGATGATGAGGTTGTCGTGGAGCTTGACGGCCCGGTGCTGCTCCACTTCGTCCTCCAGCTCAAAGATGGTCTCCTTCATGTCGCTCCGCTCCGTCTCCTTCTCCTCCAGCTCTGCCCGGAGCTTTTCCACGGCCACGTTCAGCTCCTCCACCTGCTTCTTGGCTTCCTCTTGGAAAGCCCGGTATTCGTCTTCAATCTTTTGAGAGAGAGAACAGTGGCAGGAACAACAATTACACGTTCTCACACACAGAAGCCCTGTCAGGGTTTGGGTTCTCTATAGGTGCCCAGACGGCTCCTTTTTAAAGTACCGTGTCCCGCTTGCTCTCTTCCTCTCTCTCTCTTTATATATATTGCCTAAATATCTCTGACCTTGGAGGCCAAGGAAGACCGCCTGCCTGTCTCCCATCCATATCTATCTACCCATCAATCCATCTCCAGCCCATCTCTGCCTCTCATCTCCCACCTACATACCTATCCACTCAGTAGCTGGTGTGGCTCTTTTACCTTGGCCGCGGTGTCCTGGAGGCGGTTGGCCTCATTCCGGGCGCGGTCCAGCTCCTCCCGCAGCCCACCGGCCAGGGCCTCCGCCTTCTCCTTGTCCCCCCGGGCGCTCTCCAGCAGCTCCCGGATGTCCGACTTGTCCCCGGCCTGGTGGAGGGAGTACAGCTCGGCCACCTTCTGCCGCTCGTGCTCCAGCTGGGCCTTGAGCCGGCCCACCTCCGCCTGGTCACCTGCCCGTCCCGCCTTGCACTCCTCCAGGGCGGCCGCCAGGGCCGTCTTGCCCTTCTGCTCCACCTCCGCCAGCCGTTCCATGTGATGGTTCCGTTCTTTCAGGGCCCCAATCAGGGCTTGGGCCTCCTTGTTGTCCTGCTCGGCCATCTTGAGGGTGTTGCTGAGATGCTGCTGGACCCCCAGCAGCTGCTCCCGCTCGAACCGGGCATTCTCTGCCAGCTCCACGTACCGCTGCTCCAGCTCCAGGTACCGCCCGCTCTTCATGTCTTCATCCGTAACATAGGCGACATGGTGCTCGTCCAGCAGGGAGCGGAAGTACTCGATCTGCCGGCTGAGGTGCTCCAGCTTGTCGCTCTGCTGGCAAAGGGACTCCATCAGGATCACTTTCTCCTCCCCGAGACGCTCGTTCTCGCTGTTCAGCTCCTGCGTGATTTGCTGAAGGTCGGCCAGCTCCTGTAGCGTGGCCTGCAGCTCCTCCGCTGTGCTGTGCTGGTTCTCCTCCATCTGGTGGATCCGCTCCGTCAGGCAGGCCACTGAGACCTCACTCGCGTTGCCGCTGCTCCCCTTCCGGGACCGCTCGGGGCTCGGGGCCCCCTCGGATTCCGAGGAAGACGGGGCATCCAGGGCGTCGTCACTGGAGGTGAGCGGCTGGTAGACCTCGCTGCACTCGCTGTCGAGATTGTCGAGGGAGTTGCTGTGCCGGTGGTCCATTAGAGTGTTCTCATCAGGGTTCAGCAGGTCTTCCAGGGATCCCCGGGCGGAGCCTTCCACCGAGGAGGTCAGGGTCCCCCCTCCATCACTCGGGCTCCCAGCCGCCGCCGCCGCCTCGGGGCTCGGGGAGGGGTAGCCGAAGAGCTTCTCTGAGTGGTCCAGCCGCTGCTCGAGGGAGAACCCCAAGGCGTTCAGCCGGTCCTTCAACATCCGGTTCTCATTCTTCAGTTGGTTCAGCTCCTCTCGGATGGCGGCGTTTTGATCCTGGAGTTGTAGGAGGGTCGATTCCACGTGGGCAGCGGCCACCACGGCTTCCTTCTCGGGGGACTTCTCCTCCTCTCCCTCTTCACTCAGTCCCAGCTGGGCCCGCATTTCCCTCAGCTCACTCCGCAGGTGGAGGATCTCCACATCCTTGGCTTTGGAGAGAGTCAGGAGGTCCTTCACCTTTGCCTCCAGGACGGCACGGTCGCTAATCTGATTGTCAGACTTGGACTTGCTCATCCGCGTGTCCGACTCCGGGTTGGCCCGGCTACGGGAGCGCTTGGCCAAGGCCGCCTCACCTCCTGCCCCCTGGGTGGCCGACGGCCCCTTCTTGCTCTGGGCCGGCCGGGAACGGTCACGGATCCTCTCCCGGGAAGAGCTGGACTCCTTATTGCCGGCCGACGCGCTCCGTTTGGCCATGGAATTTGGACCTGGAGAGGGGGACGAGGCCATTAGAGATACACATTTTGATATCTGTGACACTCCCACTTTTGCGGAGGTGCTGCGCCCCAACCCTAACGAATGTGGAGGGCCGAATAGTAATTTATTTTACCTGTCACAGACTTGGCTTTGTTCTCCGGGTTGTTCACGGCGGTCCCCGACGTGGCGGAAGGCGCGCTGGGGGCCGAGCCGCTCTTCTTCCCCTTGACCCCCCCTCCGTTGCTCATGGTCACTCCGCCCGCCATTCCAGCTAGAAGGTCATCGTTGCTCTTGGCCTGCGAAGGGAAGGATTGAATTGGACCCAAACAAAGGAAAAAAGAGAGAATCTGAATTGCAATTCACAGAATGCACTCCAAAGATGCCAAATCCTGTCTGATCTTGGGATCTAAGCAGGACCAGCCCTGGTTATCCCTTGGAAGGGAGACCGCCAACGAATATCAGCTGCCGTGAGCAGCATTTCAGAGGGAGGAACTGGCAAAAACGACCTCTGAAAATTCCTCCTCTAAGAAAACTCTGAAATGCATGGGATTGCCATATATTGACAGGCAACCTGAAAGCACAAATACACACACACACACAAAATACAAAACAAGAAAGCTCTTCTTTCTGCTTCTGCACGATTAGCATCAGCTGATACAACCCAAAGAAGCCCTCGTGATCTTCCGACGGCGGCAGAACTTCCCATTTCCCAAAAATCTCACCCACAACAACCACACCATCCTTTGATAATTCCCGGCTTGCGGTTCACCCCTAACAAAACCAAGCCGAGGCTCCTTTCCTGAGAACGTGTCTGCATGTATATTTTTTTTAAAACCACACCTACTTATGCCTTTCATTTTTTTCAAGTATGCGAAGGAGTTTAATTATAGACCGCGCTATGTAGGTTAACGTGCCGCCGCCCCCAGGCCCTGCGGAGCCAAATAGGTCAAAGTTGTCCCGGAGAGAAAATGGGAGCCGTGATTCACCCTGGAAAAAATCTACTCCGGCAACTTTTGACAACATTAGTCACCCTCCAGGACTGCAAATGACAGGAGCGACCCAAGGCCTTCTCTCTCTCTCTTTCCCTCCCTAAATTCCTTCTCCTTCCAAGGTTAACACCCTCCTCTCGCCTCCTAAACAGTTCTGACCTACATCCGGGACGGACAGGTGAGGAGGAGAGAGCGACAGTAAGGCAAAGGGGATACATTAACCTCTTCTGCTATTTTTTTTTTAAATCATTTTTCACATTCGTCTTTCCTTTCCAAGGGCTAAGAGGGGGTTGTCGCCTTTGAGCCTCCGCCCTGCCCAGAATACAATTTCTTTAATTATTCCACCCACATCTAAGATGGCCGCCCACAGCAGAAGTGGAAACAAACGTTGGGATTTTGCAAAAATACGACGGCCCTTCTGGCCTCTTCCAACTCTGTCATTCTGGGAGATTAAGTTCAAACCCACAGGGTGCCCACGGGCAAAGCCACACTCTCTCAGCCTCAGAGGAGGGCAAAATCTCCCTAAAATCCTGCTCTCCCAGAGTCCCGGTCCAAGACTTCCCTCCGGCTATTTACTCAAAGCTAGGACTCTCTTATTAGTGATTATCGTGCTAATTTTATACGTGTCGTATTGATTATCTTGCTAAAGGTACCTTCAGTAACGACGACGCCGTCCCCGTTTTCGACACCTTGGCTGCTGCGGGCGCCGCGGAGGAACTGTTTTCCGCCTTGACTTTCTCCGCCGCCGGTATTTTATTTATCCCAGGCACTTTGGGTGCTGACGTAGTCGTCCGGCTTGCTTTCTTCATTCTTGGATTCCAGCTTCGTCGGCATTTACGAACTCGTCTGGATTAAATAATTAAACAAAGACAGGCAAACGGCTGTAGGATGGACTATGCAGTCCCTTAACGGAGGCCATTTTGAAACCCCACTTGCAACCCGGCAATCAAAGACCGATTTATTTTAGCCTGGGCTTTTGAGCGTCTTCAAGGCTTAATTAATTCCAGCCTGGGTTGCTGCGGATTTCGGGCCGCTTCGAGGCCAATTTATTGGGCTTTCGTGGATTTCGGTCTCCTTCCTCGAACCCGCGGACTGAAATCCATAGAAAGGGTTTGACCGAAATCCTCCCTGTAAATTCAGACACAATCCCCAATTGCACCTCGTTAAGCAGGCTGGGATTACAGCGGTTTTTGATTTAAAGAGGCAAATCACAAACAGCTCCGAGTGAGCCTCTCGGGATACAATGGGGGACCGGCGACGCACGGAAAACACAACACGCGTTTTCTATGGCGCTTCCTAAATTTAGCTCAGCAGGCGGATTTCTACAGACGGGAGCAAAAAAGCGAGAGAAAAGAGCGGAGCTTTATTTTTTAGTGGATTATCATCCAGGGAATCTAGAGAAGGAAAGTCACAGAGATGTCGGGAGGAAATAAAAGTTATTTTTAATATATTTTTTTGGGGGGGGGAGTCTACTAGCCAAAGGGACGCCGAAGTTTAGATTCCAAACACAAGCAGTGAAGGAAAGAGAGTTTAAATCGTATTAACGGACACGAATAATTCGCAAAACGACATTGCAAAGTTTCCAGCAAACTCATAACTCTGCCCGTATTGGGGAAAACATTCTCCAGCGAGGAAAAAAAAATAAAATTTTAATCACATTACACAATGAGGAATCTAACATCTGCCTCCAGGCATTTTTGTTTTCAAGAGTTGAGGCTTTTATATAAATAATCTCGCAGGTGGATCTCGGTAATCAAACTCCGATTATACTCAACGGATAAAAGGCTCCCCAATTAATCCGGCTTGCTTTCGCAATCAGCGCCACGTGATGAGAAATAGCTAAAGCAAGGCAGGTCAGCCAAAACGAATTATTTCCCTGAAAGTCTTAATGAGCCATAATTACTCGCGATTTTTACGGAACTCACCAGCCGGGTGGAAATCTGACACCGCTATGGCCGCTTATGGGGAATTAAGACCGCATAGATCAGTAAATTATGGAGCAAATCAAGCCCAAGAGGAGTCAACTGAGGCTGTCGTACTTTGGCCGTATCACGAAAAGATGGGATTCATGGGAAAAAAGACGACAACACTTGGAGTAAGGAGGAAGGGAAGAAGATCGAATTATGGATGGACAGACTCAACCAAGGGAGAGACGTCCCTGAATCTCCAAGACCTGAGCAGGGTGGTTGAGGACAGAGGGCAACCTGGAAGTTCTCTCATCCATAGGGTTCCTCTAGGTTGACAAATATAGAACATTTTCTCGGACCATACAATCAGGGAGAAGGTCTCTCATCCACAGGGTCACCAAGGTTGACCTGATGGCACAGAAGAGGAACCAGAGAGCAAATCAAATCCAAACTCTCCCTAGAAGCCAAGATGCAACTCAACTGAGGGTCTCAGACACTTCATGAGAAGACGTGACTCCCTAGAAAAGACAACAATGCTTGGTGGAAATCGGGAGGGAAAGAGGAAGACCCTGTAACAGGCGGATGGACATAACCAAGGAAACCAAGTCCCTCAATCTGCAAGACCCTGAGCAGGGTGGTCAAGGATAGAGGCTGACTTGGATGTCCCCCATGCATAAGGATCACCATAGATAGAGGCCAGCGAATCTGCAAGACCTCAGCGGGGCAGCTTAGAAGGTGACTTGGAACTTCTTTCATCCATAGGGTCGTCATAGAGACGAGTGAATCTGCAAGACCTGAGCAGGGCAGGTGGGAAGGTGACTTGGAAGTTCCCTCAACCATAAGGGTCACCATAGATGGAGGCCAGTGAACTTGCAAGACCTGAGTGGGGTGGTTGAGAAGGTGACTTGGAAGTTCCCTCAACCATAAGGGTCACCACAGATGGAGGCCAGTGAACTTGCAAGACCTGAGTGGGGTGGTTGAGAAGGTGACATGGAAGTTCCCTCAACCATAAAGGTCATCACAGATAGAGGCCACTGAATCTGCAAGACCGGAGCAGGGCAGTTGAGAAGGTGACTTGGAAGTTCCTTCAACCATAAGGGTCACCATAGATGGAGGCCAGTGAACTTGCAAGACCTGAGCGGGGTGGTTGAGAAGGTGACTTGGAAGTTCCCTCAACCATAAAGGTCATCACAGATAGAGGCCACTAAATCTGCAAGACCGGAGAAGGGCAGTTGAGAAGGTGACTTGGAAGTTCCCTCAACCATAAGGGTCACCACAGATGGAGGCCAGTGAACTTGCAAGAGCTGAGTGGGGTGGCTGAGAAGGTGACTTGGAAGTTCCCTCAACCATAAAGGTCATCACAGATAGAGGCCACTGAATCTGCAAGACCGGAGCAGGGCAGTTGAGAAGGTGACTTGGAGGTTCTCTCAACCATAAGGGTCACCACAGATGGAGGCCAGTGAACTTGCAAGACCTGAGCAAGGTGGTTGAGAAGGTGACTTGGAAGTTCCTTCAACCATAAAGGTCATCACAGATAGAGGCCACTGAATCTGCAAGACCTGAGCAGGGCAGGTGGGAAGGTAACTTGGAAGTTCCCTCAACCATAAGGGTCACCACAGATGGAGGCCAGTGAACTTGCAAGACCTGAGTGGGGTGGCTGAGAAGGTGACTTGGAAGTTCCCTCAACCATAAAGGTCATCACAGATGGAGGCCACTGAATCTGCAAGACCGGAGCAGGGCAGTTGAGAAGGTGACTTGGAAGTTCCCTCAACCATAAGGGTCACCATAGATGGAGGCCAGTGAACTTGCAAGACCTGAGTGGGGTGGCTGAGAAGGTGACTTGGAGGTTCTCTCAACCATAAAGGTCATCGTTGATAGAGGCCAGTGAATTTGCAAGACCAGGGCTGAGGAGAGGGTAACCTGGAGTTCCCCAACATAGGTCCAAGTTGACCTTACAGTAATTAACAACAACTTGGACCTATGACAACCATTATGGATGAGAGAGAGCTAGCTCCAAGTCACCTTCTTCCTGTGGAAGAACAACATAGTATAGGGCTTGAATACTGGACTGGAGACCTGAGTTCGAATCCCTTTCCTCCATAAGGGTCACCATAAGTTGAAGTTGACCTGGCAGTTAACAACAAAGTGACTGAGCTCCACGTTGTCCAAAATTAAAGGAGGGACTACTTTCAGCCTCCAAAAAAACCAGTGTTTCGCAGCAATTAACCACGCAATTAACGACAAAATGACTGGGCTCCCCAATTGTCAAAAATTAAAGGACCAGACTATGTTCAGCCCCCGAAAGACCATTTTCTGGCCAAGTTTTACTGGGGAACATGTGGACGGACTTCTCTCCTTAAAAACACAGATCTTAATGAATATATATATATATATATATATGTATGTAACTATGTATATGAAATATTGGCTATTTTTTGTGCATAAAATCAAACAAACATTCTGGTAAAAGGGGGGGAAATAACATAATATTTAGGAACATGTTTTAATCTAAAGCAACAAATCTGCTTTAAATTAAAAACACATGCGAGGGGGATCTATAAAAATCCCAGTTATCTGGGGAGGGGGCTGCCAAGAATTAAAACTGAGGCCGACGCTTATATTATGCATGGCTTTTGCAGGGCTGTGAATAATTATAAGGCTAAACACGAAAGACAACTTAGCAGCAAAATAAAACGAGAGCAAAGCAAAGCATTAAGAACCTCGTTAATATTTATATATTATGGATGAACCCAGTTGCTGATTTTGCAAGACCTGAGCAGTTAAAAAAAAAAGGAGAGAGAAGTTTCTCACTCAGAACTTGAAGCAAAATAAGGCAGCGAAGAAAATAACAATAAACAATAAACATGGGGTGCAACCTGGCTTTATAAAATAATAATAACATTTTATCATTATAATAAACAATGATAAAACGTTGTTATGATTTTATGCACAAAAAATAACCAATATTTCTCATATATATATATATATATTAATATGTGTTTATAAATTATAAAAACCATAAAAAATAAATTATTATTATAACAAAGAATAATAAATAATAAATCACTATTATTTTATAAACCCAGATTGCACCCCATGTGTACCATTATTATTATTTTGTTATTAAATAATATTATTTTATTATTAAAAATTGGGGGGACAGCCAAGGGGGGGAATGAAGGGTAAAGTGGGGGGTCAAAAGGAGCAAAAAGGGGAGAAATTTGGAGGCAACCAAGGGAGTTGGGAGGGAAAGGGGGGCAAAAAAGTAGGCAAAGGGGGTATAAATTGGGGGGCAGCCAAAACGGTGGGGGTCAAGAGGAGCAAATTGGGGGGCAGCCAAGGAAGATGTGAATGGGGGGAGGGGGGTCCAGAAGGGCAAAAGAGGGAGGAATTGGGGTGCCAAAGGGGGGTGGGAGGGAAAAGGGAGCAAAAAAGAAGGCAAAGGGGGCAGAAAGTGGGGGGCCGGGAATGAGGGGCAAAGGGGGGAGGAATTGGGGGGCAGCCAAGGGGGGAATGAGGGGAAAGGGGGGTCAAGAGGAGCAAAGGGGGAGGAATTGGGGGGTGCCAAGGGGGGTGGGAGGGAAAGGGGGCAAAAAAAAGCCAAGGGGGCAGAAAGTGGGGGGCAGGAAATGAGGGGCAAGGGGGAGGAATTGGGGGGCAGCCAAGGGGGGTGGGAGGGAAAGGGGGCAAAAAAGAAGGCAAAGGGGGGCAGACATTGGGGGCAGCCAAATGGGGGGTCAAGAGGAGCAAAGGGGGAGGAATTGGGGGGCAGCCAAGGGGGGTGGGAGGGAAAGGGGGCAAAAAAGAGCAAAGGGGGCAGAAAGTGGGGGGCGGGAATGAGGGGCAAGGGGGGAGGAATGGGGGGGCAGCCAAGGGGGAGCTAAGAGGACCAAAGGGGGCTATCGAGGGGCTGGGAGGGAAAGGGGGGCGACAGGGCAGCCAAAGGGGGGCAGGAATTGGGGGGCAGCCGGGGGGGTGAGGAGGAGCGAAGGGGGAGAAGCCGCGGGGCGTGTGGGGGGAAGGGGGGCGAAAGCGCGGCCAAGAGGGGAGGAGGGGAGAGAGTGGGGGGCACCGACGGGACCCTCCCCCTCCCCCTCCCCCTCCCCCTCCCCCTCCCCCCTCCCCACAGGGCCCCCCCGGGGACCCGGAGCCTTTGGGGGCCTCCCCCTCCCTCTCCGCCAGGCCCTTACCGGACACAGCCGCTCCTCGCCCGCCGTCCCTTCCTCGGAGGGGGAGATTACGAGGCGAAGCGGCGACGGTAAGGGCTCCGCCTCCTCCTCCCCGCCGCCGCCGCCTCTCCTTTTTCCCTCAGTGCCAAACGATGCTCTGCGCAGGCGCGGCCGAGCTGCGGGGAGGCACCGCGCAGGCGCGGCCGGCGCACTGCGCAGGCGTCACATTGCTGAGCGACAAAGAGGAGGAGAAAGAGAAGGCGGTCGAACTCCGGCCAGACGCGCATGCGCGCCACCCGCTCTCGCTCTTTCATAAGCGGAGTGCTGCGCAGGCGCACTCAAACCTGGGCAGCCAGTGCGTACCGGGGGAACTACTGGCAGGCAGGGGTACTTGCTGTGGCGCATGCGCAAACCATAACGGCGAGGAGGCTGGTCTATAGCCCGACTGGATAGCGGAGCGGAGCGCGGCGACTGAAAGCCTCCAACTGCGTCCCAGTGCGCATGCGTGCTTTTATCGCTTGGGCCCTGCCGATTTTGCGCAAGCGCAGCTCGTGATTGCTCGGAGAAGAGCTGAGATACTGCCTACTGCGCATGCGTAAAATTCCAGCTGTGCGCATGAGTGGTTTTTCCCGGTGTAAGACCCATGGAAAGCAATGGAAGTTGCCTGCCACTAAATAATGAGTTTTCCGACCAGATCTATTAAATAAATGGGATTTACACAAGTGTTGAAGCTCCATTCTACTAACCTAAGAGGTTGCATTCCCATAGGTGCCAATCTTACCCCCACTGTTGACTTCAATGGGCATAGTGTAGGCTTCAGGCTGCAATCCTAAGCTTATTTTAATGAAAAAGTAACTTTTTTCCAGTGCATAAGATTACTATTACTAATATTGCAAATACACAAGAGTTGGGAAGTCCATCCCATTGAGTTCAATGGGTCCTACTCCCAAGTAATTGTGCAGAGGATCAGAGAAAAATGCCTGAATCTTATTGTGAGGCCAAAGTAGAGTAAATCTATTGAATAAATGGGATTTCACCTCTGTGAAATGGGAGTCATCCTTGCTCAACATTTGAGTCAATGGGTCCTCTCTTATCGGAACTATTGAATCAATGGGATTCTTACCCTTGACTTCCTGTTCAACAGTGGAGTCAATGGGTCTCTCCTGATTGGGACTCACCATTGAATCAATGGGATTTCCCCTATGTATAGACTCCTGGTTCAACATTTGAGTCAATGGGTCCTCTCCTATTGGAACTATGGAATCAATGGTATTCTTACCCTTGTGATGGCTTCCTATTCAACAGTTGAGTCAATGGGTCTCTCCTGGTTGGGACTCACCATTGAACCAATGGGATTTCACCTATGTATAGACTCCTGGTTCAACACTTGAGTCAATGGGTCCTCTCCCATTGGAACTATTGAATCAATGGGATTCTTACCCTTTTGATGGCTTCCTGTTCAACAGTTGAGTCAATGGGTCTCTCCTGGTTGGGACTCACCACTGAATCAATGGGATTTCACCTATGTATAGACTCCTCGTTCAACACTTGAGTCAATGGGTCCTCTCCCATTGGAACTATGGAATCAACGGGATTCTTACCCTTGTGATGGCTTCCTGTTCAACAGTTGAGTCAATGGGTCTCTCCTGGTTGGGACTCACCATTGAATCAATGGGATTTCCCCTATGTATAGACTCCTGGTTCATCATTTGAGTCAATGGGTCCTCTCCCATTGGAACTATTGAATCAATGGGATTCTTACCCTTCTGATGGCTTCCTATTCAACAGTTGAGTCAATGGGCCTCTCCTGGTTGGGACTCCCCATTGAATCAATGGGATTTCCCCTATGTATAGACTCCTGGTTCAACATTTGAGTCAATGGGTCCTCTCCTATTGGAACTATGGAATCAATGGGATTCTTACCCTTGTGATGGCTTCCTGTTCAACAGTTGAGTCAATGGGTCTCTCCTGGTTGGGACTCACCATTGAATCAATGGGATTTCACCTATGTATATACTCCTCGTTCAACACTTGAGTCAATGGGTCCTCTCTTATTGGAACTATTGAATCAATGGGATTCTTACCCTTGTGTTGACTTCCTATTCAACAGTTGAGTCAATGGGTCTCTCCTGGTTGGGACTCCCCATTGAATCAATGGGATTTCCCCTATGTACAGACTCCTGGTTCAACATTTGAGTCAATAGGACCTCTCTTATTGGAACTATTGAACCAATGGGGTTCTTACTCTTGTGTTGACTTCCTTTTTTACAGTTGAGTCAATGGGTCTCTCCTGGTTGGGACTCACCATTGAATCAATGGGATTTGCCCTATGTATAGACTCCGTGTTCAACATTTGAGTCAATGGGTCCTCTCTTATTGGAACTATTGAAGCAATGGGATTCTTACCCTTTTGATGGCTTCCTGTTCAACAGTTGAGTCAATGGGTCTCTCCTGGTTGGGACTCACCATTGAATCAATGGAATTTCACCTATGTATATACTCCTCGTTCAACACTTGAGTCAATGGGTCCTCTCTTATTGGAACTATTGAATCAATGGGATTCTTACCCTTGTGTTGACTTCCTATTCAACAGTTGAGTCAATGGGTCTCTCCTGGTTGGGACTCCCCATTGAATCAATGGGATTTCCCCTATGTACAGACTCCTGGTTCAACATTTGAGTCAATGGGTTCTCTCCTATTGGAACTATGGAATCAATGGGATTTTATCGTAATCCCGAATTTGAAATTTGTGAACAAAATTTCCCCTCTTAAATTATTAACCCAAGAGATCGTAATTCCGAATTTCAAATCCGTAAATTCAATTTCCGCTCCTAATTCATTAATTAATTCATAATTCACAACTCGCTAAGTTTTGAACCCCGATTCCAAATCTATTTCGGGCTAAATCCAGCGCGGCAAATGCAAATTATCACAGAAGGACCGTCCCCGAATTCTCTTATTTTCAAATCCGTCTCGCTTTATTATTAACACTTTCCTTAAAATACTTTTAAAACCATCAATTTATATGGTGATTTCGGGTTTTTCCCTCCCCCACCTTTAACGAATCTCTTAATCACAACAGCACTACCGCTATTATTATTACATGATCGGCATCTATCCGCTTTAATAGAACAGCAATAATCGTTATTTCCAAAATAATTATCAACACTACGTCGCCATTAAATAACTTATTTATAAACTCGGGCGGCAATTTTAATTCGTTAACGGAGGGGAAAAAGGTCCCGTTAAAACAGAGAACAGAAGAAATTTAGTGTACAAACAAAAAGGCCCCGGATTTCCCGTTATGCAAATCGTTCTTCGTTTCCATCAGTCAATTAAAGACGTCCCTTTTTTTTTAATTACTTCCCAACGGACAAAACAAAACCAAAAAACAAGCAACCCAAAAATTCTGGAAAAACAATATTATTCAGCAGCACAGTTCCAAGTGCTCAGCACTTTTTTTCAGAATTAAGTCCATTGCTTTTCCGCTTCTCGGTTGAGAATATTCGGAACATCGAAGCGCAAAAATCTCGAAGTGGTAGAAAATATCCAAATATTCTTTTTTTTAAAACTTGGAGTGTTAAAAACCACAAGAACGACAACGAACCCTAAGCTCTGCGGTGGAAAAAGCAAGATTATTAAAAAAAAAAAAAATCTATTCTCCTAAGGCTGAAGGAAGAAAAAAATGCCCGTGCTAATTATATAATTTAATCGCATTTATACTTAAATAAATAGTCATTAATTCGTCGGCTTTCCTCCGAGTTCGGCACGGATGATAAATTCTTATCAACAGAGAGAAGAAGAGAGAAGATAAATACATAGATAGATAGATATGGACTGGAGATAGGTAGGTAGGAAGATAGATATGGACTGGAGATAGACAGATAGATTAGATGGGTAGACAGATAGATATGGACTGGAGATAGATTAGATAGGTAGATAGATAGATATGGACTGGAGATAGATTAGATAGGTAGATAGATAGATATGGACTGGAGATAGATTAGATGGGTAGACAGATAGATATGGACTGGAGATAGATTAGATGGGTAGATAGACAGATATGGACTGGAGATAGATTAGATAGGTAGATAGATAGATATGGACTGGAGATAGATTAGATGGGTAGACAGATAGATATGGACTGGAGATAGATTAGATAGGTAGATAGATAGATATGGACTGGAGATAGATTAGATAGGTAGATAGATAGATACAGACTGGAGATAGATAGATTAGATAGGTAGATAGATAGATATGGACTGGAAATAGATAGATAGATAGATAGATAGATAGATAGATAGATACAGACTGGAGATAGATAGATTAGATAGGTAGATAGATAGATATGGACTGGAGATAGATTAGATGGGTAGATAGATAGATACGGACTGGAGATAGATAGAAAGGTAGATAGATAGATATGGACTGGAGATAGATAGATAGATAGATAGATAGATAGATAGGTAGATAGATAGATACGGACTGGAAATAGAATAGATAGGTAGATAGATAGATACGGACTGGAGATAGATAGATTAGATAGGTAGATAGATAGATACGGACTAGAGATAGATAGATTAGATAGGTAGATAGATAGATACGGACTGGAGATAGAATAGATAGGTAGATAGATAGATACGGACTGGAGATAGATTAGATAGGTAGATAGATAGATACGGACTGGAGATAGATTAGATGGGTAGATAGATAGATATGGCCTGGAGATAGATAGATTAGATAGGTCGATAGATAGATATGGACTGGAAATAGATTAGATAGGTAGATAGATAGATACGGACTGGAGATAGATTAGATAGGTAGATAGATATGGACTGGAGATAGATTAGATAGGTCGATAGATAGATATGGACTGGAGATAGATTAGATAGGCAGATAGATAGATACGGACTGGAGATAGATTAGATAGGTAGATAGATAGATACGGACTGGAGATAGATAGATAGGTAGATAGATAGATAGATAGATAGATAGATAGATAGTAGATACGGACTGGAGATAGATTAGATAGATAGATACGGACTGGAGATAGATAGATTAGATAGGTAGATAGATAGATATGGACTGGAGATAGAATAGATAGGTAGATAGATAGATATGGACTGGAGATAGATTAGATAGGTAGATAGATTGATACAGACTGGAGATAGATAGATTAGATAGGTAGATAGATAGATATGGACTGGAGATAGATAGATAGATAGATAGATAGATAGATGATGATAGATAAAAGACTGGAGATAGATAGATTAGATAGGTAGATAGACAGATATGGCCTGGAAATAGATAGATTAGATAGGTAGGTAGATAGATACGGACTGGAGACAGATAGATTCGGATCAATGCTGGTCCCAGAAACCCGTGAAAGGTTATCAGACGGCAAGACTCGTGGGCCCTGGACTTATTTATTGGGGTTTTGGCAATGGGAGAAGCTTACCTACTTTTTGTATTTTTCTTTCCAAAAAAAAAAGGCAGAGCGTTTGGATTTCCAAACGGACGTTGGGAGGTCTAGATTTCCAAAGCAAGGCAGAACATCTGCAATTCCCGAACAAGGCAAAATATCGGCATTTCGGGACCAGATCGGATTATCTGGGTTTCCGAACCGGCAGAGGCAGTATCTGGATTTTGTAGGAATAAAAATTGGAACATCTGGATTTCCAAGTCAAGGCAGAAGGTTCCCTGATTAATTACCAGCATCATGAGATAATTATAAAAGAAAATTCAATTTATGAGCCACAAGTAAAGGACTTTGTGCGCTTGGAAGAAGAGCTAAATTGCTCGTTAGCAAAGGTACAAACTCAACGAACTAACATTAAAAAAAAAAATTAAAAAAATTCAAGTATCCAAAAGGAAAAGGTAATTATGGGGGGAAATATCTAAAATTATTTTGTTTAAAAAAAGAAAAAGCAGAGAGAGTAGCGAGTGAATCCCGGAGTCGAGGGAGAAAAGTGAATAAATACCTATGACGACGACTACCTTGCATTCCTCTATCCTAGTTTAGAAATTTCCTAATTAATTAAAGAATTGACGACGAGGGGAAAACCTTTTTCCATTATAATTTTTCTTCCCATAAAGGGGAAAAGAGGAACATTCTGCAAAACCATTTTTTTCTAGGAAGTTTGCAAATTTTCGCAAACCGTTCAGCACTGAATTTTTCATCTACGTTTTTGGTCCTTACAAAAAAATAAAAATAATAATAATCAAGCTATCACATAACAAATCCACGCGCAAACGCACAACCGTTGGCCCCTCCTCTTGCCCTCCCCTGGTTTCCTTTTAGGATACTGGCCTTATAGTATTATGGGATGCGGCAGGAAATACTTCCGCGTGCCAGGAAAAACGGGTTGGTCTTAATGACACCTGGAGTCCCCTTCCGCCTCCTTCTGACTCCCCACTAAAGCGAGCAGAAGAGGGCCTTCCTTCCAAGAAAACCATGAGGAGGAAACAATAATTTAAAATAATTATAATTACAACAACAAAAAAAACAGATTTTGCATTTTTTTTTCCTGACTCGTTGATTGATAGGCAAAGAAAAATAATTGGAATTTGCAAAAGCAGCAGTTGGGCAGCGTTATGGAAGGATTATATATATATATATTTATCTTCTGAAGTAGTTCCATTTATTATTATTTTCTCTAAAAGAAAAAAAAGGTAATTCCAAAAACCGTCTTACGAGGAACGGTTCCGACGAATCCGTTCCGCTCTTGCCCCAAATTGGTCCGAAAGTAGAAACCCGGAAGAATTTTCTTTTTTCCCTCCCCGCTGAAGAAAAGATTAAAAATTTTTTTAATTTCCTCCGTTCATAAAAGTCTCGTACGGGGTCGCCGTCTGATTGCTTTCTCTCTCGTTACCGGAAAGGCCACGACGCAGCTAATTTGGAACTCGGCGAAGGTTTTAATTTTCCCGATCGAAAGAATAACGGAGAGGAAAAAAACCGACGACGTCTCTCCGTTTTTCCGCTCTTGACGGAGGAATCCGACAACCTTTTCCTTTTAGGAGAAAAACAGAGAAATGCCTGAAGAACGGGAGAAAATTCCGAGCCAGTTTTCGGCACAATTCCAGGGCTTTAACGAAGGAATGATGAACGGCGTTTTTCCGGAGAAAATCGGAGGGACGCGTGAAGGATTTCGCGTCTCTTTCCGCCGCGTTCGAGGAGCGGTAACGGAGGAATCGAACAACCGTTTCCTCTCGGTGGAGAAACAGGGACGTGGATTACGAGTCTGGTTCCGCCACGTTCCCAAAGTCCGAGCCACGGCAACTTAACGAGCCCATTGTTTTAATTGATTCCTGCCCCACGGCGCGCCGTTTCCTACACTTCCGTGGAAAAGAGGATGCTCTGCCGTTTGCTGTCCGGCGTGGGGATGGTCTCCAGCTGGAGGAAGTAAAGAAGGACTTGGACCTGGGAAAAAGAAGGAGAAAAAGATCATAGAACCATAGAATCATAGAAATGTAGAGTTGGAAGGGACCTCCAGGGGTCATCCAGTCCAACCCCCTTCTGCCATGCAGGAACACCCTC
Source organism: Ctenosaura bakeri (assembly GCA_948474755.1). Lineage (NCBI taxonomy): Eukaryota > Metazoa > Chordata > Lepidosauria > Squamata > Iguanidae > Ctenosaura > Ctenosaura bakeri. The sequence goes on along the minus strand of CAOLHI010001232.1, from coordinate 604,393 downwards.
AAAGCACTCCCTTGGACAGATGGCCATCCATGCTTAAAAACCTCCAAGGAAGGAGCCTCCAGATCACCGTAAGGCAAAAAAAAAATCTGACTTTTTGTTCGACCTTTAGCCCTATTTCGCCGCATCCAATCAATATGGCTTCTTATCCTACGCCAATCAATATGGCTTCTTATCCTACGTTTCTCTTTTTAAATATATATATATATTTATATATATTTTACCTGGGACATGACTTCTAGAGACCAGCTATCGGTCATGGCTATCGGCTGGGTCGGGTTAGCGGGGATTTTGCTATCCTTTTCGGACGGCCTGAGCAGCGTCGGTCCAAAAACGGTGGCCAAGTTGTGAAGCGACATCTTGTTGACGTTCTCCTTCTCGGCCACCCTGAAGAAAATTTTGGAGAAGAGGAAATAAAGTCTCATGGAAGAACAAGTTTCTATTCTCACCCAGCGGTGAGTTCCCAAGATCATTGTCTCTAATTTTCTCTATTTAAAATCGTACATTTTAGTAACCTAACCTATAATTCTAACCTAAAAAAAAAATACTAAGGAGTGTCTGGTACCTTTTCAAATGGTCGAGAAGGAAAAGGAATGTGACGAGGTTGGGTTCCGGAAGAGACAGCAGCAAATTCAGCATACAGCTCTCTTTGGCAACCGGGTCCGAAAGAGCTAGAGAACGAGACGGGGATAAACCGGGTGAGGAAAAGGAATTTATTTATTTTTTTAACAACCAGACACAGAAATGTGTCCGCGCAGCATCTCTAAAGCGAACCTATTGTGAGATATTCCCGGCAAGATTTCTCCGGCGGGAATTTGCCCAGATCTTTCTCTGAAGCTGAGAGAGTGTGACTTCCCCAAGGTCACCCAGTGGGGTTCTAAGACTGAGCAGGGATTTGAACCCAGAGTCATAGTCCAACACTGGTTCTCCAACCTACACAGCTCAAATATGGTCGCAATCCGTTCACACCACACCCCATAGACAGGAGTTCAGCTGTCTTTCGGTAACTCCCATATCAGGGATGCGGTGAATCCAATCTCGGTGTTGAGAAGGAACTCAACGAATTTTAATCCCGGATTTTTCAGGGGAGTTTTCCAAGTCCCAAAACCAAGTCCTCCTTTGGGGAGGAACCTTCCCAGGTCCCGAAACCACTCAACTCTTCCAAGGTCCTGTCACCCTTCTGAGGTCGAGCAACACGGGCTTAGGCGAGACCCGCACCCGTAACCGTCGGACTCACCGATGCCTTCGGCAAAGTTGGGGTAGAGTTCGTCCGTGAAGAGAGGCTCGGGGAGTTCCCGGAAGTAGAGCTTCAGGGTGCCGGCGATGGCGTTGACGTCCATTTCGCTCATCATGACGGAGACGTCTTTGTTGTCTGCGAGAACGAGAGATTTAAGGCAGTGGTTCCCAACCTTCCTGATGCCGCGACCCTTTGATACCGTTCCTCGTGTTGTGGGGACCCCCAACCAGAAAATTATTTATTTATTATTTATAATGCCCCCCCCCGGCAAAGGCCACCTCGCCGGACAGGAACGGGGGGGCGGGCAGGGAGGGATAGCGGAGCCGCACGTCTCCCCCGGGAAAATACTCCGAGACCCCCCCCGGGCTCTGCTTCTGCTTCGCTCTCGTTTCCACGGGGGGGGCAGTGTGGGAAAAGTTTCCAGAGTGTCGACCCCGGCCTGGGGGGGAGGAACCCCAGCGCCTTTCTCTTTTGCACCGGAAAAGCGCCGCCTTGTGGCCCCCCGGCCCTTCCGCAGTGCCCCCCTCCGTGGTGAGTGGGGCAGGGGCCGTGGCGAGGAGGGGGCCCACCCCCCGTGCTGCCACCCCCCCAAGGTGGCCCGTCAGACGGGAGGTTCTCCCGGTAGTGGAGAAGGGGAGCCATTTCAGTCCCTTCTGAATGGGGGGCAGGAGGACGCGAGTGCGTGGCTCGCGCTTGCGCACCACCACCGAGGAGGAATTGGAGCCTAAGACCATTGGAAATACGTATTTTCCGGCGGTCTTAGGTGACCCCGTGAAAGGGTCATTCGACCCCAAAAGGGGTCGCGACCCACAGGTTGAGAACTGCAGATTTAAGGGAAAGGAAAAGCGAGAAGTTTTGAGATCCTCTGTCGGGGTTGTGGAATCAGTATCCTAAACCCTCAGATCCAATTCTTCTATTGCTTTTTCCACTTCTATTACTATATATCTCTATATATATCTATATCTATATATATATATGCACATATTTATTAATCATACCACTGCGCAACAGTTCTCGTGTGCTTTCAAATTGTTTCTGACTTACGGCGACCCCACCAAAGGGGTTCTGGGGCTGAGAGTGTGTGACACACTCCTGGGCACCCAAGGGCTTCCACGGCCAAAGAGGGAATCGGACCCTCCAGGATCGTAGCGGTCTGGCACTCTAACCACTACACCACACTGCCTCTCTCCAGGAGTTCTTTGCCTATAATCCCACAACAGCCTCCACCATCCCATTTTTTCCATTGTGCGATTGCTTCCCGAGCTTTGGAAAATGAAAATTCCTCCTCTTCTGAGCCGCGAACGAAACGGTACTCACTGGCATCGAAGGCGGCTTTCAGGGCCTGGATGTCGGTGGCCACGCCGGAGACACGATAGATGCCCACTTCCTCCATGCCGCGGCGCTCGATCTCCTCCACGCACTGGCGGACGATGTACGGCACCTTCGAACGCTCTCTCCTGCGAGGAAGAGGCGAGTTCGAATCAAGAGTCCCCCAGGCACAGTTTCCTAACCACATCCCGAATTTCCCATCATCTCCATTACTATCAATATTTTGGTAACCGAGTCGCAGGTGCAGGCTGGGCGAAAACAGCCCTCCTTGGAAGAAGTTCCCAACCTATGGAACTCCCTGCCACAGGAAACTGAGCTAGTTTTGCTCCTCTCTGTTCTCCTTTATCCAACAAGTTAAAATGTCTTTATATTATTATCATTATTTTTGCTCTGGAAACAATCTTTTTAACGGAGATCAGAACCACACTCTTACATTTTGAGACGGTTTTAACACACTTTTAAAAAAATGTTTAAAATAAGTTTTTTAACATTTTTAATAAAATGCTTTTTTAAAACGTTTGAAATTCTTCTAAAACCTCTTTTACTCACTTGGTGACCATGGCAATTTTGACCCCAAAAACGCCGGTCTGCTTTCGGGACGGCATTCGCTTCAGGCTGAACTCTCGGCTGCTGAACTTGACCGAAAGCTTCACTTCGACCTTGAGGATAATAATTAGAATTAAATTAGCGAGAGGTAGGAAAAGGAACTTTTGCAATTACAGCAGCCCCTCCTTGTCTGTGGTTTTGCTTTTTGCGGTTTCGTGCTACCTGCATTCAACCCCAGTCTGAAAAACACTGAAATGGAAAATTTGGGCAAATAAATATTTAAAATCGAAAATTCGGGCAAAAATTTAAAATTGAAAATTCGGGCCAATAAGCATTTAACATGGAAAATTTGCAAAATATACATTTAAAATGGAATATTTGAGAAATTTTGACTCCTGCTAAGTCAGCTTTCCATGCTACTCACTCCTTGAGCAACCTCTAGCAAAGAGTAATCCGCTCTGCCAAAGGGGATTTACACCAGTGTAAACGCCGCAACCGAGTCCGTTACTTACCCCGTTCATTAAGATGACGGTGCGTTGCCAATCCTTATCTTGCAGTGCCTGCGCATCCAACTGCGGAAAATTAACAATAAGTTCGTTAATCAAAGGCTCAACCGTAGACCAAGCTGCATCACATCTAGTTAAGTCGCATCTAATTAGCAAGCAAAGATTTGCAAGACCCAAAGTCGCGTTGGGAGAAACGTAAAGGATACGGTTTGTTTGCAACTCGACAATTCCCAAAGCAAGAAAACCTTCCCGTAACCCCCGTCCCCGTTTTCCACAATCGCTTCCTTCCTCATATTGGCCGTGGGGAACCCAAAATCCAAAAATTTAATGGTGCCCAAAATCACAGACAATGGGGTCAGCAGTGTGATGCGGCAGCTAAAAAGGCCAACGCGATTCTCGGCTGCATCAAGAGGAGTATGGTGTCTAGATCGAGGGAGGTACTGGTACCGCTCTACTCTGCTCTGCTTAGACCCCATCTTGAATCCTGTGTCCAGTTCTGGGCACCCCAATTCAAGAGGGATATTGACAAGCTGGAACAAGTCCAGAGGAGGGCGACCAAAATGGTGAGAGGCCTGGAAGCCATGAAGCCCTATGAGGATAGACTGAGAGAGCTGGGGATGTTTAGTCTGCAGAAGAGAAGGCTAAGAGGGGACATGGAAGCCATGTTTAAATATATGAAGGGATGCCACGTAGAGGAAGGAGAGGGCTTGTTTTCTGCTGCTCCAGAGACCAGGACAAGGAGCAATGGATCCAAGCTGCAGGAAAGGAGATTCCACCTGAACCTCAGGAAGGACTTCCTGACAGTCAGGGCTGTCCGGCAGTGGAAAATGGAGTCTGGTGGGGTCTCCTTCCTTGGAGGTTTTTAAGCAGAGGCTTGACGGTCATCTGTCAGGAGTGCTTTGAGGGTGTTCCTGCATGGCAGAAGGGGGTTGGACTGAATGGCCCCTGGATGGCCTCTTCCAACTCTACATTTCTATGATTCTATGACCCGACCAGCTGTCCCCCTGCCCAATCCATACCAAAAATCCAAACAAAAAAGGCCGAAATTGGAAACGTCCCTGGACTGGAGCATTTTGGGTAAGGGCGTTTCCCCGCCGAATCCCTCCGAGTCCCCCCGAAACAGCGAGGGCAGAAATATCCCAACCCGTACTATACCCCAAGCTTTCTGCTCCCCCCAAAACCATACGGGGTTCAAGCCGCGAGGACCAGCAGGAGAGAGGACGGGGACCGAACCTTTCCATCGCCGCAACCGCCGCCAATCCGGAGCCACGGCACGGCACGCCGGGCGAGCGAGCCCTTCCCCGCCGAACCCCTCCCAGTCCCGCCGACACAGCGAGGGCAGAAGTACCCCAACGCTTCTTGGACGGCGAGGTGGGTGACCGTCAACTCCCACATCCTTCGTGTTGTGTGCCGCGCACGGGTGTCTCGCAAAGTTTGCTCCCGGCGGTGCTCGCACGGAGCTTTTCAACGGGACGGCGCATCCGGAAGGGTCCGCCCACGCCCGCTCGGCCGGCCAAGTTCCCAACGATCCATCTGTCATCTTCGCTGCCCCCCCCCAATTTTTCTGCTCTCTGAGCGCGTTGTGATTCTTCCCGGAATCGAGAGGAAATGACTCCTGGAGGGTGTCTGGTTTCCTTTTTAGTTGCACAGAAATCCCAAAACGGGCCAACAGGAACTGACGGCACGGAGAGACTTCACAGTCATACGCAGTTCGCTGGACGCAGAGGGAATAAACAACGCAGCTGGACGGGGGCGGAAATCACCGAATTCCAAAATGGGAGCAAATTAAAGGCGACAATTCTGTATCGCAATTTTGCAAATCCAGAGATTATGTTGCAAAAACAAATCCCTGTTAGCAGACTACAAAGATGCTCATCCACGGAAAGCAAGACTACCCTGATAATATCATAAAACAAAACCATAGAGTTGGAAGAGACCCCCAAAGGCTATCCAGTCCAACCCCCCATGCGGGAAGACACCATCAAAGCCCTCCTGAAATGGCCGTCCAAATCTCTGCTTAAAACCCCCCGAAGAAGTTCGAGAGACTAAATTCCTATTGATGCAGCTCTGAATCACATTGGCCTTTTTAGCTGCTGCATCACACCGCTGGCTCACATTCAGCTAAGACTCCTAAATCCCTTTCAGACATACTGTGGCCAACCCAGGTGTGTCGCCCATCCTTATTGAAGACATATTGCTACAATTTGGCACCCAAAAATCTGCATTTCTCTAGCTCTCCCGACGCCACTGTTGCTAAAAAAAACTTCCAGCTGGACAGAGGACGAGGAGGAAATTTGGTGGCTATTCAAGAATAAAAAAACTATGTAAAGAAAAATGTCTTTGTCAGAAGCCTTGTTAACTATATATATTGTTTGTATATATAGGGAAATATATATAAAAATGTTTTTTTATCTCTTGCAAGGCTAATGGTTCTCGATTGCTCGTTAAAAATCAAGCCACAACTGCCACTAAAACAACTAATTAGAGGGTATTGAAAGATTTCACTTTTGCAAATCGTAGGCTATGCCTGTAGGTTGCATAAAGGAAGACCTCTCTTCCTGTAAGCAATCCCTCAGACTAGACCAAGGATGATTAGGCCGGACTAACGAGCTCGTTAAAGCTTCAAGTGAGGGAAACCCTTTCCGGCGCCCTCTTCTCCGGAGCAAGAAGCCAGCTGGAAAACCACCAAGAGGAAATCGGCGACGGCTGGATGGATCGCATCCCATAATAGCAGGCACCCCCGCCCGGACGCTTAATTCCAAAAAGCACGGGGGCGGCAGGGCGTCACGTTTCGTTTTCTACCAACGCAAAAAAGGAGTTCGTTGGAAACGGAGCAAAGCGGGGCGAGTTCGTTAACGAGACCGAACAATAGCGTGACGGACAGGAAACCGCGGAGGAGAAATAACCGGACGCCATTACGGGCCCCGCTCGTTTATTTTCCTTTTCGGAAACGCACTCCGGAGACTTTTATACGCGAGAATCTCCCGTTTGCACGCAGAACCCCAAAAATTGCACCCCGTACGCTTTAACGCACACCCCGAAATAAAACTGCAGAAATATCAGGTCGCCCGTGGCCTCCCTGCCACGGAAGATAACGCCCCGCAATGCCACGCTTGTGTTTCGAGCTTAGTTTCCCCTGAAGCAACTCCAAAAAAAGAAAAAAAATGAGATAATTTATACCCCAGGTTCTTAATTTTTGGTCCACGGACCACCGGGGGTCTGTGATGTCTTCACAGCGGGGTCCGAAAAACGAGATAGTTTATACCCCGGGTTCTCACCAGGGGGTCTGTGACGTCTTCACAGCGGCGTCTGCGAAGGCTTGCAGAAATGTTATATGAGCATTTAAAGAAAGGACGGACAAATTTGTACGGAACCGGAGAATCCTAGAGTTGGAAGAGACGACTCCAAAGGCCATCTAGACCAACCCAATTCTGCCACGCAAGAAGACACCATCAAAGCATTCCCAACAGACAGCCATCCAACTACTCCAAAGAAGGAGACTCCACCTAGGGTTGGAAGAGACCCCCAAGGACCTTCCAGCCCAACTTTGTCCTGCCAGGCAGGAGGACACCTTCCTTGGACAGATGGCCATCCAACTACTGTTGGAAAACCACTAAAGAAGGAGACTCCACCTAGGGTTGGAAGAGACCCCCGAGGACCCTCCAAGTCCAACTTTGTCCTGCCAGGCAGGAGGACACCTTGCTTGGACAGATGGCCATCCAACTACTGTTTGAAAACCACCAAAGAAGGAGACTCCACCTAGGGTTGGAAGAGACCCCAAGGACCCTCCAGCCCAACTTTGTCCTGCCAGGCAGGAGGACACCTTCCTTGGACAGATGGCCATCCAACTACTGTTTGAAAACCACCAAAGAAGGAGACTCCACCTAGGTTGGAAGAGACCCCCGAGGACCCTCCAGCCCAACTTTGTCCTGCCAGGCAGGAGGACACCTTCCTTGGACAGATGGCCATCCAACTACTGTTTGAAAACCTCCAAAGAAGGAGACTCCACCTAGGGTTGGAAGAGACCCCCAAGGACCCTCCAGCCCAACTTTGTCCTGCCAGGCAGGAGGACACCTTCCTTGGACAGATGGCCATCCAACTACTGTTTGAAAACCACCAAAGAAGGAGACTCCACCTAGGGTTGGAAGAGACCCCCAAGGACCCTCCAGCCCAACTTTGTCCTGCCAGGCAGGAGGACACCTTCCTTGGACAGATGGCCATCCAACTACTGTTTGAAAACCTCCAAAGAAGGAGACTCCACCTAGGGTTGGAAGAGACCCCCAAGGGCCCTCCAGCCCAACTTTGTCCCGCCTGGCAGGAAGACATCTTCCTTGGACACGTGGCCATCCAACTACTGTTCGAAAACCACCAAAGAAGGAGACTCCACCTAGGGTTGGAAGAGACCCCCAAGGACCCTCCAGCCCAACTTTGTCCTGCCAGGCAGGAGGACACCTTCCTTGGACAGATGGCCATCCAACTACTGTTTGAAAACCTCCAAAGAAGGAGACTCCACCTAGGTTGGAAGAGACCCCCAAGGACCCTCCAGCCCAACTTTGTCCTGCCAGGCAGGAAGACACCTTGCTTGGACAGGTGGCCATCCAACTACTGTTTGAAAACCACCAAAGAAGGAGACTCCACCTAGGGTTGGAAGAAACCCCCAAGGACCCTCCAGCCCAACTTTGTCCTGCCAGGCAGGAAGACACCTTGCTTGGACAGGTGGCCATCCAACTACTGTTTGAAAACCACCAAAGAAGGAGACTCCACCTAGGGTTGGAAGAAACCCCCAAGGACCCTCCAGCCCAACTTTGTCCTGCCAGGCAGGAAGACACCTTGCTTGGACAGGTGGCCATCCAACTACTGTTTGAAAACCTCCAAAGAAAGAGAAGACTCCACCACACTCCATGAACTGATCCTACCATCAGCAAGTTCTCCCTAAGGTTTAGCTGAAACCTCTTTCCCTGGAGTTTGAGAAGCCATTGCTCCGTGTCCTGGTCCCGGGAGCAGCAGGAAACAGGCTGGCTCCATCCTCCATATGACAAAAAAAAGACCCTCACCTGCATCTGCCCCTTGCCCATAATCCGGTCGGTGGTCTCTCCGTCCTCCTTGGGAAGCTTGCTCTTGTTGTAGTACTTCTCGTAACAAAGGATACGTAGCGTCTGAGACCCTTCCAGCTCGATCTCGAACTCCTACAGAGAAGAACGAGGCCGGATGCGGAGTTAATGGGGTCTTCTCAGTGGCGGCTCCCTGGCGCTAGAAATCCCTTAATTAGAGAGGGATTTCTAGTTCTTTTCTCCATACGTCAGGTCGCCTTTGCTATCCCTGCCACGCATCCGAACACCGTGTTGTGTTTTGATATTTAAATGCCGTGTTATTTACCGTTTTATGCCACGTTCGGCTTGCAACTAAGGGGATGATGGGACATAAAGTATCATTTTAGGAATTAAGGGATGTTATTCTAACGACCTCTAATAAAGAAAGACACAGGGTCAGGTCGCTGACGGGCAGGAAGTGATCCTGGGACAAGATTTACGGACTGCCGCCCAGATTTGTAAGTTTGACCTTCACGGACAATCTATCAATAATTAAAAATTATTCACTACGGTTTTTTTTTAATCATCTTCTCGAAAAATCTGGTTTTTTCGGTCGCAGCTCACCTCGTTCCAGTTGGGCTCCGTGGTGTCGCGGTAAACTCTCGTTTTTGCCTTGTTGACGAAGTACCCAAAGGAATCCACTTCTAAGGTACAGTACAGGTCTAAATAATAATAATAATAATAATAATTAGGAGATAGCAGTTAGGACTTGGATGGGATATTTCAGAGGAAGGAATGGGGGAAAAACCCCACCTCTGAGCATTCCCTGTCCTAAGAAAACCCCCAAATACCATCAAGACCCCAGATCCCGTCTGATCTTCGAAGCTAAGCAGGGTCAGCCATGGTTAGGACTTGGATGGGAGACCACCAACAAATACCAGGTGATGTTTCAGAGAAAGGAACGGACAAAAACCTACCTCTGAGGATTCCTGGCCTAAGAAAACCCTCAAATGCCCAAAAGGCACCCGATCCTGTCTGATCTTGGAAGCTAAGCAGGGTTGGCCCTGGTTAGGACTTGGATGGGATATTTCAGGGGTGATACTTCAGAGGAAGGAATGGGGAAAAAACCACCTCTGAGCATTCCCTGTCCTAAGAAAACCCCCAAATACCATCAAGACCCCAGATCCCGTCTGATCTTGGAAGCTAAGCAGAGTCAGCCATGGTTAGGACTTGGATGGGAGACCACCAACAAATACCAGGTGATGTTTCAGAGAAAGGAACGGACAAAAACCTACCTCTGAGGATTCCTGGCCTAAGAAAACCCTCAAATGCCCAAAAGGCACCCGATCCTGTCTGATCTTGGAAGCTAAGCAGGGTTGGCCCTGGTTAGGACTTGGATGGGATATTTCAGGGGTGATACTTCAGAGGAAGGAATGGGGAAAAAACCACCTCTGAGCATTCCTTGCCCTAAGAAAACCCTCAAATACCATCAAGACCCCAGATTCCGTCTGATCTTGGAAGCTAAGCAGGGTCAGCCCTGGTTAGGACTTGGATGGGAGACCACCAATGAATACAATGTGATATTGAGACTGATCTGCAGGTAGCATGGGGATTATTTCACCTCTCTTTGCATTCATACACCCGTTTCACAAATGACAACTCACTCGAGCTCTGCTTGAACCCAGAGGCGGAATGGACGATGACATTGAGGAATCCGTAGAGGCCGGGAGATTCATCATCTGCGTCCAAGAAAAAAAACATGGAAACACTACATATGATGCCTGCATTATCAACCAATTTGTTACCAAGAAACGCAGAAATGATTTTGGGGTCTTGGTAGACCGCACGATAAACATGAGCCAAGACTGTGATGCGGCAGCAAAAAAGGCCAATGCAATCCAAAATTTCCACTCCTAAATTGCTGTCCCCTGCAATGCAAACTGAAGGTATGGGCCAGCCCTTACCTTCTTTGTTTATCGTCAGGGGAATGTGGTGGACCGTCTGGAGCTTCACGCAAGAGTTGGTCAACATCTGGAGCTCCACAGAAGTCAGTGAGAAGCTTTTGAAGCCTGAAAAATCAAGAGGAAACTGAGAATCTGGAGTCCCCAGGCTCCTGTGAAGCAGCATTTGTGAATCCGCTTTGGGTTTAAGTCTGAACTTTACCCCTACAAGGGGCTGGGAGCTCTCTTTGAGAAATATGGAAGTCAAGTTTCTCAAAACAGCTCAGGGTTAGATTCTCCTAAGGCTGTCTTGGGGGACAGAGATTCATCACCTTAAATAGCTACAGTTCGGACTAAAACCCAGCATGGAGGACACCTCCTGGTTTCTCCCCAGCCGTGGGCCGCGTTACGTACATTTTTTCTGCTGCTCCCGGATGATTTCTCGCCACTCGGCCCGTTCGTAGTCCGACGAGATGAGGAAGGTGTAACTCTGAGCAGCCAGGAAATCAAAATAATCAAAATTACACATTTTCTATACAATTTATCACTGTAATTTATACAATATAAATTCGTAATCTGTATAACTTTCCATCTTTCAATCTATTATATATATATATACATCTACACACACACACACACACACATGCAATATATATATGTGTGTATGCATATATATATATATATATACACACACGTATATAATATTTTTATTTATTTTATATACATATACATTTTATATTTTTTTTAAAAAAATTTCAATCTATTATATATATTATATACATGTATATTTTTTATATTATACATGTATTTTAAAAAAATTTCAATCTATTATATATATTTCAAAAAATTTTCAAACTGTTCTATTTCATATACATATATATATTTTAAATTTTTCAATCTATTATATATATATTATATATATATCTCTCTCAAAAAATTTTCAATCTGTTCTATTTCATATATATGTATTTTAAATTTTTCAATCTGTTCTATTTCATATATGTATATATATATACATATATTAAATGTTCGAATCTATTATATATATTTTATATACATACATATTTTATATATTATATATTTAAAAAAAATAATCTAGTATATATTTTATATATTATATATATATATTTTAAAAAATTTTTTTATCTACTATATATTATGTGTATATATATATATATATTTATATATTTATATATACATATACACATATATATATTTCAACAAAGTTTCAATCTATTCTATTTCATATATATATATATATATACATATACATATATTAAATTTTTCAATCTATTATATATATATTTTATATACATATATATTTCAAAAATTTTCAGGCTATTCTATTTCATATATACGTATATATATATATATATATATATATAATATTTTTCAATATAGTCAAGTTTCTCAAAATAGCTCAGGTTTAGATTCTCCTAAGGCTGTCTTGGGTGATAGGGATTCATCACCTTAAATAGCTACAGTTCGGACTGAAACCCAGCACGGAGTGTCGGATCCATGTATATATATATATATTATGTAAAATATACATAATAATTATATATATTTAAATAAATATTTTTCAAAAAAAGGAGCTGTTGTTGTTATGGGCAAAGCCGGGGCTGGTTTTATTCTTAAACTGCCCCCCCCGGTCCGACTTGCCAACACGGTCCCTTCCGTGGCAAAATCCCTCTCGAGACCTCCTGCTGCCGCCTTTTGCCGTAAATTTCCCAACAAATACGGAAAACGCCTGGGACGTGTCCGGCGCCTCCCCTCACCTTCCCGTTCCGGTTGCAAACCCGGAACGCCATGTTCGGCGACATCAAGAGAAGCATCGACTCCTGCTCGGAAAGTTTCTTTTTCAGCCTTTCCATGTTCCGGCTCCCTTTGTTTGCTCTCTGCGGGCGAGGAGTCGACAAAAGAAAAAAAATCCAAATCCCATTAATTATTATTTTTTTAGGGGAAAAAAAAACAAGGTAACGTTAAAAGATCGGAAATATAATTTTACGGGGGGGGATAACGGAGCAGAACAGGCGCTGTTTTAAGTGGTGGGATAAATACGGGGCCGGAGGGGGGGACCTCGGCGGGGTCGCGCTCCCCCGGCCGCCGCGCCCACCTTCTCCCGCTGGATGTCGCTCTTGAGCTGGGAGATCTTGATCTTCATGGCGTCCAGCTCCTCGTCCGGCACCACGGAGATGTTTGGAACCGCGTCTGCGTCGTCCACCATCTGGAAGCTGAGGTCCGAGAGCGGGATGTACCACTTGCAGTCGTACTGCTGGCTCTTCCTGCCGGGGAGCAAAAAGGAGGAGGCCCGAACGGGGGTCACACGTGCTTCCCGCCCCAGCAACTCCCATCATCCCCTGTGCCAGCTAGGGTGAGGAACTGCTGGGAATTGTAGTCCCGAGAATTTTCTCCTAAGAGTACATTTTAATAAACTCCCTTATACACTTGTTTCAGGGAGATGATGGGAGCTGCAGTCCAAAGTAACACCCGCAGATATCTCCTGAGGTGTTGTTGGGGTTGGCACTCCCAGCATTCCCTTTATATGCTCTCCTGAGGGGGGTTATGGGAGCTGCAGTCCAAAGTAACACCCATAGATATCTCCTGAGGTGTTGTTGGGGTTGGCACTCCCAGTATTCCCTTTATATGCTCTCCTGAGGGGGGTTATGGGAGCTGCAGTCCAAAGTAACATCGGTGAACACCTGCAGCGGTTGATGGGACTGTCCATCCCAGCATCCCCGTTGGCTACACCTCATTTAATGGTGATGATAGGAGTCAAGCGTCTGAAGTGACATCTATGGTCATCTCCAGAGGTTTTTGGGACTGCCACCCCCAGCATCCCCACTGGCTATGCTCTTGTTCAATGGGGATGATGGGAGCCTGAGTCCAAGGCGGCATCCATAGAAAATCTCCAGAAGTTGCTGGGTTGCTTATCATCCTAGCATCCCCTTAGCTATACGATTGTGATTGGGGTGGGCGATGGGAGTTGCAGTCCAAAGTGGCACCTATGGAAGTTGCAGGGACTGCCATCCCCAGCCTCCCCACTGGTTATGCTCTCGCTCAACAGGGATGATGGGAGCCTGAGTCCAAGGTGGCAACCATAGAAAATCTCCAGAAGTTCCCTTGCCTATATGCTCTCCTGAGGGGGATGATGGTAGTTGCAATCCAAAGTGACATCTTATGGATATCTCTGGAGACTGTTGGGGATGCCACTCCCAGCAGCCACTCCACTGCCTATCCTAGCATCCCCTTGGCTACACACTTGCGATCGAGGTGGACGATGGGAGTTGCAGTCCCCCAAATCCCTCACCCTCCGATCTGCTTCTTGAGTTTGGCGCAAAGGAAGAGGTCGGTGAAGAGGAAGACGTGCCGGAGTTTTCGGGCTCCCTCCACCAGCTCCACCATGAAGCTGTCCTTCAGGAGCTGACGATGCTGGAAATTAAAAATATAATTAAAAAAGCAGAAATAAAGAGAGGGAGAGAGAAGAAAGGAGGGGGAAGGGACCTGTCTCGGGGAACCCACCTCCCCCTTCTGGACCGTCATGGACTGCCTCCGAGGGGTGATCTCCTCGTTGATGCTGGAGAGGAAATTCTGGGATATCCGGAGGGCGTCTTGGAGCAGGAGGTAGTCCGGGTGTCCCGCCGGCGTGTGCTTGAGCAAGTCCTGAGCGAGGCCAAAGACAGAAAGAAAAATAAGGAAGGAAGAAAGAAAAATCTATCCGGTAGCCAAATTACTTGATAAAAGTTCTGACCAAAACCCGGAGCGGATCAGTCATCCCCTCTCAGGCATAGAATCAAGGGGAGCAAAAGAGTGCGGGAGAGGGAATACGTCTATATAGATATCAATTTTAAAAAATAAATCCATGTATGCATATGGATAAATTCAGCATGCTTGGAATAGCTCCTTTTATTTAATAAAGTTCTGACCAAAACCCGGAGCGGATCTGTCACCCCCCCTCTCAGGCATAGAATCAAGGGGAGCAAAAGAGTGCAAGAGAGGGAATATGTCTATATAGATATCGATTTTAAAAAATAAATCCATGTGTGATCAATTTGGTACGCTTGGAATAGATCCTTTTATTGAATAAAGTTCTGACCAAAACCCGGAGCGGATGAGTCATCCCCTCTCAGGCATAGAATCAGGGGGAGCAAAAGAGTGCGGGAGAGGGAATATGTCTATATAGATATCGATTTTAAAAAATAAATCCATGTGTGATCAATTCAGCATGCGTGGAATAGCTCCTTTTATTTAATAAAATTCTGACCAAAACCCGGAGCGGATGAGTCATCCCCTCTCAGGCATAGAATCAGGGGGAGCAAAAGAGTGCGGGAGAGGGAATATGTCTATATAGATATCGATTTTAAAAAATAAATCCATGTGTGATCAATTCAGCATGCGTGGAATAGCTCCTTTTATTTAATAAAATTCTGACCAAAACCCGGAGCGGATGAGTCATCCCCTCTCAGGCATAGAATCAGGGGGAGCAAAAGAGTGCGGGAGAGGGAATATGTCTATATAGATATCGATTTTAAAAAATAAATCCATGTGTGATCAATTCAGCATGCGTGGAATAGCTCCTTTTATTTTATAAAGTTCTGACCAAAACCCGGAGCGGATCTGTTGTTCCCCTCCCAAGCATAGAAACCAGCAGCCGTAACTTTCCAGGCAGGGTGAGCAAAAGAGTGGCGAAGAGGAAATATTTGTAAAAATAAATATGTGTACATAAAAATTTATGGATATATAAAATATATAAAATGAAAATATAAAAATATATGGAGATAGATGTGGAGCTAAAGATACAGAAAATGTGTGTTGAGTGTGTGCGGACACAGGTCGTATATCTATATAGCCGTCCTTCGTTTAATTAAAATGGTAATTATTCGACGGTCCGAAGCCACTTACGTGGAGAACGAGGGTGCTGCGGGTGACCCGATCGACCGGCTTGTAGAGGAGGGCTGTGGGGAAGGGAGAAGGTTGAAAAAAGAACGAGAGAGAGAGAAATCACGGGCTCGTCAAGCAGCAAAGAGACCCCAAGGGGTCATCCAGTCCAACCCCATTCTGCCGTGCAGGAAGACCCAATCCAAAAAGACAAGATGGCCGCCTCTGAAAGTCTCCGAGGAGGGAGGCTCCGCCCAATCCCCGACGGCAGCGGATTTTACGGGGTGCGGGACGGCCCCGTTCCCGAACGACGAGGACATCCCCGAACCCAGGATAATGACGGGACTCACTTTCCAAGGAGTTCTTAGCGGTCGGTTCTTTCGAATCCTTGGTGCTTCTGGCCTTCAGGTTCTACCCGAAAAATAAGCGGAAAAGACAGCAAGAAAAAGAATATATCGCTTATTTGCTTTTGGTTTTATTACGGCTTCAAGATCTCCAGTTTTGGGCAGGGCTCAGCTTTGGGAAAGACCCGGGTGCCAATCTCAAGCCGCAGCACGCGTGCAACCAAAATCTCATGCTTCGGGGGACTACAGCTCCTATTATCCACCCTCCCTATCCAAGGTAGTGGCCAGTGGCTCCAATATAACATCCATAATCCACTCCGACCAGCCTGGGAAGTGGCTCTGGGCACTACAAAGCCCAGCATCCCCTCAGCCAGCTCCTGTCATCCGTTGCTAGCCCTGACAATCACCATGGACTTCACTACAATGCCCAGCATCCACACAGCTACCTGCGTTTGGGGACTACAGCTCCTACAATCCACCATCCCTAACTAGGGTAGCAGCCAATGGCTCCAATACAACACCCATAACCCCCCTATCAGCCAGGGAAGTGGCTTTGGTCACTACAAAGCCCAGCACCCCCTCAGTCAGCTCCTGTCATCCAATTCTAGGCATGACAGTGGCCCTGGGCTTCACTACAATGCCCAGCATGCACTCAGCTATCTGCTTTTGAGGGACTACAGCTCCTATCATCCACCCTGAGCCAGGAGAATGGCTGTTGTCTTCACTACAAAGCCCAGCATCCCCTCAGTCTGCTCCTGTCATCCAATTCTAGGCACGACAGTGGCCCTGGGCTTCACTACAATGCCCAGCATGCACTCAGCTATCTGCTTTTGGAGGACTACAGCTCCTATCATCCACCCTGAGCCAGGAGCGTGGCCATTGTCTTCACTACAAAGCCCAGCATCCCCTCAGTCTGCTCCTGTCATCCAATTCTAGGCACGACAGTGGCCCTGGGCTTCACTACAATGCCCGGCATCCACTCCGCTATCCGCTTTTGGGGACTACAGCTCCTATCATCCACCATCCCTAACCAAGAGGGAGGGAGGGAGGGAGAGAAAGGCACTCTGCACGTGCTCAGAGGCCCGGCGGGGCTGCTCGTAGAGCTCCACTACAATGCCTAGAACACTACAACAGGTAACGGTTAAAAAAAATGCAGGTTTAGGCTCGGTTCAAGTTTGCAAAAACAGCCCATAATAATCCCCCTATCAGAAATAATAACTCCCATGTGAGAAAGATGGACCCCGTCCTCTCCTCGGAAAAAGAGACTCAAGAGATTTTGCCGTAAGAAACGGATATTGCGCGGGGAAGGTTATGAGAGAGACAAGGAAAAAAACCAACAACAACCTCCCACTAGGCCTCGTTTAAAAAAAAAAAAAAAAACCCAAACGACCGAATTAAGCAGGCGCGCGCGTCAGCGTCCGGCGCCGTTACCTCAGAGATTTCGGCGAACTGAGCGTTGGCCTGGCAACACTTCTCTGCCGTCTCCATGGCAACCTCGTAGTTATCCACGAAAGCCCGGTAGACCCCCAGCTGGCTGGCCTGAAAAGAAGGAGGAGGGCTCAGAACAGTACCGGACCGGGGGGGGCCTCAACGCTCCTCGGGCGGGGTGGGAAAAAGCGGGGGGCTCAGAACAGTACCGAACCGGGGGGGCCTCAACGCTCCTCGGGCGGGGTGGGAAAAGCGGGGGGCTCAGAACAGGACCGAACCGGGGGGGCCTCAACGCTCCTCGGGCGGGGTGGGAAAGCGGGGGGCTCAGAACAGGACCGAACCGGGGGGGCCTCAACGCTCCTCGGGCGGGGCGGGAAAACGTGGGGGGCTCAGAACAGTACCGAACCGGGGGGGCCTCAACGCTCCTTGGGCGGGGCGGGAAAACGTGGGGGGCTCAGAACAGGACCGAACCGGGGGGGCCTCAACGCTCCTCGGGCGGGACGGGAAAAGCGGGGGGCTCAGAACAGTACCGAATGGGGGGGGCTCAACGCTCCTCGGGCGGGGCGGGAAAACGCGGGGGGCTCAGAACAGTACCGAACCGGGGGGGCCTCAACGCTCCTCGGGCGGGGCGGGAAAAGCGGGGGGCTCAGAACAGTACCGAACCGGGGGGGCCTCAGCGCTCCTCGGGCGGGACGGGAAAAGCGGGGGGCTCAGAACAGTACCGAATGGGGGGGCTCAACGCTCCTCGGGCGGGGCGGGAAAACGCGGGGGGCTCAGAACAGTACCGAACCGGGGGGGCCTCAGCGCTCCTCGGGCGGGACGGGAAAAGCGGGGGGCTCAGAACAGTACCGAATGGGGGGGCTCAACGCTCCTCGGGCGGGGCGGGAAAACGCGGGGGGCTCAGAACAGGACCGAACCGGGGGGGCCTCAACGCTCCTCGGGCGGGGCGGGAAAACGCGGGGGGCTCAGAACAGGACCGAACCGGGGGGGCCTCAACGCTCCTTGGGCAGGGCGGGAAAAGCGGGGGGCTCAGAACAGGACCGAACCGGGGGGGCCTCAACAGAGAGAACTGCAGAGAGGACCAGAAAGTTTTTCGGCATGCGGAACATACAGGATAAAACGGGATTTCCCTGCTTTAGGATTTAGGGGCCCCCAGTGCAAACCAGGACTACAAATCCCAGCAGCCACGACACGATTTGGCAAAGCCGATACACAAACAGGGGGAAGGACGGGATAGGGGAGGTTTTCTGGCCGCGCCGGAAGGAAGAGGGTCGCAACGGGGCTCACCAGCTTTTGGAAGAGGTCTCCCACCCGCTGCTGGTGACTCCAGTGTTGAACCCGGGGCAGCAGCCCGTCGTAGAACTCCTTGTGGATCTCGTAGAGCTCCGGCACTTTGAAGAAAATGGTTTCGATCTGCTGGCTGCTCAGGACGGGCTGGGACGTGGTGGCCGCGGCTTTTAGGGGCTTCATCGGCTAGTCGGGGGAGCAAACCGGGAGATTGCGGGATAAGTTTTGTGCGTTTCGGTCGGCCGACAAATCTATCGCTCCCTCGTAGATTTTGCTTTATGGGATGCAACTAAAGACAACGGATTTAGTTGCAACGGGGGATCCAAAACAAGAGGGAGTTAAGGACCGGGACTTGATTCTTTCAGGTTTGTACATCCAACAATGGCAAAACTTTTTCTTTTGGACGATAATCGGCAAATTTTATCTATACAGCACTTGAAGGTTTTTTCCGGATGTATGGAAAACAATGGCATTTTCTGCAGAAAAAAGATGTTTATGTCTTTTTCTGCAGAAAAACTGATAGAAAGTTGGTGGGATTTTACCCGAAACGCTGATCTGATGGGTCTACTCTAGTGGGAAACAATTCCATAAAGTCCAGACCGATTTTAACCAGGAGGTCAACTCACCACATCAGCAAACAACCCAACGGGTCTATTCTAACTCGGGGCGGCAACCTGACGGGATCGGGTCCCAACGACTCCAGCACCCCATTACCTCCCAGTAGCCACGCTCTCTCTCCCGTTGCCCGTACCAGCAGCAAGGCTTCGAGGTGTCCCAGGTAGGTCTCCTCGCTGGCCAGGATCCCGGACAAGACCCATTTCCGCATTTCCAGGCCCTTCTCCAAGTCCGGCTCGCTCTGGAGAAAAAGGACCGAGCAGAAGGAGAAGACAATGAACGGGACGAGAGAGGATTTTTTCCCACACCTCAGTCTCTAGTGGCAGGGAGTTCCACGTGCAAACCATTTTTAAAAAACCCTCTACAAGAACCAGTTAATACCCAAAAATTTGAATTTTAAATTAATTTAAATTCTAAATTTTAAAAAAATCTCAGCAAATGGAGGATAGAAAAGGAGTATAGTTTAGTTTCCAGTGGCAGGGAGTTCCATATACACACTTTTTTGGGAAAATGCTTTCCAGCAAACAATATCCAAAAAAGCTGATTTTTATTTAAAAAAAATGTGTTTTGCAATAAGAGAGCCTCCAGTGGCGGGCAGTTCCACGTGCAAACTCCCTGCAGCAATGAGTTAACCTCCAAACCTTTTCCTAAGTAAGCAAGCCATACCAAAAAAGAGCAGAAATGGCCCCGTTTTAGCCTCCAGTGGCAGGGAGTTCCACATCCTCCTGGGAGCCACCACCGAAAAGGCAAATACCGCAAAGCCAGGTATCCTCCCCCTCCGAGGGCGACCCAGAAAGGGGCGCCGTACCGACTTCGTGGACTCCAGCGACCCCGACGAGAGGGTGTCCCGGCTCCCCCGGCTCTTGGAGCTGAGCTGAGGCGAGGACGAGGGCGAGTCGTCGATGTAGGGCATCATGTCGTGGTGCCTCCGCTGCTCCTCGGCTCGGTCGGCGTCGTAGGCGTAGCCGGGCGGCATCCCGCCGAAAGAGACGTCTGGAGAGGAAATAGTGGGTGTATACGCAATAAATCATGCGAACGCGTTCCCAAATTAACAGCCTGGGATCCCTTGGCCCGCCTTGCAGGGGTGTCGTACTTGCCCATCGTTCCCAAAAGGATAGCAACCTTAACGACATTTGCAAATCCCATAAGATTAAAGTAGGAGGAGCTTATAACGAGAAAGTATTCATTATCTTATCACGACAACCGTACGGGATTCGCAAGCGTCGTTACGGTTTGGATGACCTTGGGTGACTCCGAGACCTTTGAATCAGCAGATAGGAACCAAGAGGCAATGGTTTTGGACTATAATTCCCATCAGTGATGACTGAAGGGTGATGGGAGTTGTAGTCCGAAGTACAGCAAGCTCTGGAAACTAAGGCGTTGAGGACAAAATTGGAAATTATATGGAATTTGTTATCGTTGTGTGCTTTCTGGTTCTTTTTTCCAACTTATCATTATCCAATTCTGAGGCTGAGAGTGTGTGACGTGCCCGAGGTCACCCCGTAAATGAATTTCCGGGATTTTTACTCCCAACGTTCAAACCAATACACTATGTTGTCTCCCTTAAAGAAATTTTTACAAATTCATCTGACATAATGCTGATGCTGCTAGAAAGTCTTCCAACTAGACAGAGGACGAGGATAAAAAAAAGCAGGAGCTAGGCAAGCGTTAAAAGGCCTTGCCAAAAAAAAAAAAGGGAATTTATTTGTCAAATTAATGTATGGCTATGGCAATATATATATATATAAGAAATCTGCTCTGTTTGCATCATTTCGCCGCAGAAGCGGGTCTTTTGCAAAGCTAACGGCTCTTAATTGCATATTTATAATCGAGCCGCTGGTGGGAAAAAGGTGGTCCCTTCCAATTTTGTGGCAAATTTATCCTGCCACGTTGGCTGCAGCGGCGCCTCAGAGTCCAAAACACTGGGGATTTTGGGGGTGGGAGCGGGTTCGAAAGCCGCACGAGACGAGATGCGCAGGAAGAAAATCGGAACAAAGCGGGAAAGGGGGGGGGAAATGCCGAGACGGAGAGGAGGCGGCAGAAAGCAACCCGGCTCGCTGTCTTTCTCATTATCCGAGGCCGTTAAAACTCGGTTGCCAAGGCGATGGAGCTAAGTCCCAAATCCGCCTGCCAGAAATCTCGGCTGGCAAAAGCCGCCCCTCTTTTCTCTCTCTCTCTTCAAAGGCAAGAAAAACAACGGCGCCGAGGAAGGCCCCACGTAGCTCGTTTCCACGGAAAAAATGTGCAAAGGCGTTCACTTGCAATTCAGATTAATCTGTTTGCCACGGTTTCCGGAACCAGAATTCGCACTCAGAGCCCTTAAAGGGGCCTCTTTCCCTTTTCCGATCCCCATCAGTTTGGATTATTCAATTCCACCAGCTAGCCAGGGGTGCCCAAATATGCCTTTTTTTCCTTGCCTTTTGTAAAATATATATATATATATATATTTATATTTATATTTATATATATATATATATATATATAATTCCAATTTTCACGCTGGCTTCCTCCGGGACAGCACGGAAAAGAGAGATAAGCTCTCTCTTTCCCTTCCTTCTTTTTTAATTAGTTAGCGGTGGAGAGGGAAGGAAAATTATTCTTTTGAAATTATATTTTTTCTTTTTCTCTCGCATCTTTCGCCGCAAACTACAAACACGACCCACAACTCGGCTCCGCAAAAACCGAGACCCAAGAAGGCGTCTGCACTACTCGCTTTGTGCCAGTTTCATCCCACTTTTAAGCATCCTTGCCTCCGTGACCCTAAGGATCCCTGGGATTTGTAGTGCGGGTGGCTACTTAGGATGCTAGGAAGCCTGGGATTTGTAGTGTGGGTGACTAAAAGTGGGCTTATGGTGCTAGGAAGCCAGGGTTTTGTAGTCTGGGTGACTACAAATGGATTTAGGGTGCTAGGAAGCCTGGGATTTGTAATGTGGGTGACTAAAAGTGGGCTTAGGGTTCTAGGAAGCCTGGGATTTGTAGTGTGGGTGACCACTTAGGATGCTAGGAAGCCTGGGATTTGTAGTGTGGGTGAGTAAAAGTGGGCTTAGGATGCTAGGAAGCCTGAGATTCATAGTGTGGGTGACTACAAATGGATTTAGGGTGCTAGGAAACCTGGGATTTGTAGTCTCAGTGACTACAAGTGTACCCAGGATGCTATGAATTCTGGTATTTGTAGTGTGGTTGACTATCAGTGGACTTACAGGATGCTAGGAAACCTGGGATTTGTAGGGCGGGTGACCGCAAATGAACTTAGGGTGCTAGGAAACCTGGGATTTGTAGTGTGGGTGACTACATGTGTACTTAGGGTGCTAGGAAGTCTGGGATTTGCAGTGTGGGTGACTGTAAGTGGACTTAGGATGCTAGGAATCCTGGGATTCATAGTCTGGGTGACAAGAAGGGGACTTAGAGTGCTAGGAAATCTGAGATCTGTAGTCTGGTTGACTACCAGTGGACTTAGGGTGTTCAGAAGCCTGGAATTTGTAGTATTGGTGATTACAAGTGGACTTAGAGGGCTAGGCAACCTGGGGTTTGTAGTCCAGGCGATTACAAGTGTACCTAGCTTGCTAGGAATATTGGGCTTTGTAGTGTGGGAGGCTACAAGCGGACTTAAGGTGCTAGGAATCCTGGGATTTCTAGTGTGGTTGACAAGTGGACTTAAGGAATTTAAGAAACAATATCTATATTACGGAATATTTACAATATTTATATCACAGCAAGGAATGAAGACCATGATTTTGCATATATAATAATTATAATAATGGGCTAATAATTAGTGGCAGAATCAAACCCTGGCTTTGCAAGACCTGAGCTGTTTGCTCATTAATGACCAGTTCTGCCCAAATGCATTTTTTTTTTTAAGGGGGGAAATCCATAAATATGGACACGCCGGGGCGTTGAAACTCCAGATGTCCAGATGTTGGAAATTTTTTCTCCATGATAATATTATTTTAACGAGGGTTTAACGGCTGGAAAAAAAATGGGAGGAAGCAGGGGCGGGGAGAGAGAGAAGAAAAAGAGGCGCGGACACGGAGCTGTTTTTCTTTCCAGAAAAAATAAAAAAAGGAAATTAAGGCCCCAGATTCAGAGCTCCGGAAAAAAAATGAAAAATAATAATAACACGGAAGATTCGAATCCAAGACACGATTTGAACTCAATTACTTCGAGGGACTGAATTCGATAATTCGGTATCGATTCATAACTGATTGAATAGTTGGGATTAAACCACCTAAAATTTATAAAAGTGGCCCCCCCAAAAAACCCCATACACGAGCTCACACCCATTTCTATTTTGTGCGAAAGAGAAAAACGTGGAAATTACCAAAAGCCGTTCAACCGGAACCCGGAGGAATTTATTTCTCGTTTTTCCACAAGTGGGAAACCAGTTTGGTCACTTGAGAAAAAAAAAAATAGTAACTTTTTAGGAAAGTTTCACCGCCCCAGGCACGATCCGTTGTCATGAGGGGACGGTGACTCTCTGCTCGGTTTTACAACCTGTAAGTCGTGCGACTGTCTCGCACAAGTCAGAAAAGCACGCCGGCCCTAGTGAACAGAGATGCACGAGCCCTAGTACAAAGCCACAAGCGAATCTCGGCGAAACGCAGACCAGTCCTCGCACAAGGAGGCACACCAGCCCTCGTGAAAGGGCTCTCACCAGCCCTCGTGCGAAAACACAAGTGAATTTTAAGAGAAAACCTAGTGAAATAACTCTCACTGTGAAAGGACAAGTCCATTGGAGCAGAAAAATCACACCAGCCCTAGAGAAAGAAGACACAACAGTCCTGGTGAAAGAGCTTTCACCAGCCCTAGTGCGAAAACACAAGTGAATTGTAAGAGAAAACCACACCAGCCCTAGTGAATTAACTCTCACCAACCATAGTGAGAAAACACAAGTCTTAGCAGAAAAACGGGGAAAGAAGACACAGCAGCCCTGATGAAAGAGCTTTCACTAGTGCTAGTGCAAAAGCACAAGTGTATCTTAAGAGGAAACCTAGTGAATTAACTCTCGCCGGCCCTTGTGCAAAACCACAAGTGAATCTTAGCAGAAAAGCCGACCTGTCCTCACACAAGGAGACACACCAGCCCTCGTGAAAGGGCTCTCACCAGCCCTCGTGCAAAAACACAAGTGAATTTTAAGAGAAAACCTAGTGAAATAACTCTCACTGTGAAAGGACAAGTCCATTGGAGCAGAAAAATCACACCAGCCCTAGAGAAAGAAGACACAACAGTCCTGGTGAAAGAGCTTTCACCAGCCCTAGTGCGAAAACACAAGTGAATTGTAAGAGAAAACCACACCAGCCCTAGTGAATTAACTCTCACCAACCATAGTGAGAAAACACAAGTCTTAGCAGAAAAACGGGGAAAGAAGACACAGCAGCCCTGATGAAAGAGCTTTCACTAGTGCTAGTGCAAAAGCACAAGTGTATCTTAAGAGGAAACCTAGTGAATTAACTCTCGCCGGCCCTTGTGCAAAACCACAAGTGAATCTTAGCAGAAAAGCCGACCTGTCCTCGCACAAGGAGACACGCCAGCCCTCGTGAAAGAGCTTTCACCAGCCCTCGTGCGAAAACACAAGTGAATCTCAAGAGAAAACCTAGTGAATTAACTCTCACCAGCCCTACTGTGAAAGCACAAGTCAACTGTAAATGCACAACTCGAACCCACGACAAGGGAGGCACGGGATCCAAGCCGTGCCACACACTACAACCAAGACTCAACACAAGAACATCCCATCCATGTTTAGAGACCCTCAGAAGTTGTTTCGCCAGGTCCTTCCTCTAAAATGGAGCCTACAGGACCTGATATTCTTTGGCGGCCTCCCATCCAAGTCCCAACCAGGACTGACCCTGCTTAGCATCCGGAATCATCTGGGATCTGGTGCCTTGAGGGCAATCAGACACCAATATTGTATTTCTCAGTACCTTCATGTCACCTATTGAAAACCCATAAGGTTCTCTTAGGCCGGGAGTCCTCAGAAATTAAAGGGGTCTCCCATCCAAGTCCTAACCAGGGCCAGCCCTGCTTAGCATCAAAGATCAGACAGAATCTGGTGTATTTGGTGCATAAACACTGAGGTACACAAACACACAACTCTTTTGTTGGTGGTTTCCGGCTGCCAGTCTCCCTTCAGAGTGAAGAGAAGTTACATTTTTTTTCCAGCAATCTGCAAGTCAGCATGAACGCTCTGCGAGCCGGCTAGGCCCCCCGGGCTTTGGTGGGAGGGAGATTGCGGATGACGGGGGGGACCACATGACCAAGAGTGGCGACGGAGGGAGGGAGGGAACGAGGGGGCAGGGGGCTCGTTAACAGCTAACGAGCCGCACGGGGGAGGAGGAGATGAGCCCACCCGAGTGGGCCCACCGGGAGCCAAAGACACAGTGCGGATATGAAGACAGGGAGAAGCTCGGATGCAGTCCGGTGGCGGGATGGAGGCCTGTGGGAAGCTCGGATAAGGACCACCAGGGAGCTGAGGGGGGTGGGCTCAGCTTGGGTGGGAGAAAGGGGTGGTCCGATGTCCCCCTCTCCCCGTCG
This sequence comes from Ctenosaura bakeri, assembly GCA_948474755.1. Classification (NCBI taxonomy): domain Eukaryota; kingdom Metazoa; phylum Chordata; class Lepidosauria; order Squamata; family Iguanidae; genus Ctenosaura; species Ctenosaura bakeri. Next base: position 578,728 of record CAOLHI010001232.1, on the reverse strand, counting down.
ACGACAAGTGAAACACAAAGGAAATCGCCAGGAAAAAAGGAACGTCGGCTGCCAATCTCCGTCCCTCCCGGCACACAGACCACAAAGGGGGTCTGTGCGGCATCGTAAACACAACACCCCCAAGAATCTGCTTTGAAGACCCCCAAATTGCCCCCCACGATGGATGGCGCATCTAGATTAAACAGCACCCAGGGCAAGCAGGGAAGTTTTGACCCCTACCTGACCCCCTAAATGCAATTGGTGCCCACGTGCCCTATTTGTCCCACCCTAGACCCTGACCCCCAATAATGCCCCCCCAAACCCCCAAAGTCCCCCCCACAGGAAATGGGATCGTTAATCAAACCACCCCTTTATTAAATTAGATATCTTGGGGGGGCGCTCACCTGCGTCTCCGTGGAAACAGCCCTCGAGGGAGGGCCTCCCGTGGGCCGCCCCGTCGCCCTCAGAGGGCCAGATCTGCCCCGATTTCCGGACCCCCACGATGGTGGCTTCGGAGACCACCACGTGGTGCCGCGGCGGGTGGTGTTGCCGGTGGTGCCGTTTTTGGGACTGTGGGGTGGGCGGGCTGCTGCTGCTGTCGAAGGACTGCTGGGAATTCTGGGAGGGCGAGCGGGTCTTCTCCCGCCCGTACAGGCGGGCCGGGCCAGCGGCGGTCGGGCTCGGCGAGACGTGGCTGGACTGACCGGAGGAGAAGTCCTCCTCGCTGGACGTCAGGTTTTCGTTGGAGCTGCAGTCCGGGGTGTAGCCGCCTCCGATCTCCTCGAAGCTGCGCGGGGAGTAGGACCGCCGCGGCCAGGTCAGGGTGGGCTTCTCCGCCTCGGTGACGGCCGAGCCGCGCAACAGTGGGGGCGCGGCGTTCCTGGCCGTCCCGCCGTTGGGGTCCCCTTCGGCCGGCCCCGTCATCATGCCACCCACATAGACGCTCTGGTAAGGCTGGAAATCCGGCGCCAGCGGCGGCGGGGCCTGCCAGGCGGGCTGCCCGCCCCCGTTGGCCTCCAGGAGCAAGTTGTCCTTCAGGAAACGCGGGTTCAGCTCAGCATCTTCGTAGTCCCTGTCGTAGGGGAACCCGCCGACGCCACCCCCGAAGCCCGCCTCGGCCGAGCGCCCCCTCAGGGGCCCCGGGGGGTGCTTCTTCCGCGCCTCCAGCTGCATGGCCTGGGTGCCGAGCGAGCTGATGCGGTCGGAGACCTCCTTGTCGTTCACCTTGACCAGGCCCTTCTCGTGGTGGTACTCCAAGTTGACGTAGAAGGGCTTCTCTGGCGGGGAGGCCTCCTTGGCCTCCGGGGAGCAGGGGGTCTTCTTGGGGCGCTCGAAGCTGGAGCGTAAGGCCGCCACGGTGCCGCGCTCCTTGCCCACCGCCTCGAAGGCACCCCCGTCCCTCTCGGAGAGGCTCAGGAGGCGGCGGCGGGGGGCCCCGTGAGCCGGGGAGACCCCCGACGACGGAGGCGGCAAGCCATCCTTGGCCTTCTTCTTGTCCTGGTGAGGCGCCACCTCTGCAGGTTGGGGAGGCTCCCCTTCAGGTGGCTTTCGGGGCTGGTGCCCGTCCTCTTCCTCCTCCTCGTCTTCCTCCTCGTCTTCCTCCTCGTCCTCCTCCTCTTCCTCCTTCCGCCTCCGGTGGAAGCCCCATCGCTGCCGGTCGTAGCTCTTCCTCTCCTTGGCCAGGAGGGTCTGGAGGTAGATCATCCGGAAGCGCTCCTTGTTGACCTCCAGCTCCAGGCGGCGGATGGAGGCCTTGCAGCGCTCCAGCTCCGCCTCGATGTCGCCCACCGAGCGCAGGGCCATGGCGGGGGGCTCCGCGTCCGAGAACTGCGCCCGCCAGGCCTCGGCGAAGCCCACCGGGTCCACCATGGCGGGAGGGAGGGAGGGCGCCTCAGGGTCCTTGGAGGAGGAAGAGGAGGAAGAGGAGGAAGAGGTCGGAGCCCATGGCTAGGAGGAAGGGATGGCGCACGGGGGTGATGGAGAGGCGAGTCCCCCTCCTCCTCTGGGAGGGGAGGCCGAGCCCCCTCCTCTTCTTCTGGGAGGGGAGGCCGATCCCCTCCTCCTCCTCCGGGTGGGGCGGGGGCGATCGAGGAGGAAGAGGAGGAGGGAGGGAGGCCGGGAACAAAGGAGGAGGGCCGCGCCCGCACCAACACCAGGGCGCACGGTGCGCCGTGCGTAAAAATCCCTCCTGGCTTACCTTCTCGCCTCCTTCTTCCTCCTCCTCCTCCTCCTCCCCCTCCTCCTCCTCTTCCTCCTCCTCCTCCCTCCCTCCCTCCCTCCCTCCCTCCCTTTAGCCCATCCTCCGGCGCGGGAGGGGGGTCCCCGAGCCCCCCGAAAAGGGACCCCCGGCGCCCTCTCCAAGCCCAAGCGCTGCGCTCACCGCCGCCGCCGCCGCCGCCTCTCTCTATCCCCTTCTTCGCCTCCAAGGACCATCCCGAGCGCACCAGGCCTCCCTCCTTCCCTCCCTCGCTCGCTCGGTGGGGTTTTGGAGAGGGAGGCGCAGAAGGAGGAGCCTCCTCGGGGCGGGGACTTAAAGCCGCAGCGGCGGAAATGGGGAGGAAGGGGGAAAAAGAGGGGGGGAAAGGGGAATATCCGAGGTGGAGCTTGGAGGGAGAGAGAGGTGGGGGAAGGAAGGGTCTCGGGGTCCCTCCGCTTTTCTCCGAGCCCCGCCGGGCCTCTGAGCGCGTGCAGAGGGCCTTTCTCTCCCTCCCTCCCTCCCTCTCTTTCCTATCAGAGCCTCTGAGCATGGACAGAGTGCCTTTCTCTCTCCCTCCCTCCCTCTTTTCCTTTTTTAATTGTTTAGCAGAAGATGCAAAACGGCAGGAAAAGAACAGGATTAAGGAGACAAACCATGCATATAAACAGCACTGGAATTATTCCTTCGCTCTCTCTTCCCTTGGAGGGCCTCTGAGCACATACAGAGTGCCTTTCTCTCCCTCCCTCTCTTTCTTTTCAGAGCCTCTGAACACACACAGAGTGCCTTTCTCTCCCTTCCTCTCTTTCCTTGGAGGGCCTCTGAGCACATACAGAGTGCCTTTCTCTCCCTCTCTTTCTTTCTTTCCTTTGAGAGCCTCTAAGCATGTACAGAGTGCCTTTCCCCTCCTCTCTTTCCTTGGAGAGCCTCTGAGCATGTGCAGAGTGCTTTCCTTCCTCTCTCTCTCTCTCTCTTCCTCCCTCTTGAGATTTAGTATAGTAATTATTTAGCAACCCAAACCATAACCACAGGAAAAATATCTATATAGGGAAAAGAAATAAGGTTAAAGAGATAAACCATACACGTAATAAACAATGCTGGAATTATTCCTTCTTTGAGAGCCTCTGAGCATGCGCAGAGTGCCTTCCTTCCTTCCTTCCTTTCTCTCTTTTTTCTCTAGAGATTTAATATTTATTCATTGTTTAGCAGAGCCCATCCCAATACAAACTGGGGAGGGGGAAAAACCCAATTAATACCCTTTGCTCAGCCACGGAAACCCAGTGGATGTGTCACACTTTCTCAGCCTCCAGAAAAACCCATTATGGGTTCACTTTAGGGTCACCACAAGCCAGAAAGAAAAAATTAGGAGGCGTACAAGAAAGAACACGGCGTTTCCCATCGATTCGAATCAACGCAGGCCTGTGCTTTTGGGGGAAGATATTTTAAATTTAATTTTTTAAAAAATCCATTTTATGACTCACCTTAAATATCACACAGTCTCCACAAATTGGGAAATAAATGGAAGGCACAGAAGAACAACGACAATTTGTTATCATCTCTCAGTTGTACTTTTGTTTCCTTTTAGTTACACATTCGTTACTGTGTCTCAGTTTTGCTTTTGTTACATTTAATTTTAGTTTCTGTTACATATTTTTTATACTTTGTTTCTTTTCCCTTCTTCCTTGTTTTTTTTTTCTTTGTACCCTCTGTTAGCTGCAAATTAGTTATTATCTCTGAGCTGGTATTAATACGTTTTATACTCAGAGGCCCAGCATCCACATTGCTCGCAAGTGTGATGCAGCAGCTAAAATGGCCGACGCGATTCTTGGTTGCATCCATAGGAGGATAGCGTCTACATCCAGGGAAGTGATGGTACCCCTCAATTCTGCTGTCAGGCTGCAAGTCCCACCATCCCCAGTCGCTACAAAGGTGAGGGATGCTGGGAGTTGTAGTCCAATAGTATCCAAGGAACAAAACTTCTACTGCAGTAAGGAAAAAAAAAATCCAGAAAAAGGGTGAAATAAATGTAGGGGAAACTACAGAACATTTGGCCATGCAAGTGATTGTGAGTGTTTTATCTTTCCAATGACCAATCATAAAGCAAAAGGATGATAACTAAAAAAATAATAAAAATAAAAATGCAAGATACGGAGTGGAGGGGCAATCCCGTGCTATGAAAATCAGACATCTTCCACTCCTTGATACCAATAAATCTTCTATGCCAACCGCTGTGTCGTTTCTCAGTCTGTCTCAAAACTGTTTTGGTGTAATGGCCCCAAATAAAGACACGGGATTTATTGATTGATTTATTTATCTATTTTACGTTAATTTTGTCTCGTAAAGAGTTTCAAAAACTTAATTCTTCTCTCGCCGTTCCATGTTGCGGAGCAGCGAATCCACTCTCGGGTTTAGCGCGGATCCTCCCGCAGACGTTCCTCGGGAGCAGACAAGAGAATACGGTGGGGGGTAAACCTCCCGTACAACCTTTACGGTCACCCGCAAATCGGAGTGTGGCGTCGCCGCGAATCCTGTGCTAATGGATCCGCCGACCCCGTCTCGATTCCGAGGTGTGGTTACGTCCCACTTTTCGGGGGAATTCTCGCGCGGCGTCGGGACCGTCTTGGCCGCTAGCAACAACTTAGGCTGGCTTGGCCGTCCGCGTCCGAATCCTCTGACGAGTTTCTTTCTAGTTCTATTGTTTGGGGGAGAATGAAGATAACGGTCAGATCCCGATGATGGCTAGCGACGGTTACGACAATAATAATTATATATGCAGATACAATTATGCTAATAATATAGTAATACAGAGTGCATCGTAGGGATTCAAAGTTTTCAACGTACGGATGAGGTTCCCGGGGCCAATCTGGGAGCGGCGGCTGCCGTTTTTCTCCAGCTCCCTCAGCGCGGACTTTTCGAAGGCCAAGGCCGCCACCCGCGAGAAGAACGCCGTGACGTTCTCGCCTGAAGATAACGAGGGAGGAAAGAACGGGAAATGGAGAGAGCAGTGGGAGAGGGACGGGAAGAGCCATCCCGGCCTCTCTAGGAAGGGATTTTCCATAGAGATGGGGGGCCACCACCAAGAAGGCCCCGTCTCTCCCGTGTTCCCGCCAGTGAGGGACACGGAAGAGGAAGAAGGACCTCCCCAGAAGATCTTCGACCCCAGAGAGGCTCCCCTTTTTTTATTTTTGGCAGTGGGATTGCGCAGCCACCCATACAGCCCTGAGTGCGAGAGCCGGTGCTGGCGAGCCCCACTGACCTGTTTTGGCCGAAACTGACCAGTACTCGGCGTCCATCTCGTTGGCCACCTGGATGGCGTCTATTTCCGTCCGGCGGCATTCCGCGTCAGACTGGAAAACACAAAAACATAAGGGGGGGAAATCGCGAGACTCCTGTTTCTCGGCCCCCCGCCCAAAAACGCTCCGCTCCTGGTTTAGAGTGTGACTTCTTAAAAACTGGGGGTTTGGACTCTATGTCCCATCATTCCTCAATCCTTGGTGATATGCTGGTCCTGGAAAGACCCTCCTCTCACCACCTTCACAGCAAACCAAATACCTCTGTTTTTCTCTGCAGTCCTTCTCAAAATGGCAACCAGAAGGGATATTGCATCACTTCCTGACGCCATTTTGAGATGGACTGGAGAGGAAAATGGAGGAATTCGCATCACTTCCTGCCACCATTTTGAGAAGGACTGGAGAGGAAAATGGAGGAATTCGCATCACTTCCTGCCACCATTTTGAGAAGGACTGGAGAGGAAAATAGAGGAATTTGCATCACTTCCTGCCAGCATTTTGAGAAGGACTGGAGAGGAAAATGGAGGAATTTGCATCACTTCCTGCCACCATTTTGAGAAGGACTGGAGAGGAAAATGGAGGAATTTGCATCACTTCCTGCCGGCATTTTGAGAAAGACTGGAGAGGAAAATGGAGGAATTTGCATCACTTCCTGCCACCATTTTGAGAAGGACTGGAGAGGAAAATGGAGGAATTTGCATCACTTCCTGCCGCCATTTTGAGAAGGACTGGAGAGGAAAATAGAGGAATTTGCATCACTTCCTGCCAGCATTTTGAGAAGAACTGGGGAGGAAAATGTAGGAATTTGCACCATCTCCTGTCGCCATTTTGAGAAGGACTGGAGAGAAACTGGAGGAATTTGCATCACTTCCTGCCATCATTTTGAGAAGGACTGGAAAGGAAAATGGAGGAATTTGCATCACTTCCTGCCGCCATTTTGAGAAGGACTGGAGAGGAAAATGGAGGGATTTGCATCACTTCCTGCCGCCATTTTGAGAAGGACTGGAGAGGAAAATGGAGGAATTTGCATCACTTCCTGCCACCATTTTGAGAAGGACTGGAGAGGAAAATAGAGGAATTTGCACCATCTCCTGCTGCCATTTTGAGAAGGACTAGAGAGGGAAATGGAGGAATTTGCACCACCTCCTTCCGCCATTTTGAGAGGGACTGCAGAGGAGAACAAAGGTATTTAATAAGGGCTACTGAAGTGTATTTTTGTATATTTTCATGCATTTGGGGAACTTCCTCCGTGATTTTGGCCCCCCTCAAATTAAGCTGGGGGCCCCAACTTTGATTTTTTTATTATTTTATTTTTTGATTTTGATTTTTTTAACTAGCAGGATCTTTTAACGAGCTTACCACTAAATCCTTTTTTGTTCCAACGAGGAAAATGAAACTGGACCCAGGGCTGTTTTCCCTCATTGCGTCCTCCAACCACTGCCTGGGGGGGGCAAAAGAAAAAAGAAAAGAAAAGAAGAAGATGCAAGATACGGAATCGAGAGAAATATTATAAATGCAAAATACGGAGCTGAGGGCAACCACGTGCTATGACAAACCTACAAATGCAAGATATGGAGTCGAGGGCAGTCATGTGCTATGACAAACATCGTAAATGCAAGATACACAGTGGACAGCCATCATGTGCTATGAGAAATATTATAAATGCAAGATACGCAGTTGAGGGCAATAGTATGATGACAAACAGAAGTATTTCTGCCTTTTGAGATGGTTCCCTCCATCCACAAAAAAAAAAGGGACTTGATTTTAAGGAAGACAATATATATATGTATGTATGTGTGTATATGTATATATTTCAGGAAACTTCTTTATACTTTCTCCAGCCATCCTGCCTGTCCATGTTATTTCTCCAAAAGTTTGAGCTCTGATTTCAGGGGCTGAACGCCTGCGGCATTGTGAAATTACAAGGAAGGGCAAACATGGCCGGAAGGAGGTAACGAGGGGGAATAATAATAATAACGGGCAGGAACAGACGGGAGGAGGCAAAGGCGGGCAGGGGAAATGAAAACCACAAGGATGTGCACCATATGTTCACCATTCCTTAATAAAATAAAATAACAGCTAATCTTTGCCAGTCCTTTCTGTCCTTCCTGCCCACAGCAAAGCTGGTTAATGATTCATTCCCGATCCAGGCAGTTAAAGAAGATGGGAGGGGGGAAAGGGAGTGTAACCTAGTGGTTAGAGTCAGATAAATACATAGATAGATAGGAGTAGGAAATACCAGAAGGTCAAAGAATGGGGAAATGGTATAAAAGAACGGAAGATGGCAAATTAATATTTCTTTTGCTCTTTCTGTACCGAGATCAGGTTAACGGGGTTTATTAATAGACTTAATTAGGGTTTATTAATAGGCGAGAGAACCGAGCAAACGAGAAAATTGCACCCATCGTTTCCGACCAAATAAGTTGTTGTCGTCGTTTTCTATCAACCCTGCTTTTATTCCAGGGTTAAGATTTTTGAGGACTTACTTGGTGTGACCCAAAGTCTGGATATCCGCCAGATCGAAGACAGTGATAATTACTGCAACGAAGAAAACGAGAAAGTGTCGTTATTTGGTGGGTTATTATATATAATATACACTCTCAGCCCCAGAAAACCCCATGATAGGTTCACTTTAGGGTCACTATAGGTCAGAAACACACTCTCAGCCCCAAAAAGTGTGCGATGTGCCCAAGGTATCCACGGCCAAGCAAAGGGGAATTGAACCCGGGTCTCCAGAGACATAGTACTCCAGTGCTCTAACTACTATACCCCACTTCCTTCTAACAGTCTTTCAATTCCCACCCACTCCTTTTTTTTTTTTACTTCTCATCTTCTATCCAGCTGGAAGCTTTTTTAGCAGCATGAGCAAAGCGGTGCAGTTGATCCGGACTTACCTTCCGCTCCTCGGTAGTAAGCCGACGCGATGCATTTGAACTTCTCCTGACCGGCAGTGTCCCATCTGAGAGCAGAGGAAAATTATTTTTTGGGGGGGGGGAAATCTCTCTTTTATTGGCAAACCCAAGAGATATCACAAGTTGTTCCAGGTGGAATCTGACCAAAGCTGAACAGAGTGGTAATTATTACTTCTCTCGATCTCAATACTGTATTCCCATAGATGCAGCACAGAATCGTGCTGGCCTTTTTTGCTGCCGCATCACACTGCTGGCTCATGTTCAGCTTTCGATCTGCTAAGACTCCTAGATCCCATTCATACGGTCACCCATCCCGTATCTGTGCCTTTCTATATCTGTTTGTAAAAGCCGACCAGTGAAGAAATCGGACAGTAGGAAGAAAACCAGCCCTGGTTATAAGTCAGTCCCCGCCTTACATTTGGAGATTGTACGGGATCCCCACTATCTCGAAACGCTCGATCTCAAAATCCACCCCGATCGTCGCCTTGTAATCTCGGTCGAAAACATTTTTGCAAAACCTGCGAAAATAGAAATGGGTTTTCTGGGGCTGAGAGAGTGTGACTTTGCCCAAGCTCTCCCAGTAGGTTTCCCCGTGGCTGAGGAAAGGGGAAAGTGAACCCTACTCTCCGAAGTCATAGCCCAGTGCTCAAACCACTATACCCTACTGTGACTCTGGAGAAACATAAAGCCCAAGACTTAGTTATAAATTGATGTGGCGTCATTCGAACTCGCCGCACCTGTTGATGAGGCTGGTTTTCCCCACGCAGAGGTCTCCCACCACGACCACTTTGGAGACTTTCAGTCTATGGGGGGAAAAACACACACACACACACACACACATGTTGTTTTTTGTTCCCTCCACATTTCAAAGGTTTCCAGTTTTTCAACCGTGCTCTGGTCCCTTCTCCCCATACGAGGATTCAGGCGAATAATTTGAATAATGCAAATTTTTAGGTCTTTCTTCTTAATGTGGACTCACCCAACTGCACCCGTGTTCCTCCTTTGGCAGGTATTCCTCACCTGGTCGTGGAAATGGTCTTTGAACTGGAGACAGGCCTCCGGGGTATACCACTGCCAAGGAAAGAGACAGCAAATATTAGGATTTATGGTTGTTATTACCATTATTATTAACATACAGCCCTTCAGACAGTGCTGCTGTATTCCATGGGGCTCCTTTCGATATTAAATTTGGATATAAGGCTATTGTCAGAGGACATCTTTCATCCCTTGATAACAAAGCCATGGTCCAAACAATCAGGGATCCAAGCAATTTGGTTTGATTTAAACAAAGAAAGAACAAGAGAAAGACAGAGAGAGGGAGAGAGAGGGTAAGAGGGTAATCTCCCTGTAAGCAGCCTTTGCAAAGAAAGCAATGAGTCAATGGGCGTTCCCAAACAATCAGGGATCCAAGTAATTTGGTTTGACTTAGGAAGAGAACTAGAGAGCCAGCCAGCTAGACAGACAGACTATCTTTGAGACGTGTTTGCCATTCCTCAATAACCAGCCTTGGCAAAGAAAGCAATGATTCAAAGGACGTTCCCAAACAATCAGGGATCCAAGTAATTTGGTTTGACTTAGGAAGAGAACTAGAGAGCCAGCCAGCTCGACAGCCAGCCTATCTTTGAGACGTGTTCGCCATTCCTCAATAACCAGCCTTGGCAAAGAAAGCAATGATTCAAAGGACGTTCCCAAACAATCAGGGATCCAAGCAATTTAGGTTGACTTAGGAAGAGAACTAGAGAGCCAGCCATCTAGACAGCCAGCCTATCTTTGGGACGTGTTCCAGTCTTTGCAAACAAAGCAACGATTCAATGGGCATTCCCAAACAATCAGGGATCCAAGCAATTTGGTTTGACTTAGGAAGAGAAGTAGAGAGCCAGCCAGCTAGACAGCCAGCCTGTCTTTGGGACGTGTTTGTCATCCCTCTGTAAGCAGCCTTTGGAAAGAAAGCAATGATTCAATGGGCGTTCCCAAACAATCAGGGATCCAAGCAATTTGGGTCGACTTACCTTTGGGAACTGGGCGATAACCCTGTCCCTGCCAACAGGTGGGGGCGTTGCATACAACAAGGGGGACTTCATCACGTAGACCCCGGGACTGGAAGGTACAAACACAGAAGGGGTGAGACTGGATGACCCTTGGGTGTCCCCATTCTGGATAGCTGCGGAAAAGTCTAATTTTATTTCATTTTTATTTATTTTTTTTCCAAATAGGGCTTTGCTTTCAAGTCTCTTCGTCTTGTTCGGAGGAAGAAAAACAGAAATAAAGTCTTCTTTTGTTCCCGCAAACTTTTGAACCCTTCGGGTTATTCTTTAACTTGGCTGCTGAAAAGCCAACATCAAAGTTGAATCTCGTTAAAGGGAGAAATTAATAATTAAACGACTGGACTTTGCAAAGGGAAAAAAAAAAGAGGAAAGACCGCCCACAGTTCTGGAGAAAGGGAGCTGGGATAGAGAAAAAATTAAAAATATAGTTATTAAATGTAATCATAATCATAAAAACAGGGGAATGAGAGGAAGAAGGGCAACTGCCTGTCCCCTTTTATAGAAGCTGATAAAAATATTAATATTGTTAATAATAACAATTTTGGGGCTGAAATGACAATAACAGTAATGTAATAATATTAATAATAATATATATATATATATTGTATATAATATTATATGTATATATATACATATATAATATTAATATTAATATTAATATGATTTTGAGGCTGAAATAATAATAACTGTAATGTAAGAATATTAATATTAGTATTAATAATAATATGGTTTTGTGGTTGAAATAATAACAGTAATGTAAGAATATTAATTATATATATATATTAGATATTGTATATAATATTATATGTAAATATACAAATGTATAATATTAATATTAATATTAATATGATTTTGAGGCTGAAATAATCATAACAGTAAGGTAAGAATATTAATATTAGTATTAATAATAATATGGTTTTGTGGCTGAAAGAATAACAGTAATGTAAGAATATTAACATTAATAACAATTTCGCAGCTGAAAGAATAACAGTAATATATTATTAGCATTAATAATTTTGCAGTTGAAATAATAACAGTAATATAATAATGTTAACAATGCTAATGATTTTGTGGCTGAAATAATAACACCAGTACTGCAACAATATTAGCGTTAATAATAATTGTGTAGCTGAAATAATGAAAAATAATAAGGCAGGAGGATTAACAATAATAATAATTTTGCAGCTGCAGTAATATAATAATATCAGCATTAATAATAATAGCAGTAATAGCAATAAACAGAAAGAGCGGCAGGAAAAAGGGACGCAGCCCCTCCCAAAAGGCCAAAAATTAAAATTAAAATAATTAAAATATTTCCAGCAAGGCTTGTTGGGCGCAAATTAAAAAAATTCCTTTTTTTTCGGGGGGGGGAGGCGGATGGTCACCTGTCTGAACTCACCTGGAAGCCAGTTATTTATTTATTATTTTTCCTTGCAAAACTGCCCCCCCAAATTTCCTTTTATTTTGCAAACGTGGCCGCTAACGGCCTTCCTTAATTACAGACTTGCTTGCAGGCCTTTATTTATTTATTCTGGCTGCAGGTGGAGGAAATCCTCCTCCGGCAGGTCGGCCAGAAAGGCTAATTTTATTCCATTTATTTATTAATTTATTGGGGGCCTCTTCTGCGCCTGCGCCTGTTGTGTGTGTGCAACGCAACCATGGAAACCACACACACACACACACAATCTGCACACACTCGCACCCGCCACCAGAGGAGCAGCAGCAGTTAAGAAAATGGAGGAATGTTTTAGGGATTTTATATACATTTGTTTATATAAATTGGGCATTGAACACTATTAAAAATAATTTAATAGTTTTAGATAATGGTTTAATGCAAGCGACTGCAGCTCCCATAATCCCCAGGGAAGCCCCGTTGAGAGTGGCCTGGCTGCGTCTCCCAAAAATCCCCCCCCGGGATGCGGCTTTGGGCACTACAAAGCCCAGCATCCCCTTGGCCAGCTCCCATCATCCTCATTTAGTCAGGATAGTGGACAGGGGATTCACTGCAATGCCCAGCATCCACTCAGCCACATGCTTTTGGGGAGGCTACAGCTCCTGTCATCCACCCTTAGGCAGGAGAGTGGCCATTGGCTTGACTACAAGTCCCAGCATCCCCTTGGCCAGCTCCTATCATCCTCATTTAGTCAGGATAGTGGACAGTGGATTCACTGCAATGCCCAGCATCCACTCAGCCACCTGCTTTTGGGGGGGCTATAGCTCCTGTCATCCGCCCTTAGTCAGGAGAGTGGACATTGGCTTCACTACAAAGCCCAGCATCCCCTCAACCAGCTCCTATCATCCTCATTTAGTCAGGATAGTGGATAGTGGCTTCACTGCAACGCCCAGTATCCACTCAGCCACCTGCTTTGGGGGGGGCTACAGCTCCAGTCATCCGCCCTTAGCCAGGAGAGTGGTCATTGGCTTCACTACAAGGCCCAGCATCCCCTCAGCCACCTGCTTTTGGGGGACTACAGCTCCTATCATCCACCCTTAGGCAGGATAGCAGCCAGCAGCTTCACTGCAATGCCCAGTGTCCACTCTGCCACCCGCTTTGGGGGACTATAGCTCCAACAATCCATCGTCCCTCACCAAGGAATTGGCCGGTGGCTTGACTACAATACCCATAATCCCCCATCCGCCTGGGAAAGTGGCTTTGGGGACTACAAAGCCCAGCATCGCCTCAGCCAGCTCCTATCAGCCACCCTTAGCCAGAACCGCAGCCATTGCCTTCACTGCAAGGCCCAGCATCCACTCAGGCACCTGCTTTGGGAGACTACACCTCCCATAACCCACTCTTAGTAAGAATAGCAGCCATTGGCTCCACTATAATGCCCAGCATCCACTCAAACATCAGTTTGGGGAACTGTAGCTCCTATCATCCACCATTCCTAACCACGAGGGGTGGGCGGTGGCTTGACTACAATACCCATAATCCCCCATCAGCCTGGGGAAGTGGCTTTGGGCACTACAAAGCCCAGCATCCCCTCAGCCAGCGCTTATAATCCCCAGCATCCCCTCCGCCACCTGTTTTGGGGGACTGCAGCTGCTATCATCCCCCTCCACACCCAGAGTCTCCACTGTAAAGCCCAGAATCCAGTCCCTCGCTGGTACTACAACTCCCATAATTCCCCAGCCAGCTCACCCTCCTTCCCTCCCTCCCTCCTCTTTGGAGTCAGGGAAGCGCTACTGCGCCTGCGCCAAGCCTCTCCGCCTCAGCTCTTTACGTCAGGTTCGGCTCCCTCCGCGTAGGAACCGACGTGGGAGGGGCGGAGCCTACGCCGTTTGCGCACAGCGGGAAGCCGCCTCCCGCTCGCGTAGCTCCGTATTCACAGAAGGCGTGGCCGCGCGGGGAGCGCCGCCGTCGCCGTTGCCTAGCGACCGGGGCCGCGGCCTAGTCGCCGTTGCCTAGCAACCGAGACCGCGGCCTGGCTGGGCTTGAGAGATAGCGAGCCTCGTTTAAAAATTCTCCTTTACTAATTTAGACCTTTTTCTTCTTCTTTTAAGGCTGGTTTTATTGTTATTCCTGGACTAATATTTTCCAATCAGCCTTTTTATATCATTTTAAAACCGATCCTTTTTCTTAGCTTTAAATATTTACATACTTTTAATTCCCCCTTTAATTTTTTCCCCCTTTATTATTTCAATTTCTATTATTTTTCCCTTTTTATTTTTGGGTAGCTTTGGATTAAACACTATTTCCTCCAAAACTGCCGCGTTTAAAAGGGAAAACACGTGTCTCCTGACACGTGTTGGGTTTTGAACCCAAAAGACACGTGTCTGGGGGGATTTGGCGCCCCCTATTGGAGCCCAGCCTCCCATAGACAAACACCTGCCTGAAAGGACCCTCTTGCTTTCCTGCTGGGCGTTTTAGGAGCTGGAGAGGGGGGAAAACGGGCGTTTGGAAACTTGCATGTGTGAATGCGCCCACTTCCTTGCTAGCAAGCTTTGGAGCTAAATCAAAGGGTGCATAGGAGGAAATTCCCATTTTCCTGTTCAGTGTTTTGTGGAATTGAGGCACCCAGACACCTATCTGGGAAACTGCATGTGTGAATGCCCCCTTCTCGCTTGCAATCTTTGGAACTGACCCAAGTTTGAGGGGCTGCATGTGTGAATGCAGCTATTTCCTTCCTAGCAAGTTTTAGAATTGAGGCAAAGAGACACTTGTCTGAGCAGGTGCATGTGTGAATGCTCCTAATTTCCTGCTGGCAATTTTTTGCAGCCAGAGACGAGTGTCAAAGGCGTTGCATGTGTGAACTTGCCTGGGTTTTTTGGGGGGGGTCTGCTAGCAATTTTTGGAAATTGAAGCAAAGGAACCCTCGTCTGGGAAACTGCATGTGTGAATGCGTCTACTTTTCTTGCTAGCAATTTGGAAAGAGATGCAGGTCAAAGGAGCTGAATGTGTGAATGTGTTTATTTCTAGATTTTGGAGCTGAAGCAAGAGACGAGTGTCCACGGGGCTGCGTGTGCGAATATTCCTACCTTCCGGCTAGCAATTTTTTGCAACTGACCCAGGTTTGAGGGGTTGCACGTGCGAACACACCTGCTTTCTTGCTAGGAAGTTTTGCAGCTGCAGAGACACAGGCCAAAGGAGTTGCATGTGTGAATGTGTTTGTTTTCTTGCTAGCAAGCGAAGAAAACACTTGTCTGGGAAGGTGCATGTGTGAATGCGCCCACTTCCTTGCTAGCAAAGGAAGCAAAGAGACACGGGTCAAAGGAGCTGCATGGGTGAATATTCTTTACTTACCCGCTAGCAATTTCTGGAGCTGACCCGGGTTTGCCGACCCGCATGTGTGAACGCGTCCCTATCTCCCATCCGTCCAGTTAAATAAATAAATTTCTTCGGGAAAGTTTGGGGGATAAAAAGATGGCGCTCCCCCGTATCTCGTCTAAGCTGCCCCCGGACATCGACCCCACGAAGGCCCCCGTGGCTTTCGGACGGCGGGCCCTCCCGAAACTCAACGAGGAGCTGCGAGACCCCGAGCTGCTGACCCGCCAACGGGCCCTGATGGCGCTCTGCGACCTCGTGCACGACCCCGAAAACGCCTACCAAGCCATCAGCCTGGGTGAGAGACAAGATGGCGGCGGGGGGCGGGGGAATGGCAAAATAAAAATGGCAAAAAAATTTAAAAATTGCAAAAATATAGCATTGCAAAAAATTGCAAAAAAATCTAAAATTGCAAAAAATAAATCGCAAAAAAATTTAAAACTGCAAAAAATTAAAAACACTAAATAATTTCCTTTTTATAATATATACCGTATATATTATCTAACTACAATCTATTTATATTATGTAACTATAATATAAGCATTTTTAGCGTTTAAGATTTCTGTTTAATGAGCTATTTAAATAAAAAGTTTGCTTTTTCAAATAATTTTAATATATTTAACAACCTAGATATATATATTTTAATATTGCGCATCATGGCAACTCAACCAAGATATATATATTTTAATATATATATATATATTATATATATAAATATATATATTAATATATTTAAAATATATATATTAATATATATATATGTATATATATAAAACAACCAATATATATTTTATGTCACTACAGTCCATTGATCTATTTTTTTTTAATTTCAGCCTATATATCTAGTTTTTCTCCCCTATCTATTTATATTATTCCTATTTCCTATTTCCTATCTATTTATATTATATTATATATTATATTATGTAACTAACCTAAGAATCCATAATATTTAAAATTTCTATTTAAAGAATACTATAAGTAAATAATTTATTTTAAAAATAATTTTGTAATTTATTTTTATAATACTAATATATTTAGTTATTGTTAAAATAAGTTTAATTATTATATTTATTATATTTTATAATATTAATATCTTTAATGTTAATATATTTAACCAACAATATATATTATTTAACAACAATTAATCTGTTTAGATATTGTATGTTTCCTGATCGTCGTTCATGATATGCGGAGGCATAAATCCCGTTGGTAAATTCTCCTAAAATAAATAAATAAAATTACGTTTTTCAGGATTTCTAGAAACTCTGAAAACGTTACTTTCGGACGAAGACGACACCGTCCGCCGGAAGGCCACCGAGGTCTTGCACATCCTGGCAACTCATAACGTCGGCAGGTAAGGAATTTTGGGGGGAGTTTAAAATCGACGAGGGATTATTTTCGCCGATACCGTTACAATACGGGGGGGGCCCGCGTCCTATATCTGCGGAAATTAGAACCAAATAGTACCGCAATGTCTGTTACGTAATTTTGAATTTTTTTTTTTTACGGAACTGCGCTGGCTCTCCAACTTCCGAAAAATTTTGCCTAAATTTAGGACCGGTTTTCTCGAACACGGAGTTGTCCCGGCGTTGGCGAAACTTCTCCACGACCCCGTCGACATCGTCCGGTGGAACATGCATTACGCCCTGAAACTGATTTCGGAACTGCCCCTGGGTAAGACAAAAAAATTAATTTTTTTAGAATATTTACGGCACGTAATTCTTGGGTCGCTTCGCTCTCGGCCGGGCCGCGGTCCGACCGTACGATCTCTGGCGTCCTCGTCCGTGCATCTAAGTGATACAGCCGAGCTCGAAAAACAACCCGTTAAAATTATTTCGTAATTCCTAAATTTTTGCGGGTGTGTTTCAAACAAACAGTGGTTTTGAAATCGGTTGTTTTAAAACAACAGATTTAATTATTCCGATCAATTGCTTGAATAAACAATCGATAGTCTGCTTGTTTTGCTACCGGGAATTAATCTCTTTTTTTAAAATAAAACTTAAGGATAGTTAAAACGTTAATTAAAAGCAATCTGTAATCCTTTAACAATGTTAATGCAACAAGCCAGTTTTTGAATGTCCCGTTAACTTTTTAACATCAGTGATTTGGAGAACTGCTGAAGATTTTTAAAAATATATATATTTATTTATATATATATATATATATATATCTATCTATCTATCTATCTATCTATCTATCTATCTATATCTATATCTATATATCTATCTATTCATATATATACACATATATATAATGTATATATTTGATGTACTGTTTGGTGCCGCCTCAATCCATTGGGAGAGGCAGGATATAAATAAATTTTATTATTATTATTATGATTATTATTATAATATAATATATATAATATTTACATTAAATTTGTTATTTTTATTTCATGTAATATAAAGTCAATAGTCATAGCATTCCTATACCGCCAGAAACGCTCTCGTTAACTTTTTAACATCAATGATTTGGAGAACTGCTGATGATTTTATATATATATATATATACACACACACACATATATATATAATGTATATATTTGATGTACTGTTTGGTGCCGCCTCAATCCATTGGGAGAGGCAGAATATAAATAAATTTTATTATTACTATTATGATTATTATTTAATGTAAATATTATATATTATATATTATATTATATAATAATAATA
Source organism: Ctenosaura bakeri (assembly GCA_948474755.1). NCBI lineage: Eukaryota > Metazoa > Chordata > Lepidosauria > Squamata > Iguanidae > Ctenosaura > Ctenosaura bakeri. Next base: position 560,871 of record CAOLHI010001232.1, on the reverse strand, counting down.
ATCATAATAGTAATAATAAATTTTATTTATTTATTTATTTATATAATTTGTTATTTTTACTTCATGTTAATATAAAGCTCTCGTTAACTTTTTCCTGATGGCTTTGGATACATCATATAATTGTCTCTTTTAATCCTCTAACTAACTTTTTCGCGGAGGATTTAATGTCGACAGACGAGCGGAAACGCCCGCGCTGCCTATTCTGCCTCAAAACTCAATCCTGCCGGGCCAAACGAGGGATATTAAATAAACGACTAAACGAAGAGCATCCCCGAGCTTTGCTAGAAAGATTTTCGGCGTCTCTCTCGTTGTGACTTTTGCGGTCAGGAAGTGGTTTTTGTTTTACGACCGCGAGCGGCTTTTGCTTATTGTGGCTCCGCGGCTTCGGACATCCGGTGGCTACGGTGGCTTTTTTGACATTTCTAGTTCCTCTCGTGCCTGACTCTCAGACTTACCTGACGGCTCGGTGGGGGCTGATGGGCTTTGTTGTCCACGGACGCCCGAGCTTCCTTCTTTACTTCCGTTCCCGCCCTGCTCGCTGACGGAAAAGACGGATAAGGGCTACTTATCGAGATCAATGGCGGTCACACTTAAATTCTGCGCCACTTGGTACACGGGTTTTATTCGTTATGCAAACGAGGACGCCGTCGTGTTCCTGCCCGTTCTAGTCAGTCGAAAATATTTCAGCTGGGTAGTTTGTCAAAGCCGTGCCCCCCAAAAAACTACAGTAGAGTCCCGGTTATCTGACCCAAACGGGCGGCCGCAGCGTCGGATAACCGAAAGGGTCGGATTACCCGGACGCCCGTGGTGGCCACCATTTTGGGGGTGTATCGGGGCGGACCTGGGGGGCGTGTCTGGGGGTGTGTTCGGGTGGGCCCGGAGGCGGGGAGGGGCGTGTCTGGGGCATGTCAGGGTGGGCCTGGGGGTGTGTCGAGGGCGTGTCGGGGCGGGCCTGGGAGGCGTGTCGGGGCAGGCCCGGGGGTGGGGAGGGGCATGTCTGGGGGCGTGTTGGGGTGGGCCCGGGGGCGGGGAGGGGCGTGTCTGGGGCATGTCGGGGCAGGCCTGGGGGGTATGTCGGGGCATGTCTGGGGGCGTGTCGGGGCAGGCCCGGGGGCAGGGAGGGGCGTGTTGGGGGGCGTGTCGGGGCAGGCCCAGGGGTGTGTCGGGGGCGTGTCGGGCGGCCCGGGGGCGGGGCGGGGCATGTCTGGGGGCGCGGAAATGCCCACAGCCACACCCCCAGGCCGTCGCGACGTTGGTTAATCCAGATGGTCGGATAACCGAGCGTTAGATAACCGGAACGCTACTGTATAGTTTTCTTCGAGAAATCGCCAAGATAGTTCCCCACCCCGCGTTAAATTCACGTAAATCATTACGGATGCGGAACTCCAAATCCGGAACTCCGAATCCCATCGAACCGATTTTTGTACCCCCCGTCCAATGATTCCAGACTTTACAAACAACGACAGCACCATTGTACCGTTTTCAGATTAAATTTATTATTTTCCTTTTTCTTTTTCTTTTTTAAAGCAGGGGAACAGCCTGTTAAATTTTGTCATCCTCGTTCCTCGTTATCGGATTTTTCTCGTCGTTTTTTATTTATTCGTTTTTGTTTAAAAACTATAAAGCCCTTGGCCGATAATCTTCGTACCACCAGGAAAGACGAGAGAAGTGTTGGGAAAGCGTCTTTTTTTTTTGTGAGTGTGTGTTTGTGGTGCGAGAGAGATCGAGAAGGAAAGGCCGAAAAAATGTCGAGTGGTTTTTTTTTTATGTGGTTTACAGTTCTTTGAACATATATTTACACAATTAACTTACACCGATTTGTAAGAAGAAACCTTTTGCAAAGGGGTCGCAAGAGGAGGGAGGGATTTAACACAACAACACACCAGCTGTAAAAAATCCATGTGGAAAATTATCACTTCGTGCAGCGCTTTCTCGGGCTTCCAAAATCATTACATTTGCTAAAGTTAAATATGCCACCCAGTAATTATTATTATTATTATTATTATTATTTTACAGAAAGGGTAGGGCTGTGAGAGGACAAAAAATAAAAATAAAAATTATAACTTCCACTTCTTTTAATGCCACTTTTTTAAAAAAAAATTAATTAAATATTTAGACATTTAAATATTGTTCATACCACTCATCGGTTCACCTAATAATTACGGCACACTTAAAAAAAATTATAAACACCAACTTAAAAAAGGAAAAAACCGAGAAAAGAAAATTAAGATTTTAAAAAGGCTCTATTGTACAGTTTCACATTGGCATCCAGTGGTTTAAACAAGGCTTTAACATCCTCCGTTAGAAAATTTTATTTTCCTTCAACGGTCCGTGAAATTCCAGACGCAAGAAATAAAATAAAATTACACTTTAAAAAAAAAACACCCTTAACCAGTTTATTACAGTAGAGTCCCAGTTATCTGACGCAAACGGGCGGCCGCAGCGTTGGATAACTGAAAAGGTCGGATTACCCGGACTCCCGCGCCGGCGGCCATTTTGGGGGCGTGTCGGGGTGGGCCCAGGGGTGGGGGGGTGGGGATGTCCCTCGGGCGTGTCGGAGCGGGCCCGGGGCAGGAGGGCGTGTCTGGCTGTCGGGGCGGGCGGGGCTGGGGGCGTGGGGGGTGTCTGGGGCAATGTCGGGGCGGTCGGGGCGGGCCCGGGGGCAGGGAGGGGCGTGTCTGGGGCCTGTCGGGGCGGGCCTGGGGGCCTGTCGGGGCATGTCTGGGCGGTGTGTCTGGGGGACGTGTCGGGGTGGGCCCGGGGGCAGGGAGGGGCATGTCTGGGGCGTGTCGGGGCGGGCCCGGGGGCAGGGAGGGGCGTGTCCGGGGCACGTCGGGGCGTGTCTGGGGGCGTGTCTGGGCGGGCCCGGAGGTGGGGAGGGGCATGTCTGGGCGGGCCTGGGGGGCGTGTTGGGGCGTGTCTGGGGGGATGTCGGGGCGGGCCCGGAGGCGGGGAGGGGCGTGTCTTGGGGCATGTCGGGGTGGGCCTGGGGGCATGTCGGTGCAGGCCCAGGGACGGGGAGGGGCATGTCTGGGGCATGTCGGGGTGGGCCTAGGGGGCGTGTCGGGGCATGTCTGGGGGTCATGTCAGGGCGGGCCCGGAGGTGGGGAGGGGCGTGTCTCGGGCATGTTGGGGCGGGCCTGGGGGACGTGTCGGTGCGTGTCTGGGGGTCATGTCGGGGCGGGCCCGGAGGTGGGGAGGGGCGTGTCTGGGGCATGTTGGGGCGGGCCTGGGGGCGTATCGGGGCATGTCTAGGCGGTGTGTCTGGGGGGCGTGTCGGGGTGGGCCTGGGGGCAGGGAGGGGCGTGTCTGGGGGGTGTCGGGGTGGGACCGGGGGCAGGGAGGGGCATGTCTGGGGCACGTCGGGGCGTGTCTGGGGGCGTGTCTGGGTGGGCCCGGAGGTGGGGAGGGGCATGTCTGGGCGGGCCTGGGGGGCGTGTCGGGGCGTGTCTGGGGGGATGTCGGGGCGGGCCCGGAGGCGGGGAGGGGCGTGTCTTGGGCATGTCGGGGTGGGCCTGGGGGCGTGTCGGGGCAGGCCCAGGGACGGGGAGGGGCATGTCTGGGGGTCATGTCGGGGGCGGACCCGGAGGTGGGGAGGGGCGTGTCTCGGGCATGTTGGGGCGGGCCTGGGGGCGTGTTGGTGCGTGTCTGGGGGTCATGTCGGGGCGGGCCCGGAGGTGGGGAGGGGCATGTCTGGGGCATGTCGGGGCGGGCCTGGGGGTGTGTCGGTGCGTGTCTGGGGGCGCGGAAATGCCCACAGCCACACCCCCAGGCCGTCACAACGCCGGTTAATCCGGAGTGTCGGATTACCGCGCGTCGGATAAACGGGACTCTACTGTATTAAACTTTCCCAAGCGTGTGTTAAGAGCAAAATCATTTGGCAAAATAATAGCGACAAAAGGAATGTAAAAAGAAAATTTCTGATTTATAAAAAAATAAAAAATTAAATTATTACCGATAGAACACACACAAGGACCAAAGTTAGGCTGAGTCTCGTATTTTAGAAAAATCTCATTTCTTTCTCCTAGCTTTTATTTTTTAACTGCGTATTTTGAAAATCTGAAAGGCCGACGGGTTCGGGGACGATGGGATACCATCGCCGGACCCCTTTCCGCTCTTTCTAGGAATATTCACAATCAACTAATGAGGATAACGATAATATGACCGTAACGCAACCCTCGCCGTTCGCTGCAAAATTACGGATTATTTTATTATTACGGCCCCTACTGGCTGCGCGAAAAAGAATACCGCGACTCAGATCTGTACGGGCTGTTCTCGCAAAATAATATTTACCCTCCGTCTGCGGGAATTAATTCTTGCAAAATAATATTAATCTCCTCCATCTGCAGGAAATTAATCATAACGAACCTTCTCTCCCCTCTCGTTTTTTTCATTCACTCGCGGCTCCGTTATATTTCTTACCCGCCGCAACAAAACGGTTTTGCTAGGACAAAACAAAACAAAACGAGAAATACGAGAATTCCATCTCGTTAAGACCAACAGGACACGACGGGAGCGGGGCAATAAATAAATAAATAAATTAGAAGGGGGGGAAATATATATATATATATATATATATATTCCAGAATTGATAAAATTGGACGAGAGCTAGCAGCGGTGTAGTGAAGGACGGTAGCGACAGCTCTTCCGTTTGTTTTGGGTTCGGAAAACCTCCTTTGTCTTTTGCACCAAAAAAGGGGGGGGAGTCCAAAAATCTTCTTTTTTCCCCCCAAAAAGTGCATGCGCGAAGTGGGGGGGTTCCGCCGAAGGGATCCGCAACCATTCACTTTGGATCTCTCCTCTCCGCGACCGGGTCATCTTCCCAATACTGACCCTCCCGCCACCCGTTTTATCGTTATTTATTTTTTCCCTCCTCTCCGTCCGCTCGCGCGGCGGTGTCGGGTCACCTCGTTTTTTTACTCCTCCTCGTTAACCCGGAAGCTCTCCTTAGCAAAGGCCGATGTACTTCAAGTTGTTCTGGATGATGACGTCCGTGACGGCGTCGAAGACGAACTGGATGTTACTGGTGTCGGTGGCGCAGGTGAAGTGGGAGTAGATCTCCTTGGTCTCCTTGTTGCGGTTCAAGTCCTCGAACTGGCGCTGGATGTAGACGGCGGCCTCCTCGTAGGTGTTCTGGCCCTTGTACTCCGGGAAGCAGACGGTGAGCGGGATGCGGCGGATCTTCTCGGCCAGCAGGTCCTTCTTGTTCAGGAAGAGGATGAGGGAGGTGTTGATGAACCAGTTGTTGTTGCAGATGGAGTCGAAGAGGCGGAGGCTCTCCGCCATGCGGCTCTGCGGGAGAAGGCGCAGAAACAACGATCAACAAGGAGATCCCGCCCCTCTCACGTCGCCCGTTACTCATAATGCAATACCTTTGGGGACCCAGAATAAATTGTTCTTAGGTAAGGAAGGTGGTTTGGCCAGTTCCTTCCTCCAGGATATCGTTGGCGGTCTCCCATCCAAGTCCTAACCAGGGCTGACCCTGCTAAGCTTCCAGGATCAGACAGAATTGGGTGCCTTCCTCTGAGGTACGTTGGGGGTCTCCCATCCAAGCCCTAACCAGGGCTGACCCTGCTTAGCTTCCAGGATCAGATGGAATTGGGTACCTTCCTCTGAGATACCTTGGGGGTCTCCCATCCAAGTCCTAACCAGGGCTGACCCCTGCTTAGCTTCCAGGATCAGACGGAATCGAGTGCCTTCCTCTGAGATACCTTGGGGGTCTCCCATCCAAGCCCTAACCAGGGCTGACCCTGCTTAGCTTCCAGGATCAGACGGAATTGGGTGCCTTCCTCTGAGATACCGGGGGGTCTCCCATCCAAGTCCTAACCAGGGCTAACTCGGCTTAGCTTACAGGGTCAGATGGGATCCGGGGCCTTGAGGATATTTGGGGGCTTTCTTAGGCCACGAATACTCAGAGGTGGTTTTCCTAGTTCCTTTCCTCTGAAATGTCACCTGGGATTCGTTGGCGGTCTCCCATCCGAGCCCCAACCAGGGCTGATCTGGCTTAGCTTCCAGGATCAGATGGGATCTGGCACTTTGGGGGTATTTGTGGGGGGGTTCTTCGGCTAGGAGGTGATTTTGCCTGTTCCTTCCCCTGAGATATCACCTAGTATTTGTTGGCGGTCTCCCATCCAAGTCCCAACCACAGCTGGCCCGGCTTAGCTCCCCAGATCAGATGGGATTTGGTACCTTTTAAGGTATTTAGACCCATGCTATATTGTGTGTGTGTGTGTGTTAAAAAAAAATCACAACAATGGCAACATGGGATATCATTTCCGCCCGAAAGGGATTAACGGCTTAATAACAATTCCGGTCCGAGGTTTTGCAGCCGCACAGCTGCGAAGTCGGTTTAAAGGGAGCCCAGCGGTGCCGTCGGCCATCTGTTGTCGGAGGGAAAAACAAAAAAAACCACAACACAAGGCTTTCGATGGTGTGCTTTTTTCTTTTTCTGCTTTCCATCTGCCTCGGCCACAGATAAGATAACAGCTGGGCGGGTAATTTTGGACGGTGCGCCGTAACGGACGGCGACACCACGCTGGGTGGCCGAAAGCGGCCTGCAAACGATGCCCTGATGCCCCCCCCAAAAAAAACAGCCTCGAAGGAAATCCTAGAGAAGAAAGCACAAAGTGGGGAGGGACCTGCAGAGGACATCCAAACCAACCCCATCCTGCCATGTGGGAAGACACAACTCAACCACTCCCAAGAGATGACCACGTCCTACCTTCTCCCCCCCGCCCAAGAATTTCATCTTAAAGTTTATGGAGAAGCTCCTTTTATGGGATCCTGGAGTTAGTAGGGTCACTAAAGGTCCATCCAGACCAACCATACAGGAAGATACAACTCAACCACTCCTGGGAAGATGCCCACACTCAACGTCTGCTTAGATACCTCCAAAGATGGAGACCACCCTTCAATTATTCCACTATCCACTAGAATAATAAAATCCTAGAGTTCGGAGGGACCCCAAAAGTTCATCCAGCTCAACCCCAAATTCCACCATGCACCTGAAATATAGTTCTGGAGAAACGTCCATCCAACCTTGGCTTGAAAGCCTCCAAAGAAGAGGTCCATCATCTTATGAGGTAGTCTATTCCACCACAATTGAGAGGATAATCCTAAAGACTGTTTAGTCCACCCCCTTCTGCCATCCAAGAAGATATGACTCAACCACTGCCAAGAGATGACCATATTGTAACTTTTCCCCCAAGAACTTCATTCTAAAGTTTAAGGAGAAGCTCCTTTTATGGAATCCTAGAGCTAGTAGGGTCACTAAAGGGCCATCCAGACCAACCATACAGGAAGACACAAGTCAACCACTCTTGGGAAGATGTCCACACCCAACCTCCGTTTAGATACCTCCAGAGATGGAGACCACCTCCAAAGAAGCCCATATTCCACTAGAATCATAAAATCCTAGAGTTTGGAAGGACCCCAAAAGGTAATCTAGCTCAACCCCAATCTGCCATGCAGATAAAATATACTTCCAGAGAAATGTCCATCCAACCTCTGCTTGAAAAGCCTCCAGAGAAGAGGTCCACCATCTTATAAGACGGTCTAGAGTTGAGAGGGTAATGCTAAAGGTCATCTAGCTCAATATGGACCCCCGCAGTCCATATTCCGTCTTGATGGGCACTTTTCAGGAATGCTGTGGTTGTGGGTTTCCTGCATTAGCTAGGGGTTGGATTACATGACTTTTGGGGGGGGGTTCCTTCAGAACTCTACAGATCAGAACAAGCCCAAAGACCATCTGGCTTCTCTGGGGAACTATGGGAAGATAAATTAAGTATAACACTAAAACAGTAAGCATGTATATAACAAACCATGGTTTACTCCACTAATAAGCCAGGATTGTTCGTTTGTTTCACTGGTAAGCCAAGATTCATGGTTTGTTTCATGAATAAGCCAGGATTCAGGGTATGTTTCACTAATAACCAAATATTCATGGTTTAATAAGAGTTTGTGGTTTGTTTCGGTAATAAGCCAGGATTCGTAGTTTGTTTCGGTAATAAGCCAGGATTCATAGTTTGTATGGGTAATAAGCCAGGATTTGTAGTTTGTTTCACTAATAAACCAGGATTTGTAGTTTGTCCCACTAATAAGCCAGGATTCGTAGTTTGTCCCACTAATAAGCCAGGATTCATAGTTTGTCCCACTAATAAGCCAGGATTCGTAGTTTGTCCCCCTAATAAGCCAGGATTCGTAGTTTGCTTCACTGATAAGCCAAGAAAATGTTACCAATTCCATACAGAGAATTTTCTGTTGAAAGGAAGTGTTAAATTTACGTCCATTATATACTTGGGTACCTTAAGGCAGGGAACGTTGTGACGCACAACACAGAACCATCAACCAAGTTCAAGTCAAGGAGAAAGAAGACACCCGCAAAACCAACACACTTCCCCCCATAGTTACCATCTCTGCTTACTCAACCGATCAAAAATCTGACTTTCGGGGGGGAAAAGCAACTTTTCTTAACGACGGAAAGAAACGGAATTGCAGCGAACAACACAAAACGGTCTTTTGATGACTAATTGCGCAAGGATCCCGCAAACGACGCCCGCAAAAACGAGCCTTACCGTTTGGTTATCTTCGTACAGCTTCAGGTCGTACCCGCTCAGCTCCACGCAGAAGATGATTGCCGTCACCCCCTCGAAACAGTGGATCCATTTTTTCCGCTCCGACCGCTGCCCGCCCACGTCCACCATTTTGAAAGTCAGCTCTTTGAAAGTGAACTTGTTCTCCACGATCCCCGTGGTCATGTCCCGGGAGCGCAAAATGTCCTCCACGGTCGGGATGTAGTCCAAGGCGGCGATCCGCTCCAGGTCGTTCAAGTAGTAGGCGGCGTTGTCCTCCAAGTGGTACTCGTTCGAGCGGCAAAAGCACTCCTGCACGCCGGGGTCCGCCCACAGCCTCTTCATGACCCCGAGGAGCTCCGGGGTGATCTCCCCTTTGCTCTCCGCCGGCCCCGTCAGCGCGAACAGCTGCACCGCGTCGTAGGCTCGGTCGGGGTTGTGGAACTCGATCTTGAGGGTGCCGAGGGCCCGGATGATGCGCGTGAGGGAGTCGATGGCGTTGTAGATGATCAGCGGCTTGTACTCCTTGCAGGCCTCCAAGTTGAACCCCCCGCTGTGGATGATCTTCATCTGCTTGACGATGGTGCTCTTCCCGGAGTTGCTGGTGCCCAAGAGGAGGAGCTTGATCTCCCGCCGCTGGCGCTGGCTCTCCGAGCGCAGGTGGCGGTCGATCCTCCGGGACCGCCGGGCCGCCTCTTTCTCCTCGGAGCTTTGCCGACATCCCATGGTACAGCTGCGACCGGAGAGGGGGAGTCCGCAAATCCTTAAAATGTCCGCCGCGACGGAACGGCGACAGCAGTTCTCATGTCAGACGCGTTCACCCTTTCAGGCGGCGGAAAGCAGGGGGGCGGAAAAGACACAAATAACATGGATATCCCACCCAACCTCTCACAAGAATTTTGTTAATTCAGTCCCAGGAGGATCGAGCAAAGGACACACAAGTCCCAGGAGGATCAAGCAACGGACACACAACTCCTTAATGGACAATCATGTCACCACGAGTCGCGGCCCTCTCGTTTTTTGGCGCACAGTTTGTACGCATTCCCGTTATCCAGGAAGAGAGGCAGCGTTAAACGGGTCAGACGCCCGGCCTGGCGCTCCCACATAGTCCCACTGAGCGTGAGTGGCGCGCCATGGCCGGTTTGTGTAGTCGCCGTCGTTGTTGTAGGAGCAATAACACCATCAGGTGTGCGCAGTTCTCCAAAAAAGCATCGCATTAAACTCGCCTTCCTCCTCCCCGCGCGGACAATCCTTTCGGTCGGCCGGGATTGGGAGCACAGGTTCTGCAACCTCACCTGTACGGAGAAGGGGGAAGAAGAAGAAGAAAATTAATGAATGCAATCAAATTTTATTAATTTTCCTTGCGGACGATCTCCGAACGGGAATCGAAAGGAAACTGTGAAGGCTGATACAATTGTGGGTTGCATCAATAGGAGTCCAGCTCAAGGGAATTAATAGCACAGCCCAGTTCTGCTTTGGTCAGATCCCACCTGGAGGAATCCGGTGTCCAATTCTGGGTGCCCCAAGTCGGGAAGGATATGGACAAGGTGCAACGAGTCCAAAGGAGGCCAAACCAAAATGGTGGAAGGCCTGGAAACCACGAAGCTCTCTGAGGAGCAACTTAGGAGAAGAGAAGGTTAAGGGCAGACACGATAACCATGTTTAGATATTTGAAAGGATGTAGAATCATAGAAATGTAGAGTTGGAAGGGACCCCAGGGGCCATCCAGTCCAACCCCCTGCCATGCAGGAACACCCTCAAAGCACTCCCTTGGACAGATGGCCATCCAGCCTCTGCTTAAAAACCTCCCAAGAAGGGGTAGACCCCACCACTCTCCATATTCCATGGCCAGACAGCCCTGACTGTCAGGAAGTTCTTCCAGAGGTTCAGGTGGAATCTCCTTTCCTGCAGCTTGAATCCATTGCTCCTTGTCCTGGTCTCTGGAGCAGCAGAAAACAAGCCCACTCCGTCCTGTACATGACATCCCTTCAGATATTTAAACATGGCTATCATGTCCCCTCTTAACCTCCTCTTCTGCAAACTAAACATCCCCAGCTCTCTAAGTCTATCCTCATAGGGCTTCATGGCTTCCAGGCCCCTCACCATTTTGGTCGCCCTCCTCTGGACTTGCTCCACCTTGACCAGATCCTTCTTGAATTGGGGTGCCCAGAACTGGACACAGGATTCAAGATGAAGTCTAACCAAAGCAGAGTAGAGCAGTACCAGTACCTCCCTCGAGGTTCAGGTGGGATCTCCTTTCCTGCAGCTTGAATCCATTGCTCCTTGTCCTGGTCTCTGGAGCAGCAGAAAACAAGCTTGCTCCATCTTCAACATGACATCCCTTCAGATATTTAAGCATGGCTATCATGTCCCCCCTTAACCTTCTCTTCTGCCCCAAGGAAGATGGGGCAAGATTATTTTCTGCTACTCCAGAGACTAGGACACTATGAATTCCCCGCCTTTATCTGACCATTCCCTCTTCCGACGCTCCCGAATTATTAACAAGTTGCATTAATTCGACGGGGGTTCCGATCTTTCGTCAATTCTTATTGCCTACGGAGGCTCGTTTGGAATCGCTCGCACACACATGCCGGTTGCAAAGCGATTTGAGAGGAGGGGGAAAGGGCAACAAGCCGGATCAAGAGACTCTGCAAGCAGCACACGGACGGTTGGTCCCACGTGAGCCCCCGTAGATCCTTCACGATCCCTATGGCACAAAACACGGCTTCTCCGCCAACGAGTTAACGGTCTGGACGAGCGCTCCAGAGCCGCGGCGGGAGCGCCTGAAAGCCGCGCGGCGTCCGGAGGCCCAGATAACTGGATTAGGCCGAGCTCGTTTCTCTTAATCTACAGAAACCGATCTGCTCGGCGGCACCAATTAGCCGGCTTTTAATCCCTTCTCGATCCCGTAGACGAGAGACGAGCCGGAGACGGCAGTTGGTTCGCCGTCTCGTTCAAGCCAGTTAGCAGAGATTAAAACGGCCTTTTTCGCCGTCGCCAATCTGTTCGGCGTTTTTTCAGAAATTTCGTAGCTTTACTTTCTCTTTCTCGCGCTTATTTTATTCAGACAACGTTCCTTTTTTTTTAAATCCTAGGATTTTAGAAGAGTTGGGAGGAGTCCGAAAGTCCAACCCAACCCAAATGCTCTGAAAATCCAACCCAACCTGCATGCGCATTTTTTACGAAAATTTCATCTGGTTCATTTCCTAACCAAATGGTCCATGCAAAATTAATTTGTCCAAAAAGTCTCGTAAACGTCTTAACCAAATTGCCCAACATGCAGATGTGCACAAATTAATTGTGTATATTTTTTTAAAAAAAACTTTGTCCAGTTAAATTGTCCAATACGTACATTTAATTCTATTTTTTACAAAAACTTTGCCTATTTCGCTTTCCAACCAAGTTCTCCAACCTGAAGCGCGCACGTTTATAATTGTAATTTATTAATCCAAGGCGGTTTGCAACCTCTGAGGCTGAGAGAGTGTGACTCACCCAAGTCTCCCTGGAGTCCCAAGTCCGACGCTCAAAAAACCATTTTAACCGTGCGTTAAGATGCATAAAAAGCGAACCCGTTAACGGTTTTGAGCGTCGGACTCCCGTCTCCGCAGACTTGAGTGGGTCACACTCTCTCGGCCTCAAAGGGGGGAGCCGTGGTGGTTAAACCGCCTTGGATTAAAATAAAAAGAGATTCTGCGGCATCTTCATTTCTATATATAATATGAGATTTATTCCAGGGACTTTGGAACACCATCCCAACGGAGGCTGAGAGAGTGTGACTCCCCGGCCGAGTTGGGGGTGGTTCGAATTGCTAAGGAAATACCTTAATAAATATCGTAGGAAGGAGATCCCAAATCCACCCATCCCAGTCTTTTTATTTTTTTAATGCAACCCCATGGAAATATACCTCGAGGTTTAATTGCTAATTAATATTGCTAATGAACGCATGCATACATTCAACACAGATGTTCGTCTAGGACGGGGCGCTTGCTATTTTCGGGGAGACACAAAATCCTTTCGCACCCAAGGTTCCTCGCACCCCGGCGCCTACAATCTCACAACCTCCCACCCTTTCCGAGGTGCCAGATTGTACCTAGTTATCATTTCCCCAAACGATATCCGTTTGCACGGGGCGGACACGAACGGAACAGATGGCCGCTGCATTAAAGCTCTTTTTTTAAAAAAAAAATAATTAATTTTTTTTAATGCAAATGTCTCCCACGACAAGGAATTCCCCTCCGCTCCCGTGAGTCAGTTCCTTTCGTTGTCTTGAATGCAAATTTGCAGAAAATTCAAACGAACAAACCCCAATTTCCAAAATTTGGGGGAATTCATGTTGAAGAAAAAGGATTCCACCTAAATATTAGGAAGAACTTCTTGGCTGAAAAGAGTTACCACCCTGGAGACCCGAGTTCGAGTCCTCTCTGCTCGGTCATGAAGCCCACTGGGGTGCCGTTGGGCGCAAGTCACACACTCTCAGCCCCATGACGGGGTCACCTTAAGGTCAACGTACGGCAGAAATGACCTGTCAGTGTGTGGAATAGATTGTCTCATGGTGTCCTCCTCTGGAGGTCCTTCAACGGAGGTTGGATGGAGTTGCTTGAGATATGGCAGAAAGGGATTGGGATAGATGACCTTTGGGGGATCATCTATCCCAAGCTCATCTAACCTTCAAGCTCTATGAGCTAGCTTGGCCTGGAAGGAGAAGATCAAGAGAAGGGGAAGGTGGACAAGCTTGGCCTGGAGAGAAGAAGGTCAAGAGAAGAAGAAAATGGAACAAGCTTGACCTGGAGAGGAGAAGGTCAAGAGAAGGAGAAGGTGGGACAAGCTGGGCCTGGAGAAGAGAAGGTCAAGAGAAGGGGAAGGTGGGACAAGCTTGGCCTGGAGAGGAGAAGGTCAAGAGAAGGAGATGGTGGGACAAGCTGGGCCTGGAGAGGAGACGGTCGAGAAAAGGGGAAGGTGGGACAAGCTTGGCCTGGAGAGGAGAAGGTCAAGAGAAGGAGATGGTGGGACAAGCTGGGCCTGGAGAGGAGAAGGTCAAGAGAAGGAGATGGTGGGACAAGCTGGGCCTGGAGAGGAGAAGGTCAAGAGAAGGAGAAGGTGGGACAAGTTTGGCCTGGAAAGGAGAAGGTCAAGAAAAGGAGAAGGTGGGACAAGCTGGGCCTGGAGAAGAGAAGGTCAAGAGAAGGAGAAGGTGGGACAAGCTTGGCCTGGAGAGGAGGTCAAGAGAAGGGGAAGCTGAGACAAGCTTGGCCTGCAGAGGAGAAGGTCAAGAGAAGGGGAGGTTTCTAGGCCACCTGTCACAAAGGGACAACTTAGATGGTGTCTTCCTTCATGGCAAAATGGGGCTGGACTGGATGGACCTTGAGGTCTCCTCCAATGCTACGATTCTATGGGGTTGCCCTGGAATTGCCGTTATCTACAATCGAACCCTTGTCCCATTGTTGCTGTGATATCTCTACTTCCATCGTTGGGAACTGAGCGGGGTATGCAACCAACCACGAGAAGATATTTGGGCAGGACAGAGGGGTGGATGGAAAGGTCAACCCAGAAGCAGCTTCACCCATGGCTTTAGGGGCGGTTAGGAAAGAAATCAATAACAATATTGACAGAATTGTGATGCCCTGTCCATGGTGCTGTCATGCAGAAGACAGCACGAGAGCTCGTTTTCAGCTCCCACAAAAAAACCAAATTACGAATTACGGTGTTGGAAGGAGACCCCAAAGGCTATCTAGTCCAACCCCGATCTACAATGTAGGAGGCCACAACTTAAAAGGGCTTCCGAGAGATGCAACTTGGGGGTGTCCTTCAACTCTGTGGTTCCACGAGGGACGGTTCCACCTAAGCATCAGGAAGAACTTCCTGGTGGGAAGAAGCATTTGAGAGTGGAAGAGCCTGCCTCGCAGGGTGGTGGAGCCTCCGTCTCGGAGGTCTTCCATGGACTCTCCTTCATTCATGGACGTCTCCTTCCTTTGAACAGGTTGGAGGGCCACCTCCAATTCTGTGAGTCAATGACAAGCGGTTCCACCTAAATGTTATGAAGAACCTCTTGATGCTCAGACCAGTTTGAGAGTGGATTAGGACTGGTTATCTCCCTCCTTTCCTCCTTGTCCTTCCTTCCTTCCCTTTCCTCCTTTTCTTTCTTCCCCATCTCTTCCCTTCCCTTTCCTTCCCTCCTTTCCTTCCTTCCTTCCTCCTCCTTCCTTTCTTTCCACCCTCTCCTCCCTTCCCATTTTTTTCTTTTTACTCCTTCCTTCCTTCCTTCCTTTCTCACTCTCCTTCCTTCCTTCCTCTTCCTTCCACTCCCTCCTTCTTCTTCCTTCCTATTCCTTTCTTCCTTCTTATTGCTTCCTTCCTCTCCTTCCTTCCTTCCCCTTCCTCCCTCTCCTCCCTTCCCTCCTTCCCACCTTTCCTTCCTTCCTCTGCCTTCCTACTCCTTCCTTCCTTCCTCTCCTTCCCTCCTCACTCTCCTTCCTTCCTCTTCCTTCCTCTCCTTCCTTCCTCTTCCTTCCATCCTTCCCCTTCCTTCCTCTTCCTTCCTACTCCTTTCTTCCTTCCTACTCCTTCCTTCCTCTTCCTTCCATCCTTCCCCTTCCTTCCTCTCCTTTCTTCTTTCCCCTTCCTTCCTCTCCTTCCTCTTCCTTCCTACTCCTTTCTTCCTTCCTACTCCTTCCTTCCTCTTCCTTCCATCCTTCCCCTTCCTTCCTCTCCTTTCTTCTTTCCCCTTCCTTCCTCTCCTTCCTCTTCCTTCCTACTCCTTTCTTCCTTCCTACTCCTTCCTTCCTTCCTCTTCCTTCCATCCTTCCCCTTCCTTCCTCTCCTTCCGCTTCCTTCCTACTCCTTCCTTCCTTCCTTCCTCTTCCTTCCTTCCATCCTTCCCCCTCTTTCCCTGCCCTCCCTCTCCTTCCTCTTCCTTCCTCTTCTTCCTCCACTCCTTCTTTCCTTTCTCTTCCTTCCACTCCTTCCTTCCTTCCTTCCATCCTTCCCCTTCCTTCCTCTCCTTCCTTCCTTCCTACTCCTTTCTTCCTTCCTACTCCTTCCTTCCTCTTCCTTCCATCCTTCCCCTTCCTTCCTCTCCTTTCTTCTTCCCTTCCTTCCTCTCCTTCCTCTTCCTTCCTACTCCTTTCTTCCTTCCTTCTTTCCTTCCTTCCTTCCTCTTCCTTCCATCTTCCCCTTCCTTCCTCTCCTTCCGCTTCCTTCCTACTCCTTCCTTCCTTCCTCTTCCTTCCTTCCATCCTTCCCCCTCTTTCCCTGCCCTCCCTCTCCTTCCTCTTCCTTCCTACTCTCTTCCTTCCCACTCCTTCTTTCCTTTCTCTTCCTTTCCACTCCTTCCTTCCTTCCTCTTCCTTCCATCCTTCCCCTTCCTTCCTCTCCTTCCTCTTCCTTCCTACTCCTTTCTTCCTTCCTACTCCTTCCTTCCTCTTCCTTCCATCCTTCCCCTTCCTTCCTCTCCTTTCTTCTTTCCCCTTCCTTCCGCTCCTTCCTCTTCCTTCCTACTCCTTTCTTCCTTCCTACTCCTTCCTTCCTTCCTTCCTCTTCCTTCCATCCTTCCCCTTCCTTCCTCTCCTTCCGCTTCCTTCCTACTCCTTCCTTCCTTCCTCTTCCTTCCTTCCATCCTTCCCCTCTTTCCCTGCCCTCCCTCTCCTTCCTCTTCCTTCCTACTCTCTTCCTTCCCACTCCTTCTTTCCTTTCTCTTCCTTTCCACTCCTTCCTTCCTTCCTTCCATCCTTCCCCTTCCTTCCTCTCCTTCCTCTTCCTTCCTACTCCTTTCTTCCTTCCTACTCCTTCCTTCCTCTTCCTTCCATCCTTCCCCTTCCTTCCTCTCCTTTCTTCTTTCCCCTTCCTTCCTCTCCTTCCTCTTCCTTCCTACTCCTTTCTTCCTTCCTACTCTTTCCTTCCTTCCTTCCTTCCTTCCTCTTCCTTCCATCCTTCCCCTTCCTTCCTCTCCTTCCGCTTCCTTCCTACTCCTTCCTTCCTTCCTCTTCCTTCCTTCCATCCTTCCCCTCTTTCCCTGCCCTCCCTCTCCTTCCTCTTCCTTCCTACTCTCTTCTTCCTTCCCACTCCTTCTTTCCTTTCTCTTCCTTTCCACTCCTTCCTTCCTTCCTCTTCCTTCCATCCTTCCCCTTCCTTCCTCTCCTTCCGCTTCCTTCCTACTCCTTTCTTCCTTCCCACTCCTTCCTTCCTTCCTCTTCCTTCCGTCCTTCCCCTTCCTTCCTCCCCTCCCCTTCCTCCCCTCCCCTCCCTCCCTTCCTCTTTCCGCCCCGCCCCGCCCGGCCCTTCCTTTCGGCCCCCCTCCGCTCCGCCACCAGGAACCGCCCGGCTGGTTAATCTGTCCGTGAAAAGCAAACAGAGGCCGGGGAGGGGAAAAGGGGGAAAGGCGAACCGAAACCGGCCACAGAAGTTACTTTTAAAAGCGGGGGAGGGCCATTTCCTCCGCCTCCCCTCCTCCCCCTCGCACTCGCTCCCAGTTCCTTCCCACCCCCATGTTGCAAAAAGGGGGTGGTCACACACACCCCGGTTTTCGCACCCGAGACAACAGCAATTTTTGCAAAATAAATAATAAATATAAATAAATAATTATATCTTTAATTCCAGTTATAGGACCGCGCACACAGAGAGAGACACACAACGCACAATCCTTTTCACACTCACACAACCCCCTTCCCACTTTGCAGATATTTCCCCCCTCCAAATTCCGTGCATCACAGAAAAGGAGGAGAGAAAGAGGACATTTATTTCTTGCAAAGTGCCGAAATTGGCGCCGCATGGAAATTTCATTTATCACCAAGCTCAAGTGTGAGCCTGTGTGTGTGTGTATATATTTTTTCCCTTCTTCTATTTTACCTTTAAACCAAATTATCTGGCGTTATACACTCTTCCTAAGCTAAAAAATCCCCCCCCCATAATCTCGCACAGATCAGGGCAAAGTCACACACTCTCAGCCCCAAGAAAACCCCACGAGAGGGTCGCTGCAAATCAGAAATTATTAAAAAATGTGGTTTGTGTGTGTTGGACTACAACCCTGGAGACCAGGGTTCGAGGCCTCACTCAACCACGGAAGCCCGCCGGGTGACCTCGGGCAAAGTCACACTCTCTCGGCCCCAAAAAGCCCCACGAGAGGGTCTCCCTAAGTTGGAAACGGTTGCAGTCACACGACAACGATACCCGTACTCGTATATACGTAAATAATGACAAATATCGGGGACTGGACCCAAGTCCTCACTCAACCACGGAAGCCCACCGGGTGACCTTGGGCAAAGTCACACACTCTCAGCCCCAGAAAACCCCATGACAGCTTCACCTTAGGGTTGCTATTAATTGGTCACACACTCTCAGCCCCACATAGGTTCACCTTAGGGTTGCTATTAATTGGTCACACACTCTCAGCCCCCAAAACCCCATAATAGCTTCATTTTAGGGTTGCTATTAATTGGTCACACACTCTCAGCCCCCAAAACCCCATAATAGCTTCATTTTAGGGTTGCTATTAATTGGTCACACACTCTCAGCCCCCAAAACCCCATAATAGCTTCATTCTAGGGTTGCTATTAATTGGTCACACACTCTCAGCCCCCAAAACCCCATAATAGCTTCATTTTAGGGTTGCTATTAATTGGTCACACACTCTCAGCCCCCAAAACCCCATAATAGCTTCATTTTAGGGTTGCTATTAATTGGTCACACACTCTCAGCCCCCAAAACCCCATAATAGCTTCATTCTAGGGTTGCTATTAATTGGTCACACACTCTCAGCCCCCAAAACCCCATAATAGCTTCATTTTAGGGTTGCTATTAATTGGTCACACACTCTCAGCCCCCAAAACCCCATAATAGCTTCATTTTAGGGTTGCTATTAATTGGTCACACACTCTCAGCCCCCAAAACCCCATAATAGCTTCATTTTAGGGTTGCTATTAATTGGTCACACACTCTCAGCCCCCAAAACCCCATAATAGCTTCATTTTAGGGTTGCTATTAATTGGTCACACACTCTCAGCCCCCAAAACCCCATAATAGCTTCATTTTAGGGTTGCTATTAATTGGTCACACACTCTCAGCCCCCAAAACCCCATAATAGCTTCATTTTAGGGTTGCTATTAATAGGTCACACACTCTCAGCCCCCAAAACCCCATAATAGCTTCATTTTAGGGTTGCTATTAATTGGTCACACACTCTCAGCCCCCAAAACCCCATAATAGCTTCATTTTAGGGTTGCTATTAATTGGTCACACACTCTCAGCCCAAGAAAACCCCGTGATAGGTTTCCCCATAAGTCAGAAACAACTTGAAGGCACACAACGACAACAGCTTCAGTTAAAAGGCAGAGAAGCTCCCCTCTCCAAAGTCTTTTTACACCCTTATCCACCCTCATCCCTTTTTTCTCTCCTCGTCCTCTGCCTAGCTGGGAGGTTCTTCTAGCAGCATCAGCACTGGGGAGAACAGGGAAGCCCGGGGAAGGACTTTCGGTGTGGGGTTATAAACAAAAGCCAGTCTTAGGGCAGAATAATTAATAACGAGTGGGTTGTTATTAATAATGATATTAATATTAACAATATGATAACGTTGGGCCAAATGGTGTATGGAAGTCATTGAGTTTTGCAGGAAAAAAAGACATTTAGGGGATGGGTGGCCAGATGACCCCAAAAACGGAGACCTTCCGGGTCTTAGCCGTGGCCGGGATGGGACGGGTCCCCAGAAATGCCGGTCCCACCCCGTTCCTCCTCCTCCCTCCTCACCACATTTCCCATCACTCCCTCTTCCTCCTCCGTGCTTTCCTCCCCTTCCCAAGGGCACGGGAGGGGGCGGAGAGAGGACTCCCTCACCCCTTCCTCCCCCCCCGAAATATATTTCGGGATGCAAGAAAAAGAAGGACGGATGACGGATGCAGGAGGCCCTCTGGCTCACGGAGCCGAGGATTCGACCCTAGCCGGAAAGGGAGTGGGGGGGGCATTTGCAGACCCTCTCCAGAAAAAAGGGTATTTTCCAAAAAAAAAACAAACCCAGACATCCAGGCCCTCTCCAGAAAGGGTTTCCAGACCCCATCCAGGGGGGAAAAAGGTATTTCCCTCCCAGATGTTATCCAGAAAGGACTTTTTCCCCCTCCCAGGACCCTATAGGGTTTTCGAGACCCTTTCCAGAAAGGGGAAGGGGGTTTTCCAGGCCCTATTCAGAAAAAAGGGTTTCTCCCAGACCCTATAAGGTCCCCCCCCCAAATGCTATCCAGAAAGGATTTCCCTCCCCCAGACCCCATCCAGAGAGGACTCTCCCCCCTCGCCCCCGCAAGGTCCTATCCAAAAAGGTGGGCTTCCGGACCTCATTGGGAAAGCGGGGGTTTCCTAGACCCTATACAGAAAGAGAGGTTTCCAGAGTGTATCCAGAAAAAAGGGTGGAGGTTTCCAGGCCCTATTTGCAAAGGGGGATTTACAGCCCCTATTCAGAATGGGGGATTATTAACCCCTATTTGGAAAGGGGGATTTATAGCCCCTACTTGGAAAGGGTGGGTTTTTCCAGGCCCTATTTGGAAAGGGGGATTTATAGCCCCTATTTGGAATGGGGGATTTATAGCCCCTACTTGGAAAGGGGGATTTATAGCCCCTATTTGGAATGGGGGATTATTAACCCCTATTTGGAAAGGGGGATTTATAGCCCCTACTTGGAAAGGGTGGGTTTTTCCAGGCCCTATTTGGAAAGGGGGATTTATAGCCCCTATTTGGAATGGGGGATTTATAGCCCCTACTTGGAAAGGGGGATTTATAGCCCCTATTTGGAATGGGGGATTATTAACCCCTATTTGGAAAGGGTGGGTTTTTCCAGGCCCTATTTGGAAAAGGGGATTTATAGCCCCTATTTGGAAAGGGGGATTATTAACCCCTATTTGGAAAGGGGGATTTATAGCCCCTACTTGGAAAGGGTGGGTTTTTCCAGGCCCTATTTGGAAAGGGGGATTTATAGCCCCTATTTGGAATGGGGGATTTATAGCCCCTACTTGGAAAGGGGGATTTATAGCCCCTATTTGGAATGGGGGATTATTAACCCCTATTTGGAAAGGGTGGGTTTTTCCAGGCCCTATTTGGAAAAGGGGATTTATAGCCCCTATTTGGAAAGGGGGATTATTAACCCCTATTTGGAAAGGGGGATTTATAGCCCCTACTTCGAAAGGGTGGGTTTTTCCAGGCCCTATTTGGAAAGGGGGATTTATAGCTCCTATTTGGAAAGTGGGATTTATAGCCCCTATTTGGAATGGGGGATTATTAACCCCTATTTGGAAAGGGTGGGTTTTTCCAGGCCCTATTTGGAAAGGGGGATTTATAGCCCCTATTTGGAATGGGGGATTATTAACCCCTATTTGGAAAGGGGGATTTATAGCCCCTACTTGGAAAGGGTGGGTTTTTCCAGGCCCTATCTGGGAAGTGGGATTTATAGCCCCTATTTGGAAAGGGGGATTATTAACCCCTATTTGGAAAGGGGGATTTATAGCCCCTATTCAGAACGGGGGATTATTAACCCCTATTTGGAAAGGGGGATCTATAGCCCCTATTTGGAAAGGGTGGGTTTTTCCAGGCCCTATCTGGGAAGTGGGATTTATAGCCCCTATTTGGAAAAAGGGATTCCCAGACCCCTCTCAAAATCCGCTCAGGGCACCTTCGCAGCCCACCCGGGGCCCACCCGAAGCAACGTCTGCAAGATGTTATTATTCTTTAATTTGCAATTATTTGCTCGTTTCCGACATCCTCAGCATTGCCCCCCCACCCGCCCGCCTCGATCAGGGCCTATTTTTTTTTGGTCTTCCCATAACCCGAAAGTCCTTGCAGCAAAAATCAATCCAAACTGGGGAGGGGGAGGCTTTTCATCCACCGCCGCTCTGTGTGTGTGTGTGTGTGTGTGTGAGAGTGTGACCCCCCCTCCCCACCGTCTGGGTGGCGGCGAACTTAACGAGCGGGCACACATTGCAGGGACGTGCCGAGTGCGAAAAAAGCCGAAACGGGAGACAGGAAGGCGAGAAAAATATATATATAATTTTTTTTTTCTGGTGGACGCATAAGCAGAGAGCTTTGCCGTAACAAAATGGGGTGCTGAGGGGGGGGGTTGGCCTTTCCCCTCCCCTCCCCAAAAATGCACCCCCTCTTCCAGGCACAATGGGGGTGCTGATGGAGGAGGGGGTCTCGTCCCTTTTTCGGGAGGGGGGGTTTGAGGGACGGGCGCCATGCACTGCCGAAATAAATACAGATTTAAGGAAGCAGGCAGGGGGTTTTTTAAAGGAGGAGAAAGATTTAAAAGGGGGACTGATTGATTGATTGATTGATTGACAGATAGAAGGATGGATGGATAGATAGATGGATGGATGGATAAATTGATAAACGGATTGATTGATAGATAGATAGGCAGACAGATTGATAGATAGATGGATAGATCCATGGATGGATCAATAGGCAGATAGGTGGATAGATAAATCGATAAATGGATGGATAGATAAGCAGATTGATTGATTGATTGATTGATTGACAGACACATGGCTGGATAGATACCCGGATAGATAAAGGGATGGATGGATAGATAAGAGAAACATTCCCACCAAATTTTGCCTCCTTCCCCCCAACCCAGGAGGGACGGATACCCCCTGGCTGCCATTATTGGGGTCTAAGGGACCCCCCCAGGTTGCTTCCAGCCGGCCCTGCCAGGGAGACCCCCTCCCTCCCTCTCTTTTTCCTCCCCCCACTTTTTCCCCCGGGGCCTTTGGGCGGCGGCGAAGGCGAAGGCGCACCGGGTGGGGAGGCTGTGGAGGAGGCCGCGTTTGGGCAGCTCCCCAAATCCTGGATTTTTTTGGGGGGGAGGTGGGGGGGTGAAGATGCGGAGGAGGGGGGAGGAAGAGGAGGAAGAGGAAGAGGCTGCCTTTCTCCCTGGGAAGCCCCCCCCCGCGCGCCCTCCCCAAAGTCAGGTGGGAAGAAGAAGATGGAGAGAGAGAAAGATGGAGCGCAAGGAAGATGGAGAAAGAAAGGGGGGGACCCTCTTTGCGCCCCCAAATCTCCCCCCTGGAAAAAAGGAGGGAGGTCTTTGGCGCCCCCTCCCCTCCCTCTCCCCCTCCCCTCCCTCTCCCCCTCCCCCTCCTCCCCCCGAAGTAGCCCCCTCCCTCTCCAGCCTGACCTCGTCTTCCTCCTCCTCCTCCTCCTCTGCTCTCCGTGCGCCCTCGAAAGCGCTCACCTCGCGTCCTCCACCTTGGGGCGGCCTTCCTCCTCCTCCTCCTCCTCCCTCTTCCTCCTCCTCAGGGGCGGGGCAGGCGGCCTCGGGCGACACCCCCGCTTGCGCGGCGGCGGCGGCGGCTGCTCCTTCCTCCTCTCCCTCGCCCTCCTCTTCCTCCGCCTCTTGGCTGCCGGGGCGCCGGGAGGAGCCGTGCGCCCATCTTTGCGCGGCGGCTCCTCCTTCTTTCTGCTTGGCCTCGCCCCGCTGTTTGGCTAGCGGGAGGGCCAGTGGGCTAGCCGGCCGCCCCTCCCGGCCTCGCCCTTCTTTCGGGGCCGCCTGAGGCCGGGCGCCCCCTCCCCTCCCCAAAACTGGCGGCACCCCCACCCTCTCCAAAAATAAAATAAATATATAAAATAAAAAGATCTCCAAGGTTGCAACCAATGGAGAGAGGAAGAGGGACGCGAGCGCGTTCACGCAAGGATGGTGCGCGCCCCCGCGCGCGTGCGCGTTCCGTGCGCAAGCGTGCGCCCCCGCGTGGTGAGGAAGGGGGTTGCGCGCAAAACCAGGGGGCGCAAAAAAAGGGGGGGACCCCCTTCTCCTCTACTTTTTTTTTTACGCATCTCCAGATTGTTTTATATGCCTGTTTGTTTCTTTTCTGGGAGGAGGGGGAGAAAAAAGGAAAAAGGAGGGTTCACACGTTACGTTTCTGTGACACGCGAGTGCAAAGACGACGCGCAGATGCACATAAAACCTTGTCCTTTTTTTCCCTTCCCCTTTGAGCTCCATAAACCATCCGGAGGTGTATATGTTTTGGAACAGGGAAGAAGGAGGAGTCCGCTCCGCATTGCAGTCCGAACTTGACCACACAAAGGTTTAAAGGAGCCCTCTTTTGGTTTTTAGGATTTGGACAGGCTCCTTGGAGGGGTTCAGACTAGAGGATGGAGCGAAATATACCCCCGCTGTGCCCCAACTATCACAGCCCATGATAGAAAATACATGTTACCACCCAACTACTGTTTGTTCATGACCACTCTGTTAATAGTTTAGGGTTATTTTTATTATTTATTGCATTTCTGCATTTGCAGGTGTGGGAGGGGGAGAGAGAGAAAGAGGAGGTGTCCATTCCACATTGCAGTCCGAACTTGGAAGGGTTTTAAGGGAGCCTGCTGCAGAATCTTCTTTTGGGTGGGCTGGTTTTGGGAGTCAGTACCTTGGATAGGCTTCTTGGAGGAGTTCACACTAGAGCATGGAGCAAAATGTACCCCCACTATTGCAGCCCATCATAGAAAATGCACGTTACCACCCGACTACTGTTTGTTAATGACCACTCTATGCCTAATTTAGGGCTTTTAATTTAATTTAATTTATTTTTGCATTTCTGTTCTCTCTGCTGAGTATAGTACTTTCTAGGGTGGCCCGATTGCAGAGTTCTCTTGCCCACTTACCCCACCCTCTGGGGCTGAGAGAGTGTGACGTGCCCAAGGTCACCGAGCAGGTTTTCCAAGAGACCGAGCCAGAATTTGAACCCTGGTCTCTCAGAATCTTAGTCCAACTGGCACTATTATTATTATTATTATTATTATTATTATTATCCCTCCAAAAAAAATTTATTTCCCGGCTTTAAGGTGTGGCTCCTTTGGGGACATTTGGGGCTGAGAGGGTGTGGATTGTGAAGATACGGAACGTATTTTGTATATTTTTTAACCCCCTTCATTCATCCGCCGCACGTTGTTCCTGTTCCAAGCGCGGCATATGTGCGTTCCGGGCGCCTGAATGCCCGCCAACCGATCCCCGGCCTGCCAAAAACTGGAAAAAAGGGAGGAAAAATCGGAAAATTCTGTGTTTTTTTTTACCCAGGAAATGAGTTCCTTAGTTGCTTGACCTTCTCTCTGTCTCGCAGACACACAAACTGTGGCTCCAAACACACCTTTAAGGCGTCCACGGGCCTAAATATCCCAAACAGACACCAAATCCCATCTGATCTTGGAAGCTAAGCTGGGTCGGCCCTGGTTAGGACTTGGATGGGAGACCGCCTGTGAAAACTTGGCTCTAGGAACGCACAAAACCACCTCTGAGGGTTGCTACACGCACACGTTAGTACGTACATAGAGGCACACTGCACCATTTCCTGTCTAATCTCGGAAGCTAAGCCAGGCTGGTCCTGGTTAGGACTTGGATGGGGACCACCAACAAATGCCAGGTGATATTTTAGAGGAAGGAATTGGCAAAACAACCTCTGAGGATTCCCACACACGCACATGAGTACATATACACACCCACATGGCACCAATTCCCATCCGACCTTGGAAGCTAAGCCTGGTCGGCCCTGGTTAGGACTTGGATGGGAGACCGCCGACAAATACCAGTTGCTGTAGATTCAGATTCATTCTGAATTGGCTTGAGCATCGGACTACGGACCCTACAGGTGGGGTCAAATCCCCTTTGTTCAGCCACGGAGACCCGCTGGAGGGACCTTGGGCAGGTCACACTCTCTCAGCCCCAGAAAAACCAAATGATACTTTTGCCTTATTTTGGGGAGCGCCTGGCATTGAGACTCCTCCCAGTTCAGAGCCGACGCTCGCCCTCCCACCCTTAACCAGCTCAACCGATGGCGACGTCACCGGACAGCAAAGTTCGGACTAGGCGACGGATGGTTGAGGTGGAAGAAAACAACCGGAGACTTTTTTTTTTTTTAAGAGCAATAATTTTTGGGGTTCATTAGTAAAAGGAATGTTTCTTGTCTTAAAAATCACACACACACACACATAAAACCACATTCTCCCCGACCTCCAGTTCTGACTAGGTGAGGGAACGGATCAATATCTGGAAAGATGCGATTTCCAAGAAGCGGTGGTTTCCATGGTAACCCCCCTTTTCCCCTCCCAGCGCAGCAGGTTGTGTTTTTTTTTTAAAACAACAAGACACAAATGCCTCTCGTTATTAAATGTCTGCCTTTAATCGGCAGATTTTGGACCCCCTGCTTGGTGCAATAAATTGTCTTTATTGATTAAATTGATTGGAATTTATTTTTTATTTTTTTTTTTATTTTTATTTTTGCTCTTTCTTGTCCTAATTTTACACGGGAAGGAAGACATGGGAAGAGTTTGAAAACACAGCCAGGGGCGGATTTTTTCCCCCTTTATTTTGCAATTTCCTTCCCTCTGTTCACACACGTTTGCTTGCACAAGAAGGGGGGGGCAATTAAATCCCCTCCTAATTAATTTAATTATTTTTTTCTGTACTGCTCTTCAGTCCCCAAATCATGGGGGGGGAAGGAAATAGCTGCTCTAAACTGCAATTCATTTTGTTCTTCCCAGGAAAAATGAAGAATAATTACATGTATCGCTTGCTTCTTTTAGTCCTAGATATACATTTAGTCTCATATATATATATATATAGTCCTATATATATATATATATATATATATATTTAGTCCTATATACACACACACACACACACACATACATTTAGTCCTATATATATATATATATAGTGCATATATATAGTCCTATATATATATATATAGTCCCATACATACATACATACATTTAGTTCTATATATATATATATATAGTCCATATATATAGTCTTATATATATATATTTAGTCTCATATATACATACATACATACATTTAGTTCTATATATATATATATATATATATATATATATATATAGGAGCCATATATATAGTCCTATATATATATTTAGTCCATGTATATATATATATATACACATACATACATACATTTAGTGCTCTCTCTCTCTCTCTATATATATATATAGTCTTATCTATCTATCTATCTATATAGTCCTCTCTCTCTCTCTCTCTATATATATATACATACATACATTTAGTAAAATATATAGATATAGATATAGATATAGATATAGATATAGATGGTCCTCTGTCCTCTCCCTCTTTAAACGTATATTTAAGCCTTTCCCTCCTAATATATATATTTTCTTCTCTCTTCTCCCCAAATATATATATAGTCTCTCTCTCTCTCCCAATATATATATATATTTAGTCTTCTTTCTTCTTATTATATATAATTTAGTCTCATATATTTATCTATATATATATATATATATATTTAGTCCTATATACACACACACACACACATACATTTAGTCCTTATATATATATATAGTGCATATATATAGTCCTATATATATATATATAGTCCCATACATACATACATACATTTAGTTCATTTATATATATATATATATATTTGTCCATATATATAGTCTTATATATATATATTTAGTCTCATATATACATACATACATACATTTAGTTCTATATATATATATATATATATATATATATATATGGAGCCATATATATAGTCCTATATATATATTTAGTCCATGTATATATATATATATACACATACATACATACATTTAGTGCTCTCTCTCTCTCTCTATATATATATATAGTCTTATCTATCTATCTATCTATATAGTCCTCTCTCTCTCTATATATATATATCATACATACATTTATAAAATATATAGATATAGATATAGATATAGATATAGATATAGATGGTCCTCTGTCTCTCTCTCTATATATATATATATTTAGTCCTCTTCCTCATATATATATATAGTCCTCTCTCTCTCTCATATATATATATATAGTCCTCTCTCTCTCATATATATATATATATTTAGTCCTCTCTCTCTCTATATATATATATATATTTAGTCCTCTCTCTCTCTCTCTATATATATATATATATATTTAGTCCTCTTTCTCTTGATCTATATATATATTTAGTTCCCTCTCTCTATATATATTTAGTCCTATATATATAGATATATAGATATATATTGTCAACTAAAATTAAAAATGTGTGTGTGTAAATGTATGATTTTTATATATATATATATGTACATATATTTTTAATTTTTGTTGACAATTAATTTGCATTTAATCGAAAGGCAATTAGTAAAAAAGAAAAAGGAATATGTTAAAAAAAAAGGCACCTTTTTTAAAATTTGGAATAAATGGGAAAAGTAGCTTCATTTTCCAAAAGGGCATTTTTGGTGAGGTTTAAAGGGTAATTTGCACAAAGCTCACACTAGACCGTCACGTAAATAAGACAGAGAACCCGTAAATCGGTTTTTCCGTATCAACGGCTCGTTTGTGGTCCTTTAGCCGTTGTAATTAGTGCTTCTCTAGCGACGTTGCTGTGCTTGCGAGCCCGGAAATTTTGCGGTCCCCGATTCTCACCCCCCCCCCCGTTTGCTGCCTCTTCTCCTCCGCAGGGGCCGTCGGGATCGTGGAGAGCGGCCTGGTCCCCTCTCTGGTCCTGAAGCTTCCGGCGGAGCTGGAGGAGATCCAGGAGCTGGTCCTGGACACCCTGGCGGGGTGTCTCCGGGTGGAGGCCTTCGAAGCCCTGGCCAGCGGGGCCGTCCCCATCCTGAAGGAGAAGCTCGGCCACTCCTCGGTCGGCATCCGGAGCAGGGCGGCCCAAGCCCTGATGGCTATCAGGTGGGGGCCCCCCGAACCCCCTCCCTCTACCCCCCACCCTCTCCTGCACGGGGCCTTTTCGGCGGCCCTCCTTGCTGACCTGCAGCCGAACGAGGACGCGTTTCCCCTTTCGTTCGGCGTCTTTCCCGCCTCGTTAGGGAACGGTAACTCCAATATCGTCGTTACCTAATTCACTACTTCTGGAGCAAAGAAAGACGAGCTGGAATTTATCCCTCTGGGAAACATGCGGGAGCGGGAACCGTTACGGTCTAATTTTAACAAAAATAAGAATAACTGTCCGTGTCCACGCATTCTGTACTTATGGATGCAACCGCATTCCCGCAAAAAGGATTTCCAAAAAGCAAGCTTTGGTTTTCGCCGTTTTATATAAGGGTTAGGGTTGGGTCCTTTTACGACACCCTTGTATATGTGAGGGGACTTGAGAATCCGTGGATTTGGGTTCCTGTGGGGGGTCCGGGAACCAACCCCTAGCAGATAACAAGGGTCCAGAAAGGATAAGTGGGCCTTTAACCGTAATCGAACCCTCCACCGGCTTCGAACGTTTCGTGCAGCCCGCTTGGCCCGTAAAGATGTCGCTGTTTTGTGGGTTTTGTCGTATTTTGCGGGACAGCCACCCCCTAATAAGCTAATTAATTAAGCCATCCCTTTGCCCCCCGCAGCGTCCCCCTCGAGGGGAAGAACACCATCTTGGAAGAAGACGTCTTCTCGGACCTCGTCCTGCTCCTTGAGGACGAGGACGCCGAGGTCCGTGCCAACGCGGCCGGGACCCTGATGTACGCGGCCGTGACCACGCCTGGTAGGAGCGGGACGGAACCTTCGCCGCAATCCCCCCCCGTTCCTTAACGAGGGACGGGCAGACCAACAAGAGGAGGGTAGATCCGTCCTCGGCCTTCCGCGTTAAATAATAACCACAGTTGATCACATTTCGGTTTTTTTATTGCTTTATCGTTAGGTTTTTTTAATTGCTTTATCGTTAGGGTTTTTAATTGCTCGTAAGATTCCCCGTCTTAATTTCCGAACGGGGAGATATATCTCTCTCTCTCCACGGGAATTAAGAGGGGGAGTTTCGAGCAATTAAAAAACCTAACGATAGAATAATCTGTGGTTATGACTCCTAGCCCTTTCGCAGCGCCGGCGCTTGCGCGGCGGAGGAGGGTGGCTGGCGCAACAGCCCTCTCCCGAAACGCCGCCGCTTCCCCCGCCTCCTTACCGCACATGGAGTCTTCTTGCGTGACGGGCGCTCTTCAGCCACGCCCCCAGCTTCCGCAGCGCTCCCTGGGAGCTGTAGGCGGCGCCGGGGGCGGAAGCAGGGAGGAAGTGCGACAGGCTCCCCTGCGACGGCGCTCCGCACTCCGCTAAGTGCGCGGCGCCGCCGGGAGCCTTGCGCGGGTGCCGTTTATTTTTGGTTCCAGCCGAAAATAAAAAAAATACGCGCTCGCGCAGCGTCGGCCCCCTGAGCGCCGCGGAAGTGGGAGTGCGTCGTGCAGAGCGGCGCTCCCACTCCTGCGCGGCTCGGGGGGCTCTTGCGCAACAGAAAGCCCGTGCGAAAAGTGCCTCAGTTGAATTTAGTTAGTATAACTGAGAATAATTGTGGTCTCTTCCAGCTCTGTGGTTCTAATTTGTTGTTGTCGCTCGTTTGTGTGCCCTCCAGTCGTTTCTGACTTACGGCGACCCAAAGGGAGTTTTCTGGGGCTGAGAGCGTGAAATTTTAATCTTAACTTCTATGCAACTAGAAGTTAGAAAAATCAATTTTAATACAATTATTTTTTAAAGCTAAGTAAGTCAAAGCCAACTGGAAGGTAATTAACAGTGACTAACGATCTGCTGCTGCCCCGGTTTGTGTTTTTGCTCCAGCTTTGTGTTCTTTTGCTCTAGCATTTGTGAGGCGTCTTCAAGGGCCGCCCCGCACAGAGCCGATTGCGGTAGTCTAGCCACGAATCCCTCTTTTCCCCCCTCCAGGGAAATACGCCGCCATCCACGCCGACGCCATCAATACCCTCCTGCCCCTGGTCCAGGACGACAAAAGCAAAGTCCGCCTCTACGCCATCAAGGCCCTCACGATGCTGGCCGAGGCCCCTGAAGGCCGCCGGGCCCTCCTGGCCCACGTCCCCGAGTTCCGGGAGAGGATGACCGACCCCAGCCCAGCCGTCAGGAAGGCCGCCGAGGTCGCCGTGAAGGTCATCGAGTGGAAGCCGTAGCCGAGAAGGTCGCCAACACGGCTGTCCCCCTCCCCTCCCCGCAGCGACAGCTCCTGGTTGCCGTTAAAAATAAATTAGTCATTTCTCCAATCTCGTTATCTCTCTCATTATTATTATTTCTTTTGGTGGGCCGCCGTGGTCCAGGTGGATCACAAGGGGAGATTAATGTGATGATTTATGACCATATAAGTTGGATACGGGCTAATTTATTCCCCTGTTAGACTACTGCAATCGGCTCTGTGCGGGGCGGCCCTTGAAGACGTTTATCGACGAGGTCAGGAGCCGCCGTGGGATTTTACAACGAGGTGGGTTCGAGCGGATCTCATAGCCGCAAACCGAGTCACCCGGAAAAACCCAAAAACATTATTTTGCGAGAATTTAAATTTAAGTAGGAAAAATTGTTGTAAAAAACGGGATCGGACGGATTCAGAGCACGGACGAGTCACACCGTTTCAGGGGTATATATTCACACATCCAATTTTCTTTACAAATTGCATTATGTGGAGAGAAAGAGAGAGGAGACCATTAAAAAAAAAACTGCATTTCCAAAAGTCACACTTTGTACAAAGAGGGTCCAGAAGAAGTTTGCAGGTTGCGGGTTGCGACCGTCTTTCTTGGCGCTCACGATCCCCCCCCTCGTTTTGAGGAGACCCTTTTCCAAAAATATTTGTCTCCGTTGTGGTCGATGGGGAAGAGCCGCGGCTGGACAGTCCTCGACTTTTTGATCAGATCCGTTTTCGATTTACGCAGCGCGGAATCAAGGGAATCGTCATGGGAGGGTGATGGGCCGGAAACGGGACGGGCGACCCGCCGCAAAGATAAAAAAGGAAAAAACTACAGCTTCCGCCGTGTGCAATTCCGAGCGAGCGAGGCCCTCGTTCAGCACCGAATTGGAACGAGGAGGCCTTTCCGTATATATATATTTTCATATATATTTATATATATAGATATATATGGCCTCCCGCGGGATGGATATTGTCCGGGTCTACGCGAAGAAGCCGTGGCAGAAGACGGCCACGGATAAGAGGATGATCCCGTTGACGTTGACCACCCGTTTCCAAAAGGGGTCTTCGGACGTGTCCGTCAGCTTCAGCTGCAGGGCCTCTTCTTCCGACTTGCTCAGCTTGGGCCCGCTCTGCTCCAGCCCGCAGAACCAGTTCACGGCTCTCCTCCAGCAGCTGACGTCTGCCTCGGCCGCTGCGGCGGGAGCGAAAGTCGGCGGAAACAACAGAGTTACCTTGGGGTCGACTCAGTGGCTGACTCGTGGGGTCCCGAGCCTGCCCTTAATGCAAACCCCGTTGCTTTCAATGGGGCTTATCCCATTGCTTTCAATGGGGCTCATTCAATTGTGGGAGTGCGGGTGAGCGGATCCGGGTTATAAAGTTCGGAGTAGAACCTGGACCGAATGAACCCCCCCACACTCACACCCCAGTGCAACACCCAGGTTACCTTCACATTTTCCCCCCTAGGGAAGAACTAGTTCTATCCTATTTGGGAGGAGGAATTAGATTTAGGCCTCCCTTGAATGGGACAAACGTGAGGGGTATTAACGAAGAAAGCGATAATTGAAAGGCTGAAAACATTACCAGGTTCGTCTTCGTAGATGGTCTCTTCCTTCGAGGCCGTCTCGTCGGCGTCCAGATCGATCCGTTTTTCCGTCCGGTTGCGGAGGGTCCAGCAGAGACGATACAACTGCCGGAGAACAAAAATAATTATTACTTTTATTATTATTATAATATTATAATATTATTATATTATGTTAGTTTTATTATTATTATAATATTATAATACTATTATATTATATTAGTTTTATTATAATATTATAATATATTATATTATTATAATATTATAATATTATATTATATTAGTTTTATCATTATAATATTATAATATTATATTATTATATTATATTATATTATAATATTATAATATATTATATTATATTAGTTTTATTATTATAATATTGTAATATTATATTATATTATTATAATATTATAATATTATAATATCATAATATTATATTATATTTATTATTATAATAATATTATAATATTATTCTATTCTATTCTATTATTTTTATTATTCTTATAATATATTATTGTTATTATTATTTATTATTATTATTATTATTTATGGTTTTGCTTGGTCTTCAGCATAGGTTCACCATCTCTGGCAGCTTCTGTAAAGTTCGGATAAAAATACAGAAATACTTTGCCACCTTCTACAGAGTGAAATGAGGATCAGGCTGGTATCTCTCATGCCAGTAGGTGGGTGAATCCACTCCTGTGTGCAGTCCGAACTTTAAAAGCCGTCACGTGAGTTGCTGAATTGGTATTTCGCCAGGGAGCCAGGGGAGCGGGGGAAGACAGAAGGATAAAGTTTCCGCCCCTTGGATGAGCCGCCCCCAAATTCGCACTGAAGTACGGAGCGGAGAGGCGGGGAAGACGAGACGAGAGGGGGAAGGACACTCACGTGGACGTCATCGATGGGTTTGGTGAAGAAGGAGACGGTCAAGATGATGACGACGGAGATGGCGAAGAGGATCATCGCGAAGTAGAGGTAATGGACTTGGCAGATGATGGCCGGGCAGTTGCTGGGGCTGGCGCAGCTTCCCGTCCCGTAGGCAAACTCGGCGATCATCCGGGCAAGTCCGATCAGCAGCCCGATCACCAACCCCCAGAAGGCCCCCTGGAAGGAACAGAAGTGGGGTTACGGGAAGGAAAAGGCCGGCAGAGAATCCACGTGGAGGGAATCCGGTGGAGGGTCTGCCTAGACCAGCGGTTCCCAACCTCCCTGATGCCGCGACCCTTTGATACCGTTCCTCGTGTCGTGGGGACCCCCAACCAGAAAATTATTTATTTATTATTTACAATGCCTCCCCCCCGGCAAAGGCCGCCTCGCCGGCCAGGAATGGGGGGGACAGGCAGGGAGGGAAAGAGGAGCTGCGCGTCTCCCCCGGGAAAAACTCCGAGACCCCCCCCCGGGCTCTGCTTCTGCTTCGCTCTCGTTTCCGCTGGGGGGGCAGCCAGAGTGTTGACCCTGGCCGAGGGGGGGAATCCCAGCGCCTTCGTCTTTTGCGCAGGGCGCAGCTCGTCCCCCCGGAAACGCGGCACCTTGCAGCCCCCCAGCCCTTCCACAGCGCCCCCCTCCGTGGTGAGTGGGGCGGGGGCTGTGGCGAGGAGGGGGCCTGCCCCCGTGCTGCCGCCGCCCCCCCAAGCTGGCCCGTCAGACGGGGGGTTCTCCCGGTAGCGGAGAAGGGGAGCCATTTTAGTCCCTTCTGAACGGGGGGCAGGAGGATGTGAGCGTGTGGCACCACCACCGAGGAGGGAGTGGAGCCTAAGACCATCGGAAATACGTATTTTCCGATGGTCTTAGGCGACCCCGTGAAAGGGTCATTTGACCCCCAAAGGGGTCGCGACCCACAGGTTGAGAACCGCTGTCCTAGCGAATATTCCACCTGGAGTCTGGAGAGACCCGAGAAAGAGGATGGCCAAACGGGGAGGAGGTTACAGCGACCGCCCCCCTTACCTCCTCGTTGACCCGTTTGCAGAAGATGGCCAGGAAGAAGACGGCACTGATGGGCGGTCCCAGGTAGCTGGTGATGGACTGGATGTAGTCGAAGAGCTGCCCGCTCTGAGCCGACTGGACGATGGGAACCCAGGCGATGCTCACCCCGATGAGGATTAAGATGAAGACCCTGCCGGGGAGAAGGGAAACGTCTTTGAGAAAGGGTGTCCGCTCGTGCCACCAGGAAGTTCTCCCAAAGGTTTCCGACCCGGCCGAACAGAAAGCAGGACCGTTTAGCAGAGAAACGGGGTTAAGGCTGGGATGCTCGATCAAAATCCAAAATGACCTGGATGGATTGGAGAGCTGGGCCGAGGCGAACAAAATGAAATCCAGCAGAGAGAAGTGGAAGATCCTACACTTGGGTAGAAAAAATGGGATACAGAAATATAGGGTGGGGGACACGTGGCTGGGTAGCAGGACGTGTGAAAGGGATCTAGGAGTCTTCATAGACCACAAGCTGAACATGAGCCAGCAGTGTGATGCAGCAGCTAAAAAGGCCAATGCAATTCTCGGCTACATCAATAGGAGTGTGGTGTCTAGATCGAGGGAGGTACTGGTACCACTCAAGTCTGCCTTGGTTAGACCCCATCTTGAATCCTGTGTCCAGTTCTGGGCACCCCAGTTCGAGAGGGATATTGACAAGCTGGAGCAAGTCCAGAGGAGGGCGACCAAAATGGTGAGAGGCCTGGAAGCCATGAAGCCCCCTGAGGATAGACTTAGAGAGCTGGGTATGTTTAGTCTGCAGAAGAGGAGGTTAAGAGGGGACATGAGAGCCATGTTTAAATATCTGAAGGGATGGAGGACGGAGCAAGCTTGTTTTTTGCTGCTCCAGAGACCAGGACGAGGAGCAACGGATTCAAGCTGCAGAAAAGGAGATTCCACCTGAACCTCGGGAAGAACTTCCTGACAGTCAGGGCTGTCCGGCAGTGGAAGATGCTGCCTTGGAGTGTAGTGGAGTCTCTTTCTTTGGAGGTTTTTAAGCAGAGGCTTGATGGTCATCTGTCCAAGGGAGTGCTTTGAGGGTGTTCCTGCATGGCAGAATGGGGTTGGACTGGATGGCCCCTGGGGGTCTCTTCCAACTCTACATTTCTATGATTCTATGAGACGTCTTGCTCCTTAAAAATGTCACGGTCGTTAGGACGCGTTAGACGTCAACGTTGTAACCGAAAAGTAAAGTATTGAAATGACTTTAAAAGTGGCGTCATTGCGATTTAAAACAGCACAATGTTTTTTAAATCAAAATATGCTCCAAACCACCTTTGGGTCCCAACCTTGGGAGGAAGTTGGTCTATAAAATCATAATAATGCGGGAACTGAGCAGCCGTCCTTGGATTCCGTGACCCTTGTGGTCTCTTCCAACTCCATGGTCCGGACGGTGTTGCACTGCAGCTCCCAGCAGGCTGCTGTGCTCAAACTATAGCCAATAACCGTGGATTCTGGGAGTTGCAACGGAGGGGGAACCAAAAGGGTTTTAAAAAAAAGAAAGCAGGAACTATAATGCTCCAAATGTCCTGCAGGGGGCATTATAGTACCACAGAGTCATTCTAAAGAGGAACCAAAAAAATCCAAATTATTTTATTAGCATGGATTGAAATATTCTGGCTTTTTTTTTTTTGCAGACAGCTGGAGGTTGAGCAAAACGACTGCAACTCCCAGCAGGCTGAGCAAGCTTCTGGGAGCTGTAGTCCAGCAACCAGAGAGTGTTTCTTTAAAAAAACAAAAATCCAGAATTCAGGTTGCAGGTTTTTTTTTTTTTTGCAAAACCGGCTTTCCGAAATCCGAGCTCACCTCCCCACGATCATCAGTTCCCTCTCCTTGGCGGACCTCCGGATCTTGGTGTAGATGTCCATGGTGAAGAGGGTGCTGGAGCTGTTGAAGATGGAGGTCAGGGAGCTCATCAGGGAGGCCAACATGACTGAAAGCATCAGTCCTCGGAGACCTGGGGTGCAAATGAGGCCGGAGGAGGGGAGCGCAGAGAAGGCGGGAAGGAGAAAACACGCGTGAGCCGGAGGAAACGTTGGAACCGGCCGATCCGACCCCCAGAACGGCTATTCTTCTCCTCTGGTTCTCTCTGGGGAACTCGGGGTCCTCCGGCGCGATTCTATGGCCAGTTTCCACCAGAAGTCGGCCACAGAGTTGCGCTGGAGGACCAACAGCATTTGCAATTTTTATTTATATTCACGCTTTCTGCCTCGCTCCCGTAATATCGACCAGCGGTTCTCAACCTGTGGGTCGCGACCCCTTTTGGGGTCGAACGACCCTTTCACGGGGGTCGCCTGAGACCGTGGGAAAATACGTGTTTCCGATGGTCTTAGGCTCCGTTCCCTCCTCGGGGGTGGTGGTGCGCAAGGGCGACCCACGCGCTCGCGTCCTCCTGCCCCCCGTTCAGGAGGGACTGAAATCGCTTCCCTTCTCCGCTACTGGGAGAACCTCCCGTCTGACGGGCCAGCTGGGGGGCGGCAGCAGCACGGGGGGCAGGCCCCCTCCTCGCCACGGCCCCTGCCCCACTCGCCACGGAGGGGGGCGCTGTAGAAGGGCCGGGGGGCCGCAAGGTGGCGCGTTTCCGGGGGACGAGCTGCGCCCTGCGCAAAAGACAAAGGCGCTGGGATTCCTCCCCCCCCGGCCAGGGTCAACTTTTCCCACACTGCCCCCCCAGCGGAAACGAGAGCGAAGCAGAAGCAGAGCCCGGAGGGGGGGTCTTGGAGTTTTTTCCCGGGGGTGACGCGCGGCTCCTCTTTCCCTCCCTGCCCGCCCCCCCGTTCCTGGCCAGCAAGGCGGCCTTTGCCAGAGGGGAGGCATTGCAAATAATAAATAAATAATTTTATGGTTGGGGGTCCCCACGACACGAGGAACGGTATTAAAGGGTGGCGGCATCAGGAAGGTTGAGAACCACTGATATAGATGATTCGAGGGTGAGGTGCCTTCCTGTTGCTTCTCGATGGCTCCCTCCGTGGCCCCTTGACCCTCGACCGCGCCGCCCTCCTCCCCGCCTGAACCCGTCCCGATCCCCTCCCGACAGTGTTTCACCGTTCGGCATGAGTCTCACGACCAGCATGGGGTAAGCGATGTTGGAGCAGCCGACCTCCGTCCCGCAGTACTTAAAACACTCTTCGGGGACGACGCAGCCGACTTCATCTGGGGAAAGGAGCAGAACGGAGGGGTGTGAATCCCATCGTCCCCTTTCCGAGAGGCTCTGATGTTGTCCCGAAAGAGGGCGCTCTGAACCCCGGAGGAGTTGTGCGCACACCTCCCCCTTGGGGAATGCTGTGATTCTGGCCCACATGTTGGCTTGCGTTGTCCCCTTCTTGGGGAGCTATGGTGTTACCCCAAATGGCGCCCACCGCACTGTCTACTCTGTCCCTAAGAGGGTGACTCGCCTCTCCCAAGAGCTGAATCACACCGTCCCTTTTGGAAGACGCTGTGACACCACCCCAAAAGGGGCTGAACCCTACCATCCAAGAAGTACCCCCATACCATCAGAGACCCTCGCGATTCTGCCCCTAAGGGGGTGAATCGCATCACCCCAGGAGGTGAATTGCACCAATCCCTTTTGGAAGGTGAATCTAGATCGAGGGAGGTATGAAGCTGAACATGAGCCAGCAGTGTGATGCGGCAGCCAAGAAAGCCAATGCAATTCTCGGTTGCATCCATAGGAGTCTGGTGTCTAGATCGAGGGAGGTACTGGTACCGCTCTACTCTGCTCTGGTTAGACCCCATCTTGAATCCTGTGTCCAGTTCTGGGCACCCCAATTCAAGAGGGATATTGACAAGCTGGAGCAAGTCCAGAGGAGGGCGACCAAAATGGTGAGGGGCCTGGAAGCCATGAAGCCCTGTGA
Organism: Ctenosaura bakeri; assembly: GCA_948474755.1. Taxonomy (NCBI): domain Eukaryota; kingdom Metazoa; phylum Chordata; class Lepidosauria; order Squamata; family Iguanidae; genus Ctenosaura; species Ctenosaura bakeri. The sequence goes on along the minus strand of CAOLHI010001232.1, from coordinate 523,016 downwards.
GGATAGACTTAGAGAGCTGGGGATGTTTACTCTGCAGAAAAGAAGGTTGAGAGGGGACATGAGAGCCATGTTTAAATATTTGAAGGGAAACTATGTGGAAGATGGAGCTAGCTTCTTTTCTGCTGCTCCAGAGACCAGGACAAGGAGCAATGGATTCAAGCTGCAGGAAAGGAGATTCCACCTGAACCTCAGGAAGAACTTCCTGATGGTCAGAGCTTGTTTTCTGCTGCTCCAGAGACGAGGACAAGGAGCAATGGATTCAAGCTGCAGGAAAGGAGATTCCACCTGAACCTCAGGAAGAACTTCCTGACACTCAGGGCTGCCCAGCAGTGGATTATGGAGAGTGGTGGGGTCTACTCCTTCTTTTGAGGTTTTTAAGCAGAGGCTGGATGACCAAGGGAGTGCTTTGAGGGTGTTCCTGCATAGCAGGGGGTTGGACTGGATGGCCCCTGGGGTCTCTCCCAACTCTACATTGATTCTATGATCACACCGTCCCTTTTGCAAGATGACGTGATGATGCCTCAAAGGGGGCTCACCGTGCAACCCCGTAGATATACCCCTCCCTGAGGATGCTGCGATACTGCCCCGAATGCGGGTGGGGAATCATATCACGCGGGGTGCAAATCACATCATCCCCTTTTCCAGATGCTTTGATGCTCCGCCAAGGGGAAAGCCCCCCACCATCCAGGAAGTGCCCACACCCTCGAGGGATGCAGTGATCCTGTCCGTACGGAAGCGGATCACGTCCCCGACCGGGCGGTGAATTGCGCCGTCCCCTTTTGCAAGAACGATTCCGCTGCACGGCCTCACCTGTGTACAGAATCCGGCTGATCATCCCCGGCATCACCATCAGGAACATGGGGAGGAGCTTCATGTAGCCGCAGAGGATGCAGCCGGCCTTGACGTGGGACATGTTCTTCCCCGAGAGGCAACGCTGGACTATCACCTACCGGGGTAGAGAGAGGCGGATAGAGAAGGACGCCAGGAGAGAGAGGAAAGATGGGCGACCCGGTTGGGCCGGTTCCCCTCCATTTAATTCAAAATAAAAACCTAGTTTCCAGTCCTTTGCAAAAGCTGCGCAGAGCTTCCCTTCGTTTCGAAAAACTGCGCAGAGCTTCCATTCGTTCAGTTAGATCGGTAATAGTAGAATAAATACATTCTTTATTATCCAAACTTATCCAAACTCCGAAATGCTCCGAAATCCAAAATAGGCGGCTGAGGTCGTGAAACTTTTTGCTTCCTGACAGTACGGTGTAATCAAGCTTTAATTATTATTTTTTAATTGTATAAAATTGCCTTCGAGCTACGTGTATAGCGAATGGATTTGGTGTTTAGACTCGGGTCCCGTCTCCGAGGCATCTCGTTATGTACGTGCGAATATTCCAAAACCCGAAAAATTCCAGAATCTGGAACGCTTCTGGCCCCAAGCGCTTTGGATGAGGGACGCGGGGCTCGTACAAGGAAAGGAATCCCGCTTAAATATTCGGAAGAAATCCTTGATTGCAAGAACTGCTTTGAGGGCGGAATGTCGATTGCTGTGCGCAGCTTTTCTACACGAATGTAAGCGGTGCGCAGCTTTTCTAAAGGAATGTGAGCTTTGTGCAGATTTTCTAAATAAATGCAACCTGTGTACAGCTTTTCCAAACGAATGGAAGCTCTGCGCACCTTTTTGAAAGGAATGGAAGCTCTGCGCGGTTTTTCCAAACGAATGGAAGCTCTGCGCACCTTTTCGAAATGAATGGAAGCTCTGCGCGGTTTTTCCAAATGAATGGAAGCTCTGCGCGGCTTTTCCAAACGAATGGAAGCTCTGCGCACCTTTTCAAAAGGAATGGAAGCTCTGCGCGGTTTTTCCAAATGAATGGAGGCTCTGCGCGGCTTTTCTGAACGAATGGAAGCTCTGCGCGGCTTTTCCAAACGAATTGAAGCTCTGCGCACCTTTTCGAAAGGAATGGAAGCTCTGCATGGTTTTTCCAAACGAATGGAAGCTCTGCGCGGCTTTTCCAAACGAATGGAAGCTCTGCGCGGCTTTTCCAAATGAATGGAGGCTCTACGCGGTTTTTCCAAACGAATGGAAGCTCTGCGCACCTTTTCCAAACGAATGGAAGCTCTGCGCACCTTTTCCAAACGAATGGAAGCTCTGCGCGGCTTTTCCAAATGAATGGAAGCTCCGTGCGGCTTTTCCGAACGAATGGAAGCTCTGCGCGGTTTTTCCGAACGAATGGAAGCTCCGCGCGGCTTTTCCGAACGAATGGAAGCTCTGCGCAGCTTTTCTAAACCCTACCTGGTCGCTGCACCAGTACCACAAAGCCAGGATGCTGAGCCCGAATATGAGGCCCGGCCAGGGCAGGTCCCCCGTGATGGGGTCCCGGAAGATGCTGAAGGCATCCGCGCGCGGGGCGTAACACTCTTCGGGGTAGTCTGCGGTCCCGTTGGAGATGACGGACGGGATGGCTTTCATGTACTTCTCCATGAACTGCTCGTAGCCTCCGACTTCCCTGAAAGCTGCGCGGAAAGAGGGAATAACAGTGGGCGGCAGGACGGGTCTTTCTGTTCGACACACCAGGAAACTCAACACAAAGCACACACAAACACACCCAACTACTGCTGCGTACACACTACGTGTCAGGGGTGTGGTGAATCTGCAGTCGGTTTAGTTAAATTTGGGGAGAATGCAGTCTTTGCTTCTGGAAGGACACCTTGGAGGAGAACGGTCAAGCCAGACTAGGAAAGGAGTTTCCATAGAGTCTTGGGGCCACCACCGATGTGGCCCCGTCTCTCCACCCGATGTCCCCGTGAGGGTGATGGGACATAGAGAAGTGCCAGTCCAACCTCCACAGGGAGGTCTAGAAGCAACCCCGAGAAGGCTCCATCTTCACTGTTTCCACCAAAAGCTTGGAAGATGGTGGGAAATGGAGAAGGTCTCCTTCCAAAGAGTCTAGGTGGGCTCACATCAAGAGTGACGTCAAGTGGTGACCCCATGAATTCCTGAGGGTTTTCTTAGGCCAGGAATCCTCAGAGGTGGTTTGGCCAGACCCTTCCTCTGAAACAGAGCCTGGTATTTCTTGGTGGCCTCCCATCCAAGTCCTAACCAGGGCTGACCCCACTTAGCTTCCAGGATCATACAGGATCTGGTGCTTTCAGGGTATTTTGAGGTCCTTCAAACAGAGAAGGAGCTACCAAAAAGGCCCCGTCTCCTGTAGCCCCATGAGAAACGTTGGAACGGAGAGAGGAACATCTCCCAACTCAGACAAGCTCACTCAGAACCTGGTGGGTGAACGGGCCGGACCATTGGGCTTACCAAATACAGCGAGGATGATGGATCCTACCAACATAATGAAGGTTTGCAGTGTGTCGGTATAAATGACGGCCGCCAGACCTCCTGGGGAAAGACCACACCAGAAGAAGAAAGAGTTGTGTGAAGTTTTGGGGGGCGTCCATTTCTCACCAGGGTGTGGAGGGCGCCCCTAAACACCGGGGTGTGGAAGGAGCCCCTCAAGAGTCATGACCCTTCCACTGCCCGACAACTTTCCACCTCCTTCTGAATATATTAATTAATTCCATTCCTCGTTTTGCTGTAGAAACCCATTGGGTGACCTTGGGTGAGTCACACCTTCTCAGCCCCAGAAAAACCCCAGGAGAGGTTCTCCGTGGGTGAGACACGCAACACACAAGGCGAACCTAATGGGAGGGTGAGATTTCTCTCTTAAAAGCCAACAATTCCTTCCTAATGTTGGGGGTGATCCTTGGAAGTGGGGTCGGCTGGTTCTCGTTGTTGCTCTTGTCCTTCTGCTGCTGATCCCAAAAGCCTCCCAGAAAACTTTGGGGTGTCCCTGGGGAGAAAATGGGGGCAGAACTCACCCGTGATGGTGTAGAGGGCCGTAATGGCCAGCAAGATAATGATGGCTACGTAAATATTGAGCCCCGTCGCCAGTTGGATAAATATGGCGCCGGAAAATATATCGGCCTGGAACAGAAAAGGAAAGGGGGGAAAAAATCAGATAAAAATTAAAATTCGCCCCATGAAAAAGAGAGCAATGCAGCTGCACATTTCTCCTGGGTAGCATTTGGAAAAGTTACTTTTTTGGAGATTTCTTCCATCCGCAAAAAAAGTAACTTTTCCAAGCTTTGCCCTCCCCGAACTCCGACGCTGCTCATGAATTTTCCCTTCAAATACATTTCCTGGGTCCTTCTGTAAATTATTACTTGCTGGGACCTCGTGTGAACTCTTTATTGGTAAACGATTATTGATAAATCTCCAATTAATTAATTAATTAACCAGCTATCTCAGTAGCTTATTCCCTGCCTTTCTCCCTGCGCCAGACCGACGGTGGATCGCATCCAATTAAAAAAGCGAAACGAACCATCGAGTACAAAAAGTATGTAAAAAAAAAAATTAGACAATCCTATTAAGAGTGCAAAGTTAAAAAGACATTTAAAAGATAATTAAGGAAAAGATAAAAGCGCTTTTTAAAAGAGGAAGATTCTGCAAGGAAAATAAAAGGCGCTCTGTTAATAATTTAGCTTCCTTGGAGTGCAAAAGCCTTCGTTCCAAGGTCCAGCCCAATTAGCCACCTTTCCTCCTCGTTAACTTCATTAAAGTGTAATTTACGGCCCTCGTTAACTTTTGCTCCCCCTCCCCGGCTTTTCCAAGGTCCCTCCGAGGTGGAAAAAGACGGTTTAATCGTATTTAACGGTGTGTTTTTAATTGTTCTTGAAATACTAAACGGCTTTTGGCCGCGGCAACCGCCCTCTAATTCAATGCATATATTTTTTTTATTCTCAATTTTTTTTTATTGAAGTAAATGAGACTCATTTAAGCATTGGCTTAATTGTATATATTATATATATTACATATTTTATATATATATATTATATATATATATGCACACACATATGTATATATGTATATATATAGAATATAAATATAAAAATAAAGGCATACATAGAGATATATTGAAGTAAATGAGACTCATTTAAGCATTGGCTTAATTGTATATATTATATATATATTATATATATATATGTATGTATGTATATATGTATATGTATGTGTGTGTATATATATATATAGAATATAAATATAAAAATAAAGGCATACATATAAATATATATGGATATATATATATTTAATGGAAGTTAATTCTTTCTCTCTATGCCGTTATGGTGGGTTGAGCTAGATGACCTCTGAGTACCCCCTATGCTTAATTATTCATTTTTTAAACAATCAGGTTGTTCAATTTTTTTAAAAAATGAAAGCAATTCTTTCTTTCGGGTTCCCACCAGCGCAGCCAAAATTGGGACAGGTTGGGATAGATGACCTTTAGTTTCTCCGAACTCTTTACTATTCAATATTTTTAAGAATAAATAAATTATGGAGGAATATAGTGGAATTAAGCAATAATGATATTGATTTTAGTTCTGAAATAGGAATTTAGAAACTGAAACGGTTTAGGAGCATGAGGAGGAAGAAACCTCTTCTCTGCCTGAGGTGGGTTGGACTAGATGACCGTTAGGTGCCCCATTTCCGCCTCTTAAGAATACTACGATTCAATTTTATTTTGTTTTATTCAATTTATTATAAAAGGAAGGGAATTATTTCTCCGGCCCCTTCGAAAGGAACCGTCAGATGGCTTCGTGGACGCCTGGGCGGGTGTCGTCGGCGTACAGTTTAATTAATAACCCTGATAACGATCTTTTCTCCGACGGGGGGGCCAAAGGCCGGGAGCGAGGAGGGCCTTTGGGGGCTAATCTCTGCAATTATCTCCCGGCCGGCCATCTGGGCGGGGCTGAGAGTTGCCCTACCATGGCAACGACGGAGCAATTAAAACAAAACAAAACGAGAGAGTCGTTTACGACGGGCCGGGAAGAAGGAGCCGCAACGGTTCGTTTAGAAAGGGACGAGAGGGGGCGTGGCTATGACTGGGCCAGAGGATGGAGGGGGCGTGGCTAGGTCTGAAGGGGGCGTGGCTAGGTCTGAAGGGGCGTGGCTAGGTCTGGGCGCAAAGAGGCCCCGCCCCCCAAGGGGGCCACCACCGCCAATGCCCCGATTCAAAGACGGTGTCCGTAACTCCGCACTCGGAGCGATCGAAACTTCTCATACCCCTCCTCGGGGGAAACTGAGTCACGTTCTGCCCCCTGCAGTGCAGGCGAGCCTCCGCAGGGCATGACCCGTTGGGAGTTCTGACTAAAACCAGGAGCGGTTCCAAAACACGAGCTCGCTGGTGGAGACGGGTGGGTTTGAAAATGGCTGCCTGGAGACCCCCCACCCCCCCAAAAAAGGTCGCCCTTTCCACCCTGGCCTAAACGCCCCCCCCTCTTACTCTGGGAGCATGGCGCCGCCACCCTCCTTGGGCTGCCTGAGGCCTGGAGAATCATCCTTGAAATTTTAATCAGGAAAAGAGGGGGGGTTAGATTACTATTTGGGGGGGGACCCAGAGGCAGTGGGGTGCCGAGGCCCCAATTCGGAGAAGTGCGACTCTCGAGAAAAAGGGGGAACTGGGCTGGGCTTCCCTCCTCCCGCCCTTGCGGAGCGGGAACGGTTTTGCCTCGACTCACCGAGATTTTGGTGAAGATGTAGATCAGGAGCGAAAGGACGGAGAGGTAGATTTGAATCCGCTTCCCTCCGAAACGTTTCCTCAGATACTCGGGCATGGTCACCACCTGGGGAGGGAGGAAGGAGAGCGGCAAAGTTGTCGCATCTGGGTGTGTGTGAGGAAGAGCGGTGGAACCAGCCGCTAAGGTCAAGTCTAGGGTTCGGGTCAAGGTTTCGGTCATTAGTGTCATTTCTCCTGGGTTGGAGACCCCTGAAGTTCTAGAGATGTCTCCCGGAGAAGGAGGAGGAGTCACTCCGAATTAGGATTATAATTACAATGCAATTAAGATTTATGGATTTTATCCGTCTGGATGACGGGAGTGCGGATGTCCCCACGGCGGATCGCAGGAGATCTCAAGACCCCCGGATGGCTGGTTGGACAAGGGGGGGTCCCAAACTCCAGCCCCCTCTCATGTTGGTTCATAGAATCATAGAATCATAGGAATGTAGAGTTGGAAGAGACCCCAAGGGGCCATCCAGTCCAACCCCCTGCCATGCAGGAACACCCTCAAAGCATTCCCAAAAGATGGCCATCCAGCCTCTGGTTAAAAACCTCCAAAGAAGGAGGAGACCCCACCACTCTTCATATTCCACTGCCGGACAGCCCTGACTGTCAGGAAGTTCTTCCTGAGGTTCAGGTGGAATCTCCTTTCCCGCAGCTTGAATCCATTGCTCCTTGTCCTGGTCTCTGGAGCAGCAGAAAACAAGCCCTCTCCTTCCTCTACGTGGCATCCCTTCCAATATTTAAACATGGCTCTCATGTCCCCTCTTAACCTTCTTTTCTGCAGACTAAACATCCCCAGCTCTCTAAGTCTATCCTCAGGGGGCTTCATGGCTTCCAGACCCTCCACCATTTTGGTCGCCCTCCTCTGGACTTGCTCCAGCTCCCTTCTTGAATTGGGGTGCCCAGAACTGGACACAGGATTCAAGATGGGGTCTAACCAAAGCAGAGTAGAGGGGTACCAGTACCTCCCTCAATCTAGACACCATACTCCTATTGATGCAGCCGAGAATCGCATTGGCTTTCTTGGCTGCCGCATCACACTGCTGGCTCACGTTCAGCTTGTGGTCTATGAAGACTCCCAGACCCCTTTCACACGTCCTGCTATCCAGCCACGTGTCCCCCATCCTATATTTCCGTATTCCATTTTTTCTACCTAAGTGTAGGACCTTCCACTTCTCTCTGTTGAATTTCATTTTGTTCGCCTTGGCCCAGCTCTCCAACCTGTCCAGGTCATTTTGGATTCTGATCCTGTCCTCTGGCGTATTAGCCACCCCTCCCCATTTGGGGTCCTCTGCAGATTTGATGAGCAGGCCCTCATGCGCCATTTTAGATTACCACCATTTTTAATGACGCAATCGTTGGAATGTGCAGATCAAGAGGTCGCGTATATGGAAAGTCTGGTACAAATAAAATTTCTTTGCTTGCCAGGACCTTGCAAATTCAACCCCAAAAAAGTGGAGAGAGGGGGACCCCAAAACGCTCCTTATTTGCTCGTTTGGAGGGGTAGGTACTTACTCCGGCCTTGATGTAAATGGGTACAAACAGCCAACCCAGAACGACAACCATCACCAGCGCCTGCGGCCGGCAGAAGACAAAAAGGTTAATTCAGCTAAATTCCTAATTACGAGCAAAATTATAATCAATGTAGCCATGCTAGGAATTAACGGAGTTTCACTGACGCCCTGTTACGGGATCGTTGTCATACAATGCTCCCCGTGTACCAATTTATCAGGTATTTAAAAATAATACAAGTACCTAATTAAAACAGTCAATGCATATTTAAAATTGATAGTTAAAATTCATAATTTAATTAGGCCTGGATAGGCCAGTCGGAAGAGACTGGTCTTTACCGCCGCGTAAAATTTGGAGATTGTACTCGGCTGCCAAATCTCTTCCGGCGGGTCGTTTCACGTGATTTATGCCCTCGTTAATGAATGAAAGTAATGCACAAATTGTGGGAAAATGCAATATAGGGATAAATCCGGATAATACACAAATTGTGGGAAAATGCAATATATGGATAAATCCGGATAATACACAAATTGTGGGAAAATGCAATATATGGATAAATCCGGATAATGCACAAATTGTGGGAAAATGCAATATATGGATAAATCCGGATAATAGACAAATTGTGGGGAAATGCAATATATGGATAAATCCGGATAATGCACAAATTGTGGGAAAATGAAATATTCGGATAAATCCGGATAATACACAAATTGTGGGAAAATGCAATATAGGGATAAATCCGGATAATGCACAAATTGTGGGAAAATGCAATATATGGATAAATCCGGATAATGCACAAATTGTGGGAAAATGCAATATATGGATAAATCCGGATAATGCACAAATTGTGGGAAAATGCAATATAGGGATAAATCCGGATAATGCACAAATTGTGGGAAAATGCAATATATGGATAAATCCGGATAATGCACAAATTGTGGGAAAATGCAATATATGGATAAATCCGGATAATACACAAATTGTGGGAAAATGCAATATAGGGATAAATCCGGATAATGCACAAATTGTGGGAAAATGCAATATATGGATAAATCCGGATAATAAATTGTGGGGAAATGCAATATATGGATAAATCCGGATAATGCACAAATTGTGGGAAAATGAAATATTCGGATAAATCCGGATAATGCACAAATTGGGGGAAAATGCAATATAGGGATAAATCCGGATAATGCACAAATTGTGGGAAAATGCAATATATGGATAAATCCGGATAATAGACAAATTGTGGGGAAATGCAATATATGGATAAATCCGGATAATGCACAAATTGTGGGAAAATGAAATATTCGGATAAATCCGGATAATGCACAAATTGTGGGAAAATGCAATATAGGGATAAATCCGGATAATGCACAAATTGTGGGGAAATGCAATATAGGGATAAATCCGGATAATGCACAAATTGTGGGAAAATGCAATATATGGATGAAAGCAGATAATACACAAATTGTGGGAAAATGCAATATATGGATAATCCGGATAACGCACAAATTGTGGGAAAATGCAATATAGGGATAAATCCGGATAACGCACAAATTGTGGGGAAATGCAATATAGGGATAAATCCGGATAATGCACAAATTGTGGGAATGAATAGATAAATCCGGATAATGCACAAATTGTGGAAAATGCAATATAGGATAAATCCGGATAATGCACAAATTGTGGGAAAATGCAATATAGGATAAATCCGGATAATGCACAAATTGTGGGAAAATGCAATATAGGGATAAATCCGGATAATGCACAAATTGTGGGAAAATGCAATATATGGATGAAATCCGGATAATACACAAATTGTGGGAAAATGCAATATATGGATGAATCCGGATAACGCACAAATTGTGGGAAAATGCAATATAGGGATAAATCCGGATAACGCACAAATTGTGGGGAAATGCAATATAGGGATAAATCCGGATAATGCACAAATTGTGGGGAAATGCAATATATGGATGAAAGCAGATAATACACAAATTGTGGGAAAATGCAATATAGGGATAAATCCGGATAACGCACAAATTGTGGGAAAATGCAATATAGGGATAAATCCGGATAACGCACAAATTGTGGGGAAATGCAATATAGGGATAAATCCGGATAATGCACAAATTGTGGGAAAATGAAATATTCGGATAAATCCGGATAATGCACAAATTGTGGGAAAATGCAATATAGGGATAAATCCGGATAATGCACAAATTGTGGGGAAATGCAATATAGGGATAAATCCGGATAATGCACAAATTGTGGGAAAATGCAATATATGGATGAAAGCAGATAATACACAAATTGTGGGAAAATGCAATATATGGATGAATCCGGATAACGCACAAATTGTGGGAAAATGCAATATAGGGATAAATCCGGATAACGCACAAATTGTGGGGAAATGCAATATAGGGATAAATCCGGATAATAGACAAATTGTGGGGAAATGCAATATATGGATAAATCCGGATAATGCACAAATTGTGGGAAAATGAAATATTCGGATAAATCCGGATAATGCACAAATTGTGGGAAAATGCAATATAGGGATAAATCCGGATAATGCACAAATTGTGGGAAAATGCAATATATGGATGAAAGCAGATAATACACAAATTGTGGGAAAATGCAATATATGGATGAATCCGGATAACGCACAAATTGTGGGAAAATGCAATATAGGGATAAATCCGGATAACGCACAAATTGTGGGAAAATGCAATATATGGATGAAAGCAGATAATACACAAATTGTGGGAAAATGCAATATATGGATGAATCCGGATAACGCACAAATTGTGGGAAAATGCAATATAGGGATAAATCCGGATAACGCACAAATTGTGGGGAAATGCAATATATGGATGAAAGCAGATAATACACAAATTGTGGGAAAATGCAATATATGGATGAATCCGGATAACGCACAAATTGTGGGAAAATGCAATATAGGGATAAATCCGGATAACGCACAAATTGTGGGGACGTGCAAAGGCGTTGACACTCGGATAAAGCCGCAACATAATTTCGTTGTGACTTGTAACTTGTTGCCGTTCCACAGGTCGCTCCCACCGGTGTGGTCGGCCAACATCCGAACTTCACGACGCAAGACGGAGAGATCGGACCCCCCCCGTTTCTGAAGTCGGGGTAGACACTTACGTTCCACTCAAAGCCCCCGATGGCGATCCCGCCGGCCGCCCCCGTCCCGGCCAGGCCCACAAAATGGCCGCTCCCGATGTTGCTGGCGAACAAGGAGGCCCCGATCTGGAAACCAGAAACCGATCGACGGATCGATCAATTGGCGGATCGATCGATCGTTCGAAAAAATCGGGATGGGGAGGAAGAGGAGGAGGAAGGGCGGCGTATCGCAGCCAGTTTTCCTTTGCAACATTCGCTCGGAGGAGAGTTTGAGGCTGAGAGAGTGTGACCTGCCCGGCCCCGTTAATTTCCACGCCAAATCCTTCCTTCCTTCCTCCATAATTGGATTAAAATCAGATTTAGTAGCCACCAAGTGGTGAGGCTACATAAAACTGAAAGTAAACCTAATCAAATCGTACTTAACGAAGGCTGAGATATAATAGCAAAAAACTTATAATGAGTTGGAGCTTAGGAAAGTTACTTTTTTAAAAAAACAGGCTGCAGCTCCTTAAAACCCGGAGAGCAGTAGTAACTTTTGTGGTCAGACCACGGCTGAACATTAATTCCTTGATGTGAGGAGTGGGGTGTATTTGCTTAATATTTTGCAAGATCCACAAAAAAAGTAACTTTTTTTAATCTAACGAAACTGAAGATTGAAGTGGAGAAGGGAGTGTTCCCATATATATATATATATATTGTTCATATAATATATCCATGAAAAGCTTTAGTGCCAGAAAGAATTCCCCTCCTTCAGCCCTCCCTTTCCAATTAATGATTAAGTTTAATGAGGGGCGATTAGGATGGGACTCCGGGGAAATCATTAACGAGAGTTTTATTCCACCTCTCCGTAGCGCTCTTCCTTCTGAGCTCGAGTTCTTTCCTTGGAAACTCAGAACGATAATATAAAATAAACGAGAGAGCCGGCAAGGCATAGCCTTGGGTTCGAATTCTCGTCGGGCCCTGGAAACCCTTTTCAGCAAGCCTAAATGTCTTGGCTTTGGTCTCTTATTCCTCCTGGAAACTTAGTACGAAGGCTGAATTTTGTACTCTTCCGAGACGTCTCCAAGGGCAGCCCCTTGTGGAGCAAACTGTAGTAGTCTAGCACAAATTATAACTCACCGTGACTAACCACCCCGTGGCCCAGATATCTGTCAGTCAGTCAACTGGCCAATATTTGACCACTAAAGGCAACGGGGATCCCGGCTTAGCTAAAGCCAATTGATTGATTGATTGATCGATCGATTGATCGATCAATTCTGAGATAAATTTTGGGGAGAGGGAGAAATGATTCTACTCACCGGCCACCACACCATGCTCCGTCCCGCCAGGAAGAAGCCCCCCACCGTCCCACGGTTCGTGGAGTACATGGCCTGGGGGTGGAAAGAAAGAAACGTCAGCCACGGCTGGTTCTAATCAGATTGATTACCTGTATCAATCTATGTATCAATTATATATCAATCTATCTGATTTTCTGTCTGTCTGTCTATCTATCAACCTACCCACCCATCTCCAGTCCATATCTATCTATCTATCTATCTATCTATCTATCTATCTATCTACCTGAGAGACAGTGTCGTGTAGTGGTTAGAGTGCTGGACTACCTTTGCCCAGCCAGGGAAGCCCTTGGGCTTGTCACACACTCTCGGCCCCAGAAAACCTCCTGATAGGTTTAGCTTAGGGTCACCGTAAGTCAGAAATGACCAGAACAACAATCTGTCCATCTATCTATCTACAAATACTGATGTCCACTGATGTCCACATAGATGGTTGGATGGAAGAATGGTTGGATGGGTTGATGGATGGTTGGATGGAAGGATAGTTTGATGGATAGATGGTTGGATGGAAGGATGGATGGATGTCCACATCCACATCAGGCTAGGTAGGTAGAGAAAAAGAGATCGTTAGAAATAAATAATCAATATGGATAGTAATAAACATAGGTAGATCTAGATGAAGATCTAGATTCATAGATAGATAGATAGATAGATAGATAGATAGATAGATGGAAGGATGGTTGGATGGATGGGTGGAAGGAAGGCTGGAAAGAGGGAGGGAGAGATGTATGGATAGAGGGATGGATGGAAGGATGAAGGGATGGAGGATGGCTGGGTGGAAGGATGGTTGGATGGAAGGATGGTTGGATGGGTTGATGGATGGATGGAAGGATGAAGGGATGGAGGATGGCTGGATGGAAGGATAGTTAGATGGTTTGATGGAAGGATGGATGGATGGATGGAAGGATGGTTGGATGGAAGGATGGATGGATGGGTTGATGGATGGATGGAAGGATGAAGGGATGGAGGATGGCTGGATGGAAGGATGGTTGGATGGAAGGATGGTTGGATGGGTTGATGGATGGATGGAAGGATGAAGGGATGGAGGATGGCTGGATGGAAGGATAGTTAGATGGTTTGATGGAAGGATGGATGGATGGATGGAAGGATGGTTGGATGGAAGGATGGATGGATGGGTTGATGGATGGATGGAAGGATGAAGGGATGGAGGATGGCTGGATGGAAGGATGGTTGGATGGAAGGATGGTTGGATGGGTTGATGAATGGATGGAAGGATGAAGGGATGGAGGATGGCTGGATGGAAGGATAGTTAGATGGTTTGATGGAAGGATGGATGGATGGATGGAAGGATGGTTGGATGGAAGGAAACATGGATGGATAGTAGGATAGTTAGATGGTTGGTTGGTTGGATGGAAGGATGGTTGGACGGAGGGAAGGATGGATGGATGGATGGATGGATGGAAGGAAGGAAGGATGGAGGGATGGATGGATGGATAGAAGGATAGTTAGATGGTTGGATGGAAGGATGGTTGGATGGGTTGATGGATGGATGGAAGGAAGGATGGAGGGATGGAGGATGGTTGGATGCAAGGATGGTTGGATGGAAGGATGGATGGATGGAAGGATAGTTAGATGGTTGGATGGAAGGATGGGTGGATGGATGGATGGATGGATGGAAGGATGGATAGAAAGAGGGAGGGAGGGATGGAAGGATGGTTGGATGGGTAGATGGGTGGATGGATGGATGGAAGGATGTCTGGATGGAAAGATGGTTGGACGGAGGGAAGGATGGATGGATAGATGAGTAGATAGGTGGAAGGAAGGAGGGATGGATGGTTGGATGGATGGATGGATGGATGGATGGACAGACAGACAGACAGGCAGATTTAGGCAGACTCGTAGACTCTGATTCAATGGGACGAGTGCAAGGGTTGACTTCCATGGGCCCCAGTCCTGACGCCAGGCTCTCCCCAGACCCGAGTGACAGCGGACACCCCGTGGGATGGACTCTCCCTCCAACCGCCGAGGCCTGGTGGGTCTTGACCCCACGTGGAGACGAACAAACGAGTCTGTTGACTAGGTCGACTAATGAGTAACGAAGAAACCTGTCAATTCCTTGCTGGTGTTTGCTGGATTTCAACAATCACCGTAGCTTCCAACCCTACCTGATTAATTAATGACTAATTAGCTCCCGGGGAGGCTGGCCATTGTCTTGGCAGCAACAGACTGAAACCGGGGTCAGAACGGAATCCGCACCACCGGGATTTATGTTCCTTTTGTCATTTTGCTATTTTATTTATTTATTTATTTGCGGGAGGGAGAAAAATCATCAGAGCGATTAACAGCCCGGCAGGTTTTAATTAATGCATAATTATATATGCGGAATTGGGATTGATTTCCCGAAAATCTGGGAGTGGAATGGCGGGATTTTGTGCACCAGCTGGGAGTTGGGTTGGATGACAGGATACTTGGTTATAATTGACAGAATGATTGGTTGATAGAATAATTGATTGAATTGATAAATTGGTATAATAATTGATCAAATTATAGGGTAATTCATGGTAGGAAAATTGACAAAATCAGGATTTTTTGGAGCGTTCTGCAGACAGAGAGCAGAGATGGAGGAAGGCAATCGGCCTCGTCAGCTCGGCTCGTTAAGAGTTGTGTGTCCGAAGAAACCGGGTGAGCAAATAAATTACAAATCAATAAATCAATAAATCACAAAGATAACAACACACACACAAACACAAGCGTCTCCTTTGCCTGTCCAAAAAGCCAGAAATAAATCACCCTTGCGAGGCAGGAGAGCTTCCCAGTAGCCAAAGGCAACCCCGTTTCTGGATATATAGTTCAACCAAAAGTCCGCTCCGGGTTCTAGTCTGAACTTTAAAATGCACTGGACTAAATTACTCTTGACAACGACCTTCCTCCCTTTCCAATTCTTCTATGCTTTTATTCCCATCTCCAAATAAGCGAGGATCCAGAAACTTAGGTAGGTCGTTTAAAGTTGAGACTAAAACCCGGAGTGGATGCTGGAAAACCATGACTACCATCTCTTGTTGCCATTGGCTATCAGGACTAGACAAAACTTGGGAAAAGTTACTTTTAGAAAAAAGGAAAGACTACAAATCTGTTGGAGGGAGGGGTGGGACTGGATGACCTTTGGGGTTCCCACTCCCAGGTCATCCATTTTAAATTTCCAAGGACACCTGGAAGGAAATGGCTCCCCAAATCCCTGTCCCAAAAAACAGGTTCAGAGAAAAGGAAATTTTTGGTGATCCAGACCTGGTAGAATGTAAAACCAAAGTAGTAAAATAATAATAATAATATGAATGTACCTCTGAGCATACGCAGAATACTGTTTATTAAAAAAAAACCAGATTCAGAGCCAGGAGTTCTACCTAAACAGGCTGAATGAAAGAGCCATAGATAGGAGCATGTACAGAGTGCTTTTATTCCTGCTCCATTATGCTTGGCAGATGAGATATTATTATTATTATTATTATTTTTATTATTATTATTATTATTATTATTATTATTATTTATTCTGAGCATGTAGAGAGTGCTTTTTCTTCCTCCTCCATTATGCTTGGCAGAGGAGGAAATAATAATAATACCCCTGAGAATGTACAGAGTGCTTTTTATTCCTGCTCCATTATGCTTGGCAGATGAGATATTATTATTATTATTATTATTATTATTATTATTATTATTATTATTATTATTATTTATTCTGAGCATGTAGAGAGTGCTTTTTCTTCCTCCTCCATTATGCTTGGCAGAGGAGGAAATAATAATAATACTCCTGAGCATGTACAGAGTGTTTTTTATCCCTCCACCATTATGCTTGGCAGATGAGGATATTATTATTATTATTATTATTATTATTATTATTATTATTATTATTATTTATTCTGAGTATGTAGAGAGTGCTTTTTATTCCTGCTCCATTATGCTTGGCAGATGAGGATATTATTATTATTCTGAGCATGTACAGAGTGCTTTTTCTTCCTGCTCCGTTATACTTAGCAGATGAGGAAATAAATAATAATAATAATAATAATATCCCTGAGCATGTACAGAGTACTTTTTATTCTATCTCTACTCAGCCTGCCGGTTCTGAACTGAGATCCAAAGAGCCATATCCTGATAATTGCAAGCTGTGATTAATAGCATTAAATAGGGGGATCTCTAAAGGTCATCTATTCCAGCCCCCTCCACGCACAAACACACCTACATTTTGCTTTCCAAAATCAAAAATATTTTTCATCAAAATTCTTTGCTTTTTAGAAACTTCCCATTTGAACGAGAAAAGCACCAAAGTTTCCTCATCGATATTCACTAATCTATCAAAGACGATTCCTCCTTTCCTCCGCTTTTTGGCCTCGTAGCAAATCCATTTATTAATTTATTAAATCTGGGGGCTCGCACTGACGAAGAAATCAATCAATCAATCAATGCCAAATCAATTTATCCATTTATTAGTGGCACAAATTGGGGACAAATAAATTTCCATCCCCAAAAACCAGAATTAATTTCCCCCTCCACTCTTTGCCCTCGTAGCAAATCCTGTTTATTCATTTATTAAATCTGGGGAGGGGCTAATCGATATAATAATCAATGAATCCTAAATCAATGTATCCATTTATTAGTGGCACAAATTGGGTATGAATAAATTTCCATCCCCAAAAACCAGAATTAATTTTCTCCTCCATTCTTTGCTCTTGTAGCACATCCCGTTTATTCGTTTATTAAATCTGGGGAGGGGGCTAATCAATATAATAATCAATCAATGCTAAATCAATTTATCCAGTTATTAGTGGCACAAATTGGGTACAAATAAATTTCCACCCCCAAAAACCAGAATTAATTTTCTCCTCCGCTCTTTGCCCTCGTAGCACATCCCGTTTATTAATTAAATCTGGGGAGGGGGCTAATCAATATAATAATCAATTAATCCTAAACCAATTTATCCATTTATTAATGGCGCAAATTGGGGACAAATAGATCCCCGTCCCCGAAAACCAGATTAACTTTCTTTCCCGCTTCCCCTTTTCCTCCACAATTTTGGGGAATAACTCGTTTTTTCGATCTAACGATCCGCGGGCCCGTTTCCACGTTTGGAGGGGGACCCGATGGGCCGGATCCGGGTCCGAAAACGCCGTCCACTCACCCAGACCCCCACGGCCAGGACCACCAGGAAGTAAATCACGATGACCGAGATGTCCGCCGCGTTGTCCACGGCGATGCGTCCCGTGGCGGCCGCGGCGGTAGTGGTCGTCGCGGCCGCCGTCGCGGTCATCGGTCCCGACGGGGTGGCCATCTTCCCGATCCCTCGCCTCTTTCCTTGCGCTGCCCCCGATCCTCCTCCGGCTCCTTTTATACTCCTCCTGGTTAATGATCAACCCGGCCGGAGGCTTTGGCTCGTTCCGTCTTCCCACGGAGGGCGTCTAATTAATCGCTAACCTCGGGAGACTCCGCTCGCCTTTGTTCCGCTCGTCGAGGATGAGACGTGTCCTCGTCCCGCGCCCAAAAAAAAGTAAATCCCCGGCAAGCCGGAACAAGAGGCGTGCCGCTCGTTTGTCTTAGCAATAATAGTGTTTTTCTTCCCTCTCTTTCCTGGTTTTGTGGCTCCCCGTCCAGTTTTTGGGGTCACCCGGGACCGAAGGTGGGGCGGGACGGGGACCGGGGGCTACGCGCGCCCCTCTTCGGACAGGACGCCGGACTGCGGAGGGGAGACCGTGTCGCCGGACGGAGGACGGGGGAGAGGTCTCTGCGCTCGGGGGGGAAAGGAAGGAAGAAAGAAGAGGGATTGGTTCTTCGTTATAAATTAGGGATCTATCCGTCCGTCAATCAATCAATCAATCTGTCCATCCATCTATCCATCCATCCACCAATCAATCAATCAATCTCTCTGCCTGTCTATCTATCTATTTATATTTCTATCTCTCTATCTATCCATCCGTCTATCAATCAATCTGTCTGTCTCTCTGTCTATCCATCCACCAATCAATCAATCAATCTATCAATCTATCAATCTGTCTGTCTGCCCATCTATCTCTCCATCCACCAATCAATCAATCAATCAATCAATCAATCTATCAGTCTGTCTGTCTGTCTATCTATTTATATTTCTATCTCTCTATCCATCCATCTGTATATCAATCTGTCTGTCTATCTTTCTACATCCACCAATCAATCAATCTATCAATCTGTCTGTCCATCTATCTATCTATCCACCAATCAATCAATCAATCAATCTATTTATATCCTATCTATATTTCTATCTCTCTATCTATCCATCCGTCTATCAATCAATCTATCCATTCACCAATCAATCAATATGTCTGTCTGTCCGTCTATCTACCTATCTATCCATCCACCAATTAATCAATCGATCAATCTATCTATCCATCTATCTATCTATCAATCAATCAATTTATCAATCTATCTGTCTGTCTAACCAGCTGTCTGTCTGTCTGTCCATCTATCTATCTATCTATCCATCCATACACCAATCAATCAATCAATCAATCTGTCTGTCTGTCTATCTATCCATCCATCAATTTATCAATCAGTCTATCTATCTATCCACCAATCAATCAATCAATCTGTCTGTCTGCTTATCTATCTATCTATCCATCCACCAATCAATCTGTCTAACTGTGTATCTATCTATCTATCCATCCATCCATCTATCAATCAGTCTATCTATCAATTAATCAATCAATCAATCAATCTGTCTGTCTGTCTATCAATGCATCCATCTCTCTTTTAATTAATACAATAAAAAATCAACTTGTAGGAATGGGATTATGCTCAGGCGATTGCGCCGCCTGGCTCCAGGGTGGGGCGGTTACAGCTCTGGAGGGAGGGGTCCCGCTCCCCTTGGGAACCGGGCGTGGAAACCCCCTCGGGGCCCCCCCTCGGGTGGGTCACACTCTCTCGGCCTCCGGGAAACCCCATCCCTGGGTCCCCCCAGGCCAGAAATGACCTTAAGGCACACACGTCATGCCTCTCGGACATCCCAAAATCTTGCAGAGGTGGGGACTCCAAAGAGCTCTTTTTCTTCTGGACGTTGTTGGACTCTAACTCCCATCATCCTTCACCATTCTGGTTTGTACGGGTTGGGGGGGCGGAGGCGTTGCTTCGCTTCCCAACCAACCCAAAGGCCTGAGGAAATGTGGATTCCCCCCCCTTTCGAGTACTGTTTGGATTGGAATTCCCAGCATTCCAATGCAGGAGTGATGGGACATGCAGTCAACACCTGGAGAAGGGGTTTCTCTTGCAAAACAGAGACTAAATGTAGGTCAATTTCTCCGGCTACAACCTTGGAAACCAGGGTTTGACCCCCCTCTCCTCCCTTGGCTTGGTTTTTGGTGACCCCGGGCAGGTCACACTGTCTCGGAGGAGGACCTTCTCCTTTTTGGTAGAGAGACAGGTGACCTTTTCACCTGCCGCCCTTTCGTTCTCCCAAAAACACCCCCCGAAAAACCGGATGAGCGTGCAAGGCCTTTGTCCAAACAGCCGCCGCCTCCTAATCCGCAAAGTAAACTCGAGAGATCTGGAGAAGACAACGTTGCTCAACCCCACGGAGGGGACCGTAATCTGGAAGCCAAACAAGGAAATGCCGGTGGATTTAATCGGCTGCAATGATTAAGCCAGAAAGCTCCTTCCTTCCCTTCTGGCGCCCGTCCTAGAGTTGGAAGAGACCTCCAAGGGTCATCCAGCCCAACCCCAAAAGATGGCCATCCCACCTCTGCTTGGAGGCCTCCAGAAATGCTAGGATTGGGGTTTTCCATGGCCTCGCATTTCAGGTTTCTATGAAAACACCCTCAAACCCCTCTTACAGGTCAAGAAGTTCTTCCTACAATCTGGAGAAGTTCTCAAGAAGCTCTTGAGAAGTTCTCAAGAAGTTCTTGAGAAGTTCTCAAGAAGTTCTTAGGTGGAAACAAGCTGGATTCATCTTCCACACAGCATCCTCAGAGATGGAAAAGACCTCAAGGGCCATCCAGTCCAACCCCATTCCAGGCATATACAAGCAAAGCTCTCCTGAGAGGTGTCCAACCAACCTCTGCTTCAAGACCTCCAAAAATGCTAAAATTGGGATTTTCCATGGCCTCGCATTTCAGGTTTCTATGAAAACACCCTCAAACCCCTCTTACAAGTCAAGAAGTTCTTCCTACCTTTTTAAGAAGTTCTTGAGAAGTTCTCAAGACGTTCTTGGGAAGTTCTCAAGAAGTTCTTAGGAGGCTCTCAAGAAGTTCTTAGGTTGAACCTCGTTCCTTGTTATTTGAATCTGTTGGTCCATGTCGTAGTCTCTTGAACAGCAGAACAAGCTGGACCCATCTTCCACATAGAATCCTAGAAGATGGGAAAGACCCCAAAGGCCATCTAGTCCAACCCCGTTCGGCCATGCAAGAACACAGAACCAATGTTCTCCTGAAGGAGGGCACCATGTCCAACCTCTTTTGGAAGAAAATCTTCAAAGATGGAGATTCTACCATACCATCATCCACTCTCAAAGAGGTCTTAATGTCAGGAGGTTCTTCCTGAGGTTTGGGTGGATTGCAGAATTGGAGGTGGACCCATTTGCCCATCAATCAATCAATCGATTGATCAATCAATCAATCAATCAATCAATCATTCTTATCTATCATCTGTCTATCTAGCTACCTCTCTATTGATCCATCTGTAGTCCCTATCTATCATTATATCTAATGTCCTCTCTCTCTTTCTCTATTATCATATCCATCGATTGATTAATTAATTGGTTGATCATCATATCTGTCTATAATCATGTCTGTCTGTCTATCTATCTATCTATCTATCTATCTATTACCCCTATCTATCCATCCATCCATCCATCCATCCATCAATCAATCAATCAATATCTATCTATCTGGTTTTGTCCATCTGCCCATCAATCAATCAATTGATCAATCAATCATCCTTATCTATCATCTGTCTATCTATCTATCTACCTATCTATTGATCCATCTGTAGCCCTATCTATCTATTCTCATATCTAATATCCTCTCTCTCTTTCTTTGTTATCAAATCTATCCATCTATTGATTAATTGATTGATCATCATATCTGTCTATAATCATGCCTATCTACCTATCTATCTATCTATCTATCTATCTAACATCCCTATCTATCCATCAATCAATCCCTATCTATCCATCCATCCATCTGTCAATCAATCAATCAATCAATATCTATCTATCTGGTTTTGTCCATCTGCCAATCAATCAATCAATCGATCAATTTATTCCCTATTGGCTCCACCTCCCAGCCTGTATTAAAAATCTAACCTTTCCTACCTGTCTCCGCCTCCACCAGCACCTCTTTTGCATATCTAACGGGTCTTGATGCTCACAAACTATCCAGCCCCCCTAAAAAAAAAATCCCCTAATAAAGTCCTTAATTAAAAAATACTCTTAACGATGGCTCATCCCAGCAATCCATGGCGGGTGGCAAAAGCCCACCCACTGAGCCATATATATATATATATTTAATGTTGGGGATTGTAATTAAACGCTGGAAAACGACCCTGGGGGGGGTTCTATTGGAGAGGTGTGGATGATGGGACTTGCAGTGGAGGGGAAAAGCCTCGTTATTCCCCATTTATACAACCCCACCCCCAGTTTTGGGCAGGTCTTTTGTAAGCCTAATGGGTCTTAATGAATGAATGATCACCAAGGGTTTGCATTTGCAGGTGGAAAAAATCTGCTCCCAGATTGTATTGAAAATGGGGATGCTGGGAAATAAATTGAATTAAATTGAATTAAAGGTCGGCTTCGTTACCTCTTGGCAGGCCAGAAACCCAAGTGGCTCATGGGCCTCCCAAGTCCCTGGAGGATGATGGGCTTGGAAATAAGATGATTTTTTTTCCCCCCTGGATGATTGGAATGCCAACCCCTGAAGCCCGCCCCGGAATGAGCTCCGGCGGCCAATCAGGAGCCGGGTTCGGGTTCCGGGAAGGAAGTCTCGGAAGGGGGCCGTGGGGCTCGTCGGTTGGAGGCAGTTGGAGGAAACTTTTCATGCAATGGAAGTCATAAGAGTTGCAAAGGGACCCCAAAAGGTCATCCAGCCCAACCCCGTTCGGCAAAGACACCCAATGGGCCTACTCGGGAGTAAATAAGGGGGGTCGGCGCCTCCGTATTTGGGGGAACAACTCAGAGATGTGTTGCAAAGGCCCTTTCCTGCATTTCAGATTCAAAAATGGGTGCGAAGCCATGTCCTGGCCAATTTTAAATATGGAGGTTCTTTTTTTGTCACGTGTCCGGGACTCGTTGTCTAGTGTCAAGGACCGGAGGAACACAAATGGGGACAGGTGCAAAAAGCCGTGTCCTGGCCAAGTTTTGCAAAACTGGGTTGCAAAAGCTTCCAAGCTACAAGGAACTGCCCTTAAATATGGAGGTTCTTTTTTTGTCACGTGTCCGGGACTCCTTGTCTAGTGTCAAGGACCGGAGCAACCCAAACGGGGACGGGTGCGAAGCCATGTCCTGGCCAATTTTTCCAAAAGCGGGTTGCAAGAGCTTCCATTTGGCAAATATGCCATTTCTAAATTGCTATAAGGAACTGCCCTTAAATATGGAGGTTCTTTTGTTGTCACGTGTCCGGGACTCGTTGTCTAGTGTCAAGGACCGGAGCAACCCAAACGGGGACGGGTGCAAAGCCGTGTCCTGGCCAATTTTTCCAAAAGCGGGTTGCAAGAGCTTCCATTTGGCAAATATGCCATTTCTAAATTGCTATAAGGAACTGCCCTTAAATATGGAGGTTCTTTTTTTTGTCACGTGTCCGGGGCTCGTTGTCTAGTGTCAAGGACCGGAGGAACACAAATGGGGACAGGTGCAAAAAGCCGTGTCCTGGCCAAGTTTTGCAAAACTGGGTTGCAAAAGCTTCCAAGCTACAAGGAACTGCCCTTAAATATGGAGGTTCTTTTTTTGTCACGTGTCCGGGACTCCTTGTCTAGTGTCAAGGACCGGAGCAACCCAAACGGGGACGGGTGCGAAGCCATGTCCTGGCCAATTTTTCCAAAAGCGGGTTGCAAGAGCTTCCATTTGGCAAATATGCCATTTCTAAATTGCTATAAGGAACTGCCCTTAAATATGGAGGTTCTTTTGTTGTCACGTGTCCGGGACTCGTTGTCTAGTGTCAAGGACCGGAGCAACCCAAACGGGGACGGGTGCAAAGCCATGTCCTGGCCAATTTTTCCAAAAGCGGGTTGCAAGAGCTTCCATTTGGCAAATATGCCATTTCTAAATTGCTATAAGGAACTGCCCTTAAATATGGAGGTTCTTTTGTTGTCACGTGTCCGGGACTCATTGTCTAGTGTCAAGGACCGGAGGAACACAAACAGGGATGGGTGCGAAGCCATGTCCTGGCCAATTTTTGCAAAAGTGGGTTGCAAAATCCTCCATGCTACAAAGTACTGCCCTTAAATATGGAGGTTCTTTTTTTGTCACGTGTCCGGGACTCCTTGTCTAGTGTCAAGGACCGGGGCAACCCAAACGGGGACAGGTGCGAAGCCATGTCTTGTCCAATTTTTCCAAAAGTGGGTTTCAAAACCTTCCAGCAAGAAAATGGCTACAAGGAACTGACCTTAAATATGGAGGTTCTTTTTTGTCACGTGTCCAGGACTCGTTGTCTAGTGTCAAGGACCGGAGCAACCCAAACGGGGACGGGTGCAAAGCCGTGTCCTGGCCAATTTTTCCAAAAGCGGGTTGCAAGAGCTTCCATTTGGCAAATATGCCATTTCTAAATTGCTATAAGGAACTGCCCTTAAATATGGAGGTTCTTTTTTTTGTCACGTGTCCGGGGCTCGTTGTCTAGTGTCAAGGACCGGAGCAACCCAAACGGGGACGGGTGCAAAGCCATGTCCTGGCCAACTATTTTATTTTATTTTATTCTGAAGAGGGTGTGTTACTTCTCTCCGCGCCCGTTAATCCGGAGCGAAACCCGGCTGGGCGTTAAGTGGAATTTGCAATTATTAACCTGTTTCTCGGGTTCTCTCGTCAGGAAGAAATAACATCTTTCCGGGAATTCACCTCCCCAGCCAGGTTTTGCTTTAATTCCTAATTTATTTATTTAATGCAAATTTAAAAGAGAGAGAAAAAAAATTTGGATACGGCCTCTCCAGGATAAACGAAGCGGTTTATAAACGAGGGGGGGAAAAGGACAAACGAATCGTTATAAGAAATCCGGAAAGACCGGTTTGCAAATCCAAGGAAATAATTATTAAATAGGGGTGGCAATAATTATTAAATAGGGGTGGAAATAATTATTAAATAGGGGTGGCAATAATTATTAAATAGGGGTGGAAATAATTATTAAATAGGGGTGGCAATAATTATTAAATGGGGTGGCAATAATTATTAAATAGGGGTGGCAACAATTGTTAAATAGGGGTGGAAATAATTGTTAAATAGGGGTGGAAATAATTATTAAATAGGGGTGGTAATAATTATTAAATAGGGGTGGAAATAATTATTAAATAGGGGTGGAAATAATTATTAAATAGGGGTGGCAATAATTATTAAATAGGGGTGGCAATAATTATTAAATAGAGGTGGAAATAATTATACGTTAAGGAAATAATTATAAAATAAACATATTTCTGTGTGCATTTTGTTACAGTGAAATTATTGCCATTTATATCCAGACAAGGGTATATTTTAAGGTAATTATTTTTATTTTTATTTTTTTTCTTTGCAAATTCCGCCCTAGCTGGGTTTCAATTAGCCCCGTTGCAGCTAAATCTGCATAAAATTACTTAATGCTAAATTTGCATAAAGCTGAGATATAAAAGCCCAGATAAGATTAATCGTCATAAAAATAAGGAGCATAAGTGGCAGATATAAAATCCCAGATAATATTCGAAATAATAATAATAATAATAATAAATAATAGCAGCTAATCCTTTTTGGGGGGGGGGCTCCTCTCCACTATCTTGAAGGCACACGTTCTCGGCGTGGTTTCTTCCCTCTCAGCCCCGAAATATCTTACGGACTCAGGGTCCAGGGTTCGAGTCGCCTATAAATCGCTCGCTCACGACTTCCACACGTGGGCGGTGAGAGGAAAAATTTAGCTTGGAGCTGAAAGAGAAAGAGGAAAGGGCCATAAAGTTCAACAGTTCACTTGGGGACGTGCGTCTGGAGGTCTAAATACCCCCAAAGGCACCAAATTTGGTCCGATCGTGGAATGCTAAGCTGGGCCGGCCCTGGTCGGGGCTTGGATGGGAGACCAAGAACAAATACCGGGTGCTGGGGGCTCTATTTCAGAGGAAGGAATGTGCAAAACCGCCCCTGAAGACCTAAATGTCCCTGCAGGCACCAAAATCGACCTGATCTTGGGATGCTAAGCAGGGTTGGCCCTGGTCGGGGCTTGGATGGGAGACCAAGAACAAATACCAGCTGCTGGGGGCTCTATTTGAGAGGAAGGAATTAGCAAAACCACCCCTGAAGGTCTAAATACCCCTGCAGGCACCAAAATCGACCTGATCTTGGGATGCTAAGCAGGGTTAGCTCTGGTCGGGGCTTGGATGGGAGACCAGCAACGAATACCAGGTGCTGGGGGCTCTTTTTCAGAGAAAGGAATTTGCAAAACCACCCCTGAAGGTCTAAATACCCCTGCAGGCACCAAAATCGACCTGATCTTGGGATGCTAAGCAGGGTTAGATCTGGTCGGGGCTTGGATGGGAGACCAGCAACGAATACCAGGTGCTGGGGGCTCTTTTTCAGAGAAAGGAATTTGCAAAACCACCCCTGAAGGTCTAAATACCCCTGCAGGCACCAAAATCGACCTGATCTTGGGATGCTAAGCAGGGTTAGCCCTGGTTGGGGCTTGGATGGGAGACCAGCAACGAATACCAGGTGCTGGGGGCTCTATTTCAGAGGAAGGAATGTGCAAAACCGCCCCTGAAGGTCTAAATACCCCTGCAGGCACCAAATTTGACCTGATCTTGGGATGCTAAGCAGGGTTAGCTCTGGTTGGGGCTTGGATGGGAGACCAAGAACAAATACCGGGTGCTGGGGGCTCTATTTCAGAGGAAGGGATTTGCAAAACCGCCCCTGAAGGTCTAAATACCCCTCCAGGCACCAAAATCGACCTGATCTTGGGATGCTAAGCAGGGTTAGCCCTGGTCGGGGCTTGGATGGGAGACCAACAACGAATACCAGGTGCTGGGGGCTCTATTTCAGAGGAAGGGATTTGCAAAACCGCCCCTTAAGGTCTAAATACCCCTGCAGGCACCAAAATCGACCTGATCTTGGGATGCTAAGCAGGGTTAGCCCTGGTCGGGGCTTGGATGGGAGACCAACAACGAATACCAGGTGCTGGGGGCTCTATTTCAGAGGAAGGAATTTGCAAAACCGCCCCTGAAGACCTAAATACCCCTGCAGGCACCAAAATCGACCTGATCTTGGGATGCTAAGCAGGGTTAGCCCTGGTTGGGGCTTGGATGGGAGACCAAGAACGAATACCGGGTGCTGGGGGATCTATTTCAGAGGAAGAGATTTGCAAAACCGCCCCTGAAGTTCTAAATGTCCCTACAGGCACCAAATTCGACCTGATCTTTGGATGCTAAGCAGGGTTAGTCCTGGTTGGGGCTTGGATGGGAGACCAAGAATAAATACCACCTGCTGGGGGCTCTATTTCAGAGGAAGGGATTTGCAAAACCGCCCCTGAAGGTCTAAATACCCCTGCAGGCACCAAATTTGACCTGATCTTGGGATGCTAAGCAGGGTTAGCCCTGCTTGGGGCTTGGATGGGAGACCAGCAATGAATACCAGGTGCTGGGGGCTCTATTTCAGAGGAAGGGATTTGCAAAACCTCCCCTGAAGGCCTAAATACCCCTGCAGGCACCAAATTCGACCTGATCTTGGGATGCTAAGCAGGTTTAGCTCTGGTTGGGGCTTGGATGGGAGACCAAGAATAAATACCACCTGCTGGGGGCTCTATTTCAGAGGAAGGGATTAGCAAAACCACCCCTGAAGGCCTAAATACCCCTCCAGGCACCAAAATCGACCTGATCTTGCGATGCTAAGCAGGGCTAGCCCTGGTTGGGACGTGGATGGGAGACCAGCGATGTCTATTTCCGAGGAATGAGTTTGCAAAACTGCCTCTGAGTATTCCTTGCCTAGGAAAAAATCCACGGGGTTGCCATAAGTCGACAGGAGACCTGAATGTACACACACACACACACACAAGTGGATTTAATCTGAATTTAGCATTTTTGTTGTGTCCACATTTGGTTGTGTTGTAGATCAGCACCGTTTCCCCAAATTCTCCCCACGCCTATCTTCCCCATTTGCCAGGACAACCCATAATCCACAGTGCTTCTCACTACGTAGCCAGGTATCCACGAAGTTGCACCAAGTCAAGCAATCCAGCGGTTATCTGTTTCGGCGCGATTGTGACTTGGACTCCGGCCTAACGAGGTTTTAATTCCGCTCGGACTCAGAGAGCGCCTCGCTTTAATAGCTCGCACACGTGCTTCCGATTCATGCCCGCGCCGCATGATACTGCAGCCAAGGTCTTGGGAACCCGAGTTCGAGTCCCGCTCTTTCAGCTATGGAAAAACACTGGGAGAATTGGGGCGTGTGTCACACACTCTCAGCCCGTAGAAAAACCCCGGGATAAGTTCTCCGTGGGGTCGCCGTAAATAGGAAACAAATTGAAGGCAGGCAGCAACGACAACAAGAAGGCTTTGCCGTCTCCTCGCCTCTCTCCTTGCAAATGGTTTTGAACTCGATGCAACGAAGGGGGAAAAGTTGGGGGAAGGGGAGAAAAGAAACCGGGATATTTTAAAAAGCAGCGGAAGAAACAGAAAGGCAGGAGATGGCGGGGTTGGGGCTAAGGTCTGGGTTCGGGTGATGGTTAAAGTTCGGATTGGAGTTAAGGTTCGGGTTAGGCTTAAGGTTCTGGTTTGGGTTCGGATTAAAATTTGGTTTAGGATTATGTTTCGGGTTCAGTTTAGAGTCAGGTTGCAATTAAAGTTGGGGTTAAGGTTAAGGTTCGGATTTGGGTTACAGTTAAAGTTCGGATTAGAGTCAAGGTTTGGGTTAGGGTTAGCTTTCTGGTTCTGGTTCGGGTTAAAGTTTGGCTTAGGGTTATGTTTCGGGTTCAGTTTAGAGTTAGGGTTCAGGTTGCAGTTAAAGCTGGGGTTCGGGTTAAGGTTCGGATTTGGGTTACGGTTAAAGTTCAGATTAGAGTCAAGGTTTGGGTTAGGCTTAAGGTTCTGGTTCTGGTTCGGGTTAAAGTTTGGCTTAGGGTTAAGGTTTGGGTTCAGTTTAGAGTTAGGGTTCAGGTTGCAGTTGGGGTTACAGTTAAGGCTCAGATTCGGGTTACGGTTAAAGTTCTTTTTTAATGCAATCATAATAAAATTAATTATTAAAGTTCGGATTAGAGTTACAGTTCGGGTTCAAGTTAAGGTTTGGGTTTGGGTTTGGGTTAATGGAGATTATTATTACCAAATCAAGATGGCTGGAAGCTGTGCTGATGAAAGAAAGCAAAGCGCCGAGGGGGACGGTTGAAGCCCAAAGAGAACGAAACCGGGACGCGTCAAACCTGCCACGAAAACGGGAAGGCGAGGGATTAATGGTGGAGAAGGCGCCTTTTTTATGCCACAGAGACACACCTGGGGGTCAAATACTTCCCCTTTCCCGTCCCCCGTGGAGGAATATGGCAAAAATTATCCTTTAATGAACTCCCTCTTTATTAATTTTATTTTAATTTTGTTTTTTTTGCACCGATCTTTGTGGGCCTCGTGCAAAAAGTCGTGGCAATGAGTAGTCCGGGGATGTGCCGTGGGTCTCCTCGGCGGGTTAAACATTGGAGCCGCGCCCGGGATGGAAGGGGCTTTATTTGCGCAGGATTTATTGCGTGGAAACGGCGGCCGATAGCGGCTCCCATTGTTCCCCCCTTGAGCCCGGACTCAATAATTAACCGGGCGAGGCTTGATCGTTAAGCGCGGAAGAACTTTCCCTCGTTGCTTCCAACCAGGGATTTCCAGCACAGATTATCTGCATCTTTGACCCCGTACAGACCTAATGCTGGTATTAATTAATAATTAATAATCAATTAATAAATAATAATAATAATAATAATGCAGAAATGTAATGAGACCCCATTAGCATTATTTGGAGTGCTTTGGCGTACAGATTTTCTGCATCTTTGACCCCGCACAGGCTTAACGCTGGTATTAATTAATAATTATTAATCAATTAATTAATTCATAATAATAATGTGGAAATGTAACGAGACCCCATTAGCATTATTTGGAGTGTTTTGGCGTTTCTAATTCGCATTTAGTGCTGGTATTAAAACACCACGGATTTTAATTCTTCAAAGAAAAGATTATTATTAATTAATACTAATAATCTTTTCTTTAAAAAATTAAAATCCGTGGGGTTTTAATATGCGGATTAGAAACGCCAAAGCACTCCAAATAATGCTAACGGGGTCTCGTTACATTTCCGCAACTTATGAAATCATGAACCGGAGTGCAAGAACTCAGCCAATTAAAAAAAATTAATAATTATACGTTTATTAATAAGCCATTTTCCTCGTGACCTTCCGAGGGAGCAATTTCTATTTTTAAAGCTCCGAAAGTTTTTCTGTTATCACGAATAAATACATACATACAGGGCAATTGGGTACATTATTAATTAATTAATTATTATCCTTATTATCAGCTCTGGAGGAATTCGAGGAACTTTAAAACCGGCCCCTTTATTTCGTGCTGCGGAAAAGGTTCAATTAAAGAGAGATAAACGAGGGCGAGGGGGAGAAGCCGGAGAACATTCCGTAGCTTTCCTGAGATTACCCCGATCTGCTTAATAATTAGGAGCTCAGAGTCCACTGATAGGCAATCCGTTTATTATTAATATTATTATTGGGGTATGTGCATAAATACCAAAGTACATGGCGAGATTTTGTTTTTATCTGTTTAATGGGATTATTCATTTATTCCTCTTACCTGCAGGAATTTCTTCCCGAGGTTTAAATGGAATCGCTTTTCCTGAACTTTGAACCCATTGCTCCGCGTCCCAGTCTCTGGAGCAGCAGGAAACGAGCTTGCTCCGTCTTCGATATTACCTCCCTTCACAGTCTTAGCTTAAAGGCTCCGTTCCCAGATTGAAGGGGATATTTAGTCCTCATTTGCTCAACCGGGAAGGGATAACGAATATTTAATTTGTCCTAACGAAGGCAAAGCGGAGCAGGAGCTGAGCCGCTGTGCTACAACTGGGGTGGAATTAAGGTTTTCTTAAACTATGAATCCTCAGAGGTGGTCTTGCAAATCCCTCCCTCTGAAATGGAGCCTCCAGCACCCAGTATTCGTTGTTGGTCTCCCATCCAAGTCCCAACCAGGGCTGCCCCGGCTTAGCCGCCAAGATCAGAACAAATGTGGTGCCTGCAAGGGGTCTTTAGACCTCCAGAGGTGGTTTTGCAAACCCCTCCCTCTGAAATGGAGCCTCCGGCACCCAGTATTCGTTGTTGGTCTCCCATCCAAGTCCCAACCAGGGCTGTCCCGGCTTAGCCTCCAAGATCCGGGCATGTTTTAAACATTTTCTTCCCTCCCATCAACTTCTTTAAGTCACCCTGAGGATCTTGGTCGGAGGCCAGCTAGATTTTTGACATTTATCCCCGAAAGTCGTGTCTGGGTGCGAGTGCGAAACGCAACGCTTGTGCAATAGACCAAATAAACGCACACTTTGAGGGTGATTAATTATTGACGCAAAAACATGCGTAACGAAACCCGTCCTCGTCCGGACTAAAGAAAATAAATAAAATAAGCCGGCGTCTTTGCGAACAAACGATGTCGACGGAAATATTGTGTAACGCACCATTTTCGACACGCAACGCTCGTTGGCGCGAATATTTTAATTCCTCCCTTTTGTGCATCTCCCGGTTCGTTAAGATCGTTTTATCGTCCCGCTCCGTATCCCCAGCAACTGTCTTCGGCTTCTTCTTTTTTTTTTTTGGAGGGAACGGTGAGGTCACACCGTCTCCAAGGCGACGGCGGCTAGAAGCAAGGACGTCACGGGGTCGCCATGGAGAGGCTCAAAAGGTCAAAGGGGAAGCCGTGTCAGCGTTAATCGGCCGGAGCCGGAGGGCAGAAATAAGGCCGATTTAACGAAGCTGCTAATTAGCAATGGGGGCTCGTTGGGCAGGGTTTTCTTAATCAGAACGAGGGCTTCGTTAGGCCTCTGAGGCCGAGAGAGTGTGACTCGCATGGATTCGAACCCGGGTCTCTCCTTGCAAAGATCAACCCCGAATTCTCGCTAGGGAGCAATTAACGCGCCTTCCTGGCTGCGCTTGAAACGATCCGATACCTCGTTAGATTACCCCCCGTTAAGCATTATTCTATGCCTGTCGTTAATTATCCATTAATTATTTCCTCTCTCCTGGGTTAAGCAACAGGGTTTGGAAATAACGGTGTGCAACACTTCAGTTACAGGCCGGAATAGACAATTGCAATTACGAAAATAATAATAATAATAATAATAATTAATTGTGTTTCACAATTTGCCAGTTTTAATGCATGGATTAACGGAGAAAATTACCCTCTTATTAATTGGAACAAACGAGGAGCCCCGCTTCCAAAGGAGCAGCAGGTCTAACGAATATATGTATATTAAATTTCCTTTTTTTTTTTCCTTTTCCCTTTTTTGGATCTGGGTTCTAAATATTGTGAAATTAACACACCAGGCCGTCCGAATGGTAAAACCAACAATTAACGAAATTCCAGATTTTGCCCGGTTGGGTCACGCGAGACACGCCCCCCCCCCAGACTGGAGCCTTTCTCCAGCTCGTTAGCAAAAATGAAGTCTCGTTAGCTGTGAGCGAAACATATTTCCCCCCGAAAAATTCAAGAAGCGATTATAAAATCGGATTTAGAAGTGCGCCCTCTAGTGGTGAAAAGATGTCTGTGATTTTTTTCTTTCTTCCCCTCACCTCCGTATCTCGCATTTACCGTGCCTTTCGAACCATCGTCATGACCTTAAAGTTAATTTATTGGGGGCGTATTTTGGGTGGGATTTCTTCAGAGAGGGAGGGGCTGTTCCTATATATATAGTATTATATATATATTTTCCTATTCCTATATTTATACGAATTTATAGGGATAGATTTACAGGAATTATATTTTCCTGTTCCTACATATATAGTATTATATATATATTTTCCTATTCCTATATTTATACGAATTTATAGGGATAGATTTACAGGAGTTATATTTTCCTGTTCCTACATATATAGTATTATATATATATTTTCCTATTCCTATATTTATACGAATTTATAGGGATAGATTTACAGGAATTATATTTTCCTGTTCCAATATATATAGTAGTATATATACATTTTCCTATTCCTATATTTATACGAATTTATAGGGATAGATTTACAGGAGTTATATTTTCCTGTTCCTACATATATAGTATTATATATATATTTTCCTATTCCTATATTTATACGAATTTATAGGGATAGATTTACAGGAATTACATTTATATTTTCCTACTCCTATATATATATATATAGTATTATATATATTTTTTCCTATTTCTATATTTATAGGAATATATTCATAGGAATCACATTTATATTTTCCTGCTCCTATATATATATAGTATTATATATATATTTTCCTATTCCTATATTTATAGGAATATATTCATA
The DNA here is from genome assembly GCA_948474755.1 of Ctenosaura bakeri. NCBI lineage: Eukaryota > Metazoa > Chordata > Lepidosauria > Squamata > Iguanidae > Ctenosaura > Ctenosaura bakeri. The sequence continues at coordinate 489,767 of CAOLHI010001232.1, read as the reverse complement.
GGAATCACATTTATATTTTCCTGCTCCTATATATATATAGTATTATATATATATTTTCCTATTCCTATATTTATAGGAATATATTCATAGGAATCACATTTATATTTTCCTACTCCTATATATATATAGTATTATATATATTTTCCTATTCCTATATTTATACGAATTTATGGGAATATATTCATAGGAATCACATTTATATTTTCCTGCTCCTATATATATATAGTATTATATATATATTTTCCTATTCCTATATTTATAGGAATATATTCATAGGAATCACATTTATATTTTCCTACTCCTATATATATATAGTATTATATATATTTTCCTATTCCTATATTTATACGAATTTATGGGAATATATTCATAGGAATCACATTTATATTTTCCTGCTCCTATATATATATAGTATTATATATATATTTTCCTATTCCTATATTTATAGGAATATATTCATAGGAATCACATTTATATTTTCCTGCTCCTATATATATATAGTATTATATATATTTTCCTATTCCTATATTTATACGAATTTATGGGAATATATTCATAGGAATCACATTTATATTTTCCTGCTCCTATATATATATAGTATTATATATATATTTTCCTATTCCTATATTTATAGGAATATATTCATAGGAATCACATTTATATTTTCCTACTCCTATATATATATAGTATTATATATATTTTCCTATTCCTATATTTATACGAATTTATGGGAATATATTCATAGGAATCACATTTACATTTTCCTACTCCTATATATATATAGTATTATATATATTTTCCTATTCCTATATTTATACGAATTTATAGGAATATATTTATAGGGGTTTTCTGGGGCTGAGAGTGTGTGACTTGCCTGGCCGAGCAAAGAGAAACCTGAGCCATAAATGCAACAGGAGACCAAGTGTGGTGTTTTTTTTTCGTTGCCTGCATTTTAATACCATATACGCATATATTTACATATGTATATATTTATATTATCTTACATATGCACACAGAAAAAGAAGCCATTAGTGTTCAGGGGAGGGTCAGCTTTGCTCGTTTGGCTGCGAAGTAGCGGCGCCTCCTTTTTTGGGGGGGGGGTACTTACGGGCGTACCGAAAAATTTGGGAGCGGGAAGGACCGGGAAAAACGGTAGGGCGATGATCCCACCTGTGTCAGCTTCACATTATTATATTATATTATAATATTATATATTATAATAATAATATAATAATATAATAATATTATAATAATAATAAAAGTAATAATTATTTTTGTTCTCCGGCAGTTGTATCGTCTCTGCTGGACCCTCCGCAACCGGACGGAAAAACGGACCGATCTGGACGCCGACGAGACGGCCTCGAAGGAAGCGACCGTCTACGAAGACGGACCTGGTAATGCGTCAGCCTTTCAATTATCGCTTTCTTCGTTAATACCCCTCACATTTGTCCCATTCAAGGGAGGCCTAAATCTAATTCCTCCTCCCAAATAGGATAGAACTAATTCTTCCCTAGGAGGGAAAATGTGAAGGTAACCTGGGTGTTGCATCGGGGTGTGTGTGTGTGTGTGGGGTTCATCCGGTCCGGGTTCTACTCCGAACTTTATAACCCGGGTCCTGTCACCAGCACTCCCACATTTGAATGTGACCCGTTTTCCCCCGCCATTTATCACCGATGCCCGTTCTATCCGACGTCTGGAGCTAATTGGATTTTACGGCTCGGCGAGGCGGCGTCCTTTACGGGGCGCTGGCGTGCACTTTCTCCAAGCACGCCGCCCAGAAGGCGGCCAGGCGGTTGTCCTTGTTGGAACAGAAGTCGGTGAAATCCTTCAGGAGCCGGTCCGCGAACTTCTCGTCCCCCGTCGCGCTGGAGCGCCACGTTTTGGTCAGCATGGTGTTGTAGGCCCAGTTGTAGCCGACGCGCTCCTCGCAGAAGGCGCTCTGGTTGGCGGAGCTGGTGGAGTTGCGCCGCCGCCGCTGCTGGCCGGAAATCTTCCGCTTGGAGTAGGGGAGCTGGAGGAAGACGGTGCCTGGATGCGCAGAACGAGATGTGACCGTTAAAAATAACGAGAAAAAAAATCCAGATTCTCAGTCTCTTGACTGCCTTTCTAGACGTTCGGCGACTCAGATTAAAGCGGATTAAATCTAGGAATCAGGAAGATCTAATTGGATATATTTCCAATTATAATAACTATTAGCCTTAATCGTACTCCATTTCAGAGCCTCCCAGGTCTTATCGGCTGGAGTTTTGGACAATCAATGAATTTCGATTCTGTTCAAGAAACTAGGAATCAGGAAAATATCGGCTTATAAAGTGTCATGGTCCCGTTATCATAGAATCATGGAAACGTAGAGTTGGAGGGGACCCCAGAGGCCATCCAGTCCAACCCCCTGCCATGCAGGAACACCCTCAAAGCACTCCCTTGGACAGATGGACATCCAGCCTCTGCTTAAAAACCTCCAAGGAAGGAGGAGACTCCACCACACTCCATATTCCACTGCCGGACAGCCCTGACCGTCAGGAACTTCTTCCTGAGGTTCAGATGGAATCTACTTCCCTGCAGCTTGAATCCATTGCTTCTTGTCCTGGTCTCTGGAGCAGCAGAAAACAAGTTCTGACCATCAGGAAGTTCTTCCTGAGGTCCAGGTGGAATCTCCTGTCCTGCAGCTTGAATCCATTGCTCCTTGTCCTGGTCTCTGGAGCGGCAGAAAACAAGCTCTGACCATCAGGAAGTTCTTCCTGAGGTTCAGGTGGAATCTCCTTCCCTGCAGCTTGGATCCATTGCTCCTTGTCCTGGTCTCTGGAGCAGCAGAAAACAAGCTCTGACCATCAGGAAGTTCTTCCTGAGGTTCAGGTGGGAACTCCTGTCCTCCAGCTTGGATCCATTGCTCCTTGTCCTGCTCTCTGGAGCAGCAGAAAAGAAGTTCTGACCATCAGGAAGTTCTTCCTGAGGTTCAGGTGGGAACTCCTGTCCTCCAGCTTGGATCCATTGCTCCTTGTCCTGGTCTCTGGAGCAGCAGAAAACAAGCTCTGACCATCAGGAAGTTCTTCCTGAGGTTCAGGTGGGATCTCCTGTCCTCCAGCTTGGATCCATTGCTCCTTGTCCTGGTCTCTGGAGCAGCAGAAAACAAGCTCTGACCATCAGGAAGTTCTTCCTGAGGTTCAGGTGGGATCTCCTTTCCTGCAGCTTGGATCCATTGCTCCTCGTCCTGGTCTCTGGAGCAGCAGAAAACAAGCCCTCTCCCTCCTCTACGTGGCATCCCTTCAAATACTTAAACATGGCTATAATCATGTCTCCCATTTTTCAGCAACCCGTTTCTCCTGTTTTTTATGCAACCCGTTTCTCCCGTTTTTTAAACGATCTATTATTTCAACGGGAACAAGAACTACGTCTCTCCTCCGCTCCCGTCCATCTCGCCATTATTAGACCCAATCCACAATTTTGCCACGGAAAATGGGGGGGGCGGCATCGTTATTGCGTGTCACACGGGCGTAATTCATTGGGAACAACTTGAAGGAACACAACGCCAACAACCGTAGGATTTTAGAATTTAGAATAAATTAAAAAGCTAATTAAATTAAATTAATTTAATTAACTAAATTTAATTTAATTCTAAGATTCAAAAAATCCCCTCTAAATATGTGAATGCATACAAAAGTTTTACGCATAGAATAAATTTAGAGTAAAACTTTTGTATGCATTCACATATTTAGAGGGGATTTTTTGTGCAATTTCGGTGCAAAAACTGCTAGAAAATTGTGCCGGAAAAGTTTTCAAAAGCCGGGAGAGGGTTGAGGGACGGGTGGGAGGTGATGATTTTTGGCAACCCCCTTTTCCGGCGCTGAACGCGGTGCTCACCTGTGACGTGGATATACTGGGGCTTGTTATCCGAAGGGAAGTTGAAGGCCGAGGCGGAGTATTTGTCTTGGACGAACCCGAACCTGGAGCGGAACAAAGACGTTGAAACGAGAATAACGGTGGGGTCCCGACATTTAGGAGTCCCGATAGGGCCCGCACCGAGCCCCCGAAAAGCCCTCCGCCTTCCGCTCACCTGTGGGCAATCACCTCCTGAAGCAGGTGCATCCGGTCCCAGTAGGTCTCGGGTTCGAATCCTTGGAGGAAGGAGAGAGAGGAGTCAGGTGGACGAGGACAACCTGCATGACCCATTTGCAACAGCCATTCTGGAATTTACCGTCGAAAAGGTGCTCGCTCCCCTCCTTCTGCAGACAGCCGATGTTGAGCGGGATGAAGAGCTGCGCCCGGAGGGGGTCCCCGTACAGGAAGCTGGGCAAGGCGAAGGGGCCCTCGAGGACGGGGACCAGCAGGAAGCCGCAGGAGGTGGCTTTCCGGTGCCAGCCCTGGACCTGCGAGGAAAGGGATTGGGGGGAAAGGGGGTGGGAGATCTCCCCCGTAATTTGGAGAGCCCGTCCCTTCCTCGTGACCCTCAAACCCCCGTTTAAATTCAGCGGGACGGAGAGGAAAGAGGAAGCTCGTCTCGTTTCCTGGAAAAGGAAATTCCATACCCTTGGAGCAGCCACCGATGAGGCCCCGTCTCTCGTTTCTTGACGAGATGCCCCCCCCAGCAGGCCCAGCAATGAACGAGACAGCTTAACATTCCTCATCCTCAGAGAGGGAAACTTGACGCATTGGACATGATGCTCAACGTTGCGGATCCAGAGGCCACACGTACGGAGGACCCACCCTACGTCTCCCCGCCAAGGATCTCACCATCTCGAAAAGCACGGCCGCCGTGACCGCCATCCAGTGCAGCTTGATCTCGAACGCAGCACTGAGGGAGAAATTGCCGTGGTAGTAACAGCTGCACCACTCCAAGCGGTCCGTCCGGTTGTTGATGTCCACGTCCAAGGTTACCGTTCGTTGTTCCGGCACCGTGGCAGCTGCCAGGAGAAAGGAGATCAGAAACGGGGTGAAAAGAAAGAGAGACGATGGGAGAAAAGTGTCAGAGATTAACCACCATGAGAGCGGAGACTTCTCCGGGACACGTGGCTGGATAGCAGTACGTGTGGAAGGGATCTAGGAGTCTTCATAGACCACAAGCTGGACATGAGCCAGCAGTGTGATGCGGCAGCCAAGAAAGCCAATGCGATTCTCGGCTGCATCAATAGGAGTCTGGTGTCTAGATCGAGGGAGGTACTGGTACCACTCTACTCTGCTTTGGTTAGACCCCATCTTGAATACTGTGTCCAGTTCTGGGCACCCCAATTCAAGAAGGATATTGACAAGCTGGAGCAAGTCCAGAGGAGGGCGACCTGGAGAGGCCTGGAACCTATGAAGCCCTATGAGGACAGACTTAGAGAGCATGTTTAGTCTGCAGAAGAGAAAAAACATGAGAGCCATGTTTAAATATTTGAAGGGATGTCATGTTGAAGATGGAGCAAGCTTGTTTTCTGCTGCTCCAGAGACCAGGACAAGGAGCAACGGATTCAAGCTGCAGGAAAGGAGATTCCACCTGAACCTCGGGAGGAACTTCCTGACAGTCAGGGCTGTCCGGTAGTGGAAAATGGAGTCTGGTGGGGTCTCCTTCCTTGGAGGTTTTTAAGGAGAGGCTGGAGGGCCATCTGTCGGGAGTGCTTTGAGGGTGTTCCTGCATGGCAGGGGGTTGGACTGGATGGCCCCTGGGGTCTCTTCCAACTCTACATTTCTATGATTCTATGATTTTATGATTCTGTTACACCCCAAAATACACAAAATCTGGTGGCCATTTCAGAAGTGCCCGTCTGTCCCACTCCGATCTCCAAGCACCCCCCTTTTACCCAGCAGAGCTGCGGCCTGGCTCCGACCCCCAAAACTGCGGCTGAAGGAGCTGTGCCTGCTGGCGTAGGAAGCCGGACGACTGGGCAGCCACGGGAGGAGGAAGGCCGGGATTTCGGAGTGAAGGAGCTCTTCCGTAACGAAGGCCACCTCGAACCATTTCCGCTGGAAGGCGGAGAAGTCGTCCTTGGCGGCCGTGTGCCACAGGGAGGGCTGCTGGATCCCCACTGGGGAGAGAAGGAGAAACGGCGAACTCAGTACCGTTATCCCGTTCCTTATCCGCGGCGAATACATTCCAAGAACCCCGAAAAACGCGGATAGGGTTTGATTCGATCTCGCTACTCGGAATGCCGTGCGACTTAAAGCATCCGCCCAGGGACGGGAGACAGAGGTTGTTGTTTGTGGCACCCTCACCTTGTTCTTGCTCTTTGTCCTCGACGATCCTGTAGAAGTAAAACCCGTAGATGAAAGTGCGCAGGGTCTCTCCGGAGGCGTGCATGATCAGCTGCTCATCCAGCATTTTCTGAAATTGAAGACACAAGATAAAAATAAGTTTTTAAAGGAAATGAAATAAGGAACAGCTCTTCCCTCAGTGCAACGGGGACAGATAAATTAATTAAGAATTAATTAAACAGGAAGGAATTGCAGACGGAGGTATCTTCTAAATAAAGGTACAGGAGCCCCCGAAAGCCCTCCTAGCAGGCAGCCAGCCTACAATAGTTATTATTGATTTTGTACTTCACTGATGCAGGGATAGAGATTAAATCTGAGCAAGACAGCTACATGGTCACAGGAAAATTGACTAGAGGAGAATTCCATTCTTTCCAGCTCAAAATTTATTATATTTTTAATGCAAAGTGGTTGCTATAACACAATACTGTGTTTCTGCATCTGTCCCCATGCTGATGCTGTTAGAAAAACTTCCAGCTAGACAGAGAACAAGAAGGAAAAGCGGCGCTAGGTGGTCCCTGCAAAAGGCTTTGATAACCTAACTTGGTTATGTTCCAGAACAAATCAGGGTTTATTGTCCCTCTTGGTCAGGAGCTTCTCCTCACCTGCATGATGTCAATAGCCATGGCTTGGGTTTGGACCCCTTCCACCATGTTGACGAGCCAGTGGACCACCTCTGCACTGATGAAGCAAGAAGGAGACAAGCCCTTCTGTTCGGTGAGGAGCTGGATTCCCATCCTGAGAAGACAGGAAGCAGATAAATAAAGAAGCAATAGGGACATTTTCCTTGGATGTCCACCCATGCTCTTCCTTGGATGTTCACCCATGTTCACCCATGCTCTTCTACCAAACTCCATCTGATTTAGAAGGACACCCGGAAATGGACTGTCTGCCCACTAAGGCTGAGTTAGGAGCTTCTGGAAAGATACAGATGTGGCTAAAAAATGGCTGGGTTCCCAACACGGGAAGCTGGTAAATAAAGAGGCAATAGGGACTTAATGGTGCCGTTTTCCTTGGATGTTCACCCATGATCTTCTACCAAACTCCATCTGATTTAGAAGGACACGTGGCAATGGACTGTCTGCCCACTCAGGTTGAGTTAGGAGCTTCTGGAAAGATACAGATGTGGCTAAAAAATGGCTGGGTTCCCAACATGGGAAGCTGGTAAAGAGGCAACAGGGACTTAATGGTGCCATTTTCCTTGGATGTTCACCCATGATCTTCTACCAAACTCCATCTGATTTAGAAGGACACGTGGAAATGGACTGTCTGCCCACTCAGGTTGAGTTAGGAACTTCTGGAAAGATACAGATTGGGCTAAAAAATGGCTGGGTTCCCAACACGGGAAGCTGGTAAATAAAGAGGCAATAGGGATTCACAGGATCCTTAACCCCTTGGTATAAAGACACCAGGGTTGAGAACCACGCCTGTTTCACCCCTTCTTACTTACGTGGGGTGCTTCATGGCTTCAAGGATCTCCATCAGCGTAGACGATGAGGTCAGGGAACTGGCAGACAAGGTTTGAGAGCTGAAAAATTGGATTTCGGAGAAAATACATTGATTCCCTGCTCGGCTACAGAAACCCGCTGACCTCGGATACGTCACGTACTACCAGCCCCAGAAAACCCCGTGATAGTTTCACAATACGGTTGCCGTAAGTCAGACACAACTGTTTTCTATTTTTCCTGAAATAGCGGTGTCTCCTCCTCCTCCTCCTCACCTGTTGTCCGTGGAACCGGAGGCCACGGAGGCCTGATCCGCGGCGACGTTCTGGGAGCTGCCCAGCAACTGACTGATGCTCCGTTCCACAGACTGGCTTCCGGCGCTAACAGAAGCGCTGCTTTCAAAGGTGGCCGCCGCCGTCTGATCAATCGAGACCTTGAAAAGAGCGGGAGGGTGGCGTGAGACAATCGGGACGTTCTCGTGTGTCTCTGGAACATTTCCAAACTTAAGGCGACCCTACGCTGAGCCTATCACTGGTGTCCCGAGCCTGTCCTAGCTCGCTGCGGATGCGGATGGCGCTGCTGCCACTGAGGGGTCTCGGACGCTCCGGCCGTGCCCGCTACCGACGCGGGTGGCGCCGCCGGCGCAGAGGGGACCTCGGACACTCCAGCCGCGCCCGCTGCTGACAACTGGGGTTTTCTGGGGCTGAGAGTGTGTGCACATTCCGCATATTAAATTGCAGCAATAGAAACCTGGTTGTTTTTGGAGTCGGCGCGGTATAAATGCTGGACGAAGACTCCTCTACGAGACCAAGGCTCAAACCCCTCCCTCAGCCACGGAAACCCACCGGGCGACCTTGAGCCAGTCACACTCTCTCGGCCCCAGAGGAACGGCATGGTGGCAGGCCCCCCTCTGAACAAATATTGCAAGAAAACCCCATTTGAAGGTATGCTCCCGCAGCTACAAGAAAGATACGATAAAACCGTTACAGATTTTTATCCCCGTTCGCTCTGCCTCCGTCCTGCCTACACGCAACAGATCTCTGTGGGATTTCTGGCTGGTGGTGCCTCGCCGCCCCCACGTGGCTCCTCGCCACGAGGCCCTCTTTGCCGCCGGGAAGGACAAAAGCTTGGCACGGGGTTGCTCCCAGCTGCCTCCCGACAACCTCCTCCTCCTCCTCCGCCAAACTGGAGCGAACAGCTTGGAGGGCGACTCAGCCGGGTGCTCCGTGCTCCCCACTCGCCCCTTTATGGAGTAATTCCAGATCCCTTTGCTCTGTTTTCCCACTCACAGCACGTAGAACCCTAGCAGCTCAAATACGGGTTTGATTATCCCTTATCCAGAGGCCCGACATGCTACAAAACCCAAAACTTTTGAAAAACAAAACTTGGTGGGTTTTTTTCCACCCCGTAGGAAATCACGGAGCGAATTACAGAGGCTCGCTTAAGACCGTGCGGATGCAAAACCTGGCTGTTTGGGTACTTTTTTTTGTCGGGTAACCCTCTGTATTTCAGTATGGGACATGTAGTAGTAGTAGTTAATTAGCTGCTTGCTTGCAACCAAGGATGGGAACCAGAGACCGTTAGGTAAACAAAGCCAGGAATGCGGCGCTGATAAGAACTACCAGCCAAAGCCCTTTTGCTGTCGGAAGAGAAACTTTTGCTTCTGACCTTTAGTTTTTGCTAATTGCTTTCAGTTCATGCACTGAAGTCCTGTACAACGAATCACACTCCTAATAGATCATAGGGAAATGGGGAGAAAAGTTGGAGGAAGACCCCAAGGAGGACTCATGAGTTCAGACCCCCTGCCGTGCAGGAACACCCTCAAAGCACTCCCGACAGATGGCCATCCAGCCTCTGCTTAGAAACCTCCAAGGAAGGAGACTCATAGAGATGGAGGAGACCCCAGGGGCCATCCAGTCCAACCCCCTGCCGTGCAGGAACACCCTCAAAGCACTCCGACAGATGGACATCCAGCCTCTGCTCAAAAACCTCCAAGGAAGGAGACTCATAGAGTTGGAAGAGACCCCAGAGGCCATCCAGTCCAACCCCCTGCCGTGCAGGAACACCCTCAAAGCACTCCCGACAGATGGCCATCCAGCCTCTGCTCAAAAACCTCCAAGGAAGGAGACTCCACTACACTCCGAGGCAACAGATTCCACTGCCGGACAGCCCTGACCATCAGGAAGTTCTTCCTGAGGTTCAGGTGGAATCTCCTTTCCTGCAGCTTGAATCCATTGCTCCTTGTCCTGGTCTCTGGAGCAGCAGAAAACAAGCCCTCTCCGTCCTCTATGTGGCATCCCTTCAAATATTTAATTATTTAAATAAATAAAATAAAATTTATAAAGAAATTCTATTTGTACAATATATGGGAGATTTTAGAAAGACTTTGCACCTTCCAATCATATTTTCTCTACTAAAATTTGGAGATGCGCCTTTGTAAAAATCCCTGTAGGCTGACCTTCGAACATCTGCCTTTAAGGAGGTAGTACGGCGGAGGTAAGCGTTACAGGTAAATGAGCCTCTTATTCACCTGTGAAAAGAGTATTTTATTTTTATTTTTTTTTACCTTACGTGGACTGTCCACGTAAGTGGAAGTCATGGTCATGATGTTGCTACTTTCCGGGACAACGGAGTTCTTTGTGGTGAGGACACCCGCTTGAGTACTCACTCAACGACCTAGAAAAAGACACAGAAAAATCTCTTTTGCTCTGCATTGTTATAAAAAAAAAATATCCTACCGTCTTTATTCTAGAAATGTTACCCTGATTCTGGACTAATTATGTCTGTGATTGGCCGTTACGGAATAGGAATGAACGTTAGACTGGGTTGATTTTCGGGGATGAGCCGATACGGGTCTCCCGACGTTTTAAATACTTGCGATCTAACACCAAATTTTGGGAACCGGAGTTTTTTTTTTTGGACGTACGAATAACACGTTCAGGAGGCGCGCGCGTTTCCGACGGGGCCCAGAAAGTGTTTCTACGCGTTTTACGACGGGGCGTTGATTTCCGTCGCATTCAAAACAACGCAAGACAAATGTCTTAAGAGGAAAGGACTTTTCCCCCCTCCCAGGACCCTATAGGGTTTTCAAGACCTTTTCCAGAAGGGAGAAGGGGGGTTTCCAGGCCCTATTCAGAAAAAAGGGTTTCTCCCAGACCCTATAAGGTCCCCCCCCCAAATGCTATCCAGAAAGGATTTCCCTCCCCCAGACCCCATCCAGAGAGGACTCTCCCCCTCGCCCCCGCAAGGTCCTATCCAAAAAGGTGGGCTTCCGGACCTCATCGGGAAAGCAGGGGGTTTCCTAGACCCTATACAGAAAGAGAGGTTTCCAGAGTGTATCCAGAAAAAAAGAGGGGGTCCAGGAAAGGGGGATTTACAGCCCCTATTTGGAAAGGGTGGGTTTTTCTAGGACCTACTTGGAAAGGGGGATTTATAGCCCCTATTCAGAATGGGGGATTATTAACCCCTATTTGGAAAGGGGGATTTATAGCCCCTACTTGGAAAGGGTGGGTTTTTCCAGGCCCTATTTGGGAAGTGGGATTTATAGCCCCTATTTGGAAAGGGGGATTTATAGCCCCTACTTGGAAAGGGTGGGTTTTCAGGACCTCTCGGGAAAGGGGGATTTTCCTAGGCCCTATTGGAAAGGAGGTTTCCAGAGTGTATCCAGAAAAAGGGGAGGTTTTCAGGCCCTATGTGGAAGGGGATTTATAGCCCCTATTTGGAAAGGGGGATTATTAACCCCTTTTGGAAAGGGGATTTATAGCCCCTACTTGGAAAGGGTGGGTTTTTCAAGGCCCTACTTTGGGGAAAAGGGGGATTATAGCCCCTATTTGGAAAGGGGGATTATTAACCCCTATTTGGAAAGTGGGATTTATAGCCCCTACTTGGAAAGAGGGGGGTTTTTCAAGGGGCCCCATTTGGGAAGTGGGATTTATAGCCCCTATTTGGAAAGGGGGATTATTAACCCCTATTTGGAAAGGGGGATTTATAGCCCCTACTTGGAAAGGGTGGGTTTTTCAAGGCCCTATTTGGGAAGTGGGATTTATAGCCCCTATTTGGAAAGGGGGATTATTAACCCCTACTTGGAAAGTGGGATTTATAGCCCCTATTTGGAAAAGGTGGGATTTTCAGGGCCCTATTGGAAAGGGGATTTATAGCCCCTATTTGGAAGGGGGATTATTAACCCCTACTTGGAAAGTGGGATTTATAGCCCCTACTTGGAAAGGGTGGGTTTTTCCCAGGGCCCTATGTGGAAAGGGGGATTATTAACCCCTATTTGGAAAAACAACGGGAAGACAAATGTCTTAAGAGAGAGAATTTCACAGGTCAACCTGTTCTTTGTGCACAACGGCGAACCCTTTGATTGTCTGCCTCTAAGAAATTGTGGCTCGCGCCAAAAGATACGGGAGAGATCACAACATCGGAGCGTCGCGATGCGTAACTTGGACGCACGCGGAGACGCTTCCGTGTCCCTCGGCATTGGGACAGTGTTGACGACTCACTTTTGGGTGGCTTCCATCTCCAACAGAGCCGAGAGGGCGGAGGTCCCCTTCTTGCCAAGATTCGGGGGGCGCCAGGCGGCTCCAGAGGATGAGTTGCCGAAACCGGTGGCCCCGTCACTTGCAAACCTTTCATAGCGGGTCCTTTCTAAACGGGACCAACAAGACCCGGAAAAAGAGATGAAAAATCAACTAGTAAGTAGACGAACGCAGAAGGCGAACCAGAGCAACGCTTACTAGGTTGATTCTCAATATCTTTATCAAATATAACATTAATTAAAATTTACAAGTCCTCTATTTTTCCAGATCTTATTTCTTCTCTAGGTCTTGTTTTCATTGCAACTACAGTAGAGTCCCGTTTATCCGATGCTCAGTTATCCGACCATCCCGATTAACCGACGTTGTGACGGCCTGGGGGCATGGCTGTGGGCATTTCCGCGCCCCCAGATATGCCCCGACATGCCCCAACACGCCCCCAGGCCCATCCCGGCATGCCCCCGGCACCCCCCCAGGCCCACCCTGGCACGCCCCCGGCACGCCCCCAAAATGGTGGCCACCACGGGCATCCGGGTAATCTGACCCTTTCAGTTATCTGATGCTGTGGCCACCTGTTTGGGTCAGATAACCAGGACTCTACTGTATGTCTATCTATTACCGTAAACACACCCTCTAATTCTCCCAGGGCCGTGAGAATTATAACGGGGTATCAAACTGGTATAATCGTAGAGTGCAGATACATGCCAAAAACGGCGTATCTGTGAAATTTCTACCAAAGTTGGGCTGGAAATCAGGGAAAGGCAGCAGAGCGCTATACTGGGTGGTCCCTCTAACTCACCCGGATCATCCGGTCCGATCGGTGGCGCCTCCGGATGCGGTTCAGCCCCTCCACGAACCGGATGAAGCCGTCCAAGAGCTGCCACTCCTCCTCGTCCGAGCGGGCCTTGTCCCCGTACACGTCGCAGTGGGCCTCCCCTTCCATGATGCGCTTGGTGGCGCTGACGCAAGCCGGCAGGAGCAGGAAACGAGTGCGCCAGAATTTCAGGGACTCGATCAGACTGCGCAGACAGAGAGGGGAAGAGGAAGCCGACAGCTGTTGGTGCCGTGCGTCTTCTGACTTTGTTATCACTAATTGCCACCAAAAATCCAATTCTTTCCCAATTCTTTTTGTTACAGACGTGCTGCTCTAACCCTACACTGGAAATCTCTTTCTCCAGTCCTTCTCCATTTCTCCAGTCTTTCTCCATCATCTTCCCAATGCTGATGTGGCTAAAAAACCTCTAGCTAGATGGAGGATGAGGAGGAAAAAACGGCTGGGCAAGCGAGATTCTGTTAACCAAGCTCGTAAAACTCTAATTATACTAATGAAAACAAAGATGCTGTCTCGATACATACTCTCATTAAGACCACTGGTTTAATATACAGTAGAGTCCCAGTTATCCGACGCAAACAGGCGGCCGCAGCATCGGATAACTGAAAAGGTCGGATTACCCGGACTCCCGTGGCAGCCGCCATTTTGGGGGCGTGTCGGGGTGTCAGGGCGTGTCTGGGGGCGCGGAAATGCCCACAGCCACGCCCCCAGGCCTTCGCGGCGCCGGTTAATCCGGAGTGCCGGATTACCGAGCGTCGGATAACTGGGACTCTACCGTACTGTCTTATTTAACGGCCCACTCCAATAGCTTAAGTTTCTCGAATATGCGTTGGAAACCCAAGAACGATCCTATTCTCGGCAGATCAGGGTAGAAAAGTGAAAGGAAAAAGGGAGGAGAGGAGAGAAATCGCAGAAACTGGGCTGACCTGAAATCTTCTGAACCCGCAGAGCAGATATACTGGTCAAGGTAATTCCACTTATAATCCTCTAACCTCTCGTGCGAGAACTCGACCCAGCAAAGGAAAAACTCCGAGTCGGAATGGGAAGGGCAGAGGCTGTAGGTGTAGTTGATCTGGGCAGACTCGCACGGGTACCTAAAAAAAAATATATATATATTGGAGAAAACTTTTGTAACCCGGACCCGTAACCTTTCGGGAGCAGAGCGAGTGTCCGTAAACATATCAAAAGGTTAGTCTGTGTTTTAGGGAAGATCGGAGCAAACTTCTGCAGCCGTAACCTTTCGAAAGCAGGGCGAGTGGCTGTTAAGGATCAAATCATAAATACGACGCGGGCTCTAGGAAACAAGGAGCCATCTTTAAATTTTGGAAAGCATGTCGTAATGCGGACGACAGAGCAATCGTGCTTTCTAGAGGTTGGGTGGATAAGAGCTGAACGGATGGATTCTAAAATGGCAAGATCAACTAATCTTAGAATCATAGAATCATAGAAATGTAGAGTTGGACCCCAGAGGCCATCCAGTCCAACCCCCTGCCATGCAGGAACACCCTCAAAGCACTCCCAACAGATGGCCATCCAGCCTCTGGTTAAAAACCTCCAAGGAAGGAGACTCCACCACACTCCATTGAGGCAGCAGATTCCACTGCCGGACAGCCCTGACCATCAGGAAGTTCTTCCTGAGGTCCAGGGGGAATCTCCTTTCCTGCAGCTTGAATCCATTGCTCCTTGTCCTGGTCTCTGGAGCAGCAGAAAACAAGCTCTGACCATCAAGGAAGTTCTTCCTGAGGTTCAGACGGAATCTCCTTTCCTGCAGCTTGAATCCATTGCTCCTTGTCCTGGTCTCTGGAGCAGCAGAAAACAAGCTCTGACCATCAAGGAAGTTCTTCCTGAGGGTCAGGTGGAATCTCCTTTCCTGCAGCTTGAATTCATTGCTCCTTGTCCTGGTCTCTGGAGCAGCAGAAAACAAGCCCTCTCCTTCCTCTACGTGGCATCCCTTCAAAATCTTTAGAAAATCTTCCCGGAAGAAAGAGCAGTTCAATAGCACAACGGATACCGTTGGAAGTTAACAGACTTTCATTTAAGGAGGTTTTAGAAACTGTATGGACACCTTTATCGGGAACATCTTTAATTATAGATTTCCCACGTTTGTCATCACGGGATGGGATTTGCGGGTCCCTTCGAACTCAGGACCAAGTTCACAAACGCTTGGGGAACAACCTGCCTGTGATGTGCTTGAAAATGATACTCACTTGGGCAAATATCGGGTGACTGTAATGATTTTGTCCTTCAGCGTCACCTTGTGAAACGTCCGTCCCATGCTCAACCAGTATTGATCCTCTTCCTCCGGGCGGTTTCGGGAGACGAGGCCTAGTCACAACAACAACACAGACAAACAGACAAACACACAAAGAGATTATGTACAACAGAATTCACCAAATAGGAATAATTTTGTTTCCTTTGCTTATAAAAATTTTGCAAAATTTTGCTTTGGAAGTCGGAGGAGACCACAAGGGCCTTTGCAATGCACGTAGACCAAAATTCAAAATGACCTGGATAGGTTGGAGAGCTGGGCCAGGGCGAACAAAATGAAATTCAGCAGAGAGAAGTGGAAGGTCCTACACTTGGGTAGAAAGAATGGAATACAGAAATATAGGATGGGGGACACGTGGCTGGATAGCAGGACATGTGAAAGGGATCTGGGAGTCTTCATAGACCACAAGCTGAACATGAGCCAGCAGTGTGATGCAGCAGCCAGGAAAGCCAATGCAATTCTCAGCTGCATCAATAGGAACCTGGTGTCTAGATTGAGGGAGGTACTGGTACCACTCTACTCTGTGCTGGTTAGACCCCATCTTGAGTACTGTGTCCAGTTCTGGGCACCCCAATTCAAGAAGGATATTGACAAGCTGGAGCAAGGCCAGAGGAGGGCGACCCAAATGGTGAGAGGCCTGGAAGCTATGAAGCCCTATGAGGATAGGCTTAGAGAGCTGGGGATGTTTAGTCTGCAGAAGAGAAGGTTAAGAGGGGACATGATAGCCATGTTTAAGTATCTGAAAGGATGCCATGTAGAGGAGGGAGAGGGCTTGTTTTCTGCTGTTCCAGAGACCAGGACAAGGAGCAATGGATTCAAGCTGCAGGAAAGGAGATCCCACCTGACCCTCAGGAAGAACTTCCTGACAGTCAGGGCTCTCCGGCAGTGGAATCTGCTGCCTCCATGGGGTGTGGTGGGGTCTCCTTCCTTGGAGGTTTTTGAGCAGAGGCTGGAGGCCATCTGTCCAAGGGAGTGCTTTGAGGGTGTTCCTGCATGGCAGAAGGGGGTTGGACTGGATGGCCCCTGGGGGTCTCTTCCAACTCCACATTTCTATGATTCTAGACGATGCGGCTTTCTCACCTCGGCTGTATAAGGGGCTGCTGCTAAGCGGCGGCTGGACAGCAGCGGCCGGTTTCTGCGGCTTGCTTTGCACGATGAGCTGGTAGCCCTGCATCAGCCTCTGGCAGATGAATTCTTCAAAGACTTGCTGGGCCGTCATCTGCACACCTTCCTCGTCCCTCCTGCAAAAGGGGCAACTATTTGGGGGAATCGTCACACAGAGGCAAGCGGTTTCGTAGCAGAGGATGCTATAATGTCTTCCTTGATTACCCAACAGGTAAGGAACCGGAGTATTGTCAGAAAACAGAACTGGTCAAAAAGCAGAAGCCGTGCGGGGAATTAACGGCGGCTCGTTGGGATCGACCAACCACTCCTGGCCTGGAAAATCTGTCGGCTGGGCACCTTGCTTTGGAAATGGTCCCAAGCCCGTCTCCGTAGACAAGAAGAACTAACGAGAGTCTGCTGTTTTGACGTTGCAAATTAATTTTCATTAATTTGACAAGGAATCCACTCTTTCGGTAGGCAAGACTTGGGATTGCACCCGCATGTGAGCCATCTCAGGACAGCCTCCGTATGATCATTTTAAAAAACAATGGGAAGGTTTAATTACATATTTTGATGAGAAACGGGGGAATCCCTTCGTCAGAGCTTTTAGAAATTAAGACAGAGTTATACTTTTACTGAAGTTAATCCTGCATTTCTCTTGTTTAATTTGTGTATAGAGTATGCTATCTTTTTATCTGCTGTTACATTTACAATTTGTGTAGGTGTTACCTCCAATAATTGTTATCTACTACGTAAACATGATAATAATATTATATAATAGAGGAGCGAGAGGGCTTGTTTTCTGCTGCTCCAGAGACCAGGACGAGGAGCAATGGATTCAAGCTGCAGGAAAGGAGATTCCACCTGAACCTCAGGAAGAACTTCCTGACAGTCAGGGCTGTCCGGCAGTGGAATCTGCTGCCTGCGAGTGTGGTGGAGTCTCCTTCCTTGGAGGTTTTTAAGCAGAGGCTGGATGGCCATCTGTCCAAGGGAGTGCTTTGAGGGTGTTCCTGCATGGCAGGGGGTTGGACTGGATGGCCCCTGGGGGTCTCTTCCAACTCTACATTTCTATGATTCTACGATTCTATGAAAACATGGAAAAAATGGCTCTCCATATCCACAGGTTCGGTCTCCCCGGATTCAACACAAACTACTAAGTACACAGACATTCCTAAATAATGGTGAATAAAATACAGCTCTCCGAGACCGCAAACTTTCTCCCGCGTATTTTTAAAAACAGGTATCTTGCCTTTCCAGATCTGCTTCCGGGAGGAGATCGTAACAGCCCTCGGTATAGTCGTTCTGCAGGCTCTGGCGGTCCGGGAAGTAGTCCGTAGTGAGCGGGAGGCACGCCGGGGTAGTGAGTGACTTCCAGTCCACCCCAACTGTGCAACAGAAGCCTGGAACTATGGGGGGAGCAGACAGGGTCAGCAGAACTGCCTCGATTCATCATGGGGGGGCGGACGGAGATCATAGGGGGGCGGACGGAGAGCGTGGCGGGGGCGGGTGTCGGCGGGGCGTGGGTGAGAGTACGGGGGGTAGCAGCCAACGGGAGGAAAGCGGGGAGAGGGGCCGCAGAAGCCGGCGGGGACGGTTTTTCAAAAGAGGATATTGCGTGTGTGGGGTAACGAAAAATGGCCAAGGAAACGAAATGAGAACGGGATGGGGGGGAAGGAAGAGATAAGGTAGGGCGGGAAGGAAAAGAAAGACAGAGTTTGTTAAAATAACGCAGTGCCCCCATGCCAATTCATTTCCCCCTCATGCAAGCAGGACTATTCAAATGTATTTAAATCGGGGATGGGCAACCATCGGAGGCTGGGGGGGCCACCGTGGCCTCCCCTGGAAGGCCGCACATCTGGCCGCACCCACTCCTGCAATAAAATACTCAACATTTTTTGCCCCTAGTTGCCCTCCCGGAGATACGGGGGCATTTTCACCAGGGTTTCGGACTCAGGAGAAACCATTTTTTAAAAAATGGGAAGTGTGTGGAACACTTCCTGTTCCCCCCCCCAAAAAAAGGCCATTTCTAGGACTAAACACCATTTGGAGGCAAATTTTTGCTATTTTATTGCAGGAATGGGTGTGGCCAGAGGTGCTTATTTGCATAATTTGCATAAGCTTTGTTTGACCCCTGCTGAAAATGCCCATATTCGAGCCCCCCCAAAATATTTTTGACCCACAAAAACGGCCTTGGGGGGCCGCACTTGGCCCACCCCATTTAAAGCAAACGTTAATAAGTTTCAATTAATCATCCCATTGAATTATTATTCTCCCAGCAGAAGCAGATAAAGAGAAGCTGCAGAATTAAATCCCACCCCCCTTGAAGGAAGCAGAGCGAGCGTCAAAAATCACACGGACGACAGCCAAGAACAAGACGAATAAGGAGCAACACACAATTTTCGAAGCCTTGTGAGTCCATAGAATTAAAACCAAGCCTCCTCTCCCCACGTTGAGCGCCGGAGAAATAGAAGAAGGGGAAACGGGGGACGGAGGGGAGCGAACAGCCCGCGTCCTTTAGCCGAGCAGGAGTACAGCAGTTGCCGCAAGCGACAGGATGAGACGGGAAGAGCAAAACGGGATTTCCTCGGAGTTACGGAAACGGGGAAGAGCAAAAACAGGATTTCCTCGGAGTTACGGAAACGGGGAAGAGCAAAAAACGGGATTTCCTCGGAGTTACAGAAACAGGGAAAAGGAAAACGGGATTTCCTCGGAGTTACGGAAATGGGGAAGAGCAAAAAACGGGATTTCCTTGGAGTTACGGATACGGGGAAAAGGAAAACAGGATTTCCTCGGAGTTACAGAAATGGGAAGAGCAAAAAACGGGATTTCCTCGGAGTTACGGAAACAAGGAAAAGCAAAACGGGATTTCCTCGGAGTCACAGAAACGGGGAAGAGCAAAAAACAAGATTTCCTCGGAGTTACGGAAATGGGGAAGAGCAAAAAATGGGATTTCCTCGGAGTTACGGAAATGGGGGAAACAAGTCCAGAGCTGTTCTCCTTTCCTAACAAGTTACACTTCCAGGGAATTTCGGGCATGAATCAATATATCTTGTTTAAATTTACACTGGTTTGGTGACCCTTAGAAGTGGGTCTCGTTTCCATCCTCCCCACACTACCCAAATTCTTCTGCAATTCTCTGTATTCTCCCCCCAGAATACTCTTTCCCACTGCACTTACTCGGATCCGGAGAGTTGGAGACCGTACCATCCATGGAGTCCTTGGTTTGGGTCCGGGCGTCCGTGCCTGTGAGGAGTGGGAACAGTTTTTCACTATTAAAGCTGTGGTGGGGAGAAAGGGCTTTTGGGGGGCCCTCAACACCTGCCCTGGATGTTCTGATAACCCAGACCCAAGCCATGTAACTTTTCAATCTTCCTTGTTTTTGCAAAACACAACCCCGCCATGAGTTTATCCATACCATGGCTGCCCATCAGCTGGTGAGGATAATCTTCCATCCCGCCGAAGCTCGAGAAGGAAGTCGTGTCGTCTGGATGGCGGGAAGCTCCGTGCCTGAAAAAACGTAGAAGAAACTATGCAGGATCTATAGGACTAATTTATTTTCGTGTAAGATCTCATGGGTAATGTATCGGTTCGGAGTCAAACTAGCCAAGAAAAGTGAATGCAATTATTAGTACATTTTCCAATTTTCACATAGCAATCACTTGAACACTGATTAACTTTTCCAACAACTGGTCCAAAAACGCAAAATGCAACATACGGAGGTAAGTGAAATCACATACTGTGATAAATAGATGTCTTTTGCTACGAGTAGAAGCACGCTTTCAAAATACGTGCTAAAGGAATCATCTCGTTTGACGTGGCAGAATGAAAAAAGATATTAAAAGTCTCCAAATATGGAGATTCCAACGAACTACGTCCGTTAATGTATTTTGAAATGGTGATGAGTGGGAGAAGACTTCTTAGGTTGGAACAGATTGACCAAAGATGGGGGTCTCAAGGTCCTTCAGCAAGGACCAAGCTCCCCTTCTGATCTCTGTATACCCCCCCGCTAAGATGTCTTACTTGCCGGCCGCCTCGTGATAGGCGAGCTCCAAGAGTTCAGCCGAGGAGTGGGTCCAGTCCCGCTGTCCACTTCCCTGCATCTCCGCCATGTTCTGGCGAGTCTGGTGGTGGATCTGGATAGCTTCTCCAGAAGGACCTATGCAATCAACTATGGGTGTAAACCTTCATTTATTTACCATCGTTAATTATTTATTCTCGTAGTGTTCCCCGTTTTACATATTAACAACAACGCTCTCGTCCGATATCGCGAGGTCTCAGGATGGCATAAGGGAATTAATAATTTCTGGACTGTTCTACCCACTAAATGAGAGTTTGGCAACCCCCCCCAAAAAAACCTGTAATTGTGTACCTCTGGAAAAGTTATCTTTTTCCCAAAAAGAACTTACAGTAGAGTCCCAGCTATCCGACGCAAATGGGCGGCCACAGCATCGGATAACTGAAAAGGTCGGATTACCCGGACTCCCATGGCGGCCGCCATTTTGGGGGTGTGTCGGGGCGGGTCTGGGGGCGTGTCGGGGCGTGTCTGGGGGGCGCGGAAATGCCCACAGCCACGCCCCCAGGCCGTCGTGGCGCCATTTAATCCGGAGTGCCGGATTACTGAGCGTCAGATAACTGGGACTCTACTGTATTTTCTGGGGGAACCTTCCCTCTCAGCAGGTCTGATTTGGCTGTACAGATATTTAAAAAACCAACTTTGGTCCTCCTCCACCAGCTAAGGACAGACTGCAGCCCAATTTCTTCTCTTGATACCCACGACACACCCAAGAGAGAGGAAATTATAGGGCCACCACGCCAACCCAACTCTTTTCCCTGATCTGGTTTGGACTCTGGGTGCCCGTCTCCCCACCGTTCCCACACACACACATTTTGATATTTGCAGTTTTTCTATTTTTGCCCTGGACTGTTCCGTCAGACCGACTTTATAATTGAGTATATACGATAACGTTGGAAATCCACCCGACAAACAGAGCTCCTTACCCACAGGAAAAGTGTGCACCCAACGCCTGCGGTTAGAGGTGAGTTTCATGGGCATCCGTGAAGGGGCAAAGGGGTTGATCAGCGCCCGTTGTGGGGCGTACCCTCCAGCGGAGCGGAAGTGGAGCATGGACTCCGCACTGCCAACGTGGAATCTTCCGGGCGCGCTGGAGTCCCGCTGCTGAGACTCCAGCATGTTCTCGAGGGTATCTAAAAAAACATAATAACCAAGAACATTCCATTGATTCATCGTTCATTTCCATCTACAAATTCTGGGGTGGCCGCATCGACTATAAAACGAGCTCCAAATATCACGCAGGAAAGTTATGTTTATCTGGCCAATGCATAAAAATTATCGTTTGCATTTCCAAATCTTGAGATAGATGGATTGACGATAAAACGAGTTCCAAAGCTCACGCTGTAACGTTATGCTCATTAGGCCGACCAAAAAGGCAGCAAAATTATCTTGTGCGTTTCCAAATCTCAGGAGAGCCACATTCACCGTAAAACAATCCCCGGTCCGATACCGTGATGCTACTTTCCACAGATCCTCACCTCGGGTGCTGGTGTAGCCCAGCGAGCTACTGACTTCGTACGGCATGTGAAGGTGAGGCCGAGGGATCATCAGGATATTGGAAATCCGGCCCAGGGAGCTGTCGTCCGAGGCCTGGCTCCTCACCTCTTCCGGGAGCAGCGGGCGGCCCGGCACGGACGGGCTGGACGAGACGTCGTAAGAGCTGGAGCTTTTCCGTGGGCGGCTCTCTCGTTCCCGTACGGACCTGCGCGGGGAAAAGGGTTTCTTAAAAGCAGAGCGGTACCAGCGGAGCTTTTCCATGGGCGGCTCTCTCGTTCCCGTACGGACCTGTGCGAAGAAAAGGGTTTCCTAAAAGCAGAGCGGTTACCAGCAGACCTTTTCCGTGGACGGCTCTCTCGTTCCCGTACGGACCTGCGCGAGGAAAAGGGTTTCTTAAAAGCAGAGCGGTACCAGTGGAGCTTTTCCGCGGGCGGCTTTCTCGTTCCCGTACGGACCTGGGCGAGAAAAGGATTTCTTAAAAGCAGAGCAGGACCAGTGGAGCTTTTCCGTGGGCGGCTCTCTCGTTCCCGTACGGACCTGCACGGGGAAAAGGGTTTCTTAAAAGCAGAGCGGTACCAGCGGAGCTTTTCCATGGGCGGCTCTCTCGTTCCCGTACGGACCTGCGCGGGGAAAAGGGTTTCTTAAAAGCAGAGCAGGACCAGTGGAGCTTTTCCGTGGGCGGCTCTCTCGTTCCCGTACGGACCTGCGCGGGGAAAAGGGTTTCTTAAAAGCAGAGCAGGACCAGTGGAGCTTTTCTGTGGGCGGCTCTCTCGTTCCCGTACGGACCTGCGCGGGGAAAAGGGTTTCTTAAAAGCAGAGCGGTACCAGCGGAGCTTTTCCGTGGGCGGCTCTCTCGTTCCCGTACGGACCTGCGCGGGGAAAAGGGTTTCTTAAAAGCAGAGCGGTTACCAGCGGAGCTTTTCCGTGGGCGGCTCTCTCGTTCCCGTACGGACCTGTGCGAAGAAAAGGGTTTCCTAAAAGCAGAGCGGTTACCAGCAGACCTTTTCCGTGGACGGCTCTCTCGTTCCCGTACGGACCTGCGCGGGGAAAAGGGTTTCTTAAAAGCAGAGCGGTACCAGTGGAGCTTTTCCGCGGGCGGCTCTCTCGTTCCCGTACGGACCTGCGCGAGGAAAAGGGTTTCCTAAAAGCAGAGCAGGACCAGTGAGAATCCCTTAACTTTTTTGTTAATCCTTTAATTGTACAACCCTTGGCCCTCGCTGAAGCCCTCTCCGGGTTCCTCAAACCTGCTCAGTTTCCCGTGAAAGCTCGTAGCCACGTATCGAAGAAATATCCAGATTCGCCACGTGGAGGGTCTTGATTTGTTCCTCCTTACCTGAAAGGGGTGCAACGCTGAGCTCTGGAAGGTCCGGGGAGCCTGAAAACTTGGGCGTCGTAGGCGTCGTAATCCACCTGGATGGGAAGCGCGTTCTCCGTTTCCTTCGGCGTGCCCAAGGCTGGAAACAGAACGACATCGTGGTTATTATGGGAACATCACACTAAAAATGGAAGGTTATGGGGAAGGGGGGTCCAGGTCATTGGAGAAATTAGCAGGGCTCAATTTTCACTGTGAAATTCGTGTACGGGGTGAAGTGTGTACGGCGACCGCGACTGCAACGGGCCACGCCGAGGAATTTCCCCACCAAAAACCACATTACATCTGCCGTACGGAGAACTTTAGTTTATCCCCCTTAAATAAAAAAATCAGCAAAATAATTTGGGTCAACAACTCACACGAATCCTTGCTGTTTTTTGCTTTTTCGCTCTGAGGCTACAAAAGAAAACAGAACAAAGAAAAGAAGAGTGGGGTCATCAGCGTTAACGGTTTACAGTCGGCCGTCCGCATTTGCTAGGATTTAGGGGTGCGGGATCCCCATCAAGGTGGGATAATTGCAAATATCAATACATATGTGTGTCTATGGGGAGGTGGTTGAGGTCACCCAGGGTCGAAACCAGGTCAGGGAAAGGGGGGGGGATTGCAGCTTGAATCCATTGCTCCTTGTCCTGGTCTCTGGAGCAGCAGAAAACAAGCTTGCTCCGTCCTCCATCCTTCAAATATTGAAACATGGCTATCATGTCCCCTCTTAGTCATCTCTTCTGCAGACTAAACATGGCCACAGACTTCCTTTCTCTTGCCCACCTCTTTCTTTGGGTATTGGGGGGGCATTGGGAGAAGGTTTGTGCAGCTGAGAAACGGGGTTGCAAGCCATCTTTCGCTGGCGGCGGAGGACCAGAGGTGGGTTTTTAAAGGGTTGCGCAGCCCGAACGAATGCGCCGAGAAGTAACATATCTTCCCTTAATGAAAATAAAACCACGCACGGACTTACCTTTCGGGCAGCCAGCTTGATGCGTGGAGTGAAGCTGTTGCACTGGAGTTGGCTCTTCGAGGTGTAGAAACTGTGGGGAGAAAGGACCTTAAATCTCAACGGGGAGAACTTTCCAACATGGTGGAGCCAACGCAGAAAAGGCCCCGTTTGCACTGTATACATAGAATCATAGAATCATAGAAATGTAGAGTTGGAAGAGACCCCAGGGGCCATCCAGTCCATCCCCCTGCCATGCAGGAACACCCTCAAAGCACTCCCTTGGACAGATGGCCATCCAGCCTCTGCTTGAAAACCTCCAAGGAAGGAGGCTCCACTACACTCCGAGGCAGCATCTTCCACTGCCGGACAGCCCTGACTGTCAGGAGGTTCTTCCTGAGGTTCAGGTGGAATCTCCTTTCCTGCAGCTTGAATCCATTGCTCCTTGTCCTGGTCTCTGGAGCAGCAGAAAACAAGCTTGCTCCATCTTCAGCATGATCTCCCTTCAAATATTTAAACAGGGATATCATATCCCCTCTTGACCTTCTCTTCTGCAGACTAAACATCCCCAGCTCTCTCAGTCTATCCTCATAGGGCTTCATGGCTTCCAGGCCTCTCACCATTTTGGTCGCCCTCCTCTGGACTTGCTCCAGCTTGACCATGTCCTTCTTGAATTGGGGTGCCCAGAACTGGACACAGTATTCAAGATGGGATCTAATCAGAGCAGAGTAGAGCGGTACCAGTACCTCCCTCGATCTAGACACCATACTCCTATTGATGCAGCCGAGAATCGCATTGGCTTTCTTGGCTGCTGCATCACACTGCTGGCTCATGTTCAGCTTGTGGTCTATGAAGACTCCTGGATCCCTTCCACACGTCCTGCTATCCAGCCACGTGTCCCCCGTCCTATATTTCCGTATTCCATTTTTTCTACCTAAGGGTAGGACCTTAGACTTCTCTCTGTTCAATTTCATTTTGTACATTTTGTTCGCCTCGGTCCAGCTCTCCAATCCTTTCCCTGCATGTTTTAAGATGAGAAACATTGTGGGGAAAAGATAAGAGCAAAGGAAAGACCAGAACGGGAGGATCAGGGAAGTGGGGGGCATTTTGGGGGGCGACAACAGAGTGTGTGTGTGAGAGAGAGTTCTTCAAGATAGCAACAAACAGCTTCTTTTTATCCTGGATTGCAATGCACTAGTTGGAGAATTCAACGGAAAGTTACTTTTGTTAGCCCGAGCTGGAAAGAAGAGACACCCAGAAGGAAGAAAATCCCACAAACCAGGACAAAGGGAGGCGTACCTGTGGTTTATCCAGTGGGGTATGTTGTAGTCGTCCCCCAAGCGAGAATCTCCGGGGTTGGAACGATTGTGCAGCTAAGAGTGGGAAAAAAAATATCCATATATTAAATAGAATCCTAAAATTTCGGAGGCTGGAGGGCCGTCTCTCAAAGGCAGGGCTTTGACGGTGTCTTCCCGTTTGGCCGAATGGGGTTGGACTGGATGTCCCTTCGGATCGACCCCTTCTGCTTTCTCGGCACTCTTTGAGGGGAAGCACCAACGAGCCCCGGCACCATTTTCCCACCATAATCTGCACCATAGCAGTGAGAGAAGAAGGAGTCAGTACTTATAATTTTTCCCGAGACGGACTAAACTCTCATCTTTCGAGGGTTGAATTCCTTTTTTTTTCCTTCTCAATCGTGGAAACCCCGTGGATGACCTTGGGCACGTCACACACTCTCAACCCCAGAGAAACCCCGTGATAGGTTCATCTTAGGGTTGCCGTAAAATTAGAAACGACCGACAAAAATAGAATACAGAGGATATATAGGAAGCCTTGCCTTAAAGAGCGGGACGGCATGGAGGGGTTGCTCCCCCATGCAGACGAGATCGACGCCGATCCCTACGGAAACGAAAGAAATCCAAGCACAAGGAGCGCGTTAGAAGTGCAAGAACACTATACGCGGAAGAATCAAGAATACCTCATAGAATCATAGAAATGTGGAGTTGGAAGAGACCCCAGAGGCCATCCAGTCCAACCCCCTGCCATGCAGGAACACCCTCAAATCAATCCCGACAGATGGCCATCCAGCCTCTGCTTAAAAACCTCTAAGGAAGGAGGAGACTCCACCACCCTCCATGGAGGCAACAGATTCCACTACCGGACAGCTCTGACTGTCAAGAAGTTCTTCCTGAGGTTCAGGTGGAATCCCCTTTCCTGCAGCTTGAATCCATTGCTCCTTGTCCTGGTCTCTGGAGCGGCAGAGAACAAGCTTGCTCCATCTTCAGCATGATCTCCCTTCAAATATTTAAACATGGCTCTCATGTCCCCTCTTAACCTCCTCTTCTGTAGACTAAACCTACCCAGCTCTCTAAGTCTGTCCTCATAGGGCTTCATGGCTTCCAGGCCTCTCACCATCTTGGTCGCCCTCCTCTGGACTTGCTCCAGCTTGACCATGTCCTTCTTGAATTGGGGTGGCCAGAACTGGACACAGGATTCAAGATGGGGTCTAACCAAAGCAGAGTAGAGGGGTACCAGGATCTCCCTCGATCTAGACACCAGACTCCTATGGATGCAGCCAAGAATCGCATTGGCTTTCTTGGCTGCCGCATCACACTGCTGGCTCATGTTCAGCTTGTGGTCTATGAAGACTCCTGGATCCCTTTCACACGTCCTGCTACCCAGCCACGTGTCCCCCATCCTATATTTCTGTATTCCATTCTTTCTGCCTAAGTGAAGGATCTTACACTTCTCTCTGTTGGATTTCATTTTGTTCGCCCTGGCCCAGCTCTCCAATCTCTCCAGGTCATTTTGGATTCTGATCCTGTCCTCTGGCGTATTAGCCACCCCTCCCAATTTGGGGTCATCTGCAAATTTGATGAGCATGCCCTCTATTCCTTCCTCCAAGTCGTTGATAAAAATATTGAACAGCACTGGGCCCAGGACAGAACCCTCTGGCACCCCGCTAGTCCCTTCCCTCCAGGACGAAAAGCAGCCATTCGTGGTCACCCTTTGGGTTCGGTCGGTCAGAGGAGCAGTCGTGATAGGAACCGACCCACAGTGAAACACAACAGAACTTTATTAAACCCACGGCAAATAAAAAACAGATTTATTTTTTTTTTACCGTTATCGATCATGCGCTGCTTGGTCAAGATCATGAGGAGACGGTCGACTTCGAAGACGCCCACCCCGGGCGTGATGACCACGGACATCTGCCCCGTCCGGTCAAAGTTTCGGTTGATGTAATGCTTGTCGAAGACTGGACGGAAAGAAGAGAGCCGTGGGTAAGCGTACGGTCGGCCCGCCATGTTTGCTAGGGTTGGGGGCGCACGGCTGCTGTAAAACTCGCAAATATCAAATTGTTTCTGATTTACAGGGATCCTAAAGTGAACCTTTCATGGGGTTTTATGGGGCTGAGAGAGTGTGACATGCCCGAGGTCTCACCCAACGGTTTCTATGGCCGAGCAAAGGAGACTCGAACCCATGTCCCAGGGTCGTAGTAGTCTGTCGCTACAGCATGCTGGCCCTACTCACCGTTAAAGGACAAATTGATCGCCTCCAGATAATTTCCTTGGGCCGAAGTCGAATTATATCCCAGAGGAAACCCCTCTAAGAGAGGATAATTACAAAAAAAGAGAGAGAAAATTAGAAATAAATTGTTATATTTTAGCTCCAATCCCATGAGACAAATATACATATTTATGATATTTAATGTACTTATTAAACTTTTTGTAGTGTTTCACGCTTATGGTGACCTTATCACAAAATTTCCTTGGCTAGACTTGTTCAGAGAAGGGGCTTCCCTTTGCCTTCTTCTGAGACTGAGAGAGTGTGACTCCGTGGGAAGGGGGAAGGACCAGAGAATCCGCTCCAAACTTTAGTCAGAACTTTCAAGGAGGTCTATAGGTGCGGAAACTATCTGACAGCGAGGCTAATGTTTAAAGAAACTGGACTGGAAGTAACTTGCGACCACAAACCAAGTAACATGGAAGCTGCTGCAATTAAACTGATAACGGCCTTTAAAAAAAAAGGAAAAATTCAATTTACAGTGGAGTCCCTTACCTGCCTGCTCCAGTCGGACCAGAACCGGGTACTGGATAAAGAGTTTCTTGATGGTAACGAGCAATGAGGTCCATTCCTCTCGCCTTTCATTCTGAACCACCACCCTGGATGGAATAAATTGAATTTATATGCACACAAGATGAACGATACACACACTATTTCCACGCTACATTTCCTCATTAAACCGGTTCCTCTTCTCCCCTCCCAAAGCCAGTATTTTCACCATTTCTCGCAATATTTTAGCCCAGGAGAGGCCGTTCTTAACAAGAGGAACTTTGCCGTTAAATGGCCGTGGAGTCGAGTTCGACTCCTGGAAATGCAAAGGAGAAAAAACGATCGACCCCGAAGCTTAGAAGGAGGGACCCACTTGTAAAAATCCTCGTAGGATCTCCCCTGGTGGTCTTGCTGAATGGCGGGACGGTGTGACTCCGGAAAGTCATCTAAAAATCAAAAGAGAGGAAAAAAAGAAAAGTCATCCCTCTTTTTGGATCCCAAATTTTTTGCCACGTTCCCTGGTTGCGGGGAAAAGAAACGGCTTGCGGGACACAAAGTTTGTGATGGAAAATACCCTACGAGTGTCATAGTGCGCAAGATATCTAAGGCAGTGGTTCCCAACCTTCCTTTAATACCGTTCCTCGTGTCGTGGGGACCCCCAACCATAATATTATTTATTTATTATTTACAATGCCTCCCCCCCCCGGCAAAGGTCGCCTCGCCAGCCAGGAACGGGGGGAGCAGGGAGGGAAAGAGCAGCCGCGCGTCTCCCCCGGGAAAAAACTCCAAGACCCCCCCCTCCGGGCTCTGCTTCTGCTTCGCTCTCGTTTCCGCTGGGGGGGCAGTGTGGGAAAAGTTTCCAGAGTGTCGACCCCGGCCTGGGGGGGAGGAATCCCAGCGCCTTTGTCTTTTGCGCAGGGCGCCGAAAAGCGCCGCCTTGCAGCCCCCCGGCCCTTCCGCAGCGCCCCCCTCCGTGGCAAGTGGGGTGGGGGCCGTGGCAAGGAGGGGGCCTGCCCCCCGTGCTGCCGCCCCCCCCAAGCTGGCCCGTCAGACGGGAGGTTCTCCCGGTAGCAGAGAAGGGGAGCAATTTCAGTCCCTTCTGAACGGGGGGCAGGAGGACGCGAGCGCATGGCTCGCGCTTGTGCGCCACCACTCCTGCTGTGGCAATGCTGTGGCTGCACGTGCTCCCGCCAAAGGGGGCAGGAGGACGCGAGCGCATGGCTCACACTTGTGCGCCATCACTCCTGCTGTGGCAATGCTGTGGCTGCATGTGCTCCCACCAAAGGGGGCAGGAGGACGCGAGCGCATGGCTCGCGCTTGTGCGCCACCACTCCTGCTGTGGCAATGCTGTGGCTGCACGTGCTCCCGCCAAAGGGGGCAGGAGGACGCGAGCGCATGGCTCACACTTGTGCGCCATCACTCCTGCTGTGGCAATGCTGTGGCTGCATGTGCTCCCACCAAAGGGGGCAGGAGGACGCGAGCGCATGGCTCACGCTTGTGCGCCACCACTCCTGCTGTGGCAATGCTGTGGCTGCATGTGCTCCCACCAAAGGGGGCAGGAGGACGCGAGCGCATGGCTCACGCTTGCGCACCACCACTCCTGCTGTGGCAATGCTGTGGCTGCATGTGCTCCCGCCAAAGGGGGCAGGAGGACGCGAGCGCGTGGCCCGCGCTTGCGCACCACCACCGAGGAGGGAATGGAGCCTAAGACCATCAGAAATACATATTTTCCGACGGTCTTAGGCGACCCCTGTGAAAGGGTCGTTCGACCCCCAAAGGGGTCGCGACCCACAGGTTGAGAACCGCTGATCTAAGAGATCCCTGCTGCTCAGCCATGGGAGCCCACTGGGTGGTCCTGAGCAAGTCACACTCTCTCAGCCTCAGCCAGGGCAACCTCTCCCCCCGAACAAATAATGTCAAGAAATGAGTCTGAAACGACTTTACGGCAAATTACGACCACTTACTTATGGACTTGGCCTCGTAGAACGTTCTAGAAAAGAGGACAACGGTCACTTCGTGGCTGCAGTTCTTCTCCTGCCCGGGGTGGGAAAGGACCGAGATGCTCGTTAGACCCACCAGTCCCATGATAATTAGGGTTGCCAAGTTGAAAATTGGACGGTGCTCTTCTACCGTTTAACAGTCGGCGGAGAAAAGCAGATTTCAGCAAGAGTTGCTCGTTAACCTGCAACACTTGCAGAAAGCCCCTCGTCTATATTAAAGGTACTTAAGTTTTTTTTATGGTTTAATGCCTCACAATCAAGGTTGCCAACATTAACACCAGACAGGGCTCCTCTACGCTTTAAAAAAAAGCAAAAAAAAATTTCAGCAAGTAAATCTGGCTGTCACTTCCCTGCGGCAGAAGCAAATAATTTTGGAAATCTCAACGGGAGAAAGGCTGCAATGCATCATGGGAAAAAAATGGAAAATAATTTATATTCTTGCCTAAATTTGGAGACCGTTACCTTCCACTTGGTGAAGAGGTCAGCCAGGAATCCGTTCACGGCTTTCTCGAAGTAAAGATCTCCTGCGTAAATAAATACATAAATTTAAAAAAGGACCAAATATAAAGATTTTGTATCGGGTTTGGGATTTGCACTACAACTCCCAGCACACCGCTAGCCGGCACACAGCCAGTGAAGAACGCCGGGATCTGTAGTTCTACGACTTTTGGAAAAGGCTTTATCGTCATTCCTAAAGTCGTAAATGCACGAGAAAATTCGTTAAAATCCTTTTTCTAATCCTCCCGTGGAAACAAGACCACTTTGGGGATGGAATTAGAATTAGAAAAGGATTTTAACGAATTTTCTGCGTGCATTTACGACTTTAGCTTATTTATTCTTCTTGTTTTAATTTATTCTTTTTTTTTCCCCTACCGTAAAGGTCGAAATCCCACATTTCGCAGCTCATCTGGATGAAAATGTAGACCATGGCAGACGTCGAGCGGAAGACCACCTGCGAGGGCAGACAGGCATCGCCGTTCATTAATTAAAAACTTATTAAATTAATCAATTAATCAATTAAATTAATTAATTAGAAGTCGAAAGGTCAGCGTACCAACTCTACAGCCCCGTGAGAAAGGTGTGAATATTTGGCTTTGATAAGAACGCTCTAAAAAACATTGAAACGGCTGCAAAGGTCACACCGAGAAAGGGCCGGAAATTAGCCAAAAATTAAAAAAACGGAACGGGGATGGACTAATTTCAGGATAAGCCAGGCGGCTTGACGAAGGAGAAAGGGTTTTTTTGGGAATCCTCACCCGGGTGTCTTCGCTGATGTAGCCGCAGGTCACTTTCTCGCTTTTAACCCATAGCTCCCCGGCTTGGGCCCTAGATTAATAATAATAAAAATAAAAATAATAATAATAATAATAATAATAATAATAATAAAGTTTATTTCTATCCCGCCTCTCCCAGTGGATTGAGGCGGCATTACAAAAATATATAAATACATTAAAACATTAAAATGTACCCCATCCTCCCCACCCACCAACCCTTCTATCCCCCTAAAACACATTAATTATTAAAACAAATTAAAAACAAAATTAGAACAAAGAGACAAATGACGAGAGGCGGTGGAACACTAAGGAAAACCGAGGAAAATCCAATTTTAAACTGAGCAAAAAAAGGAAAAAGATAAGTGAATTTTATTCCGATTGAGTGGTTTTTGTTGTCAAACGAAGTACAATTAATTAATGCAAAACTTGGGGAGCAATTAACATATCCCCTTCCTTCGGAATCAAAACGTTCAAAAGGGAAATTAACACTTTCGAAGCCGTTTTCTGCTTCTATTTCGGCAAAAAGCCGAGAACGGGTTGCAAGTCTTAGAGGAGTTTCGCTAACGAGCCGTCTCCAATCAAACCAAGTCGTTTGCCTCTTTCTGCACTCACAAAGACCTCCGTCTTCAACAAGATTCTTGCAAATGAGCTATAAATAAATAATTATACTCACCGAATACCTGCAAACTCCACCTTCTGGGTCACATAAGCGCAGGTACCGACCTAAGAAGTGATCGGTTTTAACAAATATTAAGGAAAGGGAGAGGGTAATTAGGTCTCAAAATTACAAGACAAACAATTTTTTGTATCCGTACCTGGAGAGAGATCCGATTGGCAGAATTTAGGGGGGGGGGAATTTCGAATTTGTTTCTCCCTGGAAGCCCGCAAAAGCGCTGCAAAGTTTGTCGTTCCACAACCGATCATTTTGCTCGCTTTGCTTCCATGCAACGCCTTCTCTTTGAAGATCTGAGGTTGTGGAACTCAAGACTTTGCGGGCGAGAAGCGGATGCGTGCGTGTGGCCTAACCACGTCCGAGCATCCGCTTGATAGGACTGTAACCGTCCGATTCATGAAAAGGTCAGCCCTGATGTATAAACAGCAACACGTGCAGCCAAACAACGTACGAGCGTGGTCAAGGATGCAAAATGGAGCCCTGGTGGCGCAGTGGTTAAATGCCAGCACTGCAAGCCACAAGGTTGTGAGTCCGATCCTGCCCGGCTCCAAGGTTGACTCAGCCTTCCGTCCTTCCGCAGGTCGGTAAAATGAGTACCCAGCTTGTTGGGGGCATGTATAGAAATGTTTCGAAATACATGCTATTTCTAAGTTGTTGGCCGCCTCGATCCATATGCAGAGGCGGGATACAAATAAATAATTAAATAAATAAAAATAACGAGGAAGAAAAGACGAGCTTGGAGAGGCTCCAGCCCTTTGCTTTTGCCCGAGCCGATCGAGAACGGTAAGGTTGTGTCCGTTCCTCTCGTCTCCGTCCTTAATCAAATGCAAACGAGTTCTGTATTTTGAACTGCATTTGCAGCAACATAAGCTGAGGACAAAAGCGGGAGGCGGACAGAGAAGCCGGGACGGATGAAAAGCAGATGAAAAAAATAGGAAGGGAGAGGAATAATTAGGATAATCCCAGCCAAATTGGGATTCTGTTGGAGTGGATGTGATCTGCCTACACATTTAAATTGTCTTGATCGTTACAAATTTTAGGGTGCTACGGAAATAAATTTGCTCAAAGCGGGGTCCACTCACCAAGCTTTTCTTCAGCCGCCACATATCTCCGCGGCCGATGTACTGGTCCTTAAAGGTCAGCTCCACCAAATCGAGGGTCACATCCTGGATACAGAATGTTTTTTTAAAAAGTTGTGTAAGTTTGTGTGTCGACCTACAACAGTCAAGGATCTGAATACGGAAGGACGACGGTATACCTTGGGATCGACGACATTTACGTGGACGTCCTGGTAGGGTCTGAGCCGGAAGACCTGAGCGACCGTCTGATCAACGCTGATGGTTTCTTAAAAAAAAAAAATTATGTGTGTATATATATATATATATATATATATAATGGGCAGTATAGTGTAGTGGTTTGAGCACTGGACAATTCCGGAGACCAGAGTTCAATTCCCCGCTTGGCTATGGAAACCCACTGGGTGGTCACATACTCTCAGCCTCAGAAAACTCCACGATAAGGTCGCCGTAAGTCGGAAATGACCTCAAGGGAGCAGCGTCAACAACTTCGGCTAACAAAGCCTCTGAAAAGACTCTCCTTTTTTATACAATTATTTTCTGTCTGCCCAGCCCGTCCCCCATTTTTTCCTCCTCCTCCTCCTCCTGTCTAGCTGGAAGTTTCTTTAGCAGCATCAGCATGAGGCAGATAGCAGAACAGTGGCAGAAAAGACACAGATTTTCGGTGTGCTACGGAAACCCACGGGGTGACCTTGGGTGTGTCGCACACTCTCAGCCCACAGAAAACCCCACAATAGGGGCACCGTAAGTCGGAAATGACACGAAGGAACACAACGACAGTCCCAGAGAGATAAAGAGATAACCAGAAAAAGAATACATACATAATATATTGCATAATAAGATAATGTACCTTGCAATCAAAGAGAAATACACACATAATATATTGTACAATTGCATAATATATATATACATTGCATAACATATATATATATATTGCATAATATATATATATATATATAGAATAATAAGATAATGTACTTTATAATCAGAGAGGAAAACGTACATAATATATTCTATAATTGCATAATATATATATATATATTGCATCATATATATATATATATATATATTGCATAATAAGGTAATGTACTTTACAATCAGAGAGAAATATATACATAATATATTGCATAACTGCATAATATATATATATATATTGCATAATAAAATAATGTACTTTATAATCAGCGAGGAATACATACATAATATATTGCATAATTGCATAATATATATATTGCATAATATATATATATACATATATTGCATAATAAGATAATGTACTTTATAATGAGAGAGGAATACATACATAATATATTGCATAATTGCATAATATGTATATATATATATATATTGTGTTTTATATATATATATATATATCTGTTGCATAATAAAATAATGTACTTTATAATCAGAGAGAAATACATACATAATATATATATATTGCATAGTATATATATATATATATATATATATTGCATAGTAAGATAATGTACTTTATAATCAGAAAAGAATACCTACATAATATATGGCATAATTGCATAATGTATATATATATTGTGTTTTATATATATATATGTATATATTGCATAATAAGATAATGTACTTTATTTTTTTTTATTTGATTTTTTTTATTTGAAAAAAGTAAAAAAAAAGGAATATATTGCATAATAAGATAATGTACTTTATACTGTACTTTACTATGTAATATACATACATAATATATTGCATAATTGCATAATATATATATATTGCACAACGTATATATATTGCATAATAAGATAATGTACTTTATAATCACAGAGGAATACATACATAATATATTGCCTAATTGCATAATATATATATATTGCATTTCATATATATATATATATATATATATATTGCATGATAGGATAACGTACTTTAGATTAAGAGGAGGAAACCCACCTTTCTGTAAGTCCTCCTTGAGCGACTTGACTTGCAAAAGAAGGGGACTGCAATGGGAAAATGAGATAAAACCGCCTCGTTAATGAAAATATTCCCAACTGTTCGGACCAAAGATATATTTCAAAATATATATAATATATTTATATATATATATATAATATAATACATAATATATATATATATATATATACACACATACACATATACATATATATATATATATATATATAATATAAAATATATATAATATATAATATAATACGGACGGCCGTATTACGCATCGCGACGGACGGCGGTCGGCCGAAACCCGGCGCGATTTACCTATATTCGTCATTCGGGTGGGCGATCTCGACGATGTCCCCCAGCTTGATGTGAAGAAACACCTTCGGATTCACCACCAGCTCATCGTCTGCAGAGAAAAAGGATTTCATGATCCGGAGGGTCAGATGCAAATTTAATTTTTAATTGCACTAGCGTTTTAAACGAATATTTTGCAAAGAATTAAGCCGTTTTATTAAAGGTTTTTGAGCCTCGCGGGTTTGTTACGCAACGCAGGACTTTGCGGGGATTTACGGATCCCCCCCCCAAGAACCGCGGTAATTAACCGACCGCTGCTTCCGAAGCCCTTCTTGTGGATAACGAGTTTCCAGACTTTGTTGGTCCTCATCTTGACGCTTCAAGGCCTCGAGTCTTCCGGCTCCTGGAAGGGAAATCGGGGCATCTGGAGACCCACCTTGGAATGAATTTGAATAAATAAATAAATAAAATTAAAAAAAATTATCTCAGATGCAGCTCTTGGAAAACAATGCGGAATATTCCCCTATCAAACTGGTACAGTCCAACTCCCCCCCCCGAAAATCTGAAATGGTACAGCCCACCCCAGGAAACGATGCGGGTGGTATAGTCCACCCCGGTTCCCCCGTAAAATCCACTCAGTGGTATAGCCCACCCCAGGAAACGATGCGGGTGGTATAGTCCACCCTGGTTCCCCCATAAAGTCCACTCAATGGTATAGCTCACCCCAGGAAACTATGCGGGTGGTATAGTCCACCCCAGTTCCCCCGTAAAACCCACTCAGTGGTATAGCCCACCCCAGGAAACGATGCGGGTGGTATAGTCCACCCCGGTTCCCCCCTAAAATCCACTCAATGGTATAGCCCACCCCAGGAAACGATGCGGGTGGTATAGTCCACCCCGGTTCCCCCCTAAAATCCACTCAATGGTATAGCCCACCTCAGAAAATCATGAGGAGGTATAGTCACCTTAAGTTTCCCCCATAAAATCAATTAAGGTGGTATAGGCCACCCCCGAATATCCTCTGAAGGTGGTACAGCCTACTTGGCTTCTCCCCGCATCACCTAAAGTGGTACAGCCCACTCCCTGCTCCCCCCCACAACCTGCCCTGAAGTGGTACAGTCCACCACCTGAGGTGGTACAGCCCACCCTGTCTCCCCCCACCTGCTAAAGTGGTATAAGCCATGCAAGGATGGCTACCTATAGGAATGGTTTAGCCCACTCACAAGCACCCCCAAAATCCCTTGAAGTGGTACAGCCCACCTCCAAGCTCCCCAGAAATGCCGCAACCTTAGGCACCCCCGAACCCCTGAAGTGGTACAACCCACCTCAGCCTCCTGCATGTATAGACCGAACCAATGTGGGGCGAAAAAAGGGGGGCCGGCTCAAGGGTCCGGAGAGCTTATGAGAAAAGAAATGAGGGGTCGGAGACCACCAGAGAGGGCTCGAAAGCCCCAAAATCTCGCCGGTCGCCCGTGGCTACCAGAAAGACAGCGGAGCTGAAGAGAAAAGGGGGTGTGGCGGACCTTCGCACCACAGAGTCGCCGCAGGGGGCTAGACTGTCGCCGCCTCTGCGCCTACCTCATCCGGGTACCGAAGCCATCTCTGGTCGCTCTTTCCTCCTCCTCTTTATGCTACAGAGACCTCCGCGAATGGGAGCGTTCCTCGGACGGTGGAACCATAGAGAGAAGTGGGCAGGAAGGGCGCAGGGGCGGGTTCCCCGGATGAAGACGTGGAAGGCGTGGGAGAGAGCGGAGCTGTGTTGCCCGGATGAAGAATGGCGCCGAACCATAGAGTGAAGGAGGGAGCGTCGCCGAAGGAGAGCGCGGAGACGGGTTGCCCGGATGAGGAAGTGAGGCAAACCATAGAGAGGGAAGGAGGAGCGTCGCGATGCTGGCGGTCTCAGCGACGACGGAGGAGGCGGAGAAGTGCGGGGGGGACGGAGCCCGCGGAGGTACCCAAAGTATCCCCCGATAGGAGATACTGGACCGAATAGCAAAGGTTCTCCGTGAAGGGGGGAGGGGTTGGCCCCCGGAAGAGCCCCCTCCCCCCAGCAAGGGGAGAGAGCGGTCGCCCCCCAAATTTGGGGGTGATTTTGGGGAGCCAGGCAGGGAGGGGGCCTTGAATTTGGGGAGGGGGAGGCCTTTGCGTCGCGCCCCTCCCCAAAACAGGGGGAGGGAAAGGGGGGCTCTCATTAAGGAATTGGTGGATTGGGACCCCAGGGGCTGCCCCATATTTGGGGGGGGGTTGCGATTGGCTCAGTGCAGACCCCCTCTTCCTCCCCTCCCCCCAAAGACCCCCAACCCCCTCCCCCCTCCCAGGAGCTCCCCTTCTTTCCCCCACCTGCCCCCCTCTCCCCCAAAGACCCCCCAATTTGGCCCCAGAGGCCCCCTTCTTCCACCCCCTTCCTGTCCCAAAAAGACCCCCAATTCCCTCCCCCAAACCCCTCCTTTGCCCCACCTGTCCCTCTTTCCTAAAAGACCCCCTTCTTCCTCCTCCTACCTGCCTCCTCCTCCCCCAAAAGACCCCCTTTCCCCCACCTTCGCTTCCTCCATGTCCGCCGTGGTGCAGGAACTCTACGCGGGGCTGCCGGCCGCCCTCTCCGCCGAATGCCCGGCCCGGGTCCTGGGTGCGAATCCCGAGGCCTTCGTCCTCTCGTGCGGCGGCGGCGGCGGCGGCGGCTTGCCCCCCGAGCGCCAGAGGAGGACTCATGGGTTGAGCGTCCGCCCCTCGAGCTCCCCTGAGAGGGTGGATTCTCCGCCCCAGACCTCTCGTCCGGGGCTGATGGAACCCCCCGCGGAAGAAACCGGAGGTCCCGCGAGGGAGGACGAGACCCGGAATCGGAACGCGACGGAGCCGGACTCCCTTTGGGCGCGCCCGGGGGAAGGCACGGGATTTCCAGAAGAGACGGCGGACACTCTCGGGGACGGCTCCGCGCCGTTTTCTTTCTGCTTAGAAGACGGCGACGACTACGCCGGCGGACCAAAAGAGGTACGGACACGGCAAAGCAGGAATGCCGTAGTAAAATCTCATAGTCCTTTCCCCCAAAACAGCTCAGAGCTTGTTAAAAATACGCTTTCCAACGAACGATAAATACTTAATACAATAAAATGGAAAAGACACAATAAATATAATAATAATTTTTATTTGTTTTATCTGCCGCTTGCCAAGGCTCGAGGCGGGGTACGGCACAAACAAAACTAAAAAAAAAAGTAGTTAAAATACACACAATATAGTTTAAATATAATTTAAAAGTGTAATTAAAAGCCACGATTAAAAATAGACTGGGGGAAGTCCTGCCAGAAGAGAGGGGAGAGATGATTAAGGATGGGGAAGATGTAAAAAAAAAAAAATAGAATTTATTCTATATATTGTAAGTAAGTTTTAAGTATAATAAGAAAGCTATTCCCCATAGAATAGGTTTGGCTAAAGATGATTTATGGAATAGTATGTAATTTTGTGGGAAATGCAAAAGAAGGTGAAAGCAGGTGAGCGAAATGAGAGTTACTACAAACTGATGGGATAAATGGTTTTTAATTTTGTTTTTAATCTGTTTTAATAATTAATGTGTTTTAGGGGGTTGGTAGGTGGGGAGGATGGGGTACATTTTAATGTTTTGATGTATTTATATATTCCTGTAATGCTGCCTCGATCCACTGGGAGAGGCGGGAGAAAAAAAATATTATTATTATTATTATTATTATTATTATTATTATTATTATTATTATTAAAGAAACTATTTTTTTTCTATTTTATTAGTTGGAAATTGTGATACGAAAATTGCAGATACGAAAGCCTCCTTCCTGATTGTTAATTCGTGCATGCTGTGAATTTCAACGGTCCCTTATTGATGTTTTGACAACCGTTTAATGGAGGATTAGGGGTTAGATTTTAGTGGTGTATTGTTAATGTCTTTTTTATTCTGCAATAGTTCTCACTTTGGGGGTCCGTGGACCCTTGGGGCGGGCAAGCGAAGGCTTGAAAAAATGCTATATGAGCTTTTATAATTAAAACACAAGAAATGAAAGGAAGGAAGGAAGGAAGCTGGCTAGCCAGCCACCTATACAAGGAATAAAAATTTAATTTCTTCCTTCTATCTTGGTTCCTGGTGCTATTTTTATTCTGTGATCATCACAATCTAACATGACCCTGTGCATTTTTTTTTATTTTTTGCAGAAAAATATGCTTCTCACCCAACAGAGGGGTGAACCTTCTTCTTCTTCAGGTCTTTCCAGTCTGGAAACATCACCCTTGCTCCAGAATCAAGGTACACAAGGGTGTGTGTGTGTGTGTATGTATTTAGAGAGGCATTTTTCTCCACAATTATGCACGTAAAAATTTGGATTGCTGTTTGATAGGCAGAAATTGAGAATTTTTCCTAATTGTGTACCCAGAAAAAAAAACTTGACCTGGGTTGCAGTTGGAGAAAACAACAATATGAGCCAGCAGTGTGATGCGGCAGCTAAAAAGGCCAAGGCGATTCCAGGTTTCCATGGCTGAGTGAAGGGGAATCGAACCCAGATCTCCAGAGTTGTAGTCCAGAATTCAAACTGATTGAAAACTTTTTCTTCCTGTTCTTCCTCTCTCCAGTCCCCGGTTCTAGAACCTGGTCTGGGTTCTAGAGCGAACGGGGAACCCAGCAACGCTTTCCCAGTTCTTATACGCAGCACAGCGCTTGCAAAACATTTGAACTCATCTCCTATCGAACGATTTTCTTGGCAAGATTTGTTTGGGGGGGTTGGTGGTTTTTCTGAATTCTGCTGTACTATAAAGTATCTAATTTTATTAAGTATTATTAAATATTTTTAGATATATAGTTGATATTGAATAGATAACAAAGCCGGGATGATGTGGCGGTTTGAGCCTTGGGCTACGACCCAAGAGACCGGGATTCGGTTCCTCCTTTGCTTGGCCACGGGGAGACCCCATTGGGTGAGCTTGGGGAAGTCACACACTCTCAGCCCCCAGGGGAAAAAAAAACCACAATGGGGTTGTCATAAATCAGAAACAACTGTGGATATATAGCGATACGCAGAAATACACAGAAATGTCCTTTCTGGAAACTGTGTTTGTGGCATCTTCCAGATTCTTCCCACCCAGAAATCCCAGCTGCAAAAACGAATTCTGTTTTTTAACGAGGGAAAGAAGGATACTATCTGTCGTATTAATTAATTTTTCTATTCTTTTTTTCAGAGACAGAAGACAGAGCCGAAGAGGAGGCGACTCCTGAAAACCCACCCGGGACAGAACTGCAAGGTATGGCTACGGACGGGACGGCGCCGTTTTGTGAAACGAGAGAGCGGAGTCCCAGCGCCCGTACGGGTGTTACGCTCGGACACTCGGAACCAGACGTGCTCGTGGCCAAAATGGCCGTTCCAGGAACCAGCACCTTGCCCTCCTCCGAGCCGCTAAGCCTCGCGGATGGAACCGGGATGATGGGACATTCCCGACGAGAAGACGAATGTGGAAGTCCGACGGGCGACGGCACTTTATCGGCTGCTCGCGGCGTCTTCACTGGTTCAGAAGCGAGGGGAGAAAACATCCTCGTTTATAAAGATCAGGACATTAATATACTCGTCGATCGCTCTCTGGTGGCCCAGCATAACGAGATAAATTTTAACGAAGATAACACCTCTGCTCCCGTGTTGGAAACCAGGATTAGTCTGGACGCTCGGCCTTCGGATACGAATTTTGAACCTTCGAGTTGTGTTTGTGAAAATAATTTGGCGTCTGGGGATTTGTTGTGGGAAGAGAGCGCAGGCACCTTCGAAGTCGTCGGTGAAACGGGGGACGAAGGTCCGTTTAGCGAGGACGAAATCGAGCTTCTGGAAGAATGGGCCGCCCGACCAACGATGGAGGAGAGTCAGTCGCCGACGGGGAGCTGCGAAGATCTTTGCGAAGAGCAAGAAGCGGATCATTCTTACAGTTGTGTCTATGAGGAAGGTGTGGAAACGCACAACGGAACTTGCACCAGTGGGAAAGAAACTCAAGAAAATTGTCGTTCGGACGAGACTGACGGATCGCTAGTCACAGCGGCAAATAACGTGACTCTAGAAAATGGCGGGTCTGTCGTCCGTGATCTTGTCCTCCTGCCGACCAAAGAAGAGTCGCAATTTTCAGGAATGGATATAATTGAGGATATTAACGATCCGCTGTCTCCTCCTTCCAGTGACGAAGGATTGGCTGCTTTGGCCGGAGGAAACGAGGCTCTTCTGGTGGACGTGAATTCTCCCTCTACGGATTGTGACCCCGCGTTGGGCAACGGTGGCTCATCACAAACAGTATCCGTGTGCAACCAGAAGACCTTCCGGGTGGTGGATCTCCCCGCTGCCGACTCCCGTCCTGCCGACATCTGCGCAGATCCTCAGGAGGAACATCCTGAAAGGACTCAGAGGACAGACGAGGATTTGTTAACGACGCCGCAAAAGGCCGAGACGGCTTTCGGGCCCCCTCCGCCCCTAGAGAGCCTGCCCGGTGATGGAGGACTCCTCAAGGGCCACGCCGAGCCGGAGACGAGCGGTCTGCTCCGTCACCAAGGAGCGCTCCTGTCCGCGAGTCAAAATGGCGGCAGTAACGAGGGTGGAGAGGTGCGTCATGGGAAGGTGAGGGAAGATGATATGGAAGATGCGTGGAGTAAAGCGTGCAGCCGCAGCGGCGCAGGCTCAGCCCATCTTTGCTCGGTCCCCGAGGCGCGTTGCACCGCGTCAGGAGGCGTCTCCTTTGTTGACGTACCCGTAGTGAAAACGGAAGCAAACACCGAAGAGTCTGGTGATGCGGAGACGGGAGACGGTCCTGCGTCTACGAGGAATGTCGTCTCTTCTCGTGCGTGTAGTGGAGACGGCAGGGATTTGGACCGAGCAGAAAATGCCTCGAGTCCGGCTCCGTTTGGGGAGTTGCCCAGCACGGCTCCGTTAAACGAGGAAGGGGTAGCGGATGAAACAGGAAACCGGCAGGGCGTTTTTGGCGATAATCTTATAAAGCCAGAAGGAACAGCGGATGTTAACGCTGGCGCTTTCACTTGCAGTATCCGGCTAGAGCGAGAACTCGCTGAAGACTCGGTCGCGGTTGCCTCCGACGAAATGGAAACCGTAGAATCGTACAGAGATGATCAGAGACGTCTGTTGAGCGGGAAGCAACCGCGTGATGGACATTTGGGCGAAACTCTCCATCCAGCTGAATTTGACAGGCTCGTAAAAGATCAAAATGGGGCAGAAGACGAGAAATACCGTATTCCTCCTCTTTGTTCCTCCTCTTCCACAGACAAGTCTTCTTCAGAGATC
Source organism: Ctenosaura bakeri (assembly GCA_948474755.1). NCBI lineage: Eukaryota > Metazoa > Chordata > Lepidosauria > Squamata > Iguanidae > Ctenosaura > Ctenosaura bakeri. The sequence continues at coordinate 446,918 of CAOLHI010001232.1, read as the reverse complement.
AATCCAGCAGTTGAGAAAATGGAGTTGCCAGTATCTTCCCACTCAGACATTCGAACACGAGACCCTGGGGAGGAAGAAACCGCGTCCCCCTTCGAGGCTGACACGGAGGTGAGGCTGCTGGGAAATATTTCAGAAGGTGACTTCTGTAGACCCAAAGATCTTTCAGAAAGAACGCTGGTCAAAGACGCTTCAGAGAACACAAGTTCCACTCTGCAACGCGAAGGCGTGTTTTCTCCAGAAACCTTCTCCAGAACCTCAGTGTGTCCTTCTCCATGTGGCGGCGTATTGGACGTCTCTCAGGAATGCCTCCCCAGCGAAGGGAGACGTCTGCGGGACGGGGAAGACGGAGGAGGCCAAACGAAGCCGTCCGTTGTCCTAGGCCTCGAGTCTCCAGTCCACAAGGCAAGAGGTTCTGAGGTGGGAGACGGCCCGGAATTTACCCGAAAGCAAACTCTGGCTCGGTTTGTATCTTCCTGTGACATCGCTAGTCGAGAGGACAGGAGGAAGAAGAATGTGAGAGTGAAAGGCGGTCTGAAACGGAGGCGGATTCTTGAGATTGAACGGCCTTTAGGTGGCATCTCCCATGGGATGACGGCAAAGCCTGGAGGTCCTGCCCAACGGACCCCTGCGGCAGGGAGTGTGGTGGACAACATGGACAACAGAACCCTGCACAGAAGTTTGACAGCGCTGCCAAAGAGGTCTGAGGGCCTAATCAGGGTGGAATCTTTGGAGGCCAAAAGCCCCAAATGCTTCTCCAGCAATGGTCACCAGCTGTCCGGCAGTCTAGGTAGCCCTCTCCCCATCTTTTGCACATCGCCTGAAGCCACTGGGCTGAGTCACGGCAGAAGCCGAGGTGCCTACGAGAGCCCACGCACAACGAGAAAACACCTTCTCACCTTCAGGAGGCAACCACGGAAGGCCTGCTCAAGGGTCCACGCGCCAAAAAGACCTTACCTGGTGACCGGTCTTGCTTGCTTTAATCGTTCTCCCCGGGACGGGCACAAGCTCATCCGCCCGGCTCACTTCCCTCCCGTAAAAAACACACGCGTCGTGCTCTGGGACCCATCGCCAAAGCAAACTCGAACCCAAACCAGCTTAACGCTGGATGTTTTCAAGCCTAGCGAATACAGCAAAGAGCCAACGTCCCTCTTGGAGAAGCTGTCTGCGTTAGCCGATAAACTGTCGGCACCGCCGAGAAACTCTTGGAAGCTCAGGCCCGTCTTGAACCCCCCCGCGGCGGAGAAATTCAGCCGACTCGGAAGCAAAACTTTACCGCAACTGCTCTCCTCCGTTGGGGGAAAGTTAAATTCCCCGTGGGTCAACACCAACACCGGCTGCAGCTTCAAGAAATTTGGCTCGCTGTCCTTCTTGCTTTACCCCCTCGAATCGGCCAGCTTGTGCGTCTTGGAGCTGAGCGGGAGAACCCCTTTCGCCTTCGCAGCGCCGGGCTTCCCGGCGTCATTCCACGTGAGAACCGAACTCATCCCCGCGAGAAGCTTCTCGGCTGCAAAGTCCCTGCGGAGCGTCTCCTCTGCGCCTTCTTGGGGAGAGACTTGTGCCCAACCGCCGTCTGAATGGACTTTCTCTTTCCTCTTTTCTCAAAACGTCACGGGTATCGCGCCGGTTTCCAAAGAGGCCGGAGTCCTGGACTCGCCGCTGTCCGCAAGGAACGACAGCGGATACACCGTCACTTACGGCGCACCCGGTCTCCAGACTGTGCTGGCGCTGTTTTCCCCCCGGCGGCTGGCGTCTCTGGGCGAGAAAACGCCGTCTCCCCGGACAGATTGCGCCCGCTCGGAGAGTCACCTTCCTGCGATTCACCGGAGCTTCGAAGAACTCGAATTTTTCCTCATCTGATCTTTTCTCATCCTTGCCCTCGACGTCTGATGGGGGGCTCCCGACACGGAGACGGCTCAATTCTCCCTCCATCCCTCCCTCCGAAATTTCTCCTCTCCGTTCCCCTTGCCGTGCCCGGTGGCGGAAGGTCACTCCTGCAACGTTACCACCGCCGCGGCTGTATCTGGGCGTCCCGAACAGGTAAGAAAATGATAATAGATTCTGGAGCTCTTTCTGTCCACGAGAAATTTGTGTTAATTAAAATATTTATTTACGTAAAGGTTTAAAGGTTCCCGTACCAGTTCAGAGCATGAAAAAGAGCTCTCCCAGTTACGCGTCCTGGTTTCCCGAGTAGTTTTTTTCCGCAGCTAGGAATACAAAGCAGAAAGGCCCTTTTCGTCCACCACAAAATTAATTGTTTTCTTGATCAAAATTCAAAATGACCTGGATAGGTTGGAGAGCTGGGCCAGGGCGAACAAAATGAAATCCAACAGAGAGAAGTGGAAGGTCCTGCATTTAGGTAGAAAAAATGGAATACAGAAATATAGGATGGGGGACACGTGGCTGGATAGCAGGGCGTGTGAAAGGGATCTGGGAGTCTTCATAGACCACAAGCTGAACATGAGCCAGCAGTGTGATGCGGCAGCCAAGAAAACCAATGCAATTCTCGGCTGCATCAATAGGAGTATGGTGTCTAGATCGAGGGAGGTACTGGTACCCCTCTACTCTGCTTTGGTTAGACCCCATCTTGAATACTGTGTCCAGTTCTGGGCACCCCAATTCAAGAAGGACATTGAAAAGCTGGAGCAAGTCCAGAGGAGGGCAACCAAAATGGTGAGAGGCCTGGAAGCCATGAAGCCCTATGAGGATAGGCTTAGGGAGCTGCGTATGTTTAGTCTGCAGAAGAGAAGGTTAAGAGGGGACATGAGAGCCCTGTTTAAATATTTGAAGGGATGCCACGTAGAGGAAGGAGAGGGCTTGTTTTCTGCTGCTCCAGAGACCAGGACAAGGAGCAATGGATTCAAGCTGCAGGAAAGGAGATTCCACCTGAACCTCAGGAACAACTTCCTGACGATCAGAGCTGTCCGGCAGTGGAATCTGCTGCCTCCATGGAGTGCAGTGGAGTCTCCTTCCTTGGAGGTTTTTAAGCAGAGGCTGGGTGGCCATCTGTTGGGAGTGCTTTGAGGGTGTTCCTGCATGGCAGGGGGATGGACTGGATGGCCCCTGGGGTCCCTTCCAACTCTAGATTTCTAGGATTCTATGATTCTATGATCCCCGTTAGACCTCAGGCAGGCACGTCAGAGAACCAGGATACGAGTTATCCAAATATCCAAAACGCTTGGCTCCAGAAGCGTTTTGGACTTTTCCAGATTTTGGAATACCTGTGTTCGCATACACGTAAAATACAATACTGTACAGGGAGTCTTGGAGGGGGCGAAATTTTGGATTTTTTCGTATTTATGGATCATGGATGCTCAGTTCAAGCCGGGAGTATATTGGCAGCCAAGTACAACAGTTTCAACTGCTTGTTTGTATTTTTAAAAATTATCTTTAATTTTTTTGTGGCTTTTTTTTAATTGCATTTTGTTGTTGTGAGATCGGAAGCAGGAGAACGGCAGCCGAGGGAAAATGCCAGGTTTCTCTTACATGTGTGAGTGAGCCATTTGTGTTCTGCCCGTCTCCCCGTCGTGCGAATTGGCACGCGCAAGGTGCCCACCGCTGTGCGGACGCCGATCTTTTCCGCCGAAGCGGGCAGCCAAGGGCTCTCTCTCCGGATGATTTGTCTCCATTTTATTTTCGGACGCGCTGATAATGCCGTTTCTCTCTGGGCGTCCCCACCTGTCCCTTCGCCGTTTCTGAACTTGAAGCGGCCGAAAGCTGAGCCGCGTCCCCTCATCCCCTTATTCTCCAGAATACGCTTTGCCGGGGATTTCCGCGGTAGGAGAAAGGGGATTTTCGGAAAACGGACGGAGCACATTCCCCCCACCATTAAAAAACAGCGTTGATGAGTGTTTGCTTTCCTTCTTTGCAACATTGGTTCGTCCGGATGTGAGACCTCCCGGTTTTTGGCACTAATTTTTATTCTTCCTCCCGTTTCTCCTTTGAAGCAGCTCCGCCATGTTTCCCCCGGCGCCCGACCGATCTCTGGAAATCCCCGTCGCTCTGAAGGAGGATCTCAGGTAAGCCTCGTTTTCATCCCTTGTCGTCTTGGTTGTGCGCCTTCCGCGTTGTTTCCGACCGCCCTAGCGCAGCCGCAGGGGTGGCGCCGCGCGTTTTTTAAAAACCACCTTCCCAGGTGGCTTTTGTGAAACTCGCCCGCACTAATCCGTGGCAGCTCCCCGTGAGAATCCGCAGAGACGTGTTAGTGCGTCTCTGCAGATCTGCCCGGGGGCGGGCTTCCGGCTGGCGCGCTGCCCTGATTGGCGGAGCGCCGCGGAAGCCGCCAGCCGCCATTTTGGGCGCCGCCAAACACCGCCGAAATTCGGCGGCGTGTGGAGCGGCGGAACCGCGCTCTCCGCAGGGACAGAGCAAAACGCAAGCAGGTAAGCTCCGCCCCTGCGTGCGCTGCCCCGTTTTGGGCCCCCCCACGTGTGAAAAGGGCCTTTGTTGTGCGCTTTCCGAGTTGTTTCCGACCGCAAGGCAAACCGCCGTGGGGTTTTCCGGGGCCGAGAGAGTGTGACCCGCCTGACGCCACCCGATGGGTGATCGGGGAACCAAATCCCGGCCTCCTGGGTCCTAGTCCAACGCTTAAACCACTCTCTCTAAAATTATACATGAATAAATATGTTGTTTTTTTAAGCCTCAAATGTGGTGACCTTTCTTTTTTTCTTCTTTTAGGTGGGAACCTTCCTTTTCCCTCTCGATTCCCAAACCCGCCTGGTCCCGCCTCGGGCTTCCGGCCCCTGAATTTCCGGTCCGTGCGTTGGACGAACTGGACGTCCCGGTCCCCGCGTTTCCCCAGAGCGACGCTCGGCGTGAAGAAGTGAGTCGGGTTGCAAATGGAAATCGCTGCAAAAAACCCCACAAATGTTGTGTTTGTGTGTCGTGGGATAGAAAAGCTCAATTTTTTTCTCTGTGTTCCTTTTTTCTCTAATTTCATGTTCTTCTTCTTCTTCACAAAGGCGGAATCGGAGAAGAGGCCGAAGAGGGTTTCGCAGATCCGGATTCGGAAGACGATACCCAAGCCTGACCCGAACCTCACCCCCATGGGGCTCCCGAGACCAAAAAGGTGGGTATATTTCTGCCGATATTATTGCTGCTCGTTTGGTGTTTCTGTAGGAGAAACAGAAACTGGAAGGACTAGCGGGAGGAAAGAATTGATTCTCCTCTGATTAAACCTCATATAAGCGTTTATATCTGGTTGTACAATTTGGAGGGGATCCGAAATTTGACTTCTTTTCATATATATTTATAAATATGGTTTTATCATGTCATCTGTTTTCTCCAAGCTAAATGTACCCGGGTTCCTCACAGGGCTTCACGGTTTCCAGGCCCATTTTGGTCGCCCTTTTCTGGACACCTTGCATCTTGTCTCTATCCTTCTTGAATTATGGTGCCCAAAATTGGACGCAGGATTCCTCCAGGTGGGGTCTGACCAAGCCAGAATAGAGCTGTACCATTATTTTCTTCTATTTCTATTGACACAACCAAGAATTGCATTGGCTTTTTTTGCTGCTGCATTACACTGCTGGCTCATGTTTAATCTGTGGTCTACTAAGATTCCTCAGTCTTTAGCCCGCGTACTGCTGTGTAAACAGGACTCAACTGTGTACAAACAGAGGTTGGATGGCCCATCTTTGGGGAGTTCTTTCATTGTATATCCCTGCATGTTAACAGGGTGATCCTTCCAGCTGTAAGATGATATAGCTCAACAGCAACGACTCCTTGAGTTGGGTTATTTGCCCTGAGACGCCGTTCTTTCTCCTTCCAGGTTAAAGAAGACGGAATTCAGTCTGGAGGAAATCTATACCAACAAGAACTACAAATCCCCACCGGCAACCAGGTTGGTTACCTTCGTCATAGAGAGGAGGTTCTACTGTGAGTAGACCCACTGAAACGTATGGATTGACTCGCCGTTCAGTCCCTGAGCCCGGCGGGTGTACTCTGGTTGGGATTAACCCGTAGAATTAAGGCCTGGGAATGTTTTAATTTCTATTTTTGTTCACAAAACATAGCTTTTCCCTCTCTCTCTCTCTTGCCTGGTTCTTCTGCGCTTAACTCTTGTATTTCCGCTCTTTTTTTTAAAATCAAGTCCTCTGTTTAGGTTCAGATCCGCTCGATTCCTGCACTGCACGCTCCGTGGAGCAAAAAAAAAATATCCCAAAACCAAGATATTCCACCTGGATTATCTCTCTACCGGCCAAAGAACACATCCAGGAAGCGGCTGAACGTAATGTCTAAAATGAGTGGTTTATGGTTAGAAACTCCGAGGTACGGACGAGTCCACGCAGCACAGATTTTAGGAGATAACGTAGAATTAACGAGTAGTCGCTGGCTTTGTCTCGTTTTCACTTCTCAGTTTCCCCGCAGGATTCTCAGTCTGTGTTTCTTCTCCTCAGTCCCCCGACCGTCGCTAATTTTAGTGGATATTATCTAAATTTTATCTCTCCTTGGCTTTTTCCAGATCCCTAGAGACCATCTTTGAGGAGCCAAAGGAGAAAAACGGGGCCTTGATCTCCGTCAGCCACCAGAAGCGGAAGCGGATCCTGGAGTTCCAGGACTTCACCGTCCCGCGGAAACGGCGGGCGCGGGGCAGGGTCAAAGTGACGGGGGGCTTCACCCGGGCCCAGAAGGCCGCCTCGGGAGGCAGAGAGCTGGACGTCCTCCTCGTCCAGAGACTGACGGACCTGGAAGCTTTCTTCGCCGAGCAGGAGGAACGGCGGGATTCGCCGGGCAGTTGAGGTCGGGTCGCGTCGGGTCGACAGCTGGAAATAGCGCCTTTTCCTTATTCCGACGTCCCTTCGGAAGGAAGCTCGAGCCCTCCTTTCCTCGCTCAGCTCCGATCGTTCCCCCCGAAAAACGATACGCTTTTACAGGACCGGTCCCGAATATACTCACCCCGCCTCTGAGTCCCCGGCGACCGTCCTACGTGGTTCTTCATCCTTCAGCTGGGAAATTATTTGTCGGTTGTGGCTTTAACCGCTTCGCCCCAGAGGAAAGGGGCAAATTTGGAAGAGACCCGCCGAGCGCGGAAGGAAGGCTTTAAAAAGCGTGGCGCCTTTTAACGATATCGTGAAAGTTTCGAGGGCGTCATTTGTGGTCAAAATGAATTATTTTCCACCAATTTTATATATCGTGTCAAAGAGATACCGGGGATGGTGAGCTTGTTATAATAATAATAATTAAAAAAGGTCAGGTTTGGGGCAGGAAAATACTTTATCCGTAAGCACCTAAGGTGGTCGTTTTCTGCATATATCTTGCAGAATAATAATGTCAGGCGCGGGATAACAATTTGCACTTTTGTTGCGCTGAGCGAGGGGCCTGTTCCGAGCATCGCGTTTTGGCGCTTTCCGCCGTAAGACAGAGATTACTTTCACTACAGTTGACTTATTACTTTAATACATTCCCCACCTGGGAAACGCCTTTTTTCGTTCTCCAACCTTTTTCCTTTTGTCGGTTTGAATTTACGAAAATTTGTCAACCCGCAGATCGTTTTCGTCCGCCCCGGACGAGGGTCCCCGACGCCCACCGGATTGGACTCCGTATCTCACGACCGTCACCCGACTCTTTAATTTTTTTTCTCCCTTATCTTTCTTTAGGACTTTGAACGTTGCGTATTCTGAGGCCTTCTTTGTCTAATTAAGCAGAAAAAAATTAGGAATAAACTTTTCTCCGTACTGTGGGTAGAAACACACACTTGGGGGATCCTGACCACGTGGAAGAATAGCCACGATAAAGCAATTTTTATCCCCGTTTCCTTGTTTTTTTTGTTTATGTGGTGAAAAACCGTAGTTTTCCAGTGCCTAAACTCTGCACTATTAATGTCCAGATTTGCTCGAAAGTCGCCCTGTGTCTTTCCTCCATCTAAAATACACATTTATTTATTTTTTTGCCGTACCTCCGCCTGCCCCTGTGGACAGCTTTCTCGTTACCTCCAGAACGAGCATTGCTCTCTGCACGTGACAAATTAGCCAGCAATCATCACTTCGGGGAAAAGTGGGGGTAAGAAATTTGGCAATCTCCGATCTCTTGCTTTTTTTTTGCAGCCGACGAGGCCGGATCCGGTCCCGAGTAAGCGCGCGGATAAAATCTCGGGCTTTAAAAACAAGAGAATTTGCTGTACGCGACTGTGGCTAAATAAAAATAAAAATATCCCAGAGATAGAATTTCCCCCCATAGTAACAAGTGTACGGAAAAATCCATAAATTTCCCCTATGTGTGATTAAGTTTAGACACACTCTCTTTTCCTGAAATTTGAATCCGTTGCTCCGTGTCCTAGTCTCTGAAGCAACAGAAAACGGGCTTGCCCCGTCTTAGCTGTCTCCCCAAATACTTAAACATGGCTGCCATGCTCCCTCTTAGCCATCCCTTTTCCAGGCCAAACCTCCCCAGCTCCCTCGGCCGTTCCTCAGAGGGGGCTTCCTGGTCTCTTCCGCCATTTTGTTCGCCCTCCTCTGGACACCCTCCATTTTGTCCATCTCCTTCCTAAACTAGACACCATATTACGCCAGATGAGAAGAAGCAGAACAGAAGTGCTATCATCCCTTCTCTTCATCTATACTCTACATATTCTTATTGATACAGCCCAGAATTGCATTGGCCTTTTCTGCTACCGCATCACACTCTTGGCTTACATCCAGCTTGTGGTCCACTAAGGACCCGAAATCCCTTTCACATGGATCATTTCCAAGCCAGGTATCACACCCATTCCTATATGGGTTCACAGTGTGTGATGGGGCAGCTAAAAAGGCCAATGCGATTCCGGGATGTATCAATAGAGTGTCTAGGATGGAAGATGGCCGGAAAAGGGCAGCCATAATGGTAGAAGGCCTAGGAAGCCTTCCAGGAATTAAGATTTCAACATCATTCTCGCCTTCGTGTCCCAAGCCCTGCAAGAGGGCGACGTAGTCCAGCCCCAAAACCTGGCCGACATAACACGAACCCGTTGATTGCGGAGATAGCAACGAGGGAGGGGAGAATCGATCCAATACTGTGTTGAGAATTCCTCCCAGCCCTCCACGCTTTTCTAACAAAGCTCTCGTCGGTTTTTCCTTATGGGAAGATTCGAACCCAGACCCCCTTCCCAAAGAAAGAACGGAGGGAGCTTCCGCTACGGGTGGGCACAGAACCGAAACTCTGATGCGGTCTTTTTTCGGGAGGGATTATCTCCATCTGAATAAACTCAGAGTAATTTTATTTTGTTAAAAATTTCCGTGGCAACTGCTGGCGGAAGCAGAATTTCCTCGTTATAGCCGAACCATGCGTTTGATTTTCTGGCCAAAAAGATCTGTGAATAAAGTTTGAGCTGCTGTATAACGACATCCCATAAAAAAAAAAAACAGCTAATAGGAAAAAAAATGCTTGTTTTTTTTTTTAAACAGCCTGTTGTGTTTTAATAATTAAACAATTAAATAGAAAAATTTGCACACTTTTGTACCAGTGGCTGACATCATGGCATTAATCATCACGGGTTGGGATTTTTCTTTTTCTTTCCTTATTTTTTTAAATTCTAGGAAGTCTTGGAATCTTAAATTCACTCGTTCCTCCACCTGTGTTTAAATTATGGAAATAAAAAAATTTAAAACAATTAACATTACAAATGGTTGCTTCTGTCTTCTTGAGACTCGTGCGGGAGTCGCCGGGCAATAAAAGAGGTGGAATTTATTTATTTATTTATTTTTACAAAAGTAAAAATGAGAATATTGCAATCTGGGATTGTAAAAAAAGAACGGTGGCAGAATCAAAGTTTGCTTTCGGGAATTTGGTCTTGGGAACTCTTTCTCTAGGAAATCTTTTTTTTCCCTTTCCTCGTCAGAAATCTCTCGTTCAAAATTAAATCCACCGGGGTAGATTATGAGCAACCGTGGGGGAAATGCAGGATAAAAACGAGTTAAAGGTCGTTAAATTGGGGCCGTTAGCACCAGCGAACGAGAGGAGAAGCAGTAATAGATTTTGGGGATTAATTTATACCTAAATTATTCATGCTCGTTACATTAGGTTTTCCAGCTTATCCCAAAACGTGCTCCTCTTATTTGCCAAATACGATCTAAAATTTCTATTTTTCAGGATTCCCGGAGTTTATTTGTCTATATATTAAACTTTCTTTCATGGCTGCTTCTCGGTATTTTTCCTCCGTGCCGTGAAAGGATTTTGTGTCCAAAATGGTTTGCAACAAAACAACGGTAGCTTTAAAAAGAAAAATTAACAGTAAGCCAATAAAAACCAAGGAGTAATTAGGAATGTTATAGAGATTCCGTTAATGTGGCGAAGAATCGGTGCAATAATCTTCTTTGCAGAAATCCAGGATGGCTGGAAAAAAACAAAACAAGGGAGGAGCGGGTTTTAATTTGGATTTAATTTGGATTAATGTCCTTGATTCGGGTTTCCAAGGGTGCTGTTGCTCGATCTGGGGTTCCAGGGCTCCCAAGAATTTTGGGGGGTTTTTTTGTGTGTAGGACACGGAAAACACACTATTGCTATAAAACAAGATTTATTGGTGGTAAATGGAGATGGTTTACAGCATCCCCTTCCAAAAATTATGGGTAGTAAATGGATTTAGGGGGTGGTCTCAGGCCAAAGAGGGCCTCCCGGACCCCCAGTTAGGGAGTTCCAGTGTCCCCTCCAAAAATTACGGGTAGTAAATGGATTTAGGGGGTGGTTTCAGGCCAAAGAGGGCCTCCCGGACCCCCAGTTAGGGAGTTCCAGTGTCCCCTCCAAAAATTACGGGTAGTAAATGGATTTAGGGGGTGGTTTCAGGCCAAAGAGGGCCTCCCGGACCCCCAGTTAGGGAGTTCCAGCGTCCCCTCCAAAAATTACGGGTAGTAAATGGATTTAGGGGGTGGTTTCAGGCCAAAGAGGGCCTCCCGGACCCCCAGTTAGGGAGTTCCAGCGTCCCCTCCAAAAATTACGGGTAGTAAATGGATTTAGGGGGTGGTTTCAGGCCAAAGAGGGCCTCCCGGACCCCCAGTTAGGGAGTTCCAGCGTCCCCTCCAAAAATTACGGGTAGTAAATGGATTTAGGGGGTGGTTTCAGGCCAAAGATGGCCTCCCGGACCCCCAGTTAGGGAGTTCCAGTGTCCCCTCCAAAAATTACGGGTAGTAAATGGATTTAGGGGGTGGTTTCAGGCCAAAGAGGGCCTCCCGGACCCCCAGTTAGGGAGTTCCAGCGTCCCCTCCAAAAATTACGGGTAGTAAATGGATTTAGGGGGTGGTTTCAGGCCAAAGAGGGCCTCCCGGACCCCCAGTTAGGGAGTTCCAGCGTCCCCTCCAAAAATTACGGGTAGTAAATGGATTTAGGGGGTGGTTTCAGGCCAAAGAGGGCCTCCCGGACCCCCAGTTAGGGAGTTCCAGCGTCCCCTCCAAAAATTACGGGTAGTAAATGGATTTAGGGGGTGGTTTCAGGCCAAAGAGGGCCTCCCGGACCCCCTGTTAGGGAGTTCCAGCGTCCCCTCCAAAAATTACGGGTAGTAAATGGATTTAGGGGGTGGTTTCAGGCCAAAGAGGGCCTCCCGGACCCCCTGTTAGGGAGTTCCAGCGTCCCCTCCAAAAATTACGGGTAGTAAATGGATTTAGGGGGTGGTTTCAGGCCAAAGAGGGCCTCCCGGACCCCCTGTTAGGGAGTTCCAGTCCCCCCACCAAAAATTACGGATGATAAATGGATTTTATCATTTGTACCTCTCACAGCCGAGGTGGAGAGAGAGAGAAAATTGGGACATCGTAAAAGCGGGTTGGGCTCACCTGCCGGGGTGCAGCTGAAAACCGACTCCGCAAATTGGAAGAAAGACCCCCGAGGATGGCTCTGTAATCCGGGCGGCGGGTGAGGATGAGTTGCCGGGTGGCGTCTTTAAAAAGTAGGTCGCTCTCCCCATATATCTGGGACTGAAAGAGCTGGAAGGGAGAGTTGCTGCCGGCATCCTAAAATTAAAAAAAGGAAAGGAGGGAAGAGGGAACGGGAACGAGATTTTGCTCGGACCGCTCGCCGTGGAGGATTTTACGGCTCGGCTTGGCAGCCATCTTGTGACGATGGGTTGGACTGGATTTGGGGGTCTCTTCCAGCTTTTAGGATTCGAAATAATATTCGAAACCCTTTTGAGATCCCAACGCACGGAAGCCCACCTGGGACTTTGCGAGGAAGGCGTGGATTTTCGTGACGGTTACGGGCCGCGTCATGACGATGCCGGCCGGGACGCGGCCCAAGTTACATCCCCTCCAGTCCGAAAGCGCCGCCCGGCTTCCGTTCGGACACAGGAGTTCGAAGTCGGACGGGTTGGATCCCGGCGCCCAGCCTGAGCCGTTCAGGTCTGCAAGAGAGAAATCAAGAAAACCAACACGGACCCCTATAAAACGATATATTAGACCGCCACGGACAGGCAAAGGATACTGTAGGCGGAATAAAAATAAAAATTAAACTCCCGAATGGAACTGGTAACTAACCACATACGTATATCGACATCTAGGCATAAGCAACACTTTTATATATTAAATAAATACGTCTTATAATAGCAGTCGCTCTAGTGACAATAGATAAGGCAATATATAGTTACGACGATATAGCTATATGGATAAAGGAATGTATAAATAAGGGAATATTGTACATTAATATTAATATTAAATTAAATTATAGATAAGAGAATATTGCAAATTAATATTAAATTAATATTAATATTGTAAAATTTCCATTCTGGATGTACTGATGAGTCTGTGGGTCCAATGACAAGGGATATTTAACTTGTATTCCTGTTTGCAACTCTGCTAAATAAAGGGAAAACAAAAAAAAATATATCTTACATTCGATGTTCTGGAGGAGGTTATGATGTTCCAAAAAAGCAACGTCGCCGTAACTTCTCCCATTCGGGTCGCCCGAGAGGCACCTGGAGAAAAGAACGGCCCCAAACCAGCCGCGAAAAAAAATTGAAATAAAAAGAAAAGAGGTCAAATCCTATTGAAAGTTACGCGGCAGTATTTGGAAAAAATTAAATTTCAGAATTTGAAAACCGAGGCATTTCCAATTATATGTAGTTTTGTTGCTGTTGTTTAGTATAACTTGATTATTAGTTTAGTTTAAATATGATATATATGCATATAATTTTCTTTTTTTGTAGGTTCAGTGTAATCGTACATGTAAGTTGATTTTGTTGCATCTTCTTATTATATATTGTACAATAAAGTTTTATATTTTTATTTGTATGACAAAATATTGTATAATAAATAACAATATTATATATTGTATAATAAAGGTGTATGCTGTGTTGATGCAGCAGCTAAAAAGGCCAATGCGATCCTGGGCTGCATATTATATTATATATATATATATACACACATATACATATATATGTATGTATATTTACATATGTATATGTATGTGTATGTATAAATATGTATATTTACCTATGTATATGTATATTTACATATATTTATATGTATATATGTGTGTGTGTATTTACATATATACACACACACACACACACACATATATATATATATATATAATATTTTATATATATTATTTGGAGATTTTTAATGTATTTTAAATTTTTCTTAAACGTCTAATAAAAATTCCTTTTTAAAAAAAAAAAAAAAGGACACATTGCATGATTTGTATAAAAGGGAACAAAATAGAATTTCACCCTTTTTAATCACAACAGGAATGCGATAAGGAAGTTTTAAGCGGCCGAATCCAGAGATTTTGATGGTGGGATTTTGGAAACGGAAGCGATGGAATTTGGAAAGTTAAACTGTTGGGGGATTTGGAAAAAATCCAGGTTGAAGAATTTGGAAAATAAGGCTGCAGAATTTAAAAATTTTAAAATTGCAGTTTGGTGTTTGTTGTTTGTTTTTTTTGGAGAACTATAGATCCCTTTCCCCCCAAATTTGCAGGGCTCACCTGAGGGCCCCCAGGTTGCCGTAGTAGCGTTCGTTATGGCTGGCCGCACACCTGGATGTACCCTTGCTGTCCGCCGCCTCCTTCCGCCCGACGCAGACTTTGCAAAGATTCCCGCCGGCCCCGGGCATGCAGCCCTTCCAGAAGAAATCCTGGTAGGCTGGGGGGGGAGGACAAAAATCCATAAAATGACCCCATATTGTCTCTTCTCTCCCCATGTTGGGCCTTCTCTGCTTTGGCACCCTGGTTCTGGTCTTTCAGAAGCCCAACTTGTGCTGAAACTTGTTTTAGAGGCCCAGAAATCCTAGCAGAGGGGGACTGTTCCTTCCCCAAATTTGGAAGCAATGCTTCCGTCGCCTCCGCGGGAAAGAGAAAGGAGCAGTTTCGCAATGTCTGTATTCAGTAACACGAGCCAGCCGTGTTGATGCAGCAGCGAAAATGGCCAATGTGATCCGAATTCCCGGAAAAAGAGGTTCTACCTAAACGGTAGGGGGAACTTCCAGTGGCATCTACACGGCCTGGAGTCTCCTCCTTCTTTGGAGGCTTTTAAACAGAGGCTGGGCGGCCATTTTGCAAAGGGAGGGCTGAGATGGTGTGCCCCCTTGCGTGGCAGAATGGGGTTGGACTGGATTTGAAGTGGGGGGGGGTCTCTTCCAACTCTAGGATTTGTAACTTTTGCTGGGTTTCTTACCGGAGCTGAGGTTGCAGGGGGCGCCGGTGCTGTTCCCGGCCCCCCCGAGGAGGTAGCGGTAGAGGAGCAACCACCCTGCGGGGCTGAATTCGTACCCGTGGCAGGACCGTTTCCCCCTCAGGTTCTGGAGGTTCAAGTTCTTGGGGTCCCTCTTTGCCAGCGCGACGGCGTAGAGTGGCTCGAGCCCTGCGTCGCGAGTGCGAGAGACACAATGGGGAAATCCAAAATATTTAGTGGGTTTTCAACCATCGAGCGAGGATTCGAACTCCAAGGCAGGTCAAAGACCTGCAAATGTTTATAAAATTAAATAAATCTGAGATATTTTGGGGGGAGGGAGCGGAAAGCTTACCGTAGCATCTCTACCGCAACCGGGACGAGGGCGCAGGCTTTGGCGAAATAGGCGTGCGTGGCGTCCAGCGTGACGGCATCGGCCTCGTTTTTCTGCCGCAAAAAAAAAAAAAGGGAAAAAAAAGTGTTTAATTAAAAGACTGGTTTTATGCGTATATTAGACTTACAGATAAAACTAGTCTTTTAATTATTATTAATAAAGGAGATGCATTTGGGGACTTCCAGCTAGACAGAGGATGAGGAGGTTTTTGAAAAAAATAAATAAATGCAGGCACTTTTAATTAAATTATAATTATTATTATTATCAAAGCAGATGCATTTGGAGGCTTCAAGCTAGACAGAGGATGAGGAGGTTTTAAAATAAATAAATAAATGTACAAAATTAAGCGCCTGCGCGCTCGTACCTTGATCCGCTTGATGCAGCCGGCCATTGAGTCCGCTTGGACGCAAACCAGGGGGTCCGACCGGACGTTCAGAGCCCACTCCTCGCATTTACGGAGCTCGGCGTCGCTGATGCAGCACCAGCGGACGAGGCTGTGCGATAACGAGCTGCCTGGAGGAAACGAGGAAGGCAGGCGAGGAGGCCAAAGTTGCCTCGTTCTTCCTGAAATTTCAATCCGTCGCTCCACGTCCTCGTCTCGGGAGCAGCTGAAAAAAAGCTTGCTCCGTCTTCAACGTGACATTCCTTCAAATATTTAAACATGGCTATCCTGTCCCCTCTTAACCCCCTCTTCTGCAGACTAAGCATCCCCAGCTCCCTCAGCCGCTCCTCAGACGGCTTCATAGTTTCCAGGCCTTTGACCCTCCTTCCAGCTTGTCCACATCCTTCTGAACTTTGGTGCCCAGAACTGGACACCGGATTCCCCCCAGGTGGGATCTAACCAAAGCAGAATAAAGTGGTACTATAATTCCCCTTTTTCTCGACACTATATTCCCATTGATGCAGCCCAGGATCGTATCGGCCTTTTTAGCTGCGGCGTCACACTTCCTGGCTCATGTTCATGACCAAGGAAGATGCATAGTACATATTTGTAAAGAAAGAAGGAGAGTAAGAAAGAAAGAGAGGTCCCCAAAGGGCCATCCAGTCCAACCCCCTTCTGCCGTGCAAGGAGACACCATCACAGCCCCTTTTTAAAAAAAGAGAAGGAGGAGACTCCACCACAGTTCCGGCTGATTCCAAATTGTCAAATTGCTTTTACCATCAGGAGGCTCTTCCTAAAGTTTAGACACACTCTCTTTTCCTGAAATTTGAATCCGTTGCTCTGTGTCCTAGCCTCTGGAACAACGGAAAACGGGCTTGCCCCGTCTTAGATATCCCCCCAAATATTTAAACATGGCTGTCATGCCCCTTCTTAGCTGTCCCTTTTCCAGGCCAAACCTCCCCAGCTCCGTCGGCCGTTCCTCAGAGGGGGCTTCGTGGTCTCTTCCGCCATTTTGTTCGCCCTCCTCTGGACAGCCTCCATTTTGTCCATCTCCTTCCTAAACTGGACACCATATTACTCCAGATGAGGAGAAGCAGAATAGAAGTGCTATCATCCTTTCTCTTCATCTATACTCTACATATTCTTATAGATACAGCCCAGAATTGCATTGGCCTTTTCTGCTGCCGCATCACACTCTTGGCTCATGTCCAGCTTGGGGTCCACATGGATTATTTCCAAGCCAGGTATCACCCATTCCTATATGCGTTCACAGTGTGTGATGCAGCAGCTAAAAAGGCCAATGAGATTCCGGGATGTATCAATAGAGTGTCTAGGATGGAAGATGGCCGGAAAAGGGTAGCCATAACGGTAGAAGGGCTAGGAAACCTTCCATGAATTAAGATTTCAACATCATTCTCACCTTCGTGTCCCAAGCCCTGCAAGAGGGCGACGTAGTCCAGCCCCAAAACCTGGCCGACGTCAGTCTCCTCTCCAACCAGCTGCAGACGGCAAGCCGCGTCACGGAAAAGCAGGTTCTTCCCTCTGAAAGGGGCGGAGGCGAAGAGTTCGAATCTGGCCTTCTCTTTCCCTTTCTCCCCAAAGAGGTGCTGTATTCAGGAGAAATAAATTTTCAGAGAAAAAGCGCCCTGCTGGCGTTAAGAAGAGGAGAAATTATGGGATATTAGCCGAGATTCTCCATCATGGTCTAACGTTTACTGTTGTCACCGTCAGGATGTTTCTCCTAAGGTTTAGGTGGAATCTCATTTCCTGGATTTTGAAGCCATTGCTCCATGTCCTGGTCTCCGGAGCAGCAGCAAACGGGCTTGCTCCGTCCCTCAACAAGACATTTGTTCAAATATTTAAACCATTTGCTCCACATCTCAGAGAGAAATCTTTTTTTGGCCACAGAGAAAAGTTACCTGGAGAGTCGTGATGAATTTCCTGGCGATCGTCTGGAAGTTGCGGCGGGCGACAACGGCCCGGCCCGGCCCGCGGCCCAGGTTGCAGGTGGCGTAGGCCGTTAACGGGGCCACAGACCCATCGGGACACAGCAGCTCATAGTCCTTGGGGTCCGAGTCTTTTTAACAGGCAAAGAAAAAAGGGGTTAGGAAATTTGGAAACGAATCAACAAAATGGCGGTGCGAAGAAAATTCAACAAAATGGCGGCAGAAAGGATTGCAAAGACCGTAAAAATCCCGAAAATGCCCACCGAGATCTTTTAATGAGTTACCTGTGGCGTTAACGACCGCCAGGTGATCCAGGAAGGCCACCTCCCCGACGCCGCTTGTCAAGCACCTGCGGGCCAAGACGAAAACGGCGTTTAATATAATATATTAACTAAAATTCGTTCTGTTTTCTTGGAATAAATAAGCATTAAATTCCCACCTGAAGGCCCCGTCGGAGTCGTAGAAAGGTTCGTCCCCGTTGGTTTCGCAAAAATCGTTCCTGTCCTGAAGGTAAGATTTCTCCCCTTGGCAAAGGGCGCAAAGCCGAGGGATGGTGAGGCCGATGCCGGGGACGCAGCTGGCGTTGAAATAGTCTGCAACCGCTGGAGAAAACAAAGAAAAGGAAAGAAAGCGAGAGAGCGCCCCCCTGATTAAAAAAATTGCCAGATAAGGAGCGCAATTACAGCAGTGTTATTCCATGACACTGTCAGCCTATGGGAGTTATAGTTTGGGGATAATTTTAAAGTCCCCCCTAGTAAAACTACAAATCTCAGGATGCTCTTTTAAATTCGAGTCGCTGGCTTTGAGCTCTATAAAGCCCTACACGGGCTTTGTAAATACTATTCTCTCTCCATACACACTTAAAGATCCAGGTGGGAATCCTTTCTCCCGGTTCCAGTACTTTCAGAGGCAAGAACTGGGGCGAGGACGTGGACCCTCCTCCATGAAAGCATAAAAACATACGCAGAGGCCATCTTGACTCCCGACCCAGAAAAAAAAAAGAATATAGGATGGGAATTCGTTTACTCACCGTGGCCGAGGGGTTGGGCTTTGTCCCACGTGAGCTCGTTAGCGGCCAGGAGGAAGCCCAACGGGATGTTCCAGCCGGACGTCCACCGGGCTCCGTTGTGGCAGCTACGGGTGCCTTTGAGCCCGCGGACGTGGAGGGTCCCCCGTCTGGCGACAGCCACGGCAAACATGCAATTCCCTAGAAACAGAGATAAATTTTCAAAGAGGAGAGGCTGAGAGAGTGTGACTTTCCCCGGGGTGGCTGGGCAGGGGACTGAAACCCCGGTCTTTTTCTAAAAATTATTTTGTGGGTGTGAGGGAAGTCCTCTCTTAAGCTCAGCTTTCAAAAATGGCGCCCCTACAAACCACAGAGATGTTGTTGGACTGCACCTCCCAGCAGCCTGGTGAAGGATAATGGGAGTCGCAGTCCGACAACGCCTCAAAATCGCCACCGCTTTGTGTGTACAAATGGAAAAACTTCACACACCTCCGGGGGGGGGGCCTCTTGGACCTCTGCGGGTCCCAGCCCATTGCTTATAAATAATATATATATATATATATATATATATATATATATATATTTATAAAGATAAAAACTGACCTTCCGCGTAAATCTCCTTTGCCACCACGGTCAAGCCGTAAAGTTTAACGGCGGAATAAACATCTCCGGCATCCAAGGAGACGGCATCGGCCTTATTTGCCTAATAAAGGGGGGAAATAATAATAAATAATAATAATAATAAAATTTATTTATATTCCACCTCTCCCAACGGATCGAGGTGGTACTACAACAATACATCAATACATTAAAAACAATTAAAACATAACCCATCCTCCCTACCCACCAACCCATCTAAAAACCCCTAAAACAAAACAAAAAGGAAGACAAATGGATTTATTTCTGGATTTATTATTTTTTCAGCACAAGTTTTTCTGGTTTTTCACAACACAGGATTCGAACTCGTGACTCGGCAACCCAGTTCATCAGATATATCATCACCTGCTGAGTTAATTAGTATGTAATTACAGGTAGGCTCTAATCTCTCAGGTACCAAGTGCGTAAACACACAATTTAAATAAATTAAATTAGCGTAACTCTCCCTGGTCAACAACGCTTCCGCCTTCAGCAGGTGTTGTGCTAATCCAGCCACGCCAGATAATGGTGGACATTTTTATTTATTTTATTTTAAGAGACATATAATTTTTTATTTTATTTATTTTAAGAGACATATAATTTTTTATTTATTTTATTTTAAGAGACATATAATTTTTTATCTCTTTTAAAAATAAATAATTTTATTTATGTATTTTAAAAAGATTCACCCTGATATTTTAAATAATTTTTAATAATGGAAATAATAATACATAAATAATTTTATTTATGCATTTTAAAAAAGACTCGCCCTAATCTTGTCAACGCAGTCGTGAGTGTTGCGAGTTCGAATGCAGGACACCCGAGCGAAAGCGCTGGCGGCAGCGGCCGGGGACAAAACGGCCAGCAGCGACCTGGACATCTCCGAGCATTTCCGCTGCTCCGCGTCCGAAAAGGTGCACCATCGGATTTTCTTCCCTGAGAGGAGAAAAAAGAGAGCCTTAAAGCCATTTCTTGTTCCTGACCCTAATCACGGGGGTTGAATGAGCCCAAATTAATAAATAAAGCGGTTATTGACATATCACCCAATGCTGATGCTGCTAAAAACCTTGCCGCTAATCAGAGGACGAGAAGAGCGGCTTAAAAAAAACAATTGCAAAAAAATGTGGGGTTTTTTTTGGTCAGAGGATCTATTAATGGAAATATGACTGTGCCAGGTCTCCGTCTTGCTAAATATCATATATAAAAATCTGTAAACAAAGCGAAAGGGTTGTGAAATCGTGTGTGAAAAAAGAACACAAGGATGAACAGCCAACTTTGCAAATTGCAAATAATTTAGTTTTTTAGAGGCCTTACCTGCAGAGAGGAGGGCGAGAGAGAGAAAAAGGAGGAGGAAATCCGCCTTCATGAGTCCGCTTTTGTTCGCCGGGAAAACACAGGAAAGGGAAAATATAAATAAATAAAATAAATATAAGCGGAGAGGAAAGAGCGAAAGCGGAGGAAGAAAAAGGGGCCCCATTTTTGGCCACAGACGGGAGGCATCTGCTGTCCAGCTGGAGAGGGAGGGAGGAAAAAGGAAAAAAAAAATCAGAATAAAAGGGTTTTAACAGCAACAAACGCGAATCGCGAATCTTCTCCCTCTGATATTTTTCACTAATAAAAACCAAATGTGGCCAAGCAAGGTTTTTATTTATATAGATAAATACACACACACACACATATATATAACCATACATAAAGTTTAAATATATATATATATATATATATATATATATATATATATTTCAATGCATCATTACATTTTATATATATATATATATATATATATATATATATAATATATACACACACATAGATGTATATATAGATATAAATACATATATTTATTGTATTTACATATATATATATACACACACACACACACAAATAAATAAATAAATATATTGTTAACATATCACCCAATGCTAATGCTGCTAAAAATCTTGCCACTAATCAGAGGATGAGAAGAGCAGCAATAAATAAATATATATAAATGTATATATTGTATTCATTTGTATCTAAATACAATAAACATATCATAACAGACATATATAGGCATATACATACATTGATATATAGATATACATACATATAGAAATACACATACATATGCGTATATGTACACACACAGTTTAAATACATATATTTCAATATTCCAATATATTTTTATACATATATATATATATACACACATACGTATACATGGATAAATGTGTATATATATATATAGCAATATAATACATTTATACACATATCTATATATATACATACATACACACACATACACACACATATATAAATATGTACATTGTTTAAATATATATATATATTTAAATTGTGTATGTACATATATATTCCAATATACCAATATATTTAAATATATCCATATCTTTATTTATATTTTTATACATATATATAGTGTGTGTGTGTGTGTGTGAGAGAGTGTGTGAGCACACCAATTTATTTATTCATGTATTTATGATGTTTATTTTTAACCTACTTTTCTCCCTGAGGGGACTCAATATATATCAATATATATTTTACTTATATTTATTCATCCTTTGAGATATTTTTCCTCAGCATCTATGCACATTTATCTATATATCGTGACAGGTATCAACATCTACCTATCGGTATATATTTACCTCTAAATATTAATATTTACTTATATGTACCTCTAAATATTAGTATTTGATAAGAAGTACTACTGACTTAATGATAACTAAAATAAGATGACTAATACTAAGTAATCACGTCATCATAATAACATGACTAATAATATGACTAAGTAATAATAATAATAATAGGATTAATAATAATAACAGTAAGAAGAGTGCATTGAGTTGAAAATGTGATTTTTCGGCGCCCGTGTTCTCCCTCAGGGACCACGGCGGTGAGGCGGGCCGCGACCGCGGCCTCTCCCCGCCTCCGCCGCCGGGGCCGCGAGCGGGCGGGCGGCCTCGGAAGTCTACTCGAGCCCGGGGCGTGGGCCTACCCCTCCCTCGTGAGGGGAAAGAGCGCGAGACCCGCCCCCTCCCGGTCCCTCCCGGGCCGTAATCCCTCCCTCTTTCCGCTGAGGAGGAGACCGAGGCCGGCGGAGGGACGGAGAGGCGAGGAGACTCGAGGGGACACCGACTAGGCCGCGGCGGGGCCTGAGGGGAGACAAAATGGCGGCGGCGGCGGGAGCGGAGGCTGCGCTGAGGCGATGCGGGGGAAAGGCCCTCCTCAGGAGCGGCGGCGGACGGGGAGTTCGAGGCGCCCAGAGAAAGAGGTACGAGGGCCCTTCGTCCCATCTTCTTCTTCTTCGGGGAAGCGAGGCCAGGCCGCCGCCATGAGGAAAGAGAGGGGTAAATCCCATTATCCCTCACACGGATAATGGGAGTTGCAGTATATACCTTGGGAGGGGTTGTATACCCGCGGAGGGGGGGAAGGGAGCCATATCCTTGACCCCGCTCTAATTAAGGCTTAATTACGTGGGAAATTATTTTTAAACAACCCCTCAGAATTTGGGGTTGGACTAGATGGCCCGTGGGCGCCCCCTCCAAGCCTCAGGTTTTATTTTGCTTATTTATTTAAAGTTATTCCCCATAATTGGTGTAGCCTTATCAGTGAGTAATGAGGGAGGGGGAAAAAGACAATTAATATTGGGGGTTGGACTAGATGGGCTCTTGGGAGTCCCCCTTTCCAAGCCTCAGATTCTGCTTTTTTTTTCATATTTATTTAAAGTTATTCCACATTTCCTACCCCTTAATCATAATTATCTTGGCCAATGATAAAAAAGAGACAATATTAGGGGTTGGGTGCCCCTTCCAAGCCTCAGGTTTTATTTTGCTTATTTATTTAAAGTTATTCCCAATTTCCCCACCTCTTAATCAGAATTAAGTAGCCTAATCAGTGGGTAATGATTAATATCCTGGCGATTAATGACGCAGGTTGGACTAAATGGCCCTTTGGGAACCCCTCCTTTCCAAGCCTCAGATTCTCTTTTTCTTATTTATTTAAAATTATTCCCCATCTCCTGCTCCTTAAGCATAATTTATGTGCCCTAATTAGTAGGTAAGGATGGGGAAAAAAGAGAATTGATATTGGGGTTGGGCTAGATGGCCTTTTGGGGCCCCCTTCCAAGCCTCAGACTCTATTTTGCATATTTATTCAAGTTATTCCCCATCTCCTGCTCCTTAATTTTAATTACATACCCTAATTAGTGCATTACTGATTAAAAATCCTGACAGTTAATATTGGGGGCTGGACTAGATGGGCTTTTGGGACCCCCTTCCAACCCTCAGGTTTCATTTTGCTTATTTATTTAGATTATTCTCCATTTCTTACCCCTGAATCATAATTAAGAACTCCAATTAGTGGGTAATGATTAATATCCTGACAATTAATGTTGGGGGTTGGACTAGATGACCTTTTGGGGTCCCCCTTCCAGCACTCAGATTTTATTCTGTTTATTTATTTTTACATTATATCCCCTTGTGAATAAACACTGTTTATCCACTGTTTTTCTTGGGAGGGACTACAGCTCCCATCAGCCACAAAGAGGCATGATATGGCCAGGGGGTGAGGGGATGATGGGAGTTGCTGGCCCAAGCAAGAGAAGCCCCCAGTCCGTTAAAGTTTGGAGTCCATTCCCATAACAATCCTTTAGGATTACAGCTCCCATCAACCCCAAACAGCATAGAACCAAGTGTGGTTTGCATGATGGGAGCTGCAGTCCGATAATGCCCTTCCCGTCTGTTTCTTTGCCACCCCAAAATTTTTGCAAACTCCTCCCATAATAATCACCCTGTCCTGGCTTGGGACTCCGGCTCCTATCAGACCTCCCCTGTGGGCTGTATGTTTGGGGCTGCTGGGAGTTGCAGTACCTGCAGGATCTTCCCCTAAAAATTCTTTCCAACCTCTGGTTTTTGGAATCCTTTCCCATTTTGGGAAAAAGCCTGGTCTCTGATTAGAGCACCCATCAGCCACCATAGAGCCACGGGTGTGGATGATGGGAGCTGCAGTCCA
This sequence comes from Ctenosaura bakeri, assembly GCA_948474755.1. Taxonomy (NCBI): domain Eukaryota; kingdom Metazoa; phylum Chordata; class Lepidosauria; order Squamata; family Iguanidae; genus Ctenosaura; species Ctenosaura bakeri. Next base: position 422,987 of record CAOLHI010001232.1, on the reverse strand, counting down.
ATAATGCCCTTCCCGTCTGTTTCTTTGCCCCCCCAAAATCTTAGCAAACTCTTCCCATAATAATCACCCTGTCCTGGTTTGGGACTCCGGCTCCTATCAGACCTCCCCTGTGGGCTGTATGTTTGGGGCTGCTGGGAGTTGCAGTACCTGCAGGATCTTCCCCTAAAAATTCTTTCCAACCTCTGGTTTTTGGAATCCTTTCCCAATTTGGGAAAAAGCCTGGTCTCTGATTAGGGCACCCATCAGCCACCATAGAGCCAGGGGTGTGGATGATGGGAGTGGCAGTCCAAAGAGCCGCCGGGGGAGGTGTATGCTTGAGGCTGCTGGGAGCTGCAGTCCAGTTTGATCGTTAAAGCATATTTTTTGAAGATTTTTTTTTTCCTGATTTAAAGGAATAACTTGAATTCTTGCAAGAAAAATAAATACACAATTAGTTCAATTAAGTCATCAATTTGCAATAATTAAGAACACGCAGGGATTTGTGTCTTAAGAAATAGTTGAGACAACATTTTTCTCTCTAACGGAGGAGAACGTTGTTGATTATGCAAATAAAAACCGCCTTCAGTCCTATGCTGGGAGAAAGGCAACATAACATATATAATAATTAAATAAGATAATTAAAATGGGAGAGCCTCCATAATTAGAGGCAGTCTTCCTGAGAGCAATTCCGGGAGGGGTGGGAAGGGCCGTTGTCTGGATGATGGGTTTCCTTCCGCAGCATAAATCAAAACATGTAATTCAGGCACGCCTTAATTACAGACAACTAAAAACAACAACAACGCCTGGCAATTAAATTCCTGCCTGGTTGGGGGTTCGTCTAAATGACCCTCAGGGACCCCCTTCCAATACTCTTATCTGTTTGAGTTATATTTCCAGTATTTCCCTCCAATAGGTGACTTGCAGTGTAAATTAAAAGAGGATAATTAAAATAATATTTGGTGCAGTTTGTTGTTTTTTTTAATTTTAAGCTAATGATCTAATTTAAAACACATTTTGCATATTTTAAGAGCAGCACAACTGATTTTATGGGTTTTTTAATACAAAGAGCTATTGGGAATATCACAGCCTTGCCTCACGACCACGGAGCCAACGAGGGCTGGCGCAAAGGAGGCCCCGTTATGTTTAACCCCTCCCAGGATGATGGGACGTGCAGCAGCGCCTCTCCCGAGGGTCCACCTCCCAGGCCAGATAACGAAGCTGGATGATCTTTTTAACAAGCGAGGAAAATTCTATTTAGAGCTCTTATCATTCCTCAGCTGTCCGGGTGTCACGAATGGAGTTCGGACCACTTCCCGGAGCGGTGGAGTCACTAAGGGCGAGCCGAGGAAAGGCCAGGACTCCCAACCCTAATGACCACTCTCTCTCTCTGACGTCATTTATAATCCTTAATTAAAAGGCGGCCTGTCGTTAAGATACACGGTCCTAAACGAGCAGCTGTTATTTTTAACGAGAGGTCGTTAGGGGCAAAACGTTGCGTTAAGAATCTGGAGAGGGTGTCAGTGGGGTTTTTGGTCCGTTCCCTCCCTCCATCTTCCCAGACCTGTTCTAATTAAATCCCCTCGTTAGAGCCCTTCAACCTTGCAACCTTCAATTAATTCAGAGCTTTCTCGAATCCCGTTCAATTAATTTCTGAAAAGTAATTGTTGTTGTCGGTTGTTGTTGCCCCAAGCGGCCATTTTGGACGTTGCAGCTCCGAAATTAAGATAAAAATGCAGAACGAAATCTTACTTCTGATTTTGCATATTATTATTATTATTATTATTATTATTATTATTATTATTATTATTATTTTATTACTATTATTATTATTATTACCATCATCATTTATTTTATGCTATTTTACACATAAAGTAAAATATTATCATTACTCTTGTAATCATTTATTTATCCATTTACATGAAAACGACAAAAAAATGCAATTATTCTGAGAAAAACTTCCCGTGTCCGCGGATTGTCTACTTATGGATTCAACCGCCCACTGCTGGAAAAAATATTTTTTTAAAAAAAATCAATTTTACATTATTATTTTTTTACCTTTTCTAAAATGGGTGCCAGTTTTACAACAACGTATTTAATGGGACTTGAGCACCCCCCAAATTTCCATAATTTTGGGGTTCGATGCGAAACGGGGAACTGAAGCCTCGTCTCGTAGTCGAAGCGCTGTAACCGTGACGCCATGAACGAGCGATACCAACCCCTATTGTAATAATTTTGTATACGAATATTAATATTTCGCCCTCCCGACTGCTTCGTTTCTGCCCCGTTTTCTGAGTAAATAGATATCCAAATTAATACGTCGGATCCTCTCTCGTTTGCAGCCGCGTCCTCTTCAGCAGTCTTATCCCGCGGCTCGGAAACCACCCCGAGAAGATGCTGCCGCTCGGAAAACAAGCTTTCTCATTGTCCTGCCTCACCGGTAAGATTCTTCACCCTAATTTTGCCTCTGAAATTAATTAAATATATATATATATTCCGTAAAATGCGACGGCTGCGAAACGGCGATATCTTTCTCGGTTTTTTTATGGCTAATTCCAAAATGTGAAATATATTTTATCTAAGCTTCCGAATTGGATTTCCGGGAGGGCCCCCCGTTAATCTCCTAACGAGGCCCTATATTTCTTTTTTCCTTTCGTTACAGCCCGGCGGAAACTCCACACCGCGCCGGCGAGGAGCTTGGCGCGGTTGCGGCCGGTGCATTTCTTGGTGGGCGCGGGCGGAGGGTACGCGGGGTACCGGCAGTACGAGAAATACAAGGAAAAGGAACTTGAGAAACGGGGTGTCGAGGTGCCCCCCAAAATCGCGAGCGATTGGGAGGTGAGTCTTTACGGCTTTATTTTTCGGCGTCACGTGGCTCTTTATCTCGGCAAAAAAACCCGATACGATGAAGCGTTTACTGTTTTGTGCGGCGGATAAATTTCCACGTCTTTGGGTGTGGAAAAAAACCCCATCGGGATCTCCGCTCGTTTCCGAACGGTTGGTTTTGATGAGTGAGTTCACATTTATTTGCGTATTAAGGGGGGGGCGGGGCGGAAGGATCGCATTCGCCTTTGTTGCTGCAGCATCACACCCCTGGCTCGTGTTCAATTTAATGAAGAGTTTTGCGTGTGTTGAGTTTCGTAAGGTGTTGCTTTTGGAAGAAGGCAAAAGCAAACATTTGCAAGTTCAGAAAGGTTTGGGGGTGCCTCTGTTATTTTTAATGACAAAAGGGACTCCCTGTTGCTCCTCTGTATGTGTCCTTGTCCTGGATTATGGTTGTTTCTCAGGCTGCTGTTCTCAGTCCGTAATGGCTGCAAGCCGGTATTTAGTTATACTTTGTGTTTTTAATCCTGTACACAAAGCACCTTGGGATGGATGTGTCCCGAAAGGGGGTTCAGGTATCTCAGGAAAACGTGCGCAGACACACAAGCGCAACAGGCTACGAGAGGGTCTCCAGGAGGGGTGAAAATCCTGCATAAAAGCAAGGGCTGCCATTCCCCCCCCCTTGCCTGCAAGAAGTGCGCGTGTGCAAGGAAGAGCCCAGCGTGAGGCGCGAGCCTTCCTCAGAACGAAGGGTGCCTGTCCCCCTGAAGCACCCTGCCTCCGGGACCCCCCCGCGCGTGCGCAAGGAAGAGCCCAGCGTGAGGCGCGAGCCTTCCTCAGAACGAAGGGTGCCTGTCCCTCTGAAGCGCCCTGCCTCCGGGAAACCCCCACGCGTGCGCAAGGAAGAGCCCAGCGTGAGGCGCGAGCCTTCCTCAGAACGAAGGGTGCCTGTCCCCCTGAAGCGCCCTGCCTCCGGGACCCCCCCCCACGCGTGCGCAAGGAAGAGCCCAGCGTGAGGCGCGAGCCTTCCTCAGAACGAAGGGTGCCTGTCCCCCTGAAGCGCCCTGCCTCCGGGACCCCCCCCGCGCGTGCGCAAGGAAGAGCCCAGCGTGAGGCGCGAGCCTTCCTCAGAACGAAGGGTGCCTGTCCCCCTGAAGCGCCCTGCCTCCGGGACCCCCCCGCGCGTGCGCAAAGAAGAGCCCAGCGTGAGGCGCGAGCCTTCCTCAGAACGAAGGGTGCCTGTCCCCCTGAAGCGCCCTGCCTCCGGGACCCCCCCCGCGCGTGCGCAAGGAAGAGCCCAGCGTGAGGCGCGAGCCTTCCTCAGAACGAAGGGTGCCTGTCCCCCTGAAGCGCCCTGCCTCCGGGACCCCCCCCGCGCGTGCGCAAGGAAGAGCCCAGCGTGAGGCGCGAGCCTTCCTCAGAACGAAGGGTGCCTGTCCCCCTGAAGCGCCCTGCCTCCGGGACCCCCCCGCGCGTGCGCAAGGAAGAGCCCAGCGTGAGGCGCGAGCCTTCCTCAGAACGAAGGGTGCCTGTCCCCCTGAAGCGCCCTGCCTCCGGGACCCCCCCGCGCGTGCGCAAAGAAGAGCCCAGCGTGAGGCGCGAGCCTTCCTCAGAACGAAGGGTGCCTGTCCCCCTGAAGCGCCCTGCCTCCGGGACCCCCCCGCGCGTGCGCAAGGAAGAGCCCAGCGTGAGGCGCGAGCCTTCCTCAGAACGAAGGGTGCCTGTCCCCCTGAAGCGCCCTGCCTCCGGGACCCCCCCCGCGCGTGCGCAAGGAAGAGCCCAGCGTGAGGCGCGAGCCTTCCTCAGAACGAAGGGTGCCTGTCCCCCTGAAGCGCCCTGCCTCCGGGACCCCCCCCGCGCGTGCGCAAGGAAGAGCCCAGCGTGAGGCGCGAGCCTTCCTCAGAACGAAGGGTGCCTGTCCCCCTGAAGCGCCCTGCCTCCGGGACCCCCCCCGCGCGTGCGCAAGGAAGAGCCCAGCGTGAGGCGCGAGCCTTCCTCAGAACGAAGGGTGCCTGTCCCCCTGAAGCGCCCTGCCTCCGGGACCCCCCCCGCGCGTGCGCAAGGAAGAGCCCAGCGTGAGGCGCGAGCCTTCCTCAGAACGAAGGGTGCCTGTCCCCCTGAAGCGCCCTGCCTCCGGGACCCCCCCGCGCGTGCGCAAGGAAGAGCTCAGCGTGCCCAAAGGGCAGCCCTCCCCGCCCCTCCCTCCCGGCCCCCCCCAAGGGGCTGCGGGTCCCTTTGCGTGCAGAGCTCTCCCGTTGGGCCGCCCGCCGAGGAAGGCTAGGGGGCTGCGTCAGCCCCCCTGGGAGACCGGGAGAGCTCCCCCCCACTCCTGCAAAGAACCCCAACCTCCTCCCTTCCTCTTTGCACCGGGGCCCCGAAAGTGTGGCGGGAAGGCCCTCCGTGACCCCCAGGGGGCGTTTCGGGCAAATTGGCGAAACGTCTTTTTTTTTTTTTGGAACAAAAAGAAGCAAGCAACATAGCAGCAGCAAAATGAATAAAAGGAGACTTCACAAATAATAACACTAATTGTAATAAGTAACAGTAATGATAGCACTAATAATAATGATGCTAATTGTAATAAATAATAGTAATGATAAAACTAATAATAATACAGATTGTAATAAATAATTGTAATGATAACACTAATAATAATACAGATTGTAATAAATAACAGTAATGTTTACACTAATAATAGTACAGATTGTAATAAATAACTGTAATGATAAAACTAATAATAATACAGATTGTAATAAATAACAGTAACGATAACACTAATAATAATACAGATTGTAATAAATAACTGTAATGATAAAACTAATAATAATACAGATTGTAATAAATAACAGTAACGATAACACTAATAATAATACAGATTGTAATAAATAACTGTAATGATAAAACTAATAATAATACAGATTGTAATAAATAACAGTAATGATGACACTAATAATAATACAGATTGTAATAAATATCTGTAATGATAGCACTAATAATAATAACACTAATTGTAATAAATAACAGTAATGATGACACTAATAATAATACAGATTGTAATAAATAACTGTAACGATAAAACTAATAATAATAATACAAATTGTAATAATAATAATAGTGACGATAACACTAAAAATAACAGTAATAGTGGTAGTAATAATAAAAATAGCAATGCAAGAGGAATAACAAGGCTGAAAATAGCTAGCAAAACTCCGAAGTTCTCTCAATACTACAAAGACCTGAAACGGGGGTCCCGCCCCTCCCGCACGGAGCTGTTCGCGGAAACTTGCGCTCAGCTCTCGTACCGCTACTCAGAGTCTGTCCGGCGTGCACAGTTCCCGCCTGGCTTCTCTGGTTCTGGGTGAAGCTCCTACTCAACCTTTATTGGCCTCCCGGGCAAAATGTCTTTCTCACCCCGGGGCCCGCCTCGTGTGCCAGAAGGGCTCTTTTAGACCCTCGAAAGGGCGTGTGGCACAATAAATAAACCTAAATATAAATAAATATAAGTCTGTAAAAATGTTGAAAGGGCCCCGAGGGTGCGAAGGGCGGCCGCCCGTTGCCCTCCCCTGCAGATACTGGACTGAGCTCCACCGCGGACTTTTTTCCAGCCAAAAATATTCTCCCCTTTTTGGGAAACCTGGCCCCAGAGGACGTCCGGGTGCCGGCTAAACCCTCGCCTGAAGCTCTGCGGCTGCGCCCGAGGAGGCAAGGAAGCCCCTCCTTTGTTCCCGGAGGGGAGGGGAGGGGAGGGGGCAGTCGAAGCCCCCCGCCACGCTTTCCCCGAGACAGCCGGTGAAGCTGCGAAGAAATGGGGGGCACAGCAGCAGGACCCCCCTCCTTCTTTCCTTCCGCCCGGGAGTTGGCCAGCGGACGGCGCCGGGCAGCTCTGGAAGTCCCGCGCTGGCAGGGGAAGGGGAGGGAACCGTGGGGGGCAGGAGGAACGCACGGGGGGCCGGGGTGATGGGGAAGCGGGGGCGGCGGGAAAACAAGGGGCGCAGCAGCAGCAGGAGGAGGTCCCGGTCCCGATTTCTGGTCGGGGTAATTGAGGAGGCGGTCCAGCCGTGGTCTGCTGGGTGATGAACTCCGAAGCATCCGGGTTCCGCCCCAAAGCAGGGGGTCCCCCTCCAAGCAAAGGGGCTCCCTGAGTCAGGCGACATCGGGACCCACAGATGCCCACCCAGGAACGGAGCGGCTGTAGCCGCCAGCCCCGTCTGAGGAGCCCCTCGTGGGCCTGGGCAGAGCCGGGGGAGGGGGCCTCTCACCAGCACCGCCACGCTCCCCTTCTCCGGACCTCTCCTCATAGGTAATTCTGGGTTTTACCCATTTTTAGGTTGGGAAAGGCGAGAACCCCTTGTCTGCGGCCGTGTGAAATATGGCCTTCCCAGGAACCCCGGCTTGACAGTGACGGGGCTCTTTTCAGTTCTTTGGACTTGGAAACAAGGTGGACGGACATATAGCGGTTTTTCTTCCTCTGGTTCGTTCAGTGGATTTGGGACTTTGATGAACATCATCATCCGAGTTGGTGCCTAATTTTTCCATCTTCTTGGAGGCTGATTTCGGACTCTAAAGCGTGCTCACTTTGTATAGATCTTTCCTTCCCTCCTTTCCTTTTTGCTTTTTCTAAATTGGACTAATGTGCTCTTGGAATTTATTTGGACTCGGTTTAGAATTCTTAGGAGGCACACTTCTCATTGAGAAGGAATTTAAGGTTATTGATAATGTAAATATCGTAATTTGTTGAGATGTTTGTAATTTGTTGTTAATCTTAACAAAAATATATATTAAAAAAAGAAAAAAAAGAAAAGGACTTGTTATTTTGTGCAAGAGAAAAGTTCCTTCCTTGCTTTCTGAATTGGCAAAGGCGGGCTTCGAAGAAGATTTGCTTGCTCTGCACTTGGATCGGCACACCGCCAACTCCCGGCAGCAGAATGAGAAATTTTAGGTGAGGCGACAGCCCTTCCCGATCTTCCGGAACACCCTAAACTTATCTCTTTTCTGTCCTGTGTGGCTGAGCCAAAGCTTTGAGGGAAAGAAAGGGACTCCTTGGTTTGATACCGAGCACTAGCTGGCTCTCCAATATGCATTTTGGGAGGAAGGACAGAATCCTAGAGTTGGAAGGGACCCCAGGGGCCATCCAGTCCAACCCCCTTCAGCCGTGCAGGAACACCCATCAAAGCATTCCCAACAGAGGGCCACCCAGCCTCCGCTTAAAAACCTCCCAGGAAGGAGACTTCCGGTCCGATGGCGGAGCGCGAGGCGAGATAGGATCGTAGCTGCTCCTATGTCGCGGCCACGAGCGGCTGAACCCGGGAAAACGGCGAGACCGAAAGAAAGCCAGCGCTTTGCTTACAAGTGCCGGCTTTCGTGAAGAAGTCCCGGACGAGAACCCCTCGGGGAAGAGGGGTCCGGAGGGGGTCCGGAGGGGACCCGACACTGTTAGCCCGCAGCCAGAGGTGCTTCGGCGCTGGGATGGTGAGCGGACGACAACAGCGGGTCGAAGAACCGCCACGATCGCTCGAAGGCAAGTTTTTTCCCCCAGAAGCGACCCCTGGGATTTTGTAATCTAATCTTTTTTGAGAGCTTTCGTGGACATTATGCGCCTACTTCTAGAGTCACCGAGGTAATTCCAACAAATATTCAAGGGCTTTATTTCCTATTTAACTAAAAAGCGTGCTAGAGTGGACACTTTGTTCACCTTTCTTCAAGCTTATCCGATTAGAAGTGGACGCCACATCTGCAAATCTGTCTACATTTCAGAAGAATGTCTCTCCTTTTTCTAGTATTTTTGATAACTGGCTTATTCAGTTAAAGACTTTGTTTTGTGGGAGAGACTGGTAGGGAAAAAAAGAGAGAGAGAAGTTCCGTATTTAAATCTCTGAGACGACCGTTGCCAGATCTTTAGAACTATAAATTCTGAGACACGAATGACCCGATAAATCCACATATTGCTATATATCTGGAACGGATTCTTAGTGCAAGGACTGTGGAACAACTTTTTTTTTTTTTTTGCTATATTTTACATGCTTTTGTGGACTGTCCCTATTTTTTTTTTTTTGGAAAGACTATTCGGACTGAGTGGGGGGAGAAGCGACGGATGCTGACGCTGCCAGAGGACAGGAACTGAGAAGTGGCAAAGTTAACCGTAATAACTTGGCAGCATAATTCTTTTTTTTTACTGTAGATTAAAACCTGAATACATTTGATTTTATTGGGGGATATATAAGTTATAACAGCATATCTGGGTTAGAGCTGGCCGCGTATTGAGTTTTGTGTGTTTTGGAGACTTGCTTGGTCAAGCGTGGCCTGGGCGTGGCTTGCGCAGGGCTCCCTTTCTCTTTTGCATGCCAGAGCTCCACCATTTGCCTTTCTGTCCCTTAATTGCATGATCAGAAATACCTTTGGTGTCCAGGTGATCAGGTCGTGTCACCCAGGACAGTTGCCTGGGTCATCGGTCTTAAAAAGAAAGAGACCCCCCTCTCTCCTCCTCTTCCCCTCTCCGACCCTGCTTGGCATCTCCATCACAAGAGCCGGCAGAGGTCACTTCGGAACCGCTTGCTATAATCTTTGAGGAATCTTGGAGGACAGGAGAAGTTCCAGCAGACTGGAAGAGGGCAAATGTTGTCCCCATCTTCAAGAAGGGAAAAAAGAGGACCCCAATAATTATCGCCCAGTCAGCCTGACATCAGTGCCCGGAAAGATCCCGGAGCAGATCATTAAGCGGTCAGTTTCTAATCACTTAGAAAGCAATGCGGTAATCACGAGAAGTCAACGTGGATTTCTCAAATAAAATAAGTCATGCCAGACTAATCCTATCTCTTTTTATGACAGAGTTACTAGCTTGATAGATGAAGGGACTGCTGTGGATGGAGCATATCTCGATTTCAGGAAGGCCTTCGACAAAGTCCCCCATGACATTCTTGCAACGAAGCTGGTAAAATGTGGGCTGGACAGGGCTACTGTCAGGTGGATTTGTAGTTGGTTGACCGACCGAACCCAAAGGGTGACCACGAATGGCTGCTTTTCGTCCTGGAGGGAAGGGACTTTTGGGGGGTGCCACAGGGTTCCGTCCTGCGCCCAGGGCTGTTCAACATTTTTATCAACGACTTGGAGGAAGGAATAGAGGGCCTGCTCATCAAATTTGCAGATGACACCAAATTGGGAGGGGTGGCTAATACGCCAGAGGACAGGATCAAAATTCAAAATGACCTGGATAGATTGGAGAGCTGGGCCAGGGCGAACAAAATGAAATCCAACAGAGAGAAGTGGAAGGTCCTACACTTAGGTAGAAAGAATGGAATACGGAAATATAGGATGGGGGACACGTGGCTGGATAGCAGGACGTGTGAAAGGGGTCTGGGAGTCTTCATAGACCACCAGCTGAACATGAGTCAGCAGTGTGATGCGGCAGCCAAGAAGGCCAATGCAATTCTCGGCTGCGTCAATAGGAGTCTGGTGTCTAGATCGAGGGAGGTCCTGGTCCCACTCTGCTCTGCTTTGGTTAGACCCCATCTTGAGTACTGTGTCCAGTTCTGGGCACCCCAATTCAAGAAGGATATTGACAAGCTGGAGCAAGTCCAGAGGAGGGCGACCAAAATGGTGAGAGGCCTGGAGGCCATCAAGCCCTGTGAGGATAGACTTAGAGAGCTGGGGATGTTTAGTCTGCAGAAGAGAAGGCTAAGAGGGGACAGGATAGCCATGTTTAAATATTTGAAGGGATGCCACACAGAGGAAGGAGAGGGCTTGTCTTCTGCTGCTCCAGAGACCAGGACAAGGAGCAATGGATTCAAGCTGCAGGAAAGGAGATTCCACCTGAACCTCAGGAAGAACTTCCTGACGGTCAGGGCTGTCCGGCAGTGGACTCTGCTGCTGCCTCCATGGAGTGTAGTGGAGTCTCCTTCCTTGGAGGTTTTTAAGCAGAGGCTGGATGGCCATCTGTCCAAGGGAGTGCTTTGAGGGTGTTCCTGCATGGCAGAAGGGGGTTGGACTGGATGGCCCCTGGGGTCTCCTCCAACTCTAGATTTCTATGGTGAGTTAAGACCGAAGCTACTGCTATTTATTCGCTAGTTAGGCTGTAGGCTCTCCAATACATATGTAAATATAGAAGCCGTTAGTAAACTGTTCTAAGTTTGTAATCTGAAGCTGCCTGCATTTGTTTTATTTCTTCGGTCCGTCTGGGATCAGAAAAGCCATACACAAATGTAGACGTGCTTCTTCTGCTACTCTGCTAAAGGGCGCTGAATCCTGACAGTTTTAGCTTCCCAATAGGGCTGACACCCTGGGAAACTTCTATTCCCAACAAGTTTAAGTGGAATCTCCTTTCCTGCAGCTCGAATCCATTGCTCCCTGTCCCGGTCTCTGGGGCGGCAGAGAACAAGCCCTCTCCTTCCTCTACGTGGCATCCCTTCAAACATTTAAACATGGCTCTCCTGTCCCCTTCTCTTCACCTTCTCTTCTGCAGACTAAACATCCCCATCTCCCTAAACTGCTCCTTATAAGGCTTCACGGCTTCCAGACCCTTCCCCGGTCTGGTCGCCCTCCTCTGGACACCTTCCAGCTTGTCCATATCGTTCTGGAATTGGGGTGCCCAGAACCGGACACAGGATTCCAAAGGAGGCCCAGCCCATGCAGAACAGAGGGGTACCATCACCTCCCTGGATCTAGACACCACGCGCTGCCTTTCTTGGCTGCCTCGTCGTCACACGGCCGACTCCTGTTCAGCTTGTGATCTACCAAGACTCCGAGATCCCTTTCACACGTCCTGCTCTCCAGCCACACGTCCCCCATCCTATGCTTGTGACTTCCATTTTCTCTGCCCAAGCGCAGGACCCTCCATTTCTCTCTGCTGAAATTCATTTTGTGGGCTTTGGCCCAGCTCTCTAATCTGTCCAGGTCGTCTTGAAATTGGATCCTGTCCTCTGGTGTGCTAGCCACCCCTCCCAGTTTGGTATCACCCACAAATTGGACCAGCACGCCCTCCCCTCCTTCGTCCGTGTCATTGATGAAGATGTGGAATAGCCCTGGGCCCTGAGGCACCCCCCAGAAGTCACCTGGAGAGCAGCCATTGGTGAGGAGCACCTTTTGGGTTCGGTCGGTCCACCGATTCCCAACCCACCTAACAGCAGCCCTGTCCAGCCCGCCTTTGACTCGCTTCTTTGCAAGAACGTCATGGGGGACGTTGTCCAAGGCCTTCCTGAAGTCAAGAGAGGCTGCGTCCACAGCATCCCCTTCCTCTGTCCAGCTTGTAACCCCGTCGTCAAAGGAGATAAGATGAGTCTGGCATGAGCTATTTCTGAGAAATCCATCTTGACTTTCAGTGATTTTAGGAGGAGGAGGAGGAGGAGGAGAAAGAGGAGAGGAGAAAATCTAGCAATACGTTGTTCTTTTCCGCTGCCTTCCTTTTCTCTTTCGATTTGCAAAGGTCTCGTGGCCACAGGTTCCAAAGGGATGCTGACTGGGGGAGACTCCAGGGACGAAGGCAAAGGACCCCATTATTTCCCTAAATTTCTTCTTGGTTTCGGACAAATTACAGTTGCCAACGATAATAAATTTGAATACATTCCTGGAAAAGTGGATAAGGCAACAGAACAAGTTAAACCAGGAATCGCACACCGGAGGAAACCGATCTTGGAAAAGATGGCTAATGGCGTACAAGAAAACAACAGAGACTCTGCCGCAAAAGGCTCAGTCTCTAGAAATTGGGGCCTCACGGAGGGAGATGAGAAAGTGTAAAATCACCGAATCCTCGAGTTGGAAGGACGACACGGCCGTGGCCACGGGGCCCAACCCCCTTCTGCCGGAAGACACCGTCAAAGCCCTCCCTCGGACAGGCGGCCACCCGGCCTCTCTTTAAAGGCCTCCAAGGAAGGAGGAGACTCCACCACACTCCATGGAGGCGGCAGCAGATTCCACGGCCGAAGGGCTCTGACCCTCAGGAAGCTCTTCCTGATGCGGAGGTGAAACCTCTCTTCCTGTAGGTGGAATCCATGGCTCCGTGCCCTGGTTTCCCGACCAGCGGAGAAGAAGCTCGCTCCGTCTTCAAGAGGGCAGCCCTTCAAATGTTCAAACGTGGCCGTGATGTCACCTCTTCCCCTTCTTTTCATCCGGCTAAGCACACCGAGCTCCCTCAGCCGCTCCTCGTAGGGCTTCCTGGTATCCACACCCTTCCCCGTTTGGGTCGCCCTCCTCTGGTCAGCAAGGCATCGAGAACGGGAGCAATGTTTGGGTAAGACCAAGAGATGAAGAGAACTACCTAAGAATCCACGCTTCGCCGGAGGAAAATGTGGAGGGTTGGCAAAGAGACTTCAAAACCTATCGAGATTTAGGGGAGGGGATGAAGGGAAACTCTAACCTCATAAAATAGCCATCTAGCAAAGAAATTCTGGCTACGCAAGAAAGAGGAAGGTCCCCAGAGATGCGATAACATAACTCAGTTCTAGACGTCAGCGGTCGCCCTGGAAGATCCGTGGCAACCGTCTTCTCTTTTGGAAGGAGACCCATGCTCAAATTCTCGGGAAAAGGAAGAATGACAATTTGGGGGTGAACAAGCTCAGAAGGAAAAGTATTCCCTTTCCCTGGGCCGGATCGGAGGGTGTGCCTTTCACTTATCCAAATGAAAGCAATAACCTGAAGACTGTTGACAAGGTGAGTGCTTTATCGAGAGTGTTTCGGAAGGAATTGGAGAAGGACACAGACCAAGAACAGACAACGGATTCAGGAGGGCCAGAAGACGAGGCCGAGGACTCAGAGGAACAGGGAGCAACCGCGTCCGCACCCGGGACGGTGCCGGCCACTCCTGGCGCCTCTGCTGTGTCCGAAGAAGGAGAAGGAGAAGGAGGAGAAGAAGCCAGAGGCTCCCTTACGGTAAATGCAAAGACTAAATCAGGGACCTTTCTTCATTGGAAGCATAACATAGATTACAAATTCTTGAGTTTGGATGTCAGTGGGGTGAACAAAATAGTTCATTCTTTGAAGAAATTAGACTTGGGCATTCATTGTTTGTAAGAACTCGTATTTGAAAGCGAGGCCAAACACTTTCCATCTGGAAAAGACTGGGAGAAAAACTCATTTCTGCAGGACAATCCAAGAAAAATGGGGCTGTGCTTTAGGTAAGATCAAAGTTGTGTCCCAAGTCGGTTTTTGCAGATGATGAAGGTAGATGGCTGGGGGTGGAATTTAATATACGTGGGGATAAAAACTGGTGGGGGGGTTGTGTCCCAGTCCTGCAGAGAGGAACGTTAATTGAGAATTACTAACTATAATTTCAGGTTGAGCTAAGTATGACCCCAGCTCTCTAAAAGTCCTGAACTGATTTATTAGGAACACGGGGAGAAGACACAGCTGGTGACAAGAAAGAACATAAACTGGTGCGACAAGTGTTATTAGCAACGAGATTAGTTATGCAAAGGAGGGTAGGGTGCTACACGTAGGAAGAGGAATGAAATGCACCAACATAGGATGGGTGAGACCTGGCTTGAAAACCGTACGTGCCAAAGGGATCTAGGACTCTTAGCGGACCACAAAGAGAACATGCGTCAAAAGCACAATGCTGCAGCTAAAAAAGCCAACGCCATTCCGGTCTGCGTCTAGAGCAGTCTAGTGTCGAGATCAAGGGAAGTAATAACACCCCTCTATTCTGCTTTGGTTAGACCTCACCCGGAACAATCCAGTTGTGGGGACCAGAACGGAAGGAGGATATTGAGAAGACGTCCAGAGGAGTGCGGCCAAAACGATCAGCCGTCTGGAAACCGTGAAGCCCTCTGAGGAGCGGCTTAGGAAGCAGGGGATGTTTAGCCCGACAAAAAGAGGGTCAAGAGGTGAGATGAGAGCCACGCTGAAGTCCTTGAAGGGATGTCCTACTGAAGGCGGAGCGAGCTTGTTTTCTGCTGCTCGGGAGACGAGGAAACTTTGGAGCCGTGGATTCAATGCAGAGGAAGAGAGGTCCCACCTAAACATCGTCAGGAGGGCTTCCGGAGGGTCAGAGCCGTTCGGCAGTGGAATCTGCTGCCGCCTCCGTGGAGGGTGGCGGAGTCTCCTCCTCCTTTGGGGAGGTGGAAAGGGTGGCCGGACGGACATCTGCCCCGGGAGGGTCTTGCGGGAGTGGTCCTGCCCGGCAGAAGAAGGGGGTTGGACGGGGTGGCCGTTGTCGTCTTCTCCTCCTCCAACTCTGGGACTCCATGAAAGGGTTGGGGAGAAAGGGGGGACCGTCAGTAGACGGACGGGGAGGGTCGGAACGGAGGATCCTACGCAGAGCTTACAGGGATAGAGAGGCGGTGTCTCCCCCCCCCGAATGGAAGCGTTTCCTTAATCACTCGAAGAAAAGGGAGGGTGAGCGGATGCTCCGGGTGTCCACTTCCTTCATGCTTCTGTTCCGATTCACCGTTTACTCTGACGGGAGATGCGCGATTGCGAATTATTATGTCAATTGTATTTTACTGGATTTCAACCAATTGCATTCCACTGCCGGATCTTTGCCCCTCGCCCCTTTTGCTTTGTGCGCCGTTTAAGAGTTCGTGATGCTGGTCTGTGGCCGTCGCAATAAAGACTCAGCAATGAAAGGATCGCTCCGAAGACGTCTGGGAAATGGCCACCAGTGATAAGCTAACAGGTCGAGAAGGAGTGGCTTTGAAGCCACACGGAGAATGTGTGTGGAAAGGGCTTTAGCAGAAGGAGGGCGTCTCGCACCCCCGCAAGAAGAACTGCAATTTCGGGGAGCAGAGTCAGCGGGAAGAGAATTGGCTCTGGGCTCCCCTTTAGGGCGAGAGTTTACGGGTCACAACAGGGTCATATGTCGTATTAGCAATAGGTTGGATGTAGTTGAGAAGAATAGATGGAGGAATGAAATTACTATGGCAATCGTGGGTACAAGGAGAGTGAGATTCAGATCTAGGAAATAAAAATATATAATCAATAGGATATACAATGAGTGGAATAGGTAGACGGTGATGAAGGATCTGGGGAGAAATGGCAACGTAAGCTATTTGTGTTGCGATGTCCCCCCTTTTCACATTCGTGTTATTCACGTGGTGCTTTTGTTCTATTCTGCCAGGTATTGTTCTTTTTCCTTTGCAATAAATAAAAGAAAAATAACCTAGAAATCTTAAGTAGTTTGGTTTCTCTTTCTTTCCTGTCAATGACTGAGCCTTCCTTCGGATTCTGCGTGAAGGAGGAGACCCTAAATCCGCGGTTGCCATTCGATGGACGCCGGCTGCTGGCGACAGGGGTGGAGAGCCTTTGTGAGTGGTGTGTCATCGGGAATAGCTTATTTGTGTGTAGCTTAATTGGTGGTTGACGGTTCATATTGTGTAGAGTAGTATACTGTTCTGTGTAGGCTTTTTTCGGTGTGGCCCGTGTTTCTCTACGGTAGTCGGTGTTTCGGTAAAATAAAAATATGACTGTGGTTTTAATTAAAGATTCTGCAATTAAGTGTGACTGCTTATTTAGTATCGGCCATTTGCAAGAAGGGAGGGAAACCAATTTTTAAATTATTTGCGTTTTCTTGCTTTTTGCTAGTTGGTTGTAGTTTAGTTAGCTTAATTAGAGAGGTATAGCTTTCTTTTGCATTGTCCTGTTCTCTTCCTCTTTCCTTGCCTATTGCTCGTGATTTGTAGTTTATCTTTTGCATTATTTTATCGTGTCGTAATGTTTCGTGTTCTACTTTTCCTTCTTGCCTATTAGACAAAACTTTAAGCAAGAAAGCAGAAGAAGGGGAGCAGCAGAACATTGGTGGAGGGAGGGTAGCAGCTTGGGCAGCTCTGGCCTCGCGGGTGGGGGTGGCAGCGCCGGGGGCGGCGGCAGTTCCATGGCGTTCTTCAGAGGGGAGCTGCACAGAGGATGGGTTGGGGTTGGGGTCCCGTGGCCCCTGGGGCCGCCACGCACTGCTCTCCCACGGCCAAGGCTGGGGGGGGGACGCGGGATGCTCCTCCTGCGGCTGCTGCAGAGTGCGGTGGTTCCTACTGCTGGAGGGGGGGAGGGGGAAGGGGCGGCAAGGAAGGGGGAACGAGCGGGAGGGGAGAGGAGAGCGCCCCTTCTGTCCCCGTGCCCCCCTGGAAAAGGGAGGGAGAGGGGGTGGGCTTCTCGGCTGGGCCACGCTGGATTCTGGAGAGCCCGTGCCGGAGGAGAAACCAGAAGGAAAGGGCAGACTGCATCCTGACGGCGCAGTGGGGGGGGCTCTCCTTCTGATCTCTGGCCAACCCCGTCCTTCCCCCAGAGACTCCGCTCCCCACAGAGCTCCAGCCACCCACTCCGTCCTCTCCCTGTTCGGCAGGCTCTGTTCCCAAGAGTCCTCGGCTTCCCGGAGCAGGTGCTAGCGTGCTGTAGCCCCTAAGCCGCTCACTTCTCCTGGGGGTCTCTTTGGCCCCACACTTTGAAAGAGGGTTCCCCTGATAGGCTGCATCTGAGGGGCCGGTTTCCACAACAAAGGGGGCTGGGGACCTGGGTCTGGAGGCGAATCGGTCCTTGAGGGTCTGGGAGAGCTGTTGGGGGTGGGGGTCCACTGGGAGGGCACCTTCCCCCGCAGGAATGGGCTGAGAGGAGCAGCCGGAAACGCAGAGGGAGGGAGTTGCTTCCGATAAAAGCTCGCAAACCTCAAAAAGCGCAGCACCTCCTTCCAGTTAGTCCGGGAAGACATTGTTTACAAAATGCTGGGAGACCGCCGGAGGACGGCAGAGACCCAACAGCGCTACAGTCTACTTGCAGTGCGGTACCGAGTCTGAGAGGTGGTCTTCCCTTCATCCCCGGCCTGGATTCTGACCAGGTCCAGCTTGGTCAACACCTTGCTCCAAAAGGATCGAGGGCCTCGAAATCGTCATTTGGTACAGAAAGGAGCTGAACAGAGAAAGCAGAGAAAGCACAGCTTTAGTTCCCTCCCAGCATTAGTGTCCTCGTTGACTTCAGCTGGAAGGACCCCCCCCGCCCCCGGACCTTCCTTTGCCCCTGTTCTCTCTTCTCTTCTCGCCACCCTGCAGCTATCCGTGCAAACTGGGGAACCTCTATAGCTATGCAGTCCCGGGCATAGGAAGATCTCTGTTCCTCCCAGGCCTGAATTCTCTGGGTAGCCCAAAGTAGGGGAGACCTGCTGAATCTGGAAGAAGAGGCAAGCGTTCAGTCACCGCTGGACTACTAGTCCCACAGGTTTTCCCCGACAGAGTGTCTACGGGGACTCAAAGGTCCAGCCCCCTCCGCGGCAGGGACTTCCTTTCCGAGGCCATCCGCTTGGGGGGTCTGAAGGGGACCCCTGACCCAGCTCCGCACAGGGCAGGGTCTCCCTCTGAAGGGAAATCAGTCCATGGGACGCAGCTCCTGGGCTCCGAACAGTGCTCAGCCTGATCGGAAACTCAGTCCTCTCCGTCTGGAGTCAAGAATGGGTTCCTAGGAGATTCCTATCTCTGTAAACAGTGAAAGCGACCCAAACCTCACGTAGTTTACTTGCAAAATACGAAGGATTTGGTGAATGATGGTAAGAACCCCAGTGAAATGGAAGTCTCCCCCTCCTCTGGCCAAAACCGGAGGAGCAATTCCCACCATGAGAAGGACCACCTGGTACCAACAGCCCTCCTTTTCCACCCAAGGCATGAAGGTTTTCCAAAATGATCCTGAAATCCTTAAGAAGCGGATGGGAAGAAACTTCACCCTCGTTTGCCACATTCAGTAGCGACAGTTCTTCTCTGCCTGGAGAAGCCCATCCTGGACATGCCTGCTTTATAGGGCTTGCTATGAAGGCCCTCTCCGAAGGAAAGAGGTGGCAGCCCCAGCTTAGATTGGCAAACACAGCGGAGGGCAAAGAGATGCTAAGCCACACTTCTAAAAAAAAGGGCCAAGCGCTCAAAGCCCAGGATTTGGAGAGAGAGAGAGAGCTGTCCTTTTCTGTGGACCCCCCAGTCCATTTCCTCACCATCTCCATCTTTTCTATCGCAGGTGTAAAGGAGTTTGGAAGGCCTGCTTCGTTCTTTCATCCCAATCCCTTGAGAAAGGGAGTCCCAGCGCTCCTTCCTCACCGGTTGGCTTCAGACGTACTCCGGGGATATCTCCGCTTCCTGAGCGACGCCAACCCGCGCTGAAACGCAGCCCCCCGGCCGCCTCGGTGGTGGAGGTCAATGGCTTTCACGATGATGTTTTTTGTCTGTGTGGCAACTTGCCTGACGTCAGGGTCTTCATCCGCAAGAAGCCGACTGATATCTGGAAGGGAGGGAGGGAGGAGGGGAAGTAGGGAGCCCTGGTGGCGCAGTGGTTCAATGCCGGTCCTGCAAGCCGCAAGGTTGTGAGTTCGATCCTGCCCGGCTCCAAGGTTGACTCACCCTTCCATCCTTCCGCAGGTCGGTAAAATGAGTACCCAGCTTGTTGGGGGCATGTATGAAATGTTTCGAAATACGTGCTATTTCTAAGTTGTTTGCCGCCTCGATCCATACGGAGAGGCGGATAAAATAAATAAATTTTTAAAAAAAGTAGGTGGTGGATTGGCACACAGACCCCGATGGGGAAACTTTTCCCCAAACTCCAACCTCTACCCCCACGGACCCTTTCTTGAACTCACAAATCCAGCCTTACCAGTCCCACAGACCAGCAGCTGGTTTTTAGAGAAGAACGTGCCGGACTTGTGCACCAGATGACCTGGACAGAGGATGCGAAAGAGAAATGGAAAGGCCTGTCAGGCTGCAGCAGAGAGCCGTGGCGCTCCCTGGCCCTCCCGTGCCCCAGGAAGGAAAGGGGCGCCCAGAGGACTCCAGATGGTGCTTTTCCGTGGTGGGGGACCAAAGCGCATGGCTTCCCCGAAGAGGGGCTCGTGGTTCAGCGGCAGGTGCCGCAAGGGCCTCGTCCTTTCCTGCACAAGGCCCTCTGAGAAATGTCTCCTCCCGAGTGAGCCTCCAAGGGGCCAAGGCCTCCCAGCTCCCTTACCGAACAGCATGGCTCCAGTCTTCCTCACCCAAGGACATGAGCACTTGAAAAAGCGCTGGCAGGCAGAGTGTATGGAAAACACTCCCCAAGACTGAGTTGGAGTTCTGGATCTGGGGTGAAAGACCAAAGTCAAAATCGGGGTTCCCTCAGCCTGGCCTGATGCCCCGTGCCCTCTTAGCTCGGGCCCTTCCAGGCGGCCCTGCGGGCACTTACCAGGCGCTTGGCAACCTTGTACAGGAGCTCGTGCAGGGAAAAGTCTCCTCCGCCAGAAGGCTCCTCTTAAGGCGCCACTGCAGGGACTCGGCCATCTCCCAGAGGGCCGCCTTCGCTGCCTTCAAAGTAAAGGAGGAAGACACAGAGGGAAACTGAGTCAGACCCGCTTGGAGGGCAAAAGGTCACCCTTTCCGCTGACCTTCCTCCAGACCACCACAGCGGCCGAAGCCTCCAAAGCCTTGGCCTCCTCACCTGAGCCACTGCCACATTCCCATCCTCCACCAGCACAAGCATTGACAAGAGCTCGGAGATGGTATCAGACTGCACCTCGGGAAGGTCCGGGTACTGGAAGAAGTGCCCATAAAAGGTGAGGGCTGACCTCCGGACCTCGGGCACTCTCTAGAAAGAGGGAGAAAGGAGCCCATCTTTGGCGCCTTGTATGAACCTTCCTTTCACAGGTTGGGGAGAGGGGAAGCGAAGACACCTCCACCACGAGCAGAGGGTGGCAGAGAGGAGCAGGACTCACGTCAAGGAAGAGCAACTGGTACGCTGAGCGGGTATCAGACTGGAATCGCTCAGCCACGTTTCTCAGCAGGTCTCTCACCATCCTCAAGATCTCACTGCAGGTAGGAGGGGGTTCAACAAACAAGGAGGGACATTCAAAGCCTGAGCTGGGGGGCATGGACTCTCACATCCCGCCCCTCAAGAGGGCCAGAAACTCCCCTGACCGTTCCTCCACCCACCCCTCTGCTAATCACCCGGCTTACCCGGAAGACAAGGAGCTGTTCTCCGGGTTCCCAATGGCCCCTTCCTTCCCCTCCGTCCTGGTGGCCTGGAAGAACAGCTTCACCAGGGCGGGGAAGAGCTCTGGGAGCCACAGCTCCTCCAGGCTGTTGCTGTTCCAGAGGCAGGGGATGACCCAATCAATGGCTCGGCTGGCCTTCACCTGTGGAGAGAAGGAGGTTTGGGCCTGAACAAGAGGAGAGGGAAGGAGGGCGGCTGTCTCCTTCCCCTGTCCCCCAAAACAAGGTGCAGGCGAGGAAAACCGGGTCGTCCTCAGAACTCTGCCTGGAAGACCCCAGAGAACCAGGCGAGGGGGCTGGGTGGGCCGGTGCAGCTGAGACTTCGTCCTTACCGTGGCTGCGTGCAAAGGGTGAGGGTCTCTCTTCACCTGGGCCAGGAGCAGTTCCAGGGCTTCATCCACACTGCACTCTGGTGAGCTGATGACTGCCTGTATCAACTCAGTACATTCCCTGGGAAGAGGAACGGGGCGTGAGAGGGCGGCCCCACAGGGACACAGGACTGGGAATTCCTTGGGGCAGAACAAGGGGCAGTCTTCCTACCTCTCTGTGCACTCAAGAAAGTGCTCGATGGCCAATCCCAAGTGATTCTGGGCCACAGAGTCCACTGCCTGTACGATCTCCATGGAGGAGGAACTGGAGACCAACTGGCAGAGGCGGTGGAGAAGGTCCTTGCGCTGCCGCAAAAGGAAGAGAGGAAATCAGGGCTTCTCTGCTTCTGGGGCTGAGAGGGAGTGGGCAGCAGAGTGGGGGGGATGCTCACTGAAAAACAGGCCCCTTGTCTGAATCCAGTTGGCCCCAGTCAAGAGAGGGCCCCCCTTCTCTGAGACAAGCCCGCCATTCAGCAGAAAGAGGCACCTTTCTTGGTGGTGGCCCCAGGTTTTACCAGGGGGAACCCTGTCCCTTACCTCCTCCGGGTCACCAGAGGGCCACCGCGAAGGGTGGAGGGCAGGTTCCTCCTCCAATTCCTCCGAGTCCGGGGAGCGGGGCAGAGAGTCACGGGGGGTTGAGAGTGGGCTGGGAATAGCAGCCTTCTCACCCTCATCCTCCAAGCTGCTGCTGCCATCCGAGATATCGTTTTCTGGACCCTGGGAAAGACAGTTGTCGGGGAGGAGTGAAATGGTGGGACCAAAAAAAGAGTGAGGGAGAGAAGGAAGCCCAGGGAGGAAGAAAAGAGGGAGAGAGGTACGGCAGTGAGAGGCAATGCACAATGGAAGCAGGGACTGTGTTCGGAGGTCAGGGAGAGGGGGGTGGTCCAGCTAGAATCCTCCTCTTCTCCTGACTGGGAAAGAAAAGGAGAGAGCGCCATCTTGCCATTGGGCCCGGGCAGCAAAAGGTCTTGGGGTGGATCTATTCCGAAGACATTTCCCTAAGGAAGGAGGGAGGGGGAAATGCCAGCCTTTCCCGTTTCTAGCCCCCCTTCCCTTCCTCACCTGGGAGCGGAGTGCGTCCCCATCAGGGGAGATGAGGCCGGATGTTCTCTGCCTCCTGAGAGGAGAAACAATAAACAGTCGTGGTCAGAAAGGGAACTCACCCCAAAAGCCCTCGCCCCTCTCCTCCGCTCCAAATCTACCCACTAAGCCAACCAGGAGGAGCTCGATCCTGCAAGGAAGTTAGCAAGCCCCCTTGGAAAAACACAAAGCCCCAAAGATCTCTCCCTGATGGCCCCTTGGGAGAGAGGTTGCTTCTGAAGATGGAAGTGCTCCTCAAAGATAGGACAGCTTAGAAACAATGCAGAAAAATTTAGGGAAAAAACTCCGAGCTTCAGAAAAACAAAAACAAAACAAAGCTTCAAAATTTCCAGAAGTTTGACACCTCTCAGTTGGCCTGGTGTCCTTACTTGCTGAGCAGACTTTGCCCCTTCCCACAGCGGTCAGGGCGGACGAGGCGTTGCTCTCTGGAAAGCACGAGGATGGGCCTGCCCTCTTTGGGGCAGGAAAGGGAGGCAAACCCATTTGGACAGCTGCCCGGAAAGCTCCTTGCCAAAGGGTAAAATTCAGGGGATGGGTCTCCCTGCTGTCACAGGATGCCTCCCCCAACACTCTTGAACCTGGAAGAAAAGTACCTCTCCCAGTCACTGGTCTGGATCTCCCCCTCTTCCCATGGGGGTCTGATGTCCTCCAACCCACTCAGTTTGGGGACCTGCTCCTCTTCCCTCAGGTGGGCGAGACCGGAGGAGATGCCTTCCGCTCCCACGCAGCCCTGGCAAGAGAAAAGGAGAATGAACGGAACGCTAGGACACCCTTCCGCTGAAGGGCTTCCTCTCCGCCTGCCGTCCCTTGCGCTTTCTCTTTCCTCCCCAAAGCTGCTTTGCAAAGGAGGAGGGGGGTTCTTTGCCTCCGGGCCACAGAATGTGGAGCCAAGGTGGAGAAAAAGATGCCCGCCTTCCTGGACCAGGGAGGCTCTCTTACCCATGGCAAAGGAAGCTTCTCCACTGCGTATGTCCCAGAGGGGGACTCCTCGCCAAGGCCAGCGGCCGGAGGCTCTGGAGAGCTGCAACAGGGCAGGAAACAGCAAAGAAATGTCAGAGCCTCAAAGAATCCCCCTCACCGGCTGAGACCAAGAGCAGAGCGGCTCCTCCGAAAGCACGAGAATGGGCCTGGCCTCTTTGGGGCAGGAAAGGGAGCAAAACCCATTTGCACAGCTGCCCTGAAAGCTCCTTGCCAAAGGGTAAAATTCAGGGGATGGGTCTCCCTGCTGTCACAGGATGCCTTCCCCAACACTCTTGAACCTGGAAGAAAAGTACCTCTCCCGGTCACTGGTCTGGATCTCCCCCTCTTCACATGGGGGTCTGATGTCCTCCTCCCCACTCAGTTTGGGGACCTGCTCCTCTTCCCTCAGGTTGGCGAGACCGGAGGAGATGCCTTCCGCTCCCACGGAGCCCTGGCAAGAGAAAAGGAGAATGAACCGAACGCTCTTCTACCAAAAGTCTTTGCCCTCTCCTGCAACCCCGGCCCTTTCCTCCCCAGAGCTGCTTTGCATAGGCAGAGGGAAGATCCTTTGCCTCCTGGCCACAGAACGTGGACCATTCGTGGGAGGCGAAGGGAGAAATAAAGAGAGGACCCCTTCCTGGATCAGAGAGACTCTCCTTTCTTACCCCTGAGGAAGGAAGCTTCTCCACTGCGCATGTCCCAGAGGGGGACGCCTCGCCAAGGCCAGCGGCCGGAGGCTCTGGAGAGCTGCAACGGGGCAGGAAACGACAAAGAAATGTCAGAGCCTCAAAGAATCCCCCTCACCGGATGAGACCAAGAGCAGAGCGGCTCCTCCGAAAGCACGGGAATGGGCCTGGCCTCTTTCGGGCAGGAAAGGGAGCAAAACCCATTTGCACAGCTGCCCTGAAAGCTCCTTGCCAAAGGGTAAAATTCAGGGGATGGGTCTCCCTGCTGTCACAGGATGCCTCCCCCAACACTCTTGAACCTGGAAGAAAAGTACCTCTCCCGGTCACTGGTCTGGATCTCCCCCTCTTCACATGGGGGTCTGATGTCCTCCTCCCCACTCAGTTTGGGGACCTGCTCCTCTTCCCTCAGGTTGGCGAGACCGGAGGAGATGCCTTCCGCTCCCACGGAGCCCTGGCAAGAGAAAAGGAGAATGAACGGAACGCTCTTCTACCGAAAGCCTTTGCCCTCTCCTGCAGCCCCGGCCCTTTCCTCCCCAGAGCTGCTTTGCATAGGTAGAGGGAAGATTCTTTGCCTCCTGGCCACAGAACGTGGACCATTCGTGGGAGGCGAAGGGAGAAATAAAGAGAGGACCCCTTCCTGGATCAGAGAGACTCTCCTTTCTTACCCCTGAGGAAGGAAGCTTCTCCACTGCGTCTGTCCCGGAGGGGGACGCCTCGCCAAGCCCAGCGGCCGGAGGCTCTGGAGAGCTGCAACGGGGCAGGAAAAGGCAAAGAAATGTCAGGGCCTCCAAGAATCCCCCTCACTGGACGAGACCAGGAGCACAGCGGCTCCTCCGAGTCCTGCCTCCAGCTGTGACCAGAGGGATGGTCTAGGAAGTCCCTGGGGGGGGCCACGAGGGCCTCCATTTCCTCCACTCAACTGCACTGACCCCAGACTGCAGGGCTGAAAACTCTCAGGGATGACTTGGAGGCCAAAGGGCAAAGGCGGACCCTCCCTTTCGTTCCTGCAAACCCCACCATCTCTCTTTTGGCTGGCTGTCTTCCCTGGGTGCAGGGACATGAGCGTGCCCTGTGGGGAGGGAGGGGGAGGGGGGAGGCCCTGCCCTGGGAGGGAATAGGGGGCTGGAGGGGGCTTACCTTGGAGGCTCCCGGTGCGTGCCGCAGAAGCGGGGGCGCCTCTTCCAGAGCTTCTGCAAAGGAGACAAAATGGGGGACCTTTCAGAGGAAGAGGAGGGCTGGCTGGCCTCCGGATGTCCCAAAGGGCCCTGAAAGGGGGAAGGGGGTCCAAACCAGGAAGAAGATGGACTCCCCCCACACACACACAGTGGCCACCTCGTCCTCCCCCCAACTCTCTCTGGGGCCCTTACCCTAAACCGCCTCAAGAGTGCAGCCATCGCTGTGTAAAAACACAAGCACCCAGTCACTGGCAGGCGAAAGTGGCAGGAGCAACCCAGAGGGCATCCAGCCACCACCTCTGCCAGTAACGCAATGGCCAGTTAGCCCAGCCTTCTCCTCTCCAGGGCAACCATGGAAGCAAACAATGGCCTGGAATTCTTGCAGAAAGGACCCTTCTGACAGTAAGGAAGAGAAAAGCGGGGAGCCTGCGGAGGCCCAGTGGGGGAGTTTAGCTCCCAGGGGGGCAAAGGGTGAGAGCTGGGGACCGGCCGACCAAGTCTGCAGATCCCCGAATCCTCGGATCCTTGGCAAGGATTCCGGATTCGCAAATCCAAGCCCCTGTGCAGAAATAGGTGAGCCGAGTCTTTCAAACCCACCAACCAGAAATAGGGGTTTTTAAAAGTTCTGTTTTAAAAAGGTTTTTAGAAGTTTAAAAAGTTTTGGTTGGAGACTTGAAGGGAGAGATTGGAGTAAAGGACTAGAACCCATCACTGCCCCTGAGCTGAAAACACACCGAGCTCCTTACGAGTAGAAAACTAGCTGAAGCGGAAGAGAACCTTTTTCTCTGGTGGTTCAGCTTCCTGCTGGGTCAGAGAGGTTAGAAGCCGGACTTGCCTGTGGCTGAGCGCGAGGCCTCGGGAAGCCACAAAGCCCAGAATTCCACAGGACGTGGGAAGTGGAAGGGCAGCTCCGGAACCGCGGAGGGTGGAAGCGCCCCGCGGACCGAAGTCAGGCTTTCTCCCCGACCTAGAGATCCGTGAAGGTGAACACGCGCAAGTTCCCTTTATTCTCATTTGCAGGAGAGGAGGATTCTTCCATCCCTCACAGGTTCCAGACCAAAATGATCTCCAGCTCTGAAAGGATTCGATTCCCAGAGAAAAACGTTTCGATACCTGGAGGGAAGAAACCTTTCCCCGTCCCGGGTGCACTCGTGGGTGCGATTTGTTGGGGTTTCTTAACACCCTGCGTCAGAAAACCCCACCCCTGCAGAGCACACGGCATCCGTAGGCTTCCCGTACAGTCCATCAGCGCAGATTTTGGAGCCGCTGCCCTCGGAAGTCCGCCACGCAACACGGTCGCACTGCCGTTGTGCTGCGCTGATCCGGCCTGGAGCTTATGGGGCAAGAGGACAGCTCTCCCAGGGCGGTACCGGGCGGTGCATGTGGAAAGCAATCATTTTCCCACTGGAAGTAGTCCATTGATCCGTCGATGCCTCTGGCCCTGTGAGTCAGTAACCGCTTTGGGTGCAGACGCCGCCTTCTGCTCCGTTGCAACACCCAGAGCCCGGCGGGTGTGACTCCGTTGCTCCTCACGCAGGGGCTCCCCAGGGATTGATCCCCGGGGGGGACCCCATCCTTCTTCCTCCAGGGTTGGGCTGGGGGGACGCTGGGACTCCCAGGAGCATCCAAGGGGTCTGCTGTACCCGTCCTTTCTGGCCCATTTCCTCTGAAGCCTGAAAGCCCAGGGAAACCGTGGGGTCCGGGAAACGTTCAGGGGAAGCGAAGGGTCCGGACGCGAAGGTCGGAAGAGTAATACGTATATAAATGTAGGGCCGAGTGAGGGGGGGTTCCCAGGAAAAGCTGTCGGAGTGGCTTGGTTTGTGTTCCTCTCCTTGACGGACTCGGGGCGGTTTCATGAAGGGTGTCGTTGCGTCCTTGCGCCGTTGTAGCTTAAAAAAACACACCAGCGATGGAGCTGGAGGCGGAGAGCAAACGGGGTGGGATAAGGGATGCCGGATTTCAAGGACCCCAAAGCCGGCACGGCGGCCTCTGCGGTGGCCACGGGGGACAGGACGCGTTGCCGCTCCCGTTCCAAGCGCAGAGGAAACGGCTCCCGAGTGGGAGGGGGGCTCAGAACAAGGGATGGGTGTGACGAACATCTTAGTCCAGTTTGCGATTCCCGCCTCCCTGGGGGTGCGTTGCTCCCCTTAAGCTTCAGTCCACGCTTTCAAAGGACGATCGAGCATTTCGAACCTATCTTGTGGACAAGGGTCAGCACCTTCAGTGTCTCCGATAGGGTTGCCCTAAGTAGGGGACACTCTCTCAGCCCCAGAAAACCCCCTGATAGGGTTGCCATAAGTCGGGGACACTCTCTTGGCCCCATAAAGCCCCCTCATAGCGTTGCCATAAGTAGGAGACACTCTCTCAGCCCCAGAAAACCCCCTGATAGGGTTGCCATAAGTAGGGGACACTCTCTCGGCCCCAGAAAACCCCCTGATAGGGTTGCTGTAAGTCAGGGACACTCTCTCAGCCCCAGAAAACCCCCTGATAGGGTTGCCCTAAGTCGGGGACACTCTCTCAGCCCCAGAAAGCCCCCTGATAGGGTTGCCCTAAGTAGGGGACACTCTCTTGGCCCCATAAAGCCCCCTCATAGCGTTGCCATAAGTAGGAGACGCTCTCTCAGCCCCAGAAAACCCCCTGATAGGGTTGCCATAAGTAGGGGACACTCTCTCGGCCCCAGAAAACCCCCTGATAGGTATGCCATAAGTAGGGGACGCTCTCTCAGCCCCAGAAAACCCCCTGATAGGGTTGCTGTAAGTCAGGGACACTCTCTCAGCCCCAGAAAACCCCCTGATAGGGTTGCCCTAAGTAGGGGACGCTCTCTCAGCCCCATAAAGCCCCCTGATAGCATTGCCATAAGTAGGGGACGCTCTCTCAGCCCCAGAAAACCCCCTGATAGGGTTGCTGTAAGTCAGGGACACTCTCTCAGCCCCAGAAAACCCCCTGATAGGGTTGCCCTAAGTCGGGGACACTCTCTCAGCCCCAGAAAGCCCCCTGATAGGGTTGCCCTAAGTAGGGGACACTCTCTCGGCCCCATAAAGCCCCCTCATAGCGTTGCCATAAGTAGGAGACGCTCTCTCAGCCCCAGAAAACCCCCTGATAGGGTTGCCATAAGTAGGGGACACTCTCTCGGCCCCAGAAAACCCCCTGATAGGTATGCCATAAGTAGGGGACGCTCTCTCAGCCCCAGAAAACCCCCTGATAGGGTTGCTGTAAGTCAGGGACACTCTCTCAGCCCCAGAAAACCCCCTGATAGGGTTGCCCTAAGTAGGGGACACTCTCTCAGCCCCAGAAAGCCCCCTGATAGGGTTGCCCTAAGTAGGGGACGCTCTCTCAGCCCCATAAAGCCCCCTGATAGCATTGCCATAAGTAGGGGACGCTCTCTCAGCCCCAGAAAACCCCATGATAGGGTTGCCATAAGTAGGGGACACTCTCTCGGCCCCAGAAAACCCCCTGATAGGGTTGCCATAAGTAGGGGACGCTCTCTCAGCCCCAGAAAACCCCCTGATAGGGTTGCTGTAAGTCAGGGACACTCTCTCAGCCCCAGAAAACCCCCTGATAGGGTTGCCCTAAGTCGGGGACACTCTCTCAGCCCCAGAAAGCCCCCTGATAGGGTTGCCCTAAGTAGGGGACGCTCTCTCAGCCCCATAAAGCCCCCTGATAGCATTGCCATAAGTAGGGGACGCTCTCTCAGCCCCAGAAAACCCCCTGATAGGGTTGCCCTAAGTTGGGGACACTCTCTCGGCCCCAGAAAACCCCCTGATAGGGTTGCCATAAGTAGGGGACACTCTCTCGGCCCCATAAAGCCCCCTGATAGCATTGCCATAAGTAGGGGACGCTCTCTCAGCCCCAGAAAACCCCCTGATAGGGTTGCCCTAAGTTGGGGACACTCTCTCGGCCCCAGAAAACCCCCTGATAGGGTTGCCATAAGTAGGGGACACTCTCGGCCCCAGAAAGCCCCCTGATAGGGTTGCCCTAAGTAGGGGACACTCTCTCGGCCCCAGAAAACCCCCTGATAGGTATGCCATAAGTAGGGGACGCTCTCTCAGCCCCAGAAAACCCCCTGATAGGGTTGCTGTAAGTCAGGGACACTCTCTCAGCCCCAGAAAACTCCCTGATAGGGTTGCCATAAGTAGGGGACACTCTCTCGGCCCCAGAAAGCCCCCTGACAGGGTTGCCATAAGTAGGGGACACTCTCTCAGCCCCAGAAAACCCCCTGATAGGGTTGCCATAAGTAGGGGATGCTCTCTCAGCCCCAGAAAACCCCCTGATAGGGTTGCCCTATGTCGGGGACACTCTCTCAGCCCCAGAAAGATTTTTAAAGCTCGTATTTCTGAAATTTTTCCCAGCGCCGAAGCGGAGCGTCCTCTGCGCAAGGTCGGCCTTGTTTACCTCCTCCAATTAAAAGCCCTGCCTCATTAAGCCCGGCTGGGGCCTTGGGGAGGATTCCGTTGTGGCCGCTCCGGGCCGCGTCCGAGCCTCTCACAATGGCCCGATTGTCGCCGGGATGAAGCTGCGGAGCCGCCCGGCCGGCCGGGAAGCCTTTCGGTATTTTTCCTGAGTCGGGTTTTTCCGCCTCCTCGGCTCACAAAAATTTCCCCAGAATCTGCCGCCTGCTTTGGGGGCAATAAATTAAAATTAAAATTGAATTAAATCTCAGGCAGCACTTTAAAGCCAAAGAAACCCACATTTTTGGGTTTATGTTTAACCCAAGAGGGCAAGAAATACATATATATATATATATATAAAATTATTATTATTTTTTTTTGGTTGGGGAAGAGGAGGAAATTGTCTCTTATCTGGAATTAAAAAAGACCTTTGGACCCAATTTTCTGTGCACACAGGATGTCTGTGCGGATGCCCGCCCGAAACGGAGCCACCTGCCTTCCGGTTAAAATAAATAAATAAATGGGAATCAGTAACAAGCAGGAATCGAGCTAATTGCAGCGACTGGCGATTAAAAAACCTGTCTTCCCAGGAGGTTTTATTTCATGGAAATAATCAAAAAATTAAAAATATAGGAACCAGGCGAGGAAATAAAGCGGCTCAAGCCTTGGGCAGCAACCTCTTGGAGTCCCGGGTTCGAATTTCCCCTTTGCACCCACTGGGGTGACTTTTGGGTGGGTCACACTCTCTCGGCCCGCAGATACCACCCCTCCCCGTGACCTTAGGGTTGCCGTTAAGTCAGAAAAGACACGAAAGAACAATGTAGGACAGGGTTTGAATACCCTAAAGGCACCAGATAGGGTCTGATCGTGGGGTGCTAAGCAGGGTCAGCCCTGGTTAGGACTTGGAGGGGAGACCGACAGCAAATACCAGGCACCAGAGGCTCTATTTCAGAGGAAGGAGTTTGCAGAAGCACCTGTGAAGGTCTAAACACCCCTGAAGGCACCAGATAGGGTCTGATCGTGGGATGCTAAGCAGGGTCAGCCCGGGTTAGGACTCGGATAGCAGACCGACAGCAAATACCAGGCAGTGGGGGGGGGTCTATTTCAGAGGAAGGAGTTTGCAAAACAACTTCTGAAGGTCTGCACACCCCTTAAGGCACCAAATTTGGCCCGATCTTGGAATGCTAAGCAGGGTTGGCCCTGGTTAGGACTCGGAGGGGAGACTGCCAAGGAACACCCGGTGCCGGAGGCTCTATTTCAGGAAAGGGAACTGGCAGAACTGCCTCTGAGGAAAAAAAGAAATACTGCGTTGCCGTAAATCGACACAGACACGCACGCACAGCGTAATCTTTGGCCGTGATGACCGGTTGAGGGACCGGACAGCACATTCGGTCACCGGGGTCACTCCCTGGTTACTTTACATTCCAAGGGTCTCCCAATACACAGCGGACGGAAATTATGGGATGGAAGCGCCCCCCGACCCCCAGGCCTGCCCTCTGTGACCCCTCGGAGAGGAGCTGCCGTGTTGTCATCAAAGGTCAGCCTCGCCGGAGGCCCGGCCAGCCAATAAAACCCGGTGGTGGCCGGCCAGTCAGCGGGCTGCCCTCCGTGACCCTCTCTGGAGACGTGGAGGGGACACTTTCATGTCCCAGCGACCCGCCGACTGGCCGGGAGCCAAAGGTCACAGAGTTCCCCTTTCCTTCCTTTTTTGGGGGGGGGAGGGCGGCCAGGCCTCGGGCAGCATTCCCAGCGCTTGCGGGGGGGGGAGGTATTTGTCATCTCAGCTTCAGAATAGGGAATCCTAAGAAGGGTGCCAAGGAGGGCGGCGGGGAGGAAGAGCTGCCAAAACTGGCCCTCTCTCTGTAGTATAAATAAATAAATATTAATATTAATAATATTAATAATAACGTGGCAGAATCTGGGCCTCTACAAGCGCCGAAAGCTCCTTGTAGGAAAGCGTCGGGGTTTTGTTGGCGGTCTCCCATCCAAGTCCCAACCAGGGCCGACCCGGCTTAGCTTCCAGGGTCAGCTCGAACAGAACGGCTAAATACATTAAAACGCGGCAGAGAATCAGAGAGGGGAAATAATTATGTAGACGGAACGACCAGTTTTGCTGGCGGTGATGTGGAAACGGGCGAAGGCAGTGCGGAAGAGTGGTCGGAGCACGTTCGCCTGGGAAATCGGGCTAACTCAGGGCCGCTAATTTCTTCCCTGGCTACCTCGCAGGGCGGTTGTGGCGAGGGGTTAGGGGCCGAACAGCGCGCGTTCCCTGCGAGTTCATTGAGAAAAATAAACGTGACGGGATATTTTATTTGTTTGTTTTTAAAAAAGCTGTGTCGTCATTCGATCCCGGGGCCGTTGCGCAACCCCTTTCTGGAAGGACTCCGTGTGCTCGTTACCATCAAAAGGGTTTATATTTGGAATTTGGCCTCCCTTCAAATCTTCCCCCCTCCTCCACGGGTTGATCTTTCTGACCCACAAAAGCTGCCGGCTCCTAAAATCTGGCTTTGTCCGAGGCTCGGTCCAGAAGGGTGAAGAGCTTGTGCCGGGAAGGAAAAATCTCTTTGTGGGAAGAGGACTCGGTAGCTAAAGGAATTACTCTTTAAAACAAAAATTAAAACGCAACATCCCAATTGGGGGGGAACCCAAAATTTCCTGTGACTTGGAGGCGAATTCGAACTCGGGTCAGCCTGCAGACGGCTGTTTTTGGCTTTAATTCCCCTTAATTCTCCCATTGTGACTTTGCAAGACCTGAGCAGAAGACAGAGCAACCTGGAGTTTCCCTAATTTTTTTTGGGGGGGAGAGGAGTTGAACCCCGGACTTAATAGCAATTAATAAAGCAGCAAAGCATTAAGGAGTTAAGCTAATTATTTGTATTTTGGCCCCGTCTTTGCAAGACCTGAGCAGCTTCGCAGAGGAGAGGATGAGTTATTGCTCCTCAAACCCAAATAGCAATTAATATCAGCAAAGGATTAAGCTAATATTTATATTTTTCGGACCGAGCCGGGTTCCAGATTTAAGCTGATATTTATTATTTTAGATAGAGCCGGATAGATATTTTGCAATAGATATTTTGCAAGACCTGAGCAGAGCCGTGGAGAAAACAGGGATTATCTCCCTAATCTCCGTAAATCCAAGCGGCATTTTCCAGAGCCCAGAAAAAAAGAAAATCAGGTGGAATAATTTGAGGCTTCGTTAGTGGCCGCCCCCAAAATACTGACCTTCTCCAAGAGATAAAAAACAAATCCCATTTTTTAATTGCAATAACCCAGGACCAGAAAACCCCCCCAAAAAGAGTAATATCTGTATTGCCCAACTGAACTAAATGTATTATTTTATTTTAATTTCATTTATTTTGTTTTAAATTTCATTTTAATTTCATTTATTTTATTTTCTTTTCGTTCCGTTTGCATTTTATTTTCATTTGTTCTATCTTTATCTTTATCGTATTTCATTTTTATTTTTATTTTGTTCTGTTTTACTTTGCTTTCGTTGTATTTGCAACAAAGAATCAAAATGCGTTTTTTTTTTAAATTATTTCGTTTATTGCTAAACGCTGCTCTTTGCCAAACTTTTTTGCAATAACGACAACAAAAATAATTGCTCCCTCTTGGCTGATTATTGTTTTTTGCAATAATGCCCCCCCCGCCCACCCCTATTCCCTTCCAAAAAATATATATATATTTTCCCCCAATCTCACTAAAGGCAAAAAATTCTCTTTCCTCCTTTTCCTCTCTCGCTGTCCTTTGTCCTGGCCTGGCTCAGCCCCCTTTAAAATAAATAAATATATATTTATTTTTTAATCCCCCCCCCCGACTTTGCTCTCTCTCTCTCTCTCTCTCTCTCTCTCCGCCCCCCCAATAAAGGACGCCTGATCCCGTCCGGCTCCGCCAGAAGCCCGGGAAGGACGAGGCAGCCGGAGGGTCTCCTTAAAAAGAGAGCCCGGAGATTTCGGGAAGGAAGGAGGAGGGGACGGCCGGCTCTCCCTTTCGGGAAGGGAAAAATATATATGTTTTTAGAAGAAGGGGCTGAGAGGGAAGCATTTGGGGGACCCCCAGTTCTTCTGCTGCTGCTTCTTCTTCCTGGACCGGCTGCCTCTTTTTCTCCGCCAGGTGAAATTCAGATTTTACGCGAGGATGAATGAATGGGCCTTTCACATCCCTTTGTGTGTGTGTGTCTGAGTGAGTGTGTGTCCTTGCTGGTAATTTATGGACTTTTTTCATCAGCAAGGGATCCTCAGAGGTGCGTTTCCCAGTTCCTTCCCCCAAAATACCACTTGGTATTCCTTGGCGGGCTCCCATCCAAGTCCTAACCAGGGCTGGCCCTGCTTAGCTTCCAGGATCGGCCGGGATCTCTGACCGTGAGGGTATTTTGTGGGTTATCTTAGGCCAGGAGTCCTCAGAGGTACTTTTCCCAGTTTCTTCCTCCGAAATATCACTTGGTATTCCTTGGCGGGCTCCCATCCAACCCCTAACCAGGGCTGTCCCTACTTAGCTTCCAAGATCAGACAAGCTCTGGTACCTTGAGGGTATTTGAGGGTTTTCTTAGGCCAGGAATCCTCAAGAGGAGGTTTTCCCAGTTCCTGCCCCTGAAATATCACTTGGTATTCCTTGGCGGGCTCCCATCCAAGTCCTAACCAGGGCTGGGCTGGCTTAGCTTCCAGGATCAGTTGGGATCTCTGACCATGAGGGTATTTTGAGGGTTATCTTAGGCCAGGAGCCCTCAGAGGTTGTTTCACTGGTTCCTTTCTCTAAAAATATATTGGTGGTGTCCCATCCAAGTCCTAACCAGGGCTGGTTCTGCTTAGTTTCCAGGATCAGATGGGATCTCTGACCGTGAGGGTATTTGAGGGTTTTTTTTAGGCTAGCAGTCTTCAGAGGTGCTTTTCCCAGTGCCTTCCTCTGAAATATCACCTGGTATTCGTTCGTGGTCTCCCATCCGAGCCCCAACCAGGGTGACCCTGCTTAGCTTCCAGGATCAGGTGGGATCTGGTACTTTGAGTGTATTTGGGGGTTTTCTTAGGCCAGGAGGTGGCCTTGCCTGTTCCTTCCTCTGAAATATCAGCTGGCATTTGTTGGCGGTCTCCCGTCCGAGCCCCAACCAGGGCTGACCCTGCTTAGTGCCCAGTATCAGATGGGATTTAGGGTTATTTAGGCCCTCATGTTGCCTGTCCACCCTATTAAGCTCTTTGGCTTTCCTCAGGGCAAGGAATTCCTAGAGGGTGCTTTGGCCGGTTCCTTTCCTCCAAAATACCATTGGCGGTCTCCCATCCAAGTCCCAGCCAGGGCCGACCCTGCTTAGCTTCCGAGATCAGACCCTATCCGGTGCCTTTAGGGTATTTTTGGTATCAAATTGTGGTTGTGTGGCTTTGAGTTGCAACAACGACACGGCCTCTCCCGGGGGGCTGAGAGAGCGTGACCTCCTCAATGCAACCCCATGGCTGGGGGGGGAGGCGGAATTCGAACTCTTGTCTCCCAAACCACTAGGCCACGCTGCCTCTCAAGCACTGTTCGGAGCAGACGGTCTTATGTAGGCTTCTTTCTGGCTTAACGGCGACCCTAAAGCGAAGCTTCTGTGGGGGCCGAGAGAGCGCGACTCGCCCGAGTGGATTTCTGTGGGACTCGAACCCGGGTCCCCGGGGCTGTAGTGCTCCGGCGCTGGCTCTCTCTTGGGCCCGTTCATTTGATCCTTCTCGCTCTTAACAGGATTAACCGGACTGCCGGAAGAGCAGAGTTCGAGTTCTGGGAAGGCCCTTCCTGGGGTCACACTCTCTCGGCCTCAGAGGGTAGGAAGCCCCCCCTCTGCTGAGCATAAAGGGAACGACAATGTCCCGAAATGTGGACGCTTCGGTGGCACGCCAGCGCCGCCCGAGGCCGGAAGGGGGCTGTGGTTCTGCTGCTGCAGTGCAGGGAGCGGGACACTCTCTGGCTCAGGGAGGGGGGAGCATCGCCTTGGCGCATGAGGGGGGAACGGCCGCCCCGAAGCCCCCCGTTGTCTGACTCACTGGTCCAGAGGCCGCGCACGGGGGCGCACGTGCATGTGGGAGGGAGGCGCTTTGTCTCCTGCGGGGAGAGAGGGGGGCGCGGTGACACAATGCCCGTTTGTTCCCCGTAGAAGGAAGGAAGGAGGATCCCCCTCTTGGCTGGACGGGCGAGCGGAGGCCCCCCATTGTTGTTGCCCGTGGTGCGCGAGAGGGAGAGAGCATGTGCCAGGCGCCCGCCCTGCAGGGACCGGAGCTGCACCCGGGGAAATGGTGAGAAACGCTTCCAAGCCCCCTCCTTCTGCTGCTTCTGCGCCCCCTCCTCCTCCTCCCCCGGCCGGCCCCCTCCGCAGGGTGAGGCCGTGGCCCCGGAGGCTGCGCCCGGGCAGCGGTGGCGCCGAGCAGGACCCCCCGCGCCTGGAGGACCCCGGCCCCCCCAATAGGAGAGCCCGCTTCAGGTACTCGGCCGGCCGTCTC
Organism: Ctenosaura bakeri; assembly: GCA_948474755.1. Taxonomy (NCBI): domain Eukaryota; kingdom Metazoa; phylum Chordata; class Lepidosauria; order Squamata; family Iguanidae; genus Ctenosaura; species Ctenosaura bakeri. Next base: position 387,152 of record CAOLHI010001232.1, on the reverse strand, counting down.
GCTTCCGGGGTCGCAGAGAGAAACAAACAAAAAAAGGGGCCACGGATAACCGGCCCGGTCGGCCTCGGTTGCTCCCCGGAACGGCCGGCCTCGTTTCGAGGCCGAGCATCAGGCCAGGGAGGTGGGGATGGAGAAAGAGGCCGGGGATGCTTTTCGTTAACGAGCCGGCAAGGAGCATCGGTCTCGGCCTCAGCCGAGCATCGGTTTCGGGAAGGCGTTTGGGGTGGTCGTGGGAGGGAGGGAGGAGGGAGGGAGGCCGCCGAGGGGGTCGGGGATGCTGGGGGCGGCGGCGGCGGCGGCTGCCCTGGAAGCCCCGGCCGGGAGGGAGGGATGCTTAGCTAGCGGAGCGGGGAGGCCGGAGGTGCCAGGAACGACGAGGGAGCGTCCCTGCGGGGATTCTCTGGCAGTGATGGAAAGGCAGAGAGAGGGGTGAGGGGATGATGGGTGTGATGATAGGAAGGCAGGATGTGGAGATGAGGAGATGGGAGTGACGATAGGAAGGCAGGAGACGGAGGCAAGGGGATGATGGGTGTGACAATAGGAAGGCAGGGTGTGGAGGTGAGGGGATGATTGGTCTGATGACTGGATGGTGGGAGACAGAGGCAAGGGGATGATGGGAGTGATGATAGGAAGGCGGGAGACGGAGGCAAGGGGATGATGGGTGTGACAATAGGAAGGCAGGGTGTGGAGGTGAGGGGATGATTGGTCTGATGACTGGATGGTGGGAGACAGAAGCAAGGGGATGATGGGTGTGATGATAGGAAGGTGGGAGATAAAGGTGAGGGGATGATGGGACAACAGGAAGGCGGGAGACGGAGGTGAGGGAGTGATGGGTGTGACAATAGGAAGGCCAGGAGATGGAGGCAAGGGGATGATGGGTGAGATAATAGGAAGGCAGGATGTGGGGATGAGATGATGGGTGTGACAGGAAGGCGGGAGACGGTGAGGGAGTGATGGGTGTGACAATAGGAAGGCAGGATGTGGAGGTGAGGGGATGATGGGTCTGATGATAGGAAGGCAGGAGACGGAGGGAAGGGGTGATGGGTGTGATGATAGGAAGGTGGGAGATAAAGGTGAGGGGATGATAGGTATGACGACAAGGCAGGAGATGGAGGCGAGAGGATGATGAGTGTGACCATAGAAAGGCAGGAGATGGAGGCAAGGGGATGATGGGTGTGATAATAGGAAGGTGGGAGATGGAGGTGAGGGAATGATGGGTGTGACTATAGGAAGGCAGGAGATGGAAGTGAGGGGATGATGAATGCGACGATAGCAAGGTGGGAGATGGAGGCAAGGGGATGACGGGTTAGGATGGTGAAAGACGGAAGAGGATGATGGATGTGACGATAGGAAGGCGGGAGACGGAGGCGAGGGAATGATGGGTGTGATAGGATGGTGAGAGACGGGAGGGGATGATGGGTGTGACGATAGGGACGCTCTGTAGCTGTCCGGGTTGGTAGCCTTTTGCGCGACCTCGAACTCGGTGGGGCTGACCTTCTCGTGTGTGTGCCTGTACGGTTGTGCGTCTGTGTGTGTGTGTGATGTGTCCCCCCCACTACAGGTTGCAATTCCCCCAGCTGGCCCTGCGGCGGAGGTTGGGCCAGCTCAGCTGTATGTCTAAGCCCACCTTGAAACTCCGTTCCTGGCCTCTGACGATCCTCTATTACCTCCTCCCGTTCGGTGCGCTTAAGCCCTTGACCCGAGTGCGATGGAGACCCATGAGCAGGGTAAGTGGCTTGCGGATCGGCACCTCTGCGCACGCACAGACAACGTACGGGTGATACGTTTGGCTTGGCGGCGGTCGTCTGTGTGAAAAGGACATTATAGGTTAGACATGAGCCAGGGAGCGTGATGCTGCAGCAAACAAGGCGAATGCGATTCCAGCTTTTATTTCAGCGTAGTTTCCAATTCAGGCATAGTTTCCAATTCTGTGCTGCTCAGGCCTCCTTTGCATTCCCGCGTCCGAGTTCCGGGTTGCCTCGTTTTAAGAAAAAAAAGGACAAATCAGCATAACCTCCAGCTTCTCAATCCAAAGCCTAGTCACAGCGTTGCTGGTTTCCGCCTTCCTCTCCTCCTCAACAGGAAATTTGAAAAGATGGAAGAGGCTTTGGGGAGATACGGGAGAGGTTAGCCAAAGTTACCCAGTGGGTTTCCACAGCCGAGCAAAGACTCGAACCCGTGCCTTGCCCACCCCGTTTCTTCCTCCCCCCACTAGGTCTCCCTCTACAAGTCGGTGCCGACGCGGCTCCTCTCCCGCGCCTGGGGCCGCCTGAACAGCGTCGAGCTGCCCACGTGGCTCCGGAAGCCGGTCCTCAGCCTCTACATCTGGACTTTCGGGGTCAACATGAAGGAGGCCGCCGTCGAGGACCTCCACCACTACCGCAACCTCAGCGAGTTCTTCCGGAGGAAGCTCAAGCCCCAGGCACGGCCCATCTGCGGCCTACACAGCGTGGTGAGTAGCGGCGGGAAATCCCCGTCCGTTGCGGGCTCTGGTCCGAACCGTAGCACACGCATACACACACACCTCCCCTTTCTTATGGAGATTTCAACTGCTCTCAGCCTTAAAGGCCAATCTCAGTTAACAAAGTCTCTTACAAGGTCTTTTTAGCTTGTTTTTTTTTAAAATCCTCATCCTCTGCCTAGCTGAAAGCCTTCTAGCAGCATCAGCTTTGGAATTGCAACAGAGAAGGACTGGAGCGATATTTTTAAAGTTACTTTTTTGCCTTGTTTCATATACTGTATTCCACAGTCAGGGGCCTTTGCTAACCAAGCGAGAGGAAGCAGGAAATTTTAAAATCCCTCCTCTCCCTTTCTCGGCAGATCAGCCCCTCCGACGGCAAGATCCTCAGTTTCGGGCAGGTGAAGAACTGCGAAGTGGAGCAAGTCAAGGGCATCACCTACTCCCTGGAATCCTTCCTGGGGCCGCACGCCTGTAAAGAGAACCCCAAAAACAAGCCAGGTGACCCCCTTCCCCTCCGTCCGCCCCCCGTCTCGTCCGACGTTCGGCCGAGCCCTCGTCTTATTTCTTATCCCCCGCCGGCCCCGTTCAAAATTCTCAGGAAATTACGAAATTCCTTTGGGCCCCTTTTGTCCCCGGTTTTCCAAGCCCTTGCTTTGCGACTCTTCGGAAAAAGTCGATGATATTGCGGGACAGAGCGGGTCAAACTTTAGTCGGCCATTTTAACTTTTAGTCGGCCATTTTAGCATCCCGTTCGCAACACCCGCAGGGGTTTGCTGATATGCTTTTCCAAATCTCACATAATTTAGAGTGTTTATATCTTCTTTTTCGGCCGCAACGAGCCGACGCAGCGATTTGACCATCGGACGACAACCCCAAAGAGCAGGGTTCGATTCCTCCCGCCGTTCCACTCTCAAAACCACTCTTTTCCTGTTTTTTCCCTCCTCCCAGCCTCCCGCTGCGACTCCTTCCAGAAGGAACTGGTCACGAAAGAGAGCAACGAGCTCTACCACTGCGTGATCTACCTGGCGCCGGGCGATTACCACTGTTTCCACTCCCCGACGGACTGGAAAGTTTCTCATCGGCGGCACTTCCCAGGTGAGCCACGAGACTCCAAGGACGAGGGGCGGCGCTCGGCCATTGCTCGTAAAAATGTATATATCAAAACGTGGAGCATCGTGTGAAAAGGACATTATAGGTTAGATATGAGCTAGGGAGCATGATGCTGCAGCAAACAAGGCGAATGCAATCCCAGCTTTTATTTCAGCGTAGTTTCCAATTTGGGCGTAGTTTCCAATTCTGTGCTGCTCAGGCCTCCTTTGCATTCCTGTGGAGCATTGCTCCCGACCCGTAGGGATCATGATATTATTATTTTCCAACCCTTTCTGAAAGTCTTCCTCCTTTCTTCTCGGCTATATATTTTTCTTAAATCTCCTTTTTTCTTTTCGCTTCCTCGCGGGTCCTTCAGGTTCTCTGATGTCCGTGAATCCCGGAGTGGCCCGTTGGATTAAGGAACTCTTCTGCCACAATGAACGGGTCGTCCTCACGGGATTCTGGAAACACGGGTTCTTCTCGCTGACGGCCGTCGGGGCGCAAAACGTGGGCTCCATCCGCATCTATTTCGACCGGGTGAGAATCGAGACCCCTTAAAATTTAAATATATATATATATATTACACGCCCAGACCCGTTGGAGAGCGGAATACGGGCTGCCGCGGACAAGGGTGGGCCTCCATCTTTCGGGGTCTTCCAGTGGGAGACAGATGGGGTATCCGGTCGTTCCGTTGGAGAGCGGAATACGGGTTGCCGCGGACAAGGGTGGGCCTCCATCTTTGGGGGTCTTCCAGCGGGAGACAGATAGGGGAATCCGGTCGTTCCGTTGGAGAGCGGAATACGGGCTGCCGCGGACAAGGGTGGGCCTCCATCTTTGGGGGTCTTCCAGCGGGAGACAGATAGGGGAATCCGGTCGTTCCGTTGGAGAGCGGAATACGGGCTGCCGCGGACAAGGGTGGGCCTCCATCTTTGGGGGTCTTCCAGCGGGAGACAGATAGGGGAATCCGGTCGTTCCGTTGGAGAGCGGAATACGGGCTGCCGCGGACAAGGGTGGGCCTCCATCTTTGGGGGTCTTCCAGCGGGAGACAGATAGGGGAATCCGGTCGTTCCGTTGGAGAGCGGAATACGGGCTGCCGCGGACAAGGGTGGGCCTCCATCTTTGGGGGTCTTCCAGTGGGAGACAGATGGGGTATCCGGTCGTTCCGTTGGAGAGCGGAATACGGGCTGCCGCGGACAAGGGTGGGCCTCCATCTTTGGGGGTCTTCCAGCGGGAGACAGATAGGGGAATCCGGTCGTTCCGTTGGAGAGCGGAATACGGGCTGCCGCGGACAAGGGTGGGCCTCCATCTTTCGGGGTCTTCCAGTGGGAGACAGATGGGGTATCCGGTCGTTCCGTTGGAGAGCGGAATACGGGCTGCCGCGGACAAGGGTGGGCCTCCATCTTTGGGGGTCTTCCAGCGGGAGACAGATAGGGGAATCCGGTCGTTCCGTTGGAGAGCGGAATACGGGCTGCCGCGGACAAGGGTGGGCCTCCATCTTTGGGGGTCTTCCAGCGGGAGACAGATAGGGGAATCCGGTCGTTCCGTTGGAGAGCGGAATACGGGCTGCCGCGGACAAGGGTGGGCCTCCATCTTTGGGGGTCTTCCAGCGGGAGACAGATAGGGGAATCCGGTCGTTCCGTTGGAGAGCGGAATACGGGCTGCCGCGGACAAGGGTGGGCCTCCATCTTTGGGGGTCTTCCAGCGGGAGACAGATAGGGGAATCCGGCCATTGTGTATTTCCCAGGAACTACATCTAACCGTCCCGATTTGTCGTCTTTCTACCCGTTGCCGCCCTCAGGATTTGCACACCAACAGCCCCCGCTACGACAAAGGCTCGTACAACGACTTCAGCTTCACCGGCCCCGCCGACCGCGAGGGGATCCCCCTGCGCAAAGGGGAACACTTGGGGGAGTTCAACCTGGGCTCCACCATCGTCCTGATCTTCGAGGCGCCCAAGGACTTCTGCTTCTACGTGAAACCCGGACAGAAGATCCGATTCGGAGAAGCCTTGGGGTCGCTTTGAAAAGGGGGGGGAAAATCCGTGCCGCTCCCCATTCCTCCGTTCCTCGGTGGTGGGTTAGTGTGACGTGGTGACGGCCGGCGGTTTTTAAAAAATATGCAAAAAAAAAGAAGAGACTAAACAGGGACTCGAACTCGTTACCGGGAGCAGGAAGGTGTGGGAGTTTGCTTTTTTTTTTTTTTGCTCAGCAGGAACTGAGTGAGGAGAAACTTTATTTAAAGAAAGAAGAGAGAGAAAGAGACATTTTCGGTCTTTCTCGGCTCTCCACCGTGGCGTATCAGGGATCGCGGCCTTCACGAATGTCGACCAAGCTGGCTTTAAAATTATTATTTTTCTCTTTTTTTTTGCCGGTGCCTGTTTGCAGTTTCCCTTCGTGCTCAAAGAGGAAGCAAAACCAACATTTCCCAAAAATACTCTTTCCCCCCCTTTTTCTGGTTTTATTTCCAACAACGGGATTGAGTCCTCCGCCAAAACGAGGGCAAACAGTCGTGCAAACTCCATCGGGAATGCCTGTTTTGTTTCAGAAATTTGCTTTTCTTTCAAACGAGAAAGGAAATTTTGCACTGAATTTTTAAAAACACTGTGCATTCGACATTCCAGGAATCTTCCTTGTTTCTTTTTTTTTTTAAATTTCTTCCGTCTTTCTTCTTGTGTGGTACTCTGGGCCTTAAAAAAATATATTATCTCATCTCTTAGTGTCTCTTGATTTTAAAGGTTTGAGGAGGGGGGAAGAAAAGGATGTATACAGTTCCATTTCTTTGGAAATTAAAATATATATATATATATATATATATATATATATATATATTTATAACTGGGAACTCTTTTGCCGGTGGAAAGTGGATACAAAAATCTGCGTCAGACCCAAATTTCCGTTAAAAATAAATAAAGAAAAATTTAAAAAGTAAACAAAAATTCATACCTGCAGATTTGTACGATTCAAATTCCAATAGGATTTTTTTTTTAAATTAACGTTCCTATTCTGTTGTTCTCCCGGCGGGAGACCGTTTGGAAAGTAACAAAGCTGGTACACGTCTGGCACTGGTTCCGAGCTTTGGAAAGTGCGTTAATAAACTAACACACACAAAAATTCATTAATGGCCTCCATTGTCAAAAAATAAAAAATGCTTTCCAAATGGTCTCCCGCCGGGAGAACGACGGAAAGGGGGAAAAATGACACGCTGTGGTAAGTGCCAGCCGAAAACGCTCTCATCCTGCTGGAATTTCAATTTACGCGGCTCGTCCGAAAAGCCCGTTTGTAAAAGACAAATTTTCTAGAAGTTCTCCCGCCGGGAGAACCACGGAAGACGAGCAACATCACGTGATAAATCCCAGCGAAATTATCCTGCTGTAATTGGGATTTTACCTGCCTCGTGCGAGAAAATCCGTAACTAGAAATCGACGTATTCCTCCCAACGGCGGGATTCCAGGGATAATTAATTATTAAAAAATTATTTTTGGTAGAACGATTGCTCTGGAACGAGGAGGAGACAACACATCACGGCTCTTATTCGGAGACGTTTCCGGTTTTAGGGACGTATTTTAACACACCCTTCTCCGTTTGCAAAAAAAAAAATTATCCGCTAAATCGCACGGCTCAAAATGGAGGCCGTGGAACAAGGCGGGGCATCTTGAATTCTCGTTTATATGATGACTAAATTAGCTGCTACACGTCTGGTACTGGTTCAGAGCTTTGGCGGGCCTGGAAAGTTTCTTACTGGACAAAATTCCGGTGCTGCTGCTGCTGTTGTCAGGCCGCAAGTCCTGTGGAACTCCCCGCTGCTGGGGAGGCTGTGAAAGTTCTCCCACAGGGAGAACCCTTTGAAAAAAAATGTTTTTCCCCGAACTGTATCAGTAGCACAGTATTTTTGTATGTCAGAGAGGAAGAAAAAACTATGATATCATGTACGACTTAACGGACATTAATTCATTAACTGCAGAAATAAAAGAATGTCTTACCATGCTTGAATTTTTTTTCTTTTTAATAAAAAGAGATTAATTTTAAAAAGGACGGGTAGAGTCTGATGTTTGTCACAGGATAATTTAGAATCGCGGTCACGGTTAATCTTGAAAGACTTAATTCCTAAAAATGGACAGCGCTTGAACCCGTACCTTGGGGAGTCTTTAATCCGAACCCAAAAATTTGCCCCCACTCAGTTATCACACAAGCCGGAGTCCCAAAATCTTTTAGTTGTTAAGAGCAGCCCGAATTTCCCTGACGCGGGCGACGTACGCCTCTATCAGCCGCCGCTCTTGGTCCAGCAGGGTTTTGAGGGATTCGATCTCGAGTCCGAGCTGGATGAGAAAAAATAAATAAATATTATAACTATATCCCATGTCTTTCCCCACCAAATTAGGGCTCAAATTGGCTCACGATAAAAAAAAACTATTAAAAACAATTAGAAAAAGAAAGTACTGATAACACTGTACTTACTAAGTACGGATAATATTGCAAACACAAGGACGGCCTCTAAATCCCGATTATGAGCAGCTTAGGGGGGCAGCGGAGGGGAAGGAAAACCCCACCAGGCGCCCCCTTCTGCTTTCTGAAGGAACCGGGCGAAAGTGGAACCGGGCGGCTGGCGTCCTCCGCGCCGCGGATTCAAATATCTTTACCGTCGGATTTGCGGAGGTTCAAGTCCGCGCATTGTGCTCTTTTGTCTGTGCCGAATACGGTTCCGGGGGCCGAGGGATATTCCCAGTTTTTCCCCGTCCACTGTTGTCCGGTGTGCCTAACCTCCGCAAAAGCAGCGGGATGCCCGTGCCCCCTTTTAGAAACACGGAAAGCAGTGTGTTGGTGTCAGGGTTGTGTGTTTGTACCTGATCCAGGGCTCCTTCCACCTCCTGCGCCTCGCCGTGTTTCTCCCCCTCTCCTGTCCGCACCTCCAGCCACCGCCGGAGGATGCGTTCTTTCCGCTGGCACGACCTAGGAGGACGCAAAAGGGGAGGCTTTTTGTGACCCGGAGGGTTGCGTGACGTGCCGGACCGCTACCGGCACTCTACGGCAATCTGCGCCGATCTTTCTCACACGTGGAAACGGGGAGATAGCGCCGCCCCTCGCCCCCTTACTTCAGCTCCTGCTGGGTGTTGTAGTAGCTTTGCATTTTCTGCCCCATAACTCGCAATTCGGCCTCCAGCTGTTTGTGATCGTCTCCCGAACCCGGCGCCCGCTTTCTTTGTTCCTCCGTTTCGGTCCCTGAAAAAATCAAAATGGATGACATTTTGCGAAATGTCCAATTCTTTTTTTTCCCAACCATCCCTCGCGCCTTTCAGCACCCCGTTATCTGACGACTTGCTCCCAAATTAAGCCCAAATTCCATTAATCTGACGGGAGGTCTGCCCTTTCGTTATGCAAATAATTATTTATTGCTTAAAAGTGGATGCTCAAAACGAGCATCCGCCATTACCTGGCGTCTTGCGAAATGGAGGAGGGCCTTCCTTCCTTGCAAAATCTTCCGGCGACAGCAGGCCCGCCCTCGGTACGGTCTCCTTAACCCCCTCGCCCGGGGCAAGAACAGGAGGGTTTGTGGAATGTTGAAGGTGCAACGATGCCACCTGGAAGGCAAGGAAATCCCGCCAAAGTTATCTGACCGGCCCCGAAAACTGCCTCTCTGCTCTTACCCTCAGGAGGTTCTTCCTAAGACTTAGGCAGAACCTCTTTTCCTAGAGTTTGAATCCATTGCTCCGCGTCCTAGTCTCTGGAGCAGCAGAAAACAAGCTTGCTCCATCCACCACATGACTTCTCTTCCAATATTTAAATAGGGGTATCATGTTTCCCCTCTCAAACTTCTCTTCTCCAATCCCCAGCCCCCTCAGCCGCTCCTCATGGGGCTTCGTGGTTCCCAGGCCTTCCACCATTTTGGTCTCCCTCCTCTGGATACCTTCCATCTTGTCCACATCCTTCCTGAACTGGAACCGGACACACAGGATTATTCCAAAGCAGAGCAGAGAGGTACCGTCCCTTTCCTCAAGCTAGACAGTATATTCCTATTGATTCAGCCTGGAATTGCATTGACCTTTTTAGCTGCAGCATCACACTGCTGGCTCATGTTCGGCTTGTGGCCTTCTAAGACCCTGAGACCCCTTTCACATGGACTATATTCGACCCAGGGTGTCTTATATCTGTCCATTTCTTTTCTGCCTCACATTTCTCCCTATCAAAATTAATTTTGTTAGGTAGTGGGGGGGCCACCCCACCCGTGTGAAGAGTGGAATGAGAACTCACCGTTTGAGGTTGCTCTCTCAACCGCCTCGAGAAACAGGACGGGGGCAAAAGCTCTGGTTTCGGGGTGGCGTCACTCGGCTGCCAAGGGGGTCCAGGTTTGGGAAGGAGGAATGGAGAGAAACCGGGCCCCGAAACGGCCTCCCTTTGGGTGGACGGTGGATGCCGGACACAGGCCGGAGCGGACAGGTCACTCAGAAGGACTGGGTGGAGAAATCCAGTTGAGTCTTCTTGCCTAGAAAAGGAAGAAGCAAGACTGGATTTAAAAATATATATTTATATATTAATTTTAACACAACAAAACTAATTCATAAAAGGAAAAAAATAAGCTATACGTAAGCAATATACAGGTAGAATAAATGCTGAAATTAAATAATGCTGTGTAGTCAAGGCACTGTCTGAACCTCTCTCCAAATACGCAAAGGGATGCCAAATTAAGGACGGAGCTAGCCTGTTTTCTGCTGCCCCAGAGACCAGGACACGGAGCGGTGGATTCAAACTTCGGGAAGAGATTCCACCTAAATCTTAGGAAGGGCTTCCTGACCGTAAAAGCAGTTTGGCAGAGGGAGGACGGCCACATCTCTTGGGAGGGCTTTGCTTCTCCCTGCATGGCAGAAGGGGGTTGGACTGGATGGCCTTTGGAGGTCTCTCCCGACCCTTTTTATGATTCTAACATTGCACCACCTACCTGTTCGAGGTAGGCCAAAACGGCTCTCCGCTCTCCAGAAATTTCGGCCGACGAGGCTGCAACCTCACCTGCTGAGCGGAACGCCTGCAGGAAAAGATAAAGAGGCTGTAATTATATTTTTTTATTTTATAAATCAATACATTTATCAATACATTTTATAAATAAATACATTAATAATTAATTTTTTTAAACTCTGCAACAGAGTGATACTCAAAATCAAACTTTAACTTATTGTAAATATGGAAAACTTTTATGTATATTTATATATATAACAACTATATAAGTAAAAATCTATTTTAACTTTATGTTTTGGGGTCTTGAGACTGTATTACATATATATATATATATTTACATATGTGTACACGTATATATACACACACGCTATATATGTAATATAACCATTTTTATATGTGCATGTGTATGTTATTTGTATATATAAATATATATCTGTGTATATATACACATATACATATACACACAGACGGTACTGATATATACGACTGATATTTGGATATACATATTATCCAAATAAATTATTTATTAATGTGTTTATTTATAAAATGTATTGATATTTATATATTTACACATATATATACATTTTATATTTTAAAATTAACTATATTATGAAGCCTTGAGAATTCTGCATATATATATATATATATATAATATTTTAATTTTCCAAATTAACTTTATATTACAAAGCCTCAAGGACTGTGGATATACAATGTAGTATTTTAATTTTCCAAATTAAATTGATGTTACAAAGCCTTGAGGATCCCGCGCATACACACACATATATATATATATATAAACAATATTTTAATTTTCCAAATTAACTTTATAGTATGAAGCCTTGACGGTCCTGCACACGTATATATATTTCCATTTTCAAAATTAACTTCACATTACGAAGCTTTGAGGATCCCGCGCAGGAAACGGGACGTAGATATTTTAATAGAACGTGCCACGGGCCGCGTCCTGCCCAGGGGACGGGACCACGAGTTACAATTTTCGCTCGCACTCACAGCTCGGTCAGGACGGCGCCCCCGGCTCTCCGTGAGCGGGGCGGACGTTCGGTCCTCGGCACGGTGTCCCCGCTTTCTTCCCGTCCGCGAGGGTCAGAGGTCGCCGTCCCCCTCGGCGCGACCTCCTCGAAGGTGACTCGCTTTTCGGGGCCCCGTTCCCGGAAGAGCGCCTTCCGCTTCCAGATCGCGAAGCAACGGGAGGCGGCCCGGTGGCGGTGGGAGGTGACCTGCGGGGGGGGAGGGAAACCCCTCGGGCGGGTCACACTCTCTCAGCCCCAGAGGAAGTCCGCCCAAGGATAACCGTCGTACCGGGGGGGGGTCGTCGGTCCCGTTTCCTCACCTCTAACTGGTGCCGAGCTTGCAGCTCCGTCCGGAATTCCCTCGTGCCGGCCGCGTAGCGGAGGAGGCGGGTCACACCCTCTCGTAGCAAGTCGTTCCGGTAGGCCTCGGCCGCCGCCTCGACCCGGCCTTTCTTCCGCAGCCGTTCCGCCACGAATCCGACCCAAGCGTCAAAGGCCTGCGCGAAAACAAAAAAGTAAAAAGAAAACAGACCGCACCAGCCATGGGAGAAAAGTTATTTCTTTTCCCAAAATTATTTTATCTACTTTTAAAAACAGTTAAATTCACAAGTAAAATCACAATTGCAACCAGAGAAATAAATGTTTAAAAAAGAAGGGAAAGAAATCTTTAAAACTATAACACAATATTTACTTCAAATTGATTTTTCACATACGTCTGATAAATTAGGACCACTGCTAAATACAGGTATAAAATATATGTTTATATAAATATATTCCTATATATATATATATATATATTTATAAACATTTTCATATCTTTTATATATACATATATGTTTTCATATATATATTTATATATATATTTATATATATATTTATAAATATATTCATACCTATATATATATATAAAAATATGAATATATTTATAAATGAATATATATGCACACATACACACGCACTAGAACAGAATACTAACACATTGGAGAAAAACACCGAACAATAATTGAGAAAAAAAATAGAAATCTGGGGAGTGACCTTGGGAAAGTCACACTCTCTCAGCCTCAGAGGAAAGCAACGGCAACAAGACCAATTTTTTTTTTTTTTATAAAGGGGGTAAGACAGCACAGCGGTCCGAGGGTTGAAATAGGACCATGGGAAGCCAGAGTTCAAATGCTTGCTCACCCCTGGAAACCCAGTGGGTGAACTTTGACCTAGGTCACACCCTCTCAGCCCCGGGGGAGAGGAAAGGCAGGTTCCCACCGACAAGTATGGACATAATAAAAACCTCAGGTAGGGCTGAGCGTTGATTTATGACCGTGGGAGTTCAAGGGTCAAAACCCTGCTCATCCCTGGAATCCCAGTGGGTGAACTTTGACCCAGGTCACACTCTCTCGGCCCCGGAGGAGAGCAAAGGCAGGTTCCCACCGACAAGTATGGACATAATAAAAACCTCAGGTAGGGCTGAGCGTTGATTTATGACCGTGGGAGTTCAAGGGTCAAAACCCTGCTCATCCCTGGAATCCCAGTGGGTGAACTTTGACCCAGGTCACACTCTCTCGGCCCCGGAGGAGAGCAAAGGCAGGTTCCCACCGACAAGTATGGACATAATAAAAACCTCAGGTAGGGCTGAGTGTTGATTTATGACCGTGGGAGTTCAAGGGTCAAAACCCTGCTCACCCCTGGAAACCCAGTCGGTGAACTTTGACCTAGGTCACACTCTCTCGGCCCCGGAGGAGAGCAAAGGCAGGCTCCCACCGACAAGTATGGACATAATAAAAACCTCAGGTAGGGCTGAGCGTTGATTTATGACCGTGGGAGTTCAAGGGTCAAAACCCTGCTCACCCCTGGAAACCCAGTCGGTGAACTTTGACCTAGGTCACACCCTCTCGGCCCCAGAGGAGAGCAAAGGCAGGTTCCCAGCGACAAGGACAGACATAATAAAAACCTCAGGTAGGGCTGAGTGTTGATTTATGACCGTGGGAGTTCAAGGGTCAAAACCCTGCTCACCCCTGGAAACCCAGTCGGTGAACTTTGACCTAGGTCACACTCTCTCGGCCCCGGAGGAGAGCAAAGGCAGGCTCCCACCGACAAGTATGGACATAATAAAAACCTCAGGTAGGGCTGAGCGTTGATTTATGACCGTGGGAGTTCAAGGGTCAAAACCCTGCTCACCCCTGGAAACCCAGTCGGTGAACTTTGACCTAGGTCACACCCTCTCGGCCCCGGAGGAGAGCAAAGGCAGGTTCCCAGCGACAAGGACAGACATAATAAAAACCTCAGGTAGGGCTGAGCGTTGATTTATGACCGTGGGAGTTCAAGGGTCAAAACCCTGCTCACCTCTGGAAACCCAGGGGATGCACTTTGACCCAGGTCACACTCTCTCGGCCCCGAGCAAGCAAAAGCAAACAAATACGGAGAAGAAATGACTCAAAGGGAGACGAAAACTCAGCATTCTTGAGAGGCACAAGGTCACTTCCTTCGTCGGCACGGAAAAAAACAAAAAATTAGCTGTCTGGGAAAGAAAGCGAGAAAAAAAAAACGGGGAGCCACTGAGTCACGGCAGAGATTGGTTCGAGGAGGTTTCTTTTTCTCACCTTCCCCTGCAGGGACCGGGACCAATGCCACAACGCCCGCACGGTTCCACGCTGCTCCCGCCGCCTCTCCGCCAGCTGTCCGGAGAACGAAAACGAGCCGAGGACGATGGGTTAGGTTAGCAGTGTAATCTGGTTTTCAATACATATATGTATATATATACACACACATATACATATCTATATTTATTTATTTATATACAAATGACACAATTTCCAACCCAATTAAAAAGATTTATAGCCAGCCGTCCACATTTGCAGGTTTGACTTTCGTGGATTTATTTGGAAATCCCACCCAAACCCCTGCCGAAAACGAGAACGCTGACGATTTTTCCCACGCCGGTGGGATAATGGGGGGTGTACCGGGGGGGCGGAATAGGACACGCAGCCCCCCCAAATTTTGGCCTCACCTGCTCCTTCCACGACGAGAGGGCGGTAGAGAGAAGCCGCCGGGAAAAAAATCGGCGCCCTTGTCTTTCCAGGAGCTGCAGCGGAAAAAAGGAAGCGACACAAAATGGTCGGCATGACGGTCTTTCCGTGGACGGAGAAACGGGGGAGAATATTTGCAAAACTTCTCCCTCACCCGTTTTCGGAGGCTCCGGAGGTGATACCGTTTCCACCCGTCCACACACCTCCGCAAAATCTGCCGGTTGTGGTGTCGCACGGCTACGAAATCCAGCCCTCGCGCCTGCGCGGATCTCACGGCACACGCCTTCCAGCGGAGAAAGGTCACCCGCAGCCTCGCTGTCCAAGGGTAAGAAGGAGGGGAAAAAGAGAAATAGGATAAGTTACTCCCCCCCTTAACAACTCTCGGAGCTTCCTCGCCTCCAACTTCCCCGATGTGACTGATCAATTTGGTCAAGCTTGCTTTTAAAGTGTCCGGGTTTCTTTCTCTTGTTGCTCTAACCGTCCCCGTTGGTTTTCTGCTTTCTTTCATTGCATGTTCTCCAATTAAGTCTCCGTTAATCCTCTTCTTTCCTTTTTTAAATTTTTTAGCTGCCTTTAAAACATCCCGTTTCCTCCCTTCCTCCTCCCGCTTCAAGTTGTTGCAAACTGGGCTCCAAAGGTACAGCTGACAACGTCCTGATTTCGCAGCCAGCGTGGCGTAGCGGTTTGACCGCTGGGCTCCTGTGACCGTAGAGACCAGGATTGGATTGCTCCTCCCTCAGTCATGGAAACCCAGTGAGTGACCCGGGACGCGTCTCCTTTCCTGCAGCTTGAATCCATTGCTCCGTGTCCTGGTCTCTGGAAGAGCAGGAAACAAGCTTACTCCGTCCTCAACATGACATCGAAATATTTAAACATGGGTATCGCCCCCTCTTAACCTTCCCTTCTGCGGACTAAACTTCCCCAGCTCCCTAAGATGCTCCTCGAATAGAAAAACAAAGATGGATGACAAATAGATATCGATCATGGCTACACGGACAGATAGATAGATGCAAATGACAGCTAGACGGATAGCAGGATGGATGGAGGGATAGATAGATATCAACGGTCACCTTGATCCAAAAACGCCCTGGCGGCCGTGACAGTGTCCTCCTTCTGTTGTCGGGCATAGGCGCGCAACGAGGCCAGGTCCCTCCACTTCAGTATCACCTGCGCAGACAAAATGGCCGTCGTGACTCCCACATTTGGAGCGTGTACCAAACAGAGCGCCTTCATTACCCAAATGGTCCTCTCGGGGATTTCAGCCACACCCCACCGGTCCATTTCAAGTCTTTTTGGAAAACAGGAAGTGATGCCTAGGTCACTTCCTGTCGAAGGGGAGCCCGAAAAGATGGCAGATATGATTTCCACGCCCCGGAAAGAGTATTCAGGAATAAAGAAACCCACCTCACCTAAAGATGGATCACTAACACAATAGGAAGCGGCTGTTTTGCAAAAAACGGGAAGCGGCCATTTTGCAAACAACGGGAAGCGGCCATTTTGCAAAAAATGGGAAGCGGCCATTTTGCAAACAATGGGAAGTGGCCATTTTGCAAACAATGGGAAGCAGTCATTTTGCAAACAGCGGGAAGTGGTCGTTTTGCAAACAACGGGAAGTGGCCATTTTGCAAAAAACAGGAAGCAGCCATTTTGCAAACAACGGGAAGCGGCTATTTTGCAAACAACGGGAAGCAGCCATTTTGGAAACAACGGGAAGCACCCGTTTTGCAAATAACGGGAAGTGGCCATTTTGCAAACAATGGGAAGCGGCCATTTTGCAAAAAACGGGAAGTGGCCATTTTGCAAAAAACGGGAAGCGGCCATTTTGTAAACATTAAGATGGCTTCTCTACGAACAAAAGAGTTTCTCTCTCTTATTGAGTTCCTCTACCTCTGAATTTTTGGAATTCCCCTTTTTTCCCACCCGTGACGGACGTCTTACCTTGCAGAAAACCGTTTTTTTATAGTGCCGGTTGGCCATAGTGGATTTCCTAGCTTCCTGTTTGAGTTCCTCGACATTTTTCTTCCAAATTTCCAACGTCTGCCTTGAGGACAGAATAAAAGCACAATGTGCTGATCTATTTATTTAAACAGGATTATTAGCGAGAGAATTCCAAGCCGTGGGAAGAAAAAAACCGAGGTGATTCCGTCAAAAACGGGAGATTTTTAAAAACGTTTTACCGTAACGATTCCCGGTTACGGTCCCTTTCCTTTTCGGCCACCCGGGCGAGGACTTGTTGCACGCCACCGTGGTAGGCCTACCAGAGGAGAAATTAAATATAAAATATATAAATATATAAATAAAAATATAAAAATAATATAAATATAAATATAAAAATAAAAATATATATTGAGATGAGTTTTTAAAGACAAGAAGCCCCCAGCTTTTGGCACCTCGTTATCTTTCAGTGCTTCCTAATTAAGGACGAGTTTTATTACACGGGGGGAGGGGGGTCCGTACCTTCCAGGCGAGGAAGACCCGGCCGAGCAGAACTTTTTGGTGGTGCCTTTCGGCCGCCACCAGCGTCCTCCATTTCTCGGAGCGGCGCCTCAAATACTGCAGGAAAAAGGAGAAGAGAAATGGATAACCGCCTTCTAATAACAAGGCAAAAGGGCAGGGAAAAATTAAGAGAAAGAGGGAGAGAGACAGAAAAATAACTAAATCTAAATTTAAATTCAGTCTCGACAATTGCCAAACTGTGGATACCGTCTAAGCCTTATCGTTTACTTTAATATATCAATTAAATTCAAATTTAAATTCAGTCTCGGCCATTGCCAAACTGCGGGTACCGTCTAAACCTTATCATTTACTTAAATATATCAATTAAACTTAAATTTAAATTCAGTCTCGGCAATTGCCAAACTGTGGATACTGTCTAAGCCTTATTATTTACTTAAAAATACATATATACACACACATATATATGTATATACATATACATATATGTATATATATTTGTGTATGTGTCTGTATATACATATATATATATACTTATTTATATAAGTATATATATATTTTAAAAATGTCCCATACACCCTGTTATTTATATATATTTTTACTATTATGAACACATAGATATACTTATTATTATTATTTATATGTTATTTATTATTATTATTATTGTTATTATTATATATTTATATATTAATTAATTATTATTATTATGGAGAGATTTAACTTTTCTCACCTGCCGCCATTTCTTCCACGACCCTCTTAAGAGCTTGGCGGAGTGGAAGATTAACGCTTTGCTCTCCTTCCTCCTCCTGAAGCCAAAATAAATGAATAAAATATAAATATATTCTGCCTTCTTATATTCTTTCTTATTCTTTCTTATTCTTTCCATACGGATAACTGTCACCAGCTTCAACCCTAAAAGTAAATTCTGGCCGGGATTAAATATTTCCGCCCTCACCTTTCCTCGATTTCCCGAACGTTCTCCTTCCAGAGGCGGAAACTCGAACCCAAGACCCGGCAGCCGTGATGCTCGGCAGCGACGGAGACCCGCTCTCGCTCTTCCAGGACGGCCAGCGTCCCCCGGTACCAAAGGCCCCAAAATTTGGACAGGAGGCGCCGGTCCGAGTGCGAGACGGCCACCCTCTCCGCCATCTTGTTTTCCCGCCGTTCCTCTCCTCTCCGCCGCCATCTTTCAAAGAACCGCCTCGTCCACGTCTCCCTTTGAGAGGAAGAACAAAACGAATAGATGACTTAAATCTGTTTCTAATTTTTAAAAAAGTTAATTTTTAAAATATCGCCACGAGAGTTTTCTCCTGAGGCTGAGAGAGTGTGACTTCTCGCCCAGCTGTTTTCCGTGGCTGAGCCAGGATTCGAACTCGGAGGCAAGTACCCAAAAAGGTCAAAAGACAGCCTGGCTTTCTATTTACTTAGATCATAGCCCACAATACCTCTAATTAATATTGTTGGGACAAAGCTATACATACATAACGTACAAAATATATATAATATATGTAAATATATAACTATAAAAATAAAATATATGCCATGACCTATCCATCGAAAACAGGGTATAAAATATCAGAAATATCAAAATATCATATAAAATATCCTTTGCCCAGGCTAAATAATTATCTCTCCCTTCCACCAAACCCGGGGGGGGGTCTCCTTTTTGCAATATATTTATTTTGCAATATATTTATTTTTTGCAATATATCTATTTATATTTATATTTACTTATACTCTCGTTTATATTACCTGTAACGAGAGTGAGCCCGGAGCGTCGGAAGCCAGTGCCGTTCCTCCTCCGCCTCTTCCAAACGAGACCCCCAACGATCCCAGGAACGGCGCAGGAGCTGGAACGGAGCGGGGGAAAAACACGGCATCGTTTGCGGTAGGAAAATAAAATTAAACAACACGCAATTAGGAAGGGTGGCGAACACGTGGGAATTTGAGAACGACAAAAGGATTGGAATTATTATTATACGTTCGGACTTTTGCAGCTGCAAAAGGAACCAAACTGAGTCTGATTTCGGAAGCTAAGCTGGGTCCACCCTGGTCGGTCCTTGGATGGGAGACCGCCAATGACTCCCAGGCTCTCTTTCAGAGGAAGGAACTGGCGAAATCACCCTTCTGGAAAAATTCATGGGGTCACCATAAAGTCAACGCACAATACCCTAAATGCACCAGATCCCATCTGGTTTTTTTGATAGCTAAGCGGGGTCAGCCCTGGTTGGGATTTGGGTGGGAGACCACCAACGTGGCTGCCACAGAAAATGAGAATATTCTTAATTTTGGCATGTATTGGAATTTCCTCTCTTTCCCCCCAACTGTTAAAAAGTAGAGGAGCCCTCTTCCGTTTTAAAGTTGGCAACCCCAGATGAAAATGGATTAAATTTTAATAAATAATCATTAGGCTGTTATATGTTATATATACATATATATAATTTTTGTATGCCACCTTTCTCCCGGAATGGGACCCAAGGCGGCTTCCAACAATAAATCAAAATATTAATTTATATTAAATATTAAGATTATTAAAAACATTAAAATTACTAAATTAACTTCAGATTTTATATTATAAATATAATATAAAAATATAAAATATTAAAATTATTATATTAATTTTATATTATATTAAATACTAAAATTGTTATTCAAATATTAAAATTATTATAATAAAAATATTAAAATTAATACGACTCACCGTGAACCGGTGCTGTTGGTGAGCCAAGTTCTTTCTTATCCGCTGGGCCGAAACCGACGCCACGTTTTCCCGCAAGGCGTTAAGTCCGCGGGACTGCGGGAGAGAGGAGAGGGTATAAGCAACTCCTCCTCATTTTGCAGGAAAAAAATTAATTTTCTGAGATCTTACCAGCAAACAGCGCCTGCGGTGACGTTCGGCCAGCTCGTGACGTGCGGCTGCTTCGGCACGCAACGCCACATCTGTTGCACATCTGTTAAGAAATATATATATATATATATATATATATTTGCTTTTCGGGTTGCAATTGGGTTGGTTTCTGTGTTGTTTTTGCTGCTCATAATGGGTGGAAATAAAATTAAAATTCAGATTTAGAGGAATCAAAATCTGTCTGAAAGGGATTTTAGCGGACCATGAACTGGACGTGAGCCAAGGGTGTGATGCTGCAGCAAAAAAGGCCAATGCGATCCATTAATATTAAATAATAATAACAATCAAAACACAGGGCTTTAAACCGTCACAGCCCCTCGGCTTGACTGCAAGGGATACAGAGCTTCCACCGCACGAAAATCCTCCGCACGGTGGCCCTTTCCGCCAGCCAGGCCACGTGCTCCCGGTACTGGTGGAGTTCCTCCTTGCGCGCCCACGCCAGCCGCCATCTTGAGAAGCCCCGAAGGAGCGCGCCGGTACAGCGGTGCTCCAAAGCCAACCCTGGAAGAACAACAAAGGTCAGAAATAATGGAAATGAGGCTGAGAGAGTGTGACCTACATTTTCCCGTGCCTGAGCAAAGGGGAAATCGAACCCGGCTCCCCTCCGGGGTCATTGTAAAATTTTTCTGCCAAAGGAGGAGGACACCTGCTTTGTTAACTCGGAGTGGGAATTTTAAGATCCGCCCCCCCTCCCCACTCTGTTGCTCTCGAACTCACGGCTCCGGAGCCTTTTCTCCCTCCGGCGCTGGACGTAGAGGCGCCAAGACTTCATGGCTTTCCTTATCTGCAAATGGCGGGCGTGTTTGGCCGCGGCGGCCTCTCCCGCCTTCAACCCCGTCCAGCGGACCCAGGCCTGACAAAGATGCAAGGAAAAAAAACAAGTTTTGAATCCAGTGCTCCGCGTCCAAGTCTCCGGAGCAGCCGAAAAGAGGCTTGCTCCGTCCCGCGTATAGCCTCAAATATTTAAAGATGGCTCTCACGGCCCCTCTTAAGACCTCCAGGCTAAACATCCCCGGCTCCTTCAGCCACTCCTGATAGGTTTCCAGGCCTTCCACCATTTTGTTTGCCCTCCATTTTGTCCATTTCCTTCCTGAACTGTGGTGCCCAGAACTGAATATTCCAAGTGGCTTTGACCAAAGCAGAATAGAAGGGATACTAGAACTTCCCTTGACCTTTTTTTTAATATTTCTATTGATTTTCAGGCTGGGATCGCATTGGCCTTTTTTGCTGCAGCATCACGCTCCCGCCTCAGGTTCAGCTACGAAAACTCCTAGATCCATTTTCACGTGGGCGACCCAGGAGCCGTTAAAACATATCCGAACACGTCCGACGCTCACCCGCAACTGCAGCCGCCGGGCCCAGTGTCGGAGAGCCTCAGCTTCCATTTTGCAGGCTTCTCGAACTCGGCGCTGCCTCCTCCTCCACTGTCTCCAAGACAAGCTGCCGGAAACACAAAGACGTTAACGGTTCTGGGACTTTTACTCCGCAAAAAGTCCGGGCGGACTTTGAAACCGTTCTCACCGAAGGAGGCGCCGCTCCCCAAACTCGAAGGCCGCCACGTGCATGCCACGTTTGACCCGCCGGACTTCCACGTGGCTCCGCCAACGCCGCCAGGCCCAAAATGTTCGGACTTTTGCCGCTGCGGAGAGCCCAAATCAACACAAGCAAAATTATATATTTATACTTAATATAAAATATATATAATATATTATATTTTACGGTCATATTTATAACATGGGATTAATGCACTTAATCTAAATTAACAGTTTTATTGATGGGGAAAACGAACCTTACGAGAGAGGTGGGTACGTTTAGCCCCGAGAAAACCGAGAGGGGACGTCACGGCAACCATCTTATTTATTTAATTTAATTTATGTTCTGCTTTTCCTCCCAAAGTAAGACTTGAAGCAGCCTCCAAAAAAGGTTAAAAAGCCTTTAAAACATGTAAAAAAAATATAAAATGTAAAAAAAAATTAAAAAAGGAAATAAATAACTTTTCCCGGAGTGTGAATCTATTGCTCCGCGTCCTAGTCTCTGGAGCAGCTGGAAACGAGCTGGCTCCGTCTTCCCAATGATATCCCTTCAAACGTCTCCTCTTAACAAGGATAAACATCCCCAGCTCCTCAGAGGGCTTCCTGGCCTTCCGCCATTTTGGTTGGACACCTTCCACCTCGTCCACGACCCTTCTTGTGCCCAGAACCGGACACAAGATTCCTCCAAATGCTTAGAAATAATCTTCTAAAAACTAATTTAAAACAATTTTTTTTCTGCTGTCTCACCGTGTCCGCGTGCAAGACGAGCTCTCTCGTTCTTCTCCCGCTGGCGAACGGCGAAGGACCTCCACGCGCGAAAGGCAGCGTTGTAGAGGACGTACCTGAGGAAAATTAAAATTAATAATATGAGTTACGAAGTCCTGTGGGGTTTGGGAATGAGGTGGTATCTGGGATATCTAGGATATTCTTAGCATTCCTGGCCTAAGAAAACCCTCAAATACCCCCCACGGTCAGAGATCCCGGCTCATTCCGGAAGCTAAGCAGGGTCAGCCCTGGTCGGGACTTGGATGGGAGACCGTCAATGATATCTTGGAGGAAGGAACGGGCAAAACCGCCTCTGAGGATTTCTGGCCTAAGAAAACCCTCAAATACCCCCCATGGTCAGAGATCCTAGCTGATCCTGGAAGCTAAGCAGGGCCAGCCGTGGTTAGGACTTGGATGGGGGATCATCAACAAATTGTAGCTGATATCTAGCATATCTAGGATTTTCTTAGGATTTCTAGCCTAAGAAACCCCTCAAATACCCTCACAGTCAGAGATCTTAGCTCATCCTGGAAGCTAAGCAGGGTCAGCCCTGGTTAGGACTTGGATGGGAGACCACGACCGAATCCCAGGTGATATTTCAGAAGAAGGAACTGGCCAAAGCACCTCTTGAGGATTCCTGGCCTAAGAAAACCCTCAAATACCCCCCATGGTCAGAGATCCCAGCTCATCCTGGAAGCTAAGCAGGGCCAGCCCTGGTTAGGACTTGGATGGGAGACTGCCAACAAATATTAGGTGATATCTAGGATATCTAGGATTTTCTTAGGATTTCTAGCCTAAGAAAACCCTTAAATACCCCCCATGGTCAGAGATCCTAGCTGTTCCTGGAAGCTAAGCAGGGCCAGCCCTGGTCGGGACTTGGATGGGAGACCGTCAACGATATTTTGGAGGAAGGAACGGGCAAAACCACCTCTGAGGATTCCCTGCCTAAGAAAACCCTCACGGTCAGAGATCCTGGCTAATCTTGGAAGCTAAGCAGGGCCCGCCCTGGTTGAGACTCGGGTGGGAGCCCACCTGTAGTGGCAGTGGGCTCGGATGGTCAGCTTCCACTCCCGACACGCCACCCACCATCCTGCCTTCCACTCTCCAAAGGCCCTCTGCAGCCTCTTTCGGTCGCAGTGGCACCTAAAACAACCAGGAAATGAAAAATTAGAACAGACAATAGCAAGAATTAATTAATTCCCCTTTTTCGCCGCACAATTTTTATTTTCCCTTCCTCATTTCCTGGAATAATTTTTTTTTTATCTACCTAGCACGGGAAGGGAGAACTCTTCCAAATGTCTTCTTCGCCCACAAGTAAAAGAATTTCCTAGCCAGGTATCTGAGAAAAAAAAACAAAATAAAATAAATTTAAAATATTATTTCAGTGCTGACCATCCACAGTGTGATTGTGCTGGCAAAACAGAAGAGAAATTCTTGAATTATTATTATTATTATTAGTTTTATTTTAAGATCTAACCATGGGTATCCGCTGCCTCCTTGCAATAATAAATTATTATTATTTTTGCATCTGACGTTATGTTTTGTAACACGAATGCATCCTTTATTTTTTTGAAAAAAGATTAAATTATTATTTTTTAATTTCAAATTTTAAGTTCTAGCCGTGCATAAGAGCAGCCTCTCCTTTATATATGTATATATTATATACATATATTTAATATATACATATATATATATTTATGTTTAATTATATATATGTATTTATATAAACAAATAAGCATACATATATAATATATATACAATAGATATATATATAAAATATATACAATAGATATATATAATACATATTTATAATAGATATATATATATAAAATGGATATATATATAATAGATATATATACAATATATAATATATATATATGTATTTATAAAATATAAAAATGTAAAAATAAATGCAAATACATATATAATTATAAATATATGGAGAGATATATAGATATACAGATATTTATATGCAGACATTTTGGTTCTGCATTACCTGGTCCGCAATTCTTTCAACCTCCCGCCCCGGTTCCAGGCGTAGTCCACGCGATACGAGATTCTGCCACCTCTGTCCCGACCCCGATTTCCGCCGAGACGAAGAAAGAGGTGCTGCCGGCCCGGGTTTTCTTTGCTGCTGAGCCATTTTTGTGCCTTTTGTAACTTTGAACTTTGCAACAAAAAAATAAAATCAGTTCAAGTCGGTTGACTTGCTTTCCAAAATTAAATTAAAATTAAATATTCTAAAATTATTTCCCACTAAGTTAGGGCACTTATAAAAAGCCCCCCCACCCCACCCCGTGACTGCATAAATACCCCCAAAGGAACCAAACCGAGCCTGATTTTTGGAAGCTAAGCTGGGTCCGCCCTGGTCGGTCCTTGGATGGGAGACCGCCAATGAATCCCAGGCGCTGAATCCAGGAACTGGCGAAGTCACCCTTCTGGAAAAATTCATGGGGTCACCATAAAGTCAATGCACAATACCCTAAATGCAGCAGATCCCGTCTGATTTTTTGATAGTTAAGCAGGGTCAGCCCTGGTTGGGATTTGGATGGGAGCCACAGAAAATGAGAATATTCTCAATTTTGGCATCTATTGGGATTTCCTCTCTCCCCCCCCCATTAAAAAGTAGAGGAGCCCTCTTCCGTTTTAAAGTTGGCAACCCCGGATGAAAATGGATTAAATTTTAATAAATAATCGTTAAGTGTGTTATTAAAAAAAGAACAACAACACGGAGTCCAATCCAAGCAGGAAGTGAATCCTTTTGAGCCAAAAATTTATCATTCCCTTTGCATTTTTTTTTACCTATTCTTTGACTTTTTCTCCATCAGATGAAGAGTTTTATTATTTATTCCCTGCAGTCAAGTCCAGAATAGAGTTTCCTGGAAAACTACTTCTGCCAAAATAAAATCAGGACAGTGATGGTGATTATATCTTTAATCACTTTTTTAATTTTTGGATTTTGTGAATTTGGGAAGGTTTGGGAAGGAGGAATGGAGAGAAGCCGGGCCCCGAAACAGCCTCCCTTTGGGTGGACGGCGGATGCCGGACACAGGCCGGAGCGGACGGGTCACTCGGAAGGACTGGGTGGAGAAATCCAGCTGAGTCTTCTTGCCTAGAAAAGGAAGAAGCAAGACTGGATGTAAAAATATATATTTATATTTTAATTTAAAACAACAAAACTAATTCATAACAGGAAAAAAATAAGCTATACGTAAGCAATATACAGTAGAATAAATGCTGAAATTAAATAATGCTCCCTAGTCAAGGCACTGTCTGAACCTCTCTCCAAATACGCAAAGGGATGCCAAATTAAGGACGGAGCTAGCCTGTTTTCTGCTGCCCCAGAGACCAGGACACGGAGCGGTGGATTCAAACTTCGGGAAGAGATTCCACCTAAATCTTAGGAAGGGCTTCCTGACCGTAAAAGCAGTTTGGCAGAGGGAGGACGGCCACATCTCTTGGGAGGGCTTTGCTTCTCCCTGCATGGCAGAAGGGGGTTGGACTGGATGGCCTTTGGAGGTCTCTCCCGACCCTCTTTTATGATTCTAACATTGCACCACCTACCTGTTCGAGGTAGGCCAAAACGGCTCTCCGCTCTCCAGGAATTTCGGCCGACGAGGCTGCAACCTCACCTGCTGAGCGGAACGCCTGCAGGAAAAGATAAAGAGGCTGTAATTATATTTTTTTATTTTATAAATCAATAAATTTATCAATACATTTTATAAATAAATACATTAATAATTAATTTTTTTAAACTCTGCAACAGAGTGATACTCAAAATCAAACTTTAACTTATTGTAAATATGCAAAACTTTTATGTATATATATATATATATAACATCTATATAAGTAAAAATCTATTTTAACTTTATGTTTTGGGGTCTTGAGACTGTATTACATATATATATATTTACACACACACAGACATATATATATACACACACTATATATGTAATATAATGATTTTTATATATGCATGTGTATGTTATTTGTATATATAAATATATATCTGTGTATATATACATATACATATATATACACACACACACATGCATTTTATATATATATATATATATATACACGTTTTATTATTCTCAAGCCTTCATAATATAATTTTAAAAAATAAAATGTATATATATATATATATATATATGTATATCTCTAAATATTGCTCATATATATATATATATATATGCACACATTTTTTAAAATTATATTATGAGGCCTTGAGAATTCTGCATCTACATGTAGTATTTTAATTTTCCAAATTAACTTTATATTATGAAGCCTTGAGGATCCCGCATATATATATATAAATAATATTTTAATTTTCCAAAGGATTGGAATTATTATTATACGTTCGGACTTTTGCAGCTGCAAAAGGAACCAAACTGAGTTAAATTAAATTAAATCAAACTTAATGCTGCATATCTGCAGATTATCATATCTAAAGATTTATAATTTATATATGCATATATATATATAATTTTTTTTCTAAAAATCAAACTTCCTGCTGCATATCTGCAGATTATGTTATCTCAGGATTTATAATTTATAGATGCATATATACATATATATATATATAATATTTTTCTAAAAACTTAATGCTGCATATCTGCAGATTATATTATCTAAGGATTCAACCAAGCATAGTATGAAAATATTCAAAATGGAGATATATATTTATGTATATATATGATATATATATTTATATATATATATGATATATATATTTATATATTTACAAAAAAGCAAACTTTGATTTTGCAAGGGAAAAAAATAAACATTAAGAATCAGTGCCTCATATCTGCGGATTCTGTATCTGTGGCTTGTAAATGTAAAAATATATATATTTGTTTTTTTCTCTCAGAAAAAGAAACTTTGATTTTGCCAAAATAAACATTAGAGTCGGCCGTCCACCTGGGTGGAGTTTGTATCTACGGAGTCAACCGGGGTGTGAAAATAATATTCAAAATGTATATATATATTTGTTTCCGAAAAAGGAAACTTTTGATTTTTGCAAAGGGGGAAAAATAAATTAACAAACATGACTGTTTCTACAGATTCAAACCAACCACAGCTGGCTTTAAAACCTTAAAATATTTTAAATAAAAAATATGTAAATAAATATTCAATAAAATAATATTAAAAATATATATATATCCCCCCCCCCGGAAAAAAGCAGACTTTGATTTTTGCCATTTTATGCAACAAAAAAAGAACTTCCTCCAGCTGCAAACTCTGCTATTATTTCCTAGGAGTAACTAAGTAACTAAGTAACTTCCCCTTGCATTCTGTGAGTTACTTAGTTCCTTTTTCTTTTCCTCTCTCTCTTAAGCAAGATTTTTTTCCCCCTCTGATATATTGGATTTTGCTCCAAATCTTGCCTGCAATCCTGGGAATAAAATCCTTCCCAAAAAATGGAATAATTACCATGCAAGGAAACCGTTGCAAAATTCTTGCAAAAAATGCAAACTTAATCCCGGGGCCAAGCAGAGAGGAAGAAGCCGTCTTTCCAAAACGCCTGAAGGACCTGTGAACATATAATTTGCATATATTAGCATATCAATATATATATATATATATATATATATTTGCATGCATAAATATCCTGGGATTTTTTTCCCCCATCACCTACAATAGGCAGAGATATAAAATATAAATATACACACACACACTCCTCCTGAAATAAGAAATTATAATGGGGGGCACCTGTCCACACTAAGCAGCCCTGTACCGCTTTCATCCCGCTTTAAATTGCCCAAAGGGAACCGTGGGATTTGTAGTTTCCCAACCAACCAAAAAAAAAAAACTACAGATCCCAGGGATTTCCCTTTTGGGTTGTTATTTTAATTGGCTCCAAATTTTAGGATGGTTTCATTTGCTTTTTTTTTTTTTAAAGACCTTTGCATGCTGTTAATTTTTTTAAAATTTAATTTTAAGTCCCAAACTGGAATTTAATAATTTAATTAAAACATAATTACATGTGTGTGTATGTGTCTGTCGTATACATGCAGATGGTTAATTAATCCTAATATCAATGCAAATAAATAACAATGAGTCTGATTAAAGTGGCATGAAGATGGTGCACAATCCTAATAAATAGTATTAATAGTAATATTTAATAATAATAATAATAATAGCATGGTGTCTGTCATATACATGCAGATGGTTAATTAATGCTAATATTAATGCAAATAAATAACAATGAGGCCGATTAAAGTGGCATGAAGATGGTGCACAATCCTAATAAATAGTATTAATAGTAATATTTAATAATAATAATAATAATAGCATGGTGTCTGTCATATACATGCAGGTGGTTAATTAATCCTAATATCAATGCAAATAAATAACAATGAGTCTGATTAAAGTGGCATGAAGATGGTGCACAATCCTAATAAATAGTATTAATGGTCATATTTAATAATAATAATAATAATAATAATAGCATGGTGTCTGTCATATACATGCAGATGGTTAATTAATCCTAATATTAATCCAAATAAATAACAATGAGGCCGATTAAAGTGGCATGAAGATGGTGCACAATCCTAATAAATAGTATTAATGGTCATATTTAATAATAATAATAGCATGGTGTCTGTCATATACATGCATATGGTTAATTAATGCTAATATTAATCCAAATAAATAACAATGAGGCCGATTAAAGCGGCATGAAGCTGGTGCACAATCCTAATAAATATTATTAATAGTAATATTTAATAATAATAATAGCATGGTGCTTGTTTCAATTTTTTTCTTACTAAAATTTACATGAGTTTTATTGTATCCTCCAGGAGTTCAGGTTCAAATTGTTGAGTAATAACCAATATTATTATTATTATTATTACTGCTTTTAAATTTTACTCTTATTCCTTCTAGCATTAGCATTATAAACACTTTTTATACTTTATAAAATTTATTATAAGCACTTTCACCGTATTATTACCAAATACTTTAAAATTTTCTGTCATTATTACTATTATTAAACCCTACCTCATTTCACACTGTTATTATCAAATTTTGCTATTATTATTATTAAACTCTACCCCGCCTTTACAGTGTTTTCACCATTATTTCTAATTTTACTATGATTAAGCCCTACCTCACCTTCACACTATATTATTGGAATTATTTTAAATTTTATTCTGCTGTTAATATTATTATTATTATTATTAGCGTGTTACATTTACAGAATTCCCCCTTTGGGACCCAGTTCCCACTCTTACAGAGGCTTCCTCACAACCACCAATAATACCGCAATGACTTTAATTAAAGTGGGATAATTAAATTAAATTAAATTTCCCGCCTTTTTCCTCCTCCCCAGTCAGGCGAACGCTGTGGCCACCCCTGGAGGGGCCGAGGGGTCCTTCATCAGGGAGAAAGCGCCCGTCGGTTGGGAGCGATCGGCGGGTGCAGTGGGTGCTGCGCACGCGCGGCGGGAGGCCGGAACTCACTCTCTCTCTCTCTCTCTCTCCTCTTTTCGCCGGACAACTTCTTCCGCTTCCCTTCCCCGTCGCGCGGGCGCCCGCGCATGCGCACGGCGGTCGGCGTCGGCGGCCCCGGCGGCTTGTCCTTCCTGCGGCGCATGCGCGGTGGCTATTAAAAAGGGGGAGGGGCGGGAAGCGGAGGCCTGCTTTCCTCTCCCTCCGGTTTATGGCGGCGGCGGCTGAGGCGAGGAAGAAGGGGAGGAAAAGGAGGCGAAGGCGGCGGCGGTTCTGAGGCGTCCCGGAGAGAGAGAGGGAGGCGGAGGAAAAGGAGAACCGGGCCAAGGCGGCGGCGGCGGCGGCGGCGGTGGCGGGGCTGAGGGGGAGCCGCCTTCCCTCACGGCCCCGAAGAAGGCAGGTAGGCGGCGGAGGAGGGACTGAGGCCTCCCGAAGGGGCGGCTCTGCCGGGTAGCGGAGGGAGCCCCGCTCTGAGCCCCTCAACGCCAGCCCTGCCAGGTGGGCCCCCGCCTCGGTGAGCCCTTCTGAGCCTCAAAACAAACAGCCCTGCCGGGTAGGCCACCAGCTCTGAGTCTCAAGCAGCAGCCGCCCCCCCTGCCGGGTAGGACCCTTCCGAGCCTGAACAGCCCCCCTCCCAGGTGGGGCCCTTTCTGAGCCTCGGAACAACATCCCTGCTAGGTAGGCTCCCGCCTCCGAGTTTCAAAGCAGCCACCCCCTGCCGGGTAGGACCTTTTAACCCTCCACAACAGCCCCCCTGTCAGGTGGGGCCCTTTCTGAGCCTGAAAACACCAGCCCTGCCAGGTAGGACCCCACTTCCGACCTCACAGCAAGAGCCCCCCTGCCAGGTATGACGCTGGTGAGCCTCAACAACACTCCTGCTGGGCGGGGCCCTTTCTGAGCCTCAGAACATCAGCCCTGCTAGGTAGGACCCCACCTCTGAGCCTCACAGGAACAGCCCCCCTGGCAGGAAGGACCTTTTAAGCTTCCACAACAGCCCTGCCAGGTGGGCCCCCACCTCTGACATCACAGCAACAGCCCCCCTGTCAGGTGGGACCCTTTCTGAGCCTCAAAACAACAGCCCTGCCAGGGAGGCTCCCTCTTCGCCTTTGAGCTCTCACTAGGTGCTAGGTGGGCCCTTCTGAGCTCCCAAACAGGCCCCTTGCCGGGTGGGCCCCCCTCTGAGCCTCTCAACAGCCCCCCTGCCAGGTGGGGACCTTTCTAAGCCTCAAAACACCAGCCCTGCCAGGTGGGACCCCACCTCTGAGCCTCAAAGCAACAGCTCCCCTGCCAGGTATGACACTGGTGAGCCTCAACAACACTCCTGCTGGGTGGGGCCCGTTCGGAGCCTCAGAACAGCAGCCCTGCTAGGTAGGACCCCACCTCTGAGTTTCAGAGCAGCCACCCCCTGCCAGGTAGGACCTTTTAAGCTTCCACAACAGCCCTGCCAGGTGGGCCCCCACCTCTGACATCATAGCAACAGTCCCCCTGTCAGGTGGGACCCTTTCTTAGCCTCAAAACAACAGCCCTGCCAGGTAGGACCCCACCTCTGACCTCACAGCAAGAGCTCCCCTGCCAGGTATGACGCCGGTGAGCCTCAGCAACACTCCTGCCAGGTGGGGCCCTTTCTAAACCGCAAAACACCAGCCCTGCCAGGCTGGCCCCCACCTCTGAGCCTCAAAGCAACAGCCCCCCTGCCAGATAGGATGCTTTAAGCCTCCACAACAGCCCTGCCAGGTGACCAACCTCTGAACCTCACAGGAGCAACTGCTGGCCAGATATTCGCCTTCTGAGCCTCTCAATACCAGCCCTGCCAGGTAGGCTCCAACTTCTGAGCCTCACAGGGACAGCCCCCTCCCCTGCCAGATGGGCCCCTTCTGAGTCTTGCAGCAACAGCCCTGCCAGGTAGGCCCTTTTGAGCTTCTCAGCAGCAGCAACCCTGCTGTTGTTAGATCTGCCAGGTGGGCCCCTCTAACACCTGTAACAGCAGCCCTGCTAGTTAGGCCCCCCTTGAGGCTCGTGGGAACCGCCCGCTGCCAGGTAAGCTCCTACCTGCTGGGCCCGGAGGAGGAGGAAAGTATGACAACGCAGGGCGTGGGTGTGTGCATTTCGACGTATGGACTGCAGGGAGGGCAAATTTGCTGTAGGGTTATGGGGGCCCCCACACAGTTTTCTTCACCAGCAGCCCTGCCGGGCGGGCTCCCACTGAACCTCATGTAACAGCAGCCCCTCCGGGTGGGCTTCCGTCAGGTGTTAGCCTGGCCAGGTAGGCCTGAGACTTACAACACCAGCCCTGCCAGGTGGGTCCTTCCCAAGTGTCACAAGGACAGCGCTTTAGGGCAACAGCCCTGCCAGGTAGGCCTTCTAATCCGTACAACAGCCGCCCTGCCACAGAGGTCCTTCCAACAGCCCTGCAGGGTGTTTTATGCCTTCTGAGCAGCACAGAACAGCCCCGGTTTGGAAGCCAACTAGTCCAGAGGTCTACATAGCATCACAACGACAGCCCTACAGGGTAGGTCCACCAGGTGTCAGCCCTGCCAGGTGGGCTTTCTCACCTCTTAGCCACAACTTTGCGGGGTAGGCCTATCAGGTGGCTTTTTAACATCATTCTTGCTTACATAGGCATCTTTCCAGCAAACCATCCCCTTCACCCTCGTCGAACAGCCCTGCCAGGAAGGCACACCTTGTACCAAGAGCCCCCCCGATAATTAGCTCCTCTGGATCTCACAGTGAAGCTCCCCCCTGCTAGGTAGGCCTGCCAAGCCTCCTTCAGGGCAGGTAAGTGATTGCCTCTGAGTATTAGTCTTGCCAGGTAGGATCCAAGCATGTGTAGGCTCTCTGGCCTCATAACAACGTCCCTGCCAGGTAGGCCTGCTGTTCCTCCACCAGCAAGTTCAGAGAGAGCCTCACAGCAACGGCCCTATGGGGTAGGCCCCTTGAACAGCCCTCTAAGGTGGGTTTTCTAACCTTACAGCAGTCGATATTTAGAACACCAGCCCTGCCAGGTAGGCTCACAGCAACGGCCTTGCAGGTTAGGCCTTGTATCTCCCTTCCTCCCTGCTAGGTAGCAAACAGTTTTAGCTTCCTACAGCCTTATCCGTAGCCCCGCACGGGCGACATTTTCTCCTCTGGGCTGAATACGAAGGAATATAATTAGCAAATCAAATTATCATTGCAGGGGGATTCTTACAAATGCCTCCTTAGAAAGTGTTCTGTTTTGCGTTTCTTTTTTTTTAATTATCAGGCGTCGCCCAAACAGCGATGGATAAAAAGGGGGTGTTGACCGAAGCTGTGAACGGGGGCGACACGTTGCTGGACATCAACAAAATAAACACCATGAGATTCCCTCATCGCTACACGAAAGTAAGCAGGACTCTGGGGGGGGGGTGTTGCTTTTTCTTTTAATTAATGAACTGGGAGGACTGTTAATGAGGTTTTCTGCCCTGTCTGTGAGCGGTGGAAAGATGCCCGCCTTTTCCCACCATGCCTTGGTCCTCTTCCCACAAATATATTTGGGGTATTTGTGGTTTTCCCACTTTTGCGAGAGTCTCGCACCCGTAACCCTAGCCAATTTGGAGGGGCAGCAGTGATACCAAATATGGCTAAATACAGGTTCAGTGTCCCTTATCCAAAACCCCAAAATGCTCCAGACCCCAAAACTTTTGAGAAGTGGAATGCAGCCTTCTTCCTGTAGGGAATCATGGAGGCTGGCTTGGGACCACGTATATATCTTCGAAAATCTGAAATTTCTCAGGTCCCGGCACTTCAGATAAGGGATACTCAACTTTTTTAGTGGAACATCCCAGGATAATAGCAGGGCGCATGCTAGAGTTACATAAACCCAGGTCTGCATTAATTAATACCACATATTCTCAATTTTTTAGTGGAATATCCCAGGGAAATAGCAGGGTGCATGCTAGAGTTACATAAACCCGGGTCTGCATTAATTAATACCATATATTCCCAGTCTGGGAGAACTGAAAACCAGCATTTATTTATCCCTTTTTAGGAAGAACTCCTGGACATCAAAGAGCGCCCCTGCTCCAAGCGGCGGCCATCTTGTCTTTCTGAAAAATACGACAGGTATCTCCGCTGGGTTCCTGATTTAACTGATCACAATTAAGTAAGATGGGGTGTGTTGGGGGGTGTCCATAGCAGGACCCCCATATTTGCCAGCTTCCACTCGGACGCTAGATTTGGCACCCTGATCTTACTCTTTTTCGTCTAGGAAGCCCTGCGAGGAGTGGCTTAGGGACCTAAGTATATTACTGTATAAATACGTATTTATATTTATGTATATATATGTATGTTTATCCCCGAGAAGGGAAGACTCCCACGAATTTCTCCTTGGGTTTCCTTAGGCAAGGAATCCCCAGAGGTGTTTTTTGCCAGTTCTTCTACAGAACTTGGGACTCCTTGGCAGTCTCCCATCCAAGTCCTAACCAAGGCTGACCCTGCTTAGCTGACAGGATCTGCCCTTTTCGATATTTACAACGTGATTAAGAAACGTAACGTTGCTTTATTTTTTTCTTCCTTTTATTTGTTTTTGGTAACCTTACAGCGATGGGGTTTGGGACCCAGAAAAATGGCACTCGTCGCCCAATTCCGGGAGGAATTCGCCGGTGGAAGGGCTGAAGAAAGACCTGGATTCGGATCGGACTTCCCTCGTGCGGAGGATAGTAGGTGAGGATATATGACAAGGTGCTTAAAATGGCAGTTTTTGGTTTCAACCGGTAGGGTGGCACGAAGGAAGAGGAAAGACCCTTTAAATGGGTTTTAAAGAGCTTTTTTCCCTTGTTCCATTCAGAAGCAATGTATATACTTGTATATAAGTCTGAAAATTTTGGTCAAAAGATCAGCCCCCAAAAACTGGGGTTTCCACAGCCCATGGTTCAATTTCCCCTTTGCTCAGGCACGGAAACCCACCAGTTCACACACTCTCAGCCCCTATAAAAACCCTGATAGCTTTGCCATGGGATCATAAGTCAGAAAAGACTGGAAGGCGCACAACGATGTCAGCAATGACATCGTTGTTGACGTCCTGAGCGTAAAATCTCGATGTCCCTATAAATTGAAATAAAATTATGTATAAAATTGAGGGAGATGCAGTCCAAATTTTGTAGAAAAAGGGGGTATAAATGAGCTGTTTGAAATGGGGTTGTTAATTGCGAGCATCCCTGTGTTCCCAGTCTTGGCAGGAAAATGGAAAGAACTTTAAATTTTGTCCTAAATTGAAAAACTGTTCCTTTTTCCCCCCGACACCCATCGTTGGAAATTCAGAGAGAGTACAGGGACAGCAAGGTTAGGGACTTTCCTTTTTCTTGGCAAATGGCTAAACAGCTTTTCAAACCCCGCAGACCCCAGGGAACGGGTGAAAGAGGACGACCTGGACGTGGTGCTGAGCCCACAGAGGCGGAGCTTCGGAGGGGGCTGCCATGTGACCGCAGCGGTGGGCTCCCGCCGGGCGGGGAGCCCACTGGAGAAAGAGAACGACTGTGTGCGGGTTATCGGCGGGCGCCGGATCGGCAGCGGGCGGATCATCTCGGCGCGGAACTTCGACAAAGAGCACCGAGGCGGGGAAAAAGAGCCGCGGGACCCGAGAGACCGAGACCGAGAGTACAAAGACAAGCGGTTCAGGGTGAGGGTTGACTGCCGAGGTGGCGTGTTTTGGGACCCCTCCCCAAGCAGCATATTTGGGCACAGTTGGCCCTCTGCATTTGTAGGGTTAGGGGAGCAGGATCCCCACGAAAGGGGGGAAATGGCAAATATCAAAATGTGTGTCTGTGGGGAGGGGGCCGAGGCATGGCGGGGGGGGGGGCACCCAGAGTCCAAACTAGATCAGTGAAAGGAGACAAAAAGGGGGTGGGTTGGCACGGTGACCCTTCCTTAAAATTTTTGTGTTGACCCCGGTTAGGAAATATTTTCCTTTTTCATCTCTCACTCCTCCAAGAACCTTCCCATCTTTAACCCTAAATGGAAAGAACCGTAAGTTTTGTCGTAAATTGAGAAACTGTTCCTTTTCTCCCCATTCAAAATCCAGAGGGAGTACGGGGACAGCAAGCGGGTGTTTGGAGAACGCCGGCGGAACGACTCCTACACGGAAGAGGAGCCGGAATGGTTCTCCGCCGGCCCCACAAGTCAGTCGGAAACCATTGAGCTGACCGGCTTCGACGACAAGATCCTGGAGGAGGAGCACAAAGGGCGGAACGGGCGAGGCGGCGTACGACTTCGCTGAAGGAAGGTAGCTTTGCTTAAAACGTGCGGTTTCCTGCTCCTGTTTTGGGTGGCGGGAATCATAGAATCCTAGAGTTGGAAGAGACCCCAGGGGCCATCCACTCCAACCCCCTGCTAGGCAGGACACCCATCAAAGCAGTCCAGACAGATGGCCACCCAGCCTCTGCTTAAAAGCGTCCAAAGAAGGAGGAGACCCCACCACACTCCATGGAGGCAGCAGCAGATTCCATTGCCGGACAGCCCTGACCGTCAGGAAGTTCTTCCTGAGGTTCAGGTGGAATCTCCTTTCCTGCAGCTTGAATCCACTGCTCCTTGTCCTAGTCTCTGGAGCGGTAGAGAACAAGCCTGCTCCCTCCTCGACAGGACATCTCTTCAAGAGGGATGGGAAGGGAAATCTTAAGTGTCTCAGAGGCACAGTTGTCTTTTGTGCCTTCAAGTTGGGGTTTTCTGGGGCCGAGAGTGTGTGACTATTCAATTCCCCGCTCAGCCCCAAAACAAAGGCAATAGGGTTGCCGTGGGGCCTCAGAAATGGCTTGGAGGCTTACAACAGCATCCAACAAACTGTAGACCTAGGCCCGGCTTTATTCTCCGCAGGTGTAGAGTGCAACGGCGGAGTCACGGAAGAGGAGGAGCTGCAGAGCGTCTTGGGTCAGGAGACGGTGGCGGACCAGGAGGTCCCCCGGGAAGCAGTGCTGCCGGAACCGGCCCCCGGAGAGTTCGATTTCAATGAGTTCTTCAACCTGGATAAGAGCGTCCCAGGCCTGGCGTCGGTGAGTGTCGGGGGCCGATCCAGGGCTGCGAGTTGGCCACCATTTTGAATAACCCTTTGGCAACATGAGTGGGCTTATCCTCCTGCATGGAAGAAAACCCAAAAATCACAGAATTTGGACAGGCTGGAGGGGGAACATGGAGCTCAAACACTCTCTGTTCTGAAAGCCATGGCTTTCCAACACATTCCTTTTCCCCCTCCAACCCTTCAGATGATAGAAGACGTCCTGGGCGAGGGCTCCGTCTCCGCTAGCCGGTTCAGCCGCTGGTTTTCCAATCCCAGCCGGTCTGGAAGCCGTTCGAGTAGCCTTCGTTCCACACCCCACGAAGAGCTCGAGCGACTGGCAGGTGAAAAACAAAATCTAAATTTTTCTTCTTTCTGCCATTTTCTTCCCACAAATAAATGAGCCGCCTTTGGTGATACAGAAATAACCTTATTGAGGGAAGTACAGTATATTTTTTGGAGTCGCTTATTTTAAAAATGAAAGATTTGGTAACCAGAAAATAAACGTATTGTCTGTCTTTGAGTCGCTTCTGGCTTATGGTGACCCTAAAGCCAACCTATCATGGGGGTTTTTTCTGGGGCTGAGAGTGTGTGACATGGCTGAGCAAAGGGGTTCAGACCCTGCTTTTTCGTAGCCCCTCTGGCTGTTGTAAGACCTTGCTGCTGTGTGCGTTCAAATTGGTTCTGAACTGTGGCTGACCCTAAGGCAAACCTTTCGTGGGGTTTTCTGGGAGCTGAGACAGTGTGACACACCCAGGATCACCCAGTGCGTTGAGCAGGGAGTCGAAGCCTGGTCTCCAGGGTTGCAACCCAACAACGTTACTATTATACAATTATTTTGTAGTTGTGTGCCTACAGTTTGACTTGCAGCAACCTCGTCATGGATTTTGGGGGAGGCTGAGAGTGTGTGACCCATCCCCTTCCCTTCTTTTTTCCCCTGACTTGTGTGCCTGCTCTCCCCACCATGCCTCAGCCCCCTTCCCACAGACCCACCCATCCACCCACCCACTTTGATACTTGTGGGTTTTTGCCTGTTTTTCTTCCAGGCCTAGAGCAAGGGGTCCTGTCCCCCAGCCAGAACTCCGGGAACTACTTTGCCCCCATTCCGTTGGAGGACCGCTCCGAAAACAAGGTGGACATTTTGGAGATGCTGCAGAAGGCCAAAGTCGACCTGAAGCCACTGCTCTCGAGTCTCTCGGCCAACAAGGAGAAGTTGAGGGAAAGCAGTGAGTTTGCAGAATTAAGAACAGAATTAATAATAATTTAAGTGGGTTTCCAAATTTCAGGAAGGCGGTACAAGCCAGCTTGCTGGTTTTCTCCTGCGGCGTTTCAGTTGCTTAACTATGAAGTGGAATTGTTCTGCTATTGCCGTGTAGTGTGGAAAGCCCCTCAGAAAATCCCAAAAGGTTAAGGGCCAGAGCAGTGTTAGAAGCGGAACCCACAGACTGAACTGTAGGGAGGAGGAAGGACTTATGGGGGCTTATTTGGGATTGGTGAACTATCTCTCAGCCAGGTTGGCTCCCTATTTCTCCATCTCGCGTCATTTCCGTACAGTTTCCTTTCCTTCTCCAGCGCATTCAGGGGTGGTGCTTTCGGTGGAAGAGGTGGAGGCCGGGCTCAAGGGCTTGAAAGTCGACCCGGAAGGGACAACGGCGACCCCCTCGATGGCCGCTGATGGCCGGGCGGAGGACCCCCTCCACGCCCCGGACTCCTGCCACCTCAGGGACGGCGACATGTCGGCCTTCAACAAGCTGGTCAGCACCATGAAGGCCAGCGGGACGCTCCCTTCCCAGCCGAAAGCGAACGTAAGCCAAGCTCCGCCCTGTGCGCAAACATCGTTTCATTGGGGATAAATGTCCTTGTAACGCTTATGCAAATCTCCGTCCCTCCCCACGCAGATGTCTCTTCTATCAGTAGAAGCATCTTAGAAGTTTCTTTACCAGGGATTCCCTTTAATAATTTTTAAAGATTTTTTGTTGTTGTTGCTGCTTTGTGGACCACCAAGACTTAACCGCTGAGATTTAAAACCTTGGATATTTGTTTGAATTTTGCTCCTCCTCAAGTGCGGAGAGAAGGCAGAAATAAGTACAGTTGGCCCCCTCCACGTTTGCGAGTTTCACTTTTTTTTATTTTTCTGCACGTTTCTCCAACCCCTGTTTCCCCCAACCTCAGTTCTGTGGGGGAAGCTTTCCAATCAGGTCACACGGCGGCCCTTTAAAAATCTGGTTTTCTTCTCATCATTTGTGGTTGGCTCATGGCCCAAATTTCTCAGCATCACAAACCCTTTCTGGATGCCCCCGACACACCCAAGGGAGGAGATGGGCCAGAGAGAGGAAGTCTTCCCATTCTGATATTTGCAGGTTTTCCACTTCTGTGGGGGGCCTCTGCCCCTAACCCTAATGAACATCGTTATTATTATTTATATAGCACCATCCATGTACATAGAGCTTTACAGATTTAAAATATGACAGTTGCCATAAATAAATATGTAATAAAAATGAAAATATACAATGAAAAGGATATAATGATGTATGGAAAATGAAAATATACAACGAAAAAATATAGTGTTATATGGGATTACAACCAGTATGCCATATTAGTATATAATGGCAATAAACATTACTACAATTTGAATAAAATAACAATATTTAAATAACGATAAAACTAGTCCAACATGGAAGGAGTCCAACGGTATTCATTCCCATCCTATATTTGTGGGTTTCAAGATGTGTGGTACCCTTTCATCCCTCTTGGTATCTAAATAGCAATA
Organism: Ctenosaura bakeri; assembly: GCA_948474755.1. Taxonomy (NCBI): domain Eukaryota; kingdom Metazoa; phylum Chordata; class Lepidosauria; order Squamata; family Iguanidae; genus Ctenosaura; species Ctenosaura bakeri. Next base: position 347,724 of record CAOLHI010001232.1, on the reverse strand, counting down.
AAATTAGTCCAACATGGAGGGCCAACAGTATTCCTTCCCATTCTATATTTGTGGGTTTAAAGGTGTGTGGTCCCCTTTCATCCCTATTTTTTTTTCCAGCAAGCCCTGGAGAGCCACTTGATACCCCCTTCGGAGATGCCGGCCGCCCCGCCAGCCCCGAAGAACATCCTACAGGTGAGCCGGGGGTTCTTGATTCGGTCCCAGGGGCAGCAGGAGGCCATTCGCAGCAGATAGAGATATTATTCTTTTTATAATTAATTTTTATTGAAAGTTTTAATGAAAAAACAATTTTAAAAAAAACCCTCCCCACTTCCAGACATCAATTTTCCCAGTTGAATCTGAGCGATAGAGATATTAAGAGTTGCGTAGCTTGCCTGTTCGCGGTCCAGAGGCAACCCGAAAGGTCGAGGAATCTGACCGGGCAACACAATCAAGACAGTCCAGGGTCGGAAAATCAAGTGGCAAGGAGTCCAGAGGACACAAGGGGCAGCAAACACACACACTCTGTTTTTGGAGTCCAGCTCCAGCCCTCCTCTGCCTTTGTTAAGACAGCTGGCCTGATTAGCACCTTGTTTTTGTGTCTTCTTCCTTCACCTGGAGAAACTGGCTCTGCGCCCAGGACCGGAGGGTAAAAAAAATCACATATTCCTAGGGAGAAGATTTTATTTTTCCAAACACCAAAGGCTACAAACACACCCTGGATTCTGAGCCCACTTCCGCACTAGAGTGCTGTTATTCCACTTCAACGTCCTGGGGATCTTGGGGTTTACAGTTTATAGGACCCCCATTAAACTATGAACCCCAGAATCCCACAGAAGGTTGGAAGTGGAGTAATAGCACCGTATCAAAGCAGAGCGGAAATGGCCTCAGAGGACTGGTATGGTTACTAATTGGATAAAGGATTTTTTTTAAAAAAAATTAAGTTTATCTTCCTTTCCAGGAGATCCTCGGGCCCCCCGCGGGCCGCCCAGCCTCCTCGTCGAATGTCCTGAGCACCTTAATGAGCGGCTTGGAGCCCGTGTCGTCCCTCCTGGGCCAGAGAGCCCCCTCCCCGCCCCAGCCGCCCATCTCGCAGATGTTCCCCACCCGGGCCTCCTCCGCGGACTATCTGAGGCACCGTATCCCGTCGCCCGTCGGTAAGTCCCGGCAGAAGTGGTCCTGGTTGTGGGCATTCCTGCCAAGAGCTCGGTGCAACAGTAAAGCAACCGGGAGGCAAAAAATCTTCTTTTCCCAGACCTCTCGGATGCCATATAACGCAAAGAAATTGCTCTCTCTCTCTCTTTGCAGGATTTGGGCCGGGTTCTCAGCCATTGCTCAGCGATCCGTTCCAAGGGATGCGGAAAACCATGAGTCCGGCTGCAGCCCAGGTGAGAGGGAGGGATAGCTGCCCCCCATTACCTTCGTAGAAATCCAGAGGGATGTCACAAAAATGTGGACATACATCAATCCAGTGTGTTTCAATTTTATTTTTAATCCTGTGTTTCAATCTTTATATTCCCAAATGAAACAAAATCCGAGCTCCTGTGTGTGTGTATGTGTGTATATATATTTAAGTATATATATATACACGTGTGTGTGTGTGTATACACACAGGTATATGTGTGTGTGTGTGTATATTCAGGTATATATATATGTGTGTGTGTATATACATGTGTGTGTGTATATAAATACACACACACACACACATGTACTTGGAGTTTGTTTCATTTGGGATTATAAAGATATAGATAGATATAGATAGGTACGTAGATAGATAGATATATACGCACACACACCAGTTGTACAAACTGCATACATTACACAAGCATAGGCATATTCTTTACACGAAAAGAAAATTTAAAATATTAATAACAGTGCCAAAATAGAAGCCAAAACACTTAGTTATAGTCAGAAATCCTTATTTTTCAGTCCGTTTTCACATATATGTTGTTCACCGTTGAAAACAAGTAAATGAGATATATTGTTATATATTATATTTGTCATCTACCATTTCCAGTAATCCTGCATTTTTTTTTCCTGGTCTACTAGAATTATAGCAACTTATTGAAATAACATGTATGTATGGGGCAATAATAATATGTACAGGAATGGAATAGCTTAGAATATACACTTGGCAGTCATATAGTCTGTACTATGTAGATGTAATGACTCTTAAGTTTGTTCAGAGTTCATATTGGTTATTGGCAGCAGCAACTGGAGATGGAGAAATAATGGAGAAATCAGAGATAGAGAAATAATAAATTAGAGATAGAAAAATAATAAAAAACTGCAATGTGTTCTTATAATAATGGGGGGGGAATCCAGTGTGCTTTTAAACATTAACTGTTTTGTCAAACTCTGAACAAGAGGACTCGTTCCCGAGAAACTTTCTTTGCTGGAGTTCATGCAGGATTACTGGGAATGGTAGATGATAAATATAATCTATAATAAATTATATATAAAATAAATTATGTAAAGTAATCTAATGTGGTTTTAAATGTTTTGTCAAACTCCAAACAAGAGGACTCGTTCCCAAGAAACGTTCCTTGCTGGAGTTCATGCAGGATTACTAGAAATGGTAGATGATAAATATATAAAGTAATGTTATTTTTCGTCAGTTTTGAAGAACTGTAGAATCCTTGGAGAGGGGCCCTAGTAGAATTACCCTATTAACAATTAGTATTGGCACTGTTATTACAGTAATAAAAGAGGCAGGCAGATTAACGTGAAATGTTCCATGGCTTAAAACCTGTGTCCTGAAGACTTTGCCTTTTGAATTTTCCCCTGATTTTCTTTTCTGCCCCCCCCCGCCCCAGATGAGTCCGCTGGAGCTTCAGCAGGCGGCCATCGAAGGCTTCTCCTTCCCGCACGACTTGACCATGCAAGTGTCCAACGTCTACCAGCCCGGTTTCGGCAAGGTACAGATGGACAAAAACAAAGATGGATTCAGGAACAGGTGAGGCCAAAAAAAAAAGAGAATTAATCAGGTGGGTAGCTTGGTCTGCCCCAATTTAACATCAGATTGGCTCTGCCCTCCCTGCAATACTTTTAATTCTGATAGTTTTGGGGCTCTGCTGTGCTGGGAGGGGGATGATGGGATCGGGTGGGCAGTGGTGTGCTGGTGTTTTTATAACAATAATAATAAATAAAAGTAATAAAAGGATAGGTGGCGGTGGGTGGACGAGGCCGAACTGTTTGCAAACTGAATGAGAAAACAAAGTTATTATGGGCAGCCGTCAAATGGGGTGTTTAGCATATTAATTTGCAACACTGCAGTTTTTTATGGGACGGCAAAGCCAATATTCCTTTCATCCCGGCAATGCCGTTGGCTGTAAAGCTTTGGAAACCCGTAAGCCCAGTTCCTCGAACTCGGAGCTGTCTGATAGATGGAAAGAAGAAGAGAACTTGTTTCTCCTGACTCTCTTTTTCGGTTTTTTACTCCCCCCCCCCAGGCAGCAACGTATTTCGAAGTCTCCCGCCTCCCTCGGCCACCGAGGGAACGTCTCCTCTCCACCGGCCCCCGCGGCGTCCATCACTAGCATGGTTAGTGCCAGTTGTTGCCTTCCAACGAGAGACCTGTGGGGCCATCTAGTCCACCCTGTTCTGCCATGTAGGGGGACACCATCTCAGCCCTCCCTTTGACAAGATGGGCTTTTAAGGCCCAAGGAGGGGGGGACACAGTCTTTGTGGGATCGTAACAGCCCCAACTTGGGTAAATGCTGGGTTCACTAACCTCCGTTGTTGGGAATTTGGGGGGGGGTTCTTATTTCTTTTTCCAGCTGTCTCCTTCCTTCACGCCTACCTCAGTCATCCGCAAGATGTACGAAAGCAAAGACAAGAGCAAAGAGGAACCGGGCCCTGGGAAGCCGAAATCCAGCGACAGGGACGAAAACTTACGGACCCACGAAGGTGCGTGTCGGATTTGTCGAAGGCGGTTATTAAAAAGTCAGAGTTTATTCCGCATTTAACCAAGTCCGGGGTTTTGTATGTTCTTGTTGGGTGCCTTTAAGTTCTTTTCTGACTTATGCAAATCCTAAAATGAACCTATTATTGTGTTTTCTGGAGGCTGAGAGTGTGTGACACACCCAGAGTGACCCAGTGGGCTTCCATGGCCATACTGGGAATTGGACACTGGTCTCCAGGGGCATAAAGGGAACCTTCCACTAGGTGACACAGCCAAGTCACCCAGCGGGGTTCTCTGTGAGCACATGGGGACTGGTTGTAATCCGGTACTCAAACCAGTGCATCCCATCATAAAAACAAACCAATCTCTCGTGTTGAGACGTAATTAAGAGAAGAAAATCCATAAATCCAAGCCAACTCGAACAGCTGGTAACACACACACATCCCTGGATTGTGTAATGCAGTTCACACCTAGTTTTTTTTCCTGACAAGAAAGTAAATTTAACGGAGAGCCAGTGTTATTTTCCCTTTTCCCCCCGCCGCTATAAATCCTGTTGTAAGTCAGTTTCCATTAAAAACTATTAAAGTATGAATTGAAAAAAGAATACGTATATTATTTCTTTTGCAGAGAACCTGCTGCCTTCCAGGTCCGCCGAGCACGTCGATCAAGAGAATTCGCCCTCCGTGGGTAACAAGCTCGCTTCCCTCCAGCGCTCGGCCTGCTCCACGCCGCTCTCCCAGGCCAACCGCTGCACCAAAGAGCAGGACTTCAGGCCGAAGTCAGCTGGGAGGAAGACCCCCACCATGGCCTCCCCCGTGCCGGGAGCCACCTTCCTACGGCCCGTCCACCAAGTCCCGCTGGTTCCTCACATGCCCATGGTACGGCCCACCCACCAGTTGCCCCCCGGCTTAGTCCAGAGGATGCTGGCCCAGGGGATCCACCCACAGCACCTCCCGCCTCTGCTGCAAGCAGGTGAGTTGTAGAGCCCTAGAGTTGGAAGAGACCCCAGGGGCCATCCAGTCCAGCCCCTTGCTATGCAGGGATGCCCATCAAAGCATTCCCAACAGATGGCCATCCAGCCTCTCCTTAAAAACCTCCAAAGAAGAGGAGACTCCGCCACACTCCATGGAGGCAGCAGATTCCACAACTCTGACCATCAGGAAGTTCTTCCTGAGGTTCAAGTGGAATCTTCTTTCCTGCAACTTAAATCCGTTGCTCCTTGTCCTAGTCTCTGGAGCAGCAGAAAACAAGCCTGCTCCCTCCTCACCATGGCATCCCTTCAGATATTTAAACATAGCTCTCACGTCCCCTCTTAACCTTCTCTTTTGCAGACTAAACATCCCCAGCTCCCTCAGCTGCTCCTCATAGGACTTCATGGCTTCCAGGCCCTTCACCACATTTTGATATTTATGGGTTTTTTTTTTCCATTTTGCAAGGGTCCTGTGCCCCTAACCCTAGGAACACAGAGGGCCAATTGTAACATATAGAAGATTTCTGGGGAGCTCAGAGGTGGAAGCAGGTTGCTGTCCGGCTTTTTATACAATTCTGTATATTTTTATTTTCCAAATATAGGTATCAGGTCCCTTATCTCTCTTTCTCTCTTAGATCCTCAGTCTCTTCCCAGTCTCATACGTAGCGGATGGACGAGACACAAGGCGTGGATTTGCACTGAGTTTTGCTAGGCTTGAATTCCCGCCATTGGCCTGATTTATTTTTTCCCCTTCGTGCCGAAACAGGTATGATCGCTCCCGGCGTCGACCTGGCCCACCTGCAAGGGGTGTCCGCTCCCCTCCTCGGCCAGCCTTGCTACCCGCTCCCGACCACGGCCGGCCACCCCCTCTTGAACCTCCGCTCGGGGACGCCCCTCCAGCTGGCTATGATGCAGCAGCAGCTCCAGCGGTCAGGTAACGAATGTTATTTTCACCCACCGCTCGTTAAAAAATATCTTCTTAGGAGTGTTTTCAGTGACATCAATTTACAGCCATTTAAAACTGTTTTTGGAAAAGTTTAAAAGAGACTAACAGCATATCTGCATTCTTTCCCCTACCTGAGGTTGAGAGAGTGTGACTTAAGTGTTTCCATACCAAGCAGGGATTTGAACTCTGGTTTCCAGAGGTCCTAGTTTAGCTTTCAGACCTCGACACCCCACTGGCTCTCAAGACAAGACCCGTCATGGGGTTTTCCTTGGCAAGGTTTGTTCAGAGGGGGTTTGCCGTTTGCCTTCCTCTGAGGCTGAGAGAGTGTCACCCACCCAGGGTCGTCCCCCTGGCTTTCCACGGCTGTGGAAAAGGGAGGTTGGGGCTCTCAGCTCCAGACCAATTGTAGTCCGGCGAGACTGTGGTTTTTGTGTGACTAGAAGTCATTTCCGGCTGACGGCAACCCTGTAACACACTGGGGCTGAGACTGTGTGACTCGCCCAGTATCTCCCAGCGGGTTTCCGTGGCCAAGCAAAGGGGAATCCAACCCTGGCCTCCACGGTCTTAGTAGCCCAACGCTCAGATCAGTACAAATAGGTTCATATATTAAGCACCTTGTTTTTAATTTCTTGGTTCATACAATTAAGCACCTTGTTTTTAATTTCAAATATTTTGAAAGAAACTTTTTCAACCAAACATCTGCTTTAATCCTTTTTTTTTAAGCTTCTGTACTAACATGCTTATTTTAGAGGTCAAGTTTGGGTTTTTATATATTGTAAGCTGCTTTCAGCTCCATTTCAGAGAACAGCAGGATATAAGTCAACTATTCATCCGTTTCGGGAACAAAATGGCTGGACCGCCTCAAGAGGGCCGCTCTTAATGCTCTTTTTTTAAAAAAAAAATCACACTTCTATCTCCTTTTTTTTTCCTTCCCAGGCTCCGCCAACCAAGGCTCGGCCCCTGCCGGCCTGCAGACGACACCCTCGAACCCGCCGTCGCGGACGGGGCCGCCCGCGGCGCACTCGCAGCTCTCCGACCACCGCCCGAGCCAGCGCGGGGGCGGCTCTCCCGTCGGCCTGGCCAAGTGGTTCGGCTCGGACGTTCTCCAGCAGCCGCTCCCGTCGATGCCGTCCAAAGTCATCAGTGTAGACGAACTGGAGTACCGGCAGTGAGTCCACCCCGGAGGCGTCTCTTTGTGTGTGTGTGTGTGTGTCTCTGTCTGTCCTTCCCTCCCTCCTAGCGTTGCTTCTGACTAGACAACGGATGTCATTGGGCCGCTGCTGCACTCCCCTGCGTGCGTGTCTGTGCTTCACTGGTTTATTTTGGGGGATATTTTGGGGCGGGCGTCCGGGGCGGGGGTGGCGTCCCTTTTGGTTCTTAGCACTTCGTGCGAATTTTTTTTTTTTTGTCCTTCGACTTAAAATAAGCTCCCGTTCTCCCAGTTTTCTCCCGTTGACATCGAGAGGAAGAAGAGATTCTGTTGCAGGCTGTAATAGGACAGTCAAACTCTGAAGGAACTTTGGGTTCAAGATGGAAAAATGCAGAGTTTAATTTTGTGTGTGTGTGCGTGTGTGTGCGTGTGTGTTCGGGGAGAGGGAGGAACATCAATGCTCTTTACTTTAGGCTCTTTTTTTTCTTCTCTCGTTTTTTGTAAAATATGTGAATGAACGCTGACGTCCCCTCGGAGGAATAAGAGAGGGTCGGTGGCTTTAAGGTTCTTTTCCTCACCGGAAATTGTATGTATAGAACCTTGTGTACAGACCAGTGTATAAAACAATCTGTATTTTTTTTTCTTTTGTATATATATATATTTTTCTTTCAGTCTGTCTCTTTTTCCACAGGATAGCTTTTGGGTTTTGTGTTTTGTTTTTCCCCCCAGAAACTTATACAGCTTGTACATAAGAGTAGCTCGTAAAGTTAAGCCTTCATTTACATGCCAGTCTTTCCCCTCTGGTTCGCATTCCCCCCCCCCTTTATACATGTGGGCCTTCCCATTAGGATTAAAATGTGCGCGGCATTATCTCCCACGCGAGAGTGATGGTAACGAGGTCGAAATCGTTCTCTCCCTCGCGGCTGCTTCTTTCTCCGCCATTTTAGCCCGACTGCTCGAAAAGGTGAGGCAGGAAAGAACGGACGTTAAAATATCTCCATCAAACGGAAAGCAATTAAATCCGTGGGTCCCAAAAACAGTTGGACAACCAGAGTTTGGGAACGGCTGGATTTAGCCGTTGAACCTTTACTTTAATCCGGCATCCTTAAAAAATTTGCAAGCTTCTGAATACAGTCTATAGAAGACAAATTTAGGTGCAATTTGTAATTTTTTCATCCGATACGGTTGCATTACCTTAAGATGCCCCAAAGAGGAAGAAAATGTGACTATTGCTGGATTTTCTGTCGCTGCTATGAAATATTCGTTCTTTCCCGCCCACCTCTGCCTGGTGGAGCGACGGCCTCGAAACCCACACGTTTAAGGAGTCCCTCCCCTATGGAAAAAACTAGCCGTTGCCTTCCGAACTTGGGCCGTTGCTGATGATGGGAAACCTGAATATTTTGTTTAAAAAGAAGAACACTTTTTTGTGTTTGCAAGGACTCTTTCTTGTAATTTTGTTTGAATTTTTTTTTAAAAAAATGGCAATTCTCACACACCCTCCTCGCTCCCCCAAAGATTAATTCTGTAAATAAAGTCAGTTCTATGAGCTTTTTTGTGTGCGTTGCTCTGCCAAAGGATATTAAAAGGTGGTTGAACAGCCGTTTCTTCTGTCAGCTGCTGACGGAAACTGATTTTTCGAGTCTCAAAAACTGGAATTGCTTTCGACAGGTGGTCCTAACACCCTGAAGTCAATGGGAACGTCTTGCCTTAGAGCCTCTGGTACTTAGAAATGTCTGTTAAATACCAAGGACTTGCACAATAAAACACTAAGGGGGTTTATATTTCTTCCCCCCCCCAGTAATGGTAAAAACGATCATCTTTCTTTCCAAGAATTAGTCTTAAAAGGTTTTTGGTTCAATTTTTAAGATATATACTGCTCCCAAATGTGAGAAAATATACCACAAGCAGCTCAGAAACCTATCCTGCTTGTTTAATACCTCCCGTTCCCTCTGCAGTCCTTCTCAAAATGGCGGCATTCCTGCCGCCATTTTGAGAAGGACTGCAGAGGGAAATGGGGAGGGGGGCAAACAGACCCTTGGCTTTCATACTCCAGCATATAGGGACTCTTCCCAAACAATTGCGGGCGCTGGGTTAGTGGACCATAATTTCTAATTTATGTACCCATAGCTTGTAAGTGATTTTTATTTTAAGAGAACGTCTTTAAAAAGGACATAATTTTTACCCCTCTGCTATTATCAGCTGTGAACGGGACCATTCCTATTTCTATTTTATCAGCTGTGAATAGGGCAATTCCTGTTTCTATTTTAACACGTAGAGGGGGAAATTGGAAGAATTTCGGACCAAAAAATGACGCTTAGCTTTTGAGGCCCAGGTGAGAATCCTGCCCCCTTCCACATGTTGACTGCAATTCCCAGCCAGCAGTGAAGGGGTACTGGGTGTTCCAATCCAGCAAGACCTGGAAGGGCAACTTTAGACCAGTTAATACAAAATTTGGCTTTTGGGATTGGATATAGGGACACACCAGCTTTGGCCCTGTGATCCCAGCAAAAATTGCAAGGAAGAATTTATGTACATTGATTTAAAAGCTTCCTGGCGGGAACAATGAAAGAACAAGACAGTGGGGCAGAGGGGGAAAAAAAACCCCCAAATATTGCTTGTTTAACCCTCTGTGTGTGGTTAAACCCTTGGTGGTCCACCTATAGCCTAAAATTTGACCATATATATATATCAAAACTTCACCACAAAGGAAGGGAGAAGAGTAAGATTTTAATCAGCCTCGTGTCGAATTACAATTAACTTTCCTCTTAAAAGACCGGATGGTGGCCTTTAGACACATTGAGCAATTTACAGGAAGCCTTAGAAGAAAACATACTAATTATTGGCCTGGAAAGCTGGAGATGTTTATTATTATTGTTTTTAACGACTTATTTCTTCACAATCTGAATGACGTCCTCGTCTTCCAGGGTGTGGTCTTTGCCCACTTTCTGAGGGTTGTGTTTGACGGACAAGCCCCACACGAGAGCACTGGAAGACAAAAAAGAATACATATTTAAAATTCAATTTAAATTTATTTAAATAATCCTGTCTGCCATGGGCCTTTAGTTTTTTGAACTATGTTTGTTCTAACTGCGGTAAGCTGCCCCTAAGTGCTATTATGGGCAGAAAATAAAAAAGAATACAATATTTAAAATAATTTTACTGATACTGTGTGCCTTTAAAAGCTGTTTTCAACTTATAGGGACCCGAAGGCAAACCTGTCACGGGGTTTTCTGGGCAAGATTTGTCCAAGGGAGGAGGCAGCTTCCTCTGAGGCTGAGAGAGTGTGACTTGGCCAGTGGGAAAGCCAAACACAGCTGGAGGGAGGAGAGACGGACTTACTATTTGAATTCCTTGATGAGGTTTTTGTGGATTTTCATGCAGAAATCTTCCACGGTGGTCCGCGAGTCTGGCAGCACGACCGGAGAGGTGTAGTCTGGCAGCTGCCCTTTGGGTTTGGTGTAGCTGCGGAAAAAATTAAAAAATTAAATTGAAATTGAAAAATTTCCAACTTGTCCATCTTTTTCTTTAACTGTGGTATCCAGAGCTGAACATCAGCCAGCAGTGTGACGCAGCAGCTAAAAAAGCCAATGTAATCCCGAGCTGCATCGTTAGAAGAATAGTATCTAGGTCAAGGGAAGTGATGGTCCCACTCTGTTCTGCTTTGGTCGGACCCCAACTGAAGGAATCCTGGGTCCGGTTCTGGGCACCCCATGATTCAGGAAGGAGATGGACAAGCTGGAAAGGTGTCCAAAATGGTGGAAGCCCTGAAAACCATGAAGCCCTCTAAAGAACGGCTTATGGAACTGGGCATATTTAGCCTAGAGAAGAGAAGGGGACATGATAGCCATGTTTAAATATTTGAAGGGATGGGTGATGGAGCAAGCTTGTTTTCTGCTGCTCCAGAGACCAGGACAGGGAGCAATGGATTCAAGATACAGGAAAAGCAGAACCTTCTGATGCTAAGATTAGCTTGAGAGTGGAATATGCTGTGTGGTGGGGTCTCCTCCTCCTTTGGAGGTTTTTAAGCAGATGCTGGATGGGAGCGCTTTGATGGTGTCCTCCTGCCTGACAGAAAGGGGTGGGACTGGATGACCCTTGGGGTCCCTTCCAGCTCTGTGACCTTCTAGGAGGCCTGACTCATCAAAGAACAGGATGATCCTGACCCAGCTCTTGAGAAGCAAAGAAACCCTGACTCACATTCGCACGAGTTTCAAGTAGTCCCAGATCTTCTCCAGCAGGTCATCGAAGTTCCACCGGTGGTGCGCAGAGATGGGGACGCAGTGCGGGACCTTGTAGATGATGTCCAGTTCCTCGATGGAAATCTGGTCGATTTTGTTCAGCACATAAATGCAGGGGATGTAAACTCTGCAGAAAAAGGGGAGGAAAAGATGAGATTAGTGGTAGAATAACATATACGGATACTTTCTGGCACCTTAGATTAAAAAAGCAACAACCACACTCTCTCAGCCTCAGAGAATAGATATACATCTGATCAAGAAAGCTCCCAAGAGAAGGGTTAGGGTTCGAATCCCCTTCTGCTCAGGCATTGAAGGTGGGCAAATGTCACACTGTCTCAGCCTCAGAGGAAGTTTGCCGTAAAGTTATATCAAATCTTAAAGCCACGAGAAAGCCAATTAGTCCTCCGTTAGGACTTAGCGAGCGTCCAAATCACCTCCTCCTTGCAACCCGGTTTGCCGAGTCCCCTCGTTGTCAGCTTACCTGTTTCCTTCCACCACGTCAATGAGGTCATCGGCCGTCACGTCGCTCCGCAGCGTGACATCGGCGTTGTGGATTTTGTATTCCGCCAAGATGCTCTTCACTGTTTCGGTGTCCAGCTCGCTCTGCGGGCACTGGATTTTTTTAAGAAAAACGAGAGACAAAAGCAGCCGAGATGACGCTGGGGTCACACACTCTCAGCCCTAGAAAACCCCACGCCGGGTTCACGTTAGACAGAAACGACTTGAAGGCAGATGACAACAAGGTGACGATTTAGACAACGTTAAAATAGAAGGTGGTACTCAAAGACACCCCACAACGCAGCTCCCTCGTTAAACAAAATGGAGGCTGCGACCGAGAAACGGGAAGGAATTGCGAAGGGTTTTTAAAGGCATAGACGCTGACCGTGGCGGTGAGGTTGATGCCCCCTTTGTCCTTCTTCTTGAAGCCAATATTGGGGGGCTTGCTGTTCAGGCGGATCCCGAACCCCTCCAGCTCGTTTTCGATGATCTTCTTGTGCCCCAGCGGCTTCAGGACGTCCAAGACGATCAGGATGAGGTTGCAAGTCCGTGCCACTGAGGGGATAAAAAAAGAAAAAGGATACGGTTATTATTTTATTCCTCTATACCCCACATTTTCTCGTTAGGGAGATGGCTCCGCGAAACCTCCACCCCTCTCCTCCGAAAACGAGGCGCCTGGGAGACGGGCGCACCCACCTGCGATGACCTGGCGGCCGCGGCCTTTCCCGTCTTTTGCTCCCTCGATAATTCCCGGGAGGTCCAGAAGCTGGAGGAGTTTAAGGGAGGGAAATTAAAAATGCAATTATTATTTAGCAAATCGGAATAAACCGATTAGGAGCGGCTGTTTAATCTCCACTCCATAAACTGGGAAAGAAAATAAAACAATTCCCCCCGCCCCAGTTCTCATTTCCCAGCTTTTTTTCCTCCCCAAATTTCCTTTATTGTCTACCAAGCTGGTTATAAAAAAACACCCCACATTTTAATAAATATCAAATTACACGATCGAGGTATTGTTACACTCCTAATTCCCATTTCTTTCCCAATTTTTCTACCTGTCACTTTCAAAACTATCTTCCAAAAGGGCAAAAACAGTTTTAATAAATAAAAAGAATTATGCAATTACGGTGTCATTAGACTCCTTATTTCTTTAATTTTTCCCCCCTTCTTGTTACTTTCATTTAAGCCTCCTGGACCAGGAGATTTAAAACATCTGGGAAGTTAAAAACCTTCAATTTAAACCTCCTTGGATCAGGAGGTTTAAAGCATTTCATTTAAACCTCCTGGTCTGGGAAGGTTTACAAGACTTTGGAGGTTTAGGAGCATTTCATTTAAACCTCCCAGGATCAGGAGGTTTTAAAACATTTGGAGGTTTAAAGTATGGGAGGTTTACAAGACTTTGGAGGTTTAAAACATTTCATTTAAACCTCCCTGGATCAGGAGGTTTAAAATATTTGGGAGGTTTAAAACATTTCATTTAAACCTCCCAGGATCAGGGGGTTTAGAACATTTGGGAGGTTTAAAGTATTTAATTTAAACCTCCTGGTCTGGGAGGTTTACAAGACTTTCGAAGTTTAAAACATTTCATTTAAACCTCCCTGGATTAGGAGGTTTAAAACATTAAAACATTTCATTTAAACCTCCCGGGATCAGGGGGTTTAAAACATTTGGGAGGTTTAAAACATTTCATTTAAACCTCCCAGGATCAGGGGGTTTAAAACATTTGGGGGGTTTAAACTATTTAATTTAAACCTCCTAGTCTGGGAGGTTTACAAGACTTTCGAAGTTTAAAACATTTCATTTAAACCTCCCAGGATCAGGAGGTTTTAAACATTTGGGAGGTTTAAAGCATTTCATTCAAACCTCCTTGGATCAGGAGGTTTAAAATATTTGGGATATTTTAAACACTTGGGAGGCTTAAAACACTCCCTGGATCCGGAGGTTTGAAATATCCCGGAGGTTTTAAAACACCTGGGAGGCTTTAAATTGGGGGGGTTTAAAATACTTGGCTTAATTTATCGAGAAACTCTCCAAAATGGACATTGTTAGAGCCTTGAGGGACGTCCACCGTTCCGACGCCGGAGCCGCTCACCTGTATCTTGGCCCCTTTGTATCGAATGACCCCGGGAACCGTGGTGAGGGTCGTGAACTCGTAGGCCGCCACCTCCGAGTACACCCCTGCGAGGTTGCTCAGCAGGGTGGATTTCCCCACGGAGGGGAAGCCCACGAAGCCGATGCGGGCGTCTCCAGTCTTCGCAACGTCAAAACCTGCGGGGAAGAGAAGATCGGATTGGAATCGCCGGTCCCATAAAACCCTTTCCTGCCAGCAACGTGAGGCAGGGTTTTATTTATTCTATTTATTTCTATTTTCCACCCTTCAAATTCAAGTCATCGTCATCGTCGAATTGGAAGGGGCAACCATCTAGCCCCACCCCGACGGTGCAAGAATGCACAATTAAAGTAGATAAAAATCACAGAATCATAAAATATTAAGATTTGGATGGGAAGGGCTGGTTTTGAGGACGAAAAAGAAATATCCCTTTTGCTTCCTGCTGGAAGATCAGCGAAGATGGAGTCAGTCCAGGTTTCCAGGAGGATTCATGATCTCGTTAAGCCCAAAAATATATATATATATTTTCTGAATAGCCTCCAAGGGCAGCCCCACAAGCAATGCCTTATAGAAGTCTAGCCCTTTTATCTTGTCCCCCCCCCAAAAAAAACCTTCTCCTGGGCCGCCCCCTCCGCCTCCTTTTGGGGTGATGAGTTCTCGCCGCAGCTTGGCCAAGCGGGCTTTTAAGAGCCCCAGGTGGTGGGCAGTAGCTTTGTTCTTCTGAGTCCGAGCCATCTGTAAAGAAAAAAATAATTTAGTAATTTAATTATATTATTTTATAATATAATTTACAATATTGCATGTTATAATACACACATATATAACATATAATATACAATAATTTAATTACATATAATTATATACGTTAAATATATTTAAATATCTATGTCTATACACACACACACACATATATATATATATATATATAAACTTCAAAAATTTAAGGGAGTTTTTCAGATTTTAGTGTACTTTAAGCTACCTGACTTTGCAAGACCTGAGCAGCCAACCTAATAATGATAACAACAACAACAGACGGTCTCTTTGAAGTTTCTCCATTGAGAAGGAAGCATGCAATTGCAAGGGAAAAAATCGCAAATATATCCATATACATATCTTAGCACCATCAGCTGTTAAGTGTAAAAAAAATGGAAATATATATATATAAATAGAGATACACATACAAAAATATAATTATAATTATATATATACACACACACATCCATATGTCTGTGTATATGTGTGTATAAATATTTATATTATATATTTATATTATATATTCACTGGAGGGTGACGTCACTGGAGGGTGTGACGCCACGGCCAGCCACGCCTCCCCAGCAAAGACTGCCACTACCTGGGGAGGCCCGACTTGAACTCCTGTCCTCCTCCCTCCCTCCCTCCCTCCCTCCCTCCCTTTGGGACTCACACAGCTCCAGTTCCGACTAGATGCGGGAACGGACGGGAAAAGGGGGAGCCCTAACCTAAGGAGGACCCACCTCGGCCTCTATTTCGGCGATCTTGGCCAGCGTCGTCGCCATGGTGGCGACCAGGATGGGCGACCCTTTCCTTCCTTCTCTAGCGGTGGCGTCCTACGCATGCGCAGGAAGAAGACCAAAAAAAAATAAAACCCAGCTCTCGCGAGACACCCAGGGAAAGGGAAGGGACGGGGCACCCAGGTCTCGCGAGGTTTCCGAGAACAGGGCCGCCCGGAGAGGCTCGCGGCCCCGCCTCGCTCACGTGACTTCGGGCCGAAAGGGAAGGGATTTCCCCACAGTCCGAATTCCAAAATGGACGCCCCTTTCTTTAAGATGTGAGTGCGCATGCGCGAAGGTCCTGGCTCTCACGCAGGCGCCTGGAGGCCGTGACTATTCTGAGGGAAATTATTTTTTAGTTTGTAAAAGTCACTTTTTTGAGGGGGAAACCCCAGTTCCAGTCAATTTTATAGTCTTGCTTTATATTCTATTGATACTTTGGTATTTTATAGATATAAAAATAATATTTTAGGCCCCGAGAAAGATAGACTGCCACTGCAAGTGGAGGGTCGTCGACGTCACAGCCGCGTGACGTCGAGATTACAGCCGCCCCCCCCCATTCCTTTCCTCCTCAGTCCTAATTCCAAGCAAGACCAGTTCGGACCAGGGCTCGGAACGGTGTTTAAACGCCCCACTCTTCCGCCTGCTTTTAAATCTGAGGAAAATGGCGGCGCCCCATCAATGGAGACTGCTACTTTAATGGCGGCGGCCTCCATTCTAATGGCGGCTGCCATCTTGCAGTCCGCGTCCATAACGGCGGCTCCGTGCAAAGAACTGGGCTTCCAATTCTCGCGAGATTTCATGGAAAGTGCGCTCTCTGCGCACGCGCGGCGGGAGGTGTGGCGGTTGAAGGCGGTTCTGAGGCGGTGTGGAAAAATGGGGGACTTTTCGACCGGTGAGGCAGCACAGGTCTGACGTAGTAGTAGTAGTCGGGGGGGGGCCCTCAGGCCTGGCGGGGCGTGGGTCTCAGAAGTTTTGGGGACAAGAACTTGCTTTCATGGGTTTGGGCCTGTAACTGTTTCCACAGGGCGCCAGAGCTGGATTGGAGGCAATCCAGTCGTTGCTGGCGGAGTTCCACCGTGAAAATGAGATGTTACTAGAGGGGTTCAGAAAGGTGGGTCTGAGGGGGGCGTCCATCTCAGCGTGAGTGGTTGGAGGGCGGGGCCAAGGGAGGGGAAGGAAGGGGGCGTGCTGGGCATTGGGTTTCTTTTTTCATTTCCTTTGGTTGGGGAAGAGCCCGAGGGCAGTTTCACGGTGGGTCGACTCTTTTTTGTCGGTGTGCGTATTTCAGGAGTGCTGTAGTTGTGGAATGGCAGAACGGGGTTAGACTAGATGGCTTTGTGGGTTCCTTCAGCGCCTGAGATGCTGTGTTTCTCTGCAAAGTTATCTCAGAGCTTGGACCCCAGCTTCCAGAATGCAGAAATATAGGATGGGGGACACGTGGCTGGATGGCAGTACGTGTGAAAGGGATCTAGGAGTCTTCATAGACCACAAGCTGAACATGAGCCAGCAGTGTGATGCGGCAGCCAAGGAAGCCAATGCAATTCTCGGCTGCATCAACAGGAGTCTGGTGTCTAGATGGAGGGAGGTACTGGTACCACTCTACTCTGCTTTGGTTAGACCCCATCTTGAATACTGTGTCCAGTTCTGGGCACCCCAATTCAAGAAGGATATTGACAAGCTGGAGCAAGTCCAGAGGAGGGCGACCAAAATGGTGAGAGGCCTGGAAAACATGCCCTATGAGGATAGACTGAGAGAGCTGGGGATGTTTAGTCTGCAGAAAAGGAGGTTAAGAGGGGACATGATAGCCATGTTTAAATATTTGAAGGGGTGCCACGTAGAGGAAGGAGGGGGCTTGTTTTCTGCTGCTCCAGAGACCAGGACAAGGAGCAATGGATTCAAGCTGCAGGAAAGGAGATTCCACCTGAACCTCAGGAAGAACTTCCTGGCAGTCAGGGCTGCCCGGCAGTGGAATCTGCTGCCCTCGGAGTGTGGTGGAGTCTCCTTTCCTTGGAGGTTTTTAAGCAGAGGCTTGATGGCCATCTGTTGGGGGTGCTTTGAGGGTGTTCCTGCATGACAGGGAGTTGGACTGGATGGCCCGTGTGGTCTCTTCCAACTCTACATTTCTATGATTCTATGATTCTATAATTCCTGAGCCAGCAAGCCTCGCGGGTAGGCTAACCATGCAGGAAGGGAAAATCTGGGCACTGGAATGCTATTGAATCTTTTCTAAGCAACTGTCTTTGACTCCTGTTTGCATGCCTGTGCTGCACCAGGTCCTGGATGAAGCCATCCTCAGCTATCAAGAGAGGCTTGCATTTAAGGACATGCTGATAGGAGAGATGCTGGAGGTGGTGATCAAGATTCTGAAAGCAGAGGGAGTGCATCTGAGCAAAGAGCTCACACCCTCCACCTTGGACCAGAGTGATATACAGATGCTGGCCAAAAATCTAGAGGTACCAACTTGCCACACTGCCACCCTGTGCGGGGCGCTGCATCTTCAGTGTGCGCTCCCAGGCAGTGCGGGGAAGAGGGCTGGCTGACCCTTCCTTCATACACTGCATTAACCCCACTGATCTTTCTTCACAGGATGTGTTTCGCTCCAAAAATGCTCTCATCAAAGACCAGCAGCGTGTGCCGGCCAAAAGTTTTTAAGGTAACGAGGTGGGAGAGAGAAAATATTTCTGCCTGTTTCCTTTTGAAGGTTGTTCTGGGGCCCTCCAAAGACCTTGGAAGTCCACAGTATTTTTTGGCCCCCCGAAGTTGAGTTTCTGCTGAAACCCACTTATAAATTGCAAAGAAACTCTCAAAACAGCCGAAGAAGTCCCTGAAAAGTGGTCAGTTCTTGAGCTCAAGAATCTGTGGTATTGACTGTCTTCCTCCCTGACTCCTTCATTCTGCAGGTACACACCGAATTTCTGCAAATGTACAAGACCATTGGGATCCCTTTAGATGCTGCAACCAGCTTGAATGCTGCGATATTCAAACCTCCGTGGTTGGCGAGGGTTCTGCAAGATTCACCCCAACCTCCCGTGAAGGGCGGCATGATAGTGCCAGAACCTCGCATGAAAAAGGCTTGCCTGTTGTGTTTGGTAGAAGTTTGAGTAAAGGTGGAAAGAGATGAAATAGCAGCGCAGCATAGACATTAGGTGGAACCCACAGTTTTTCTGTACATTAAACGGCTTAAAAGGTTTATGGGGGTCTTTGTCTACCTAATTTCTGCAGACGGCCTCTCTTTTCTCTTTCAAAGTTTGATTTTCCTTCTCAGCCATTCCCCACTACATTTTTTTTAATATAATAATTTTATTCCATCCTTACATATAGCTTAGCTTTGAAAATCGGATGGAATTTGGTCTCTTGAGGGAGCCCATATATTTCGTAGGGCTTTGTTAGGCCTCAGAGGTGCTTTCGTCTCCGAAGCACTTGGATGTTTTGTTGGTGGTCTTCCATCCAATCCCCAACCAGGGCTGACCCTGCTTAGCATCCAAGATCAGACCTGATTTGGGTATTTCAGCTCAAGATCTGGGTATAACCATTCAAATTTTTTTTTTTTGGTAAAAAAAAAAAAAAGAAGAAAAACCTCCCATGATTTTTACTTCCAGCCAAGAGAAAGATCTTTGTTTTATAATGGACAATTATCACCATTATTTGAGTTGGAAGGCAGTGCGGTGTAGTGGTTAGAGCATTGTACTATGACGTCTTTGGAGTCCAGGGTTCTATTCCCATTGGAAACATATTTTGGGTGAGTCACACACTCTCAGCCCAAAAAAACCCCATGGCTTGGATGCACTCTCAGCCCCAGAAAAAAAAAAAACATTATAGGTCTACCTTACCACTGTAGAAATTAAGGTTTGAGTCCTCTTTGCTCAGCCGTAGACACCCGGAGTAACTTTGGGTGCAGCACACTCTCTCAGCCCCAAAAAAGTCTCCACGAATAGGGTCGCCAGAAGTCCGAAATGACTCGAAGGCCCACAAAACAGCTTCCAGCCAAGAGAAAGCAGACCTTTTTATTTACAAGGGAGAACTATTAACGACTTGGAAAATTGGATTTGTTTTAAAAGTTGGAAGGATTGCAAGGGGGGAAATTGGGAGGGGGGTTGTTAAAAACTGGACATAGTTAACCCCCCAAAAATTAGGGGGCACCCAGGTGAGGGGTACACCAGGACCCTGGAGATGAAGTCAGGTAGAAGGGATGGAAAGTGAATTATTTAAGGATTTTCTGGGAAAGTTAGGATGGTGGAGAAAGTTTGCTCCTCGTTTAGCATATCAATACCTCTTCTCGGGTGAAAGGCAATTTATTTTCTAATGAGGAGGGGAATTCTTTGGCCCAGAGGGGAGGAAAACAAGAAGTTGGAACGAAAAGTGTTCCCGGGCCCCTCTCCTCTGCCAGCTAGGGTGGATTTTGGGCACTGCAATCGTGGATTATGGGGACTGCAATCCAATTTTTTTTTGTGTTCAAAAGTCACATCCAACTGGTAAAGCTTTCTTAGCAAGATTTGCTCAAAGGGGCGTTTTGCCTTTGCTTTCCCCTGAGGCTGAGAGAGTGTGGCTCGGTCCCAACCTCGGTCCCAGGGGGTTTCCGTAGCCAGGTGGGGAGAATTCGAACCCTGTTCTCTAGCCAAATGCTTGGACATTCAAACTAAGAAATCCAACACCTTCCCTTCAAACTTTAGACTTAGATAATCATGAAAAGTGAAAATTGGACTGTTTGGAAAAATTGATTTTTTGAAAATTAAAAAGCTCCCAGAATTCCCAGTCCATCTTACAAGATATATATATATATATATGATTTATGCATTTTATATGCATATAATATTTATATATATATATATATACACACACACACATTGTAAGTATATATAATACAATATGTATACAATAATACATTATATATACAATGTATATATATATATAAATATATAACACATTATTAATACATTGTATATATTACATCAATACATTATATATACAGTGTATATATAAATAATATATAATACATTAATACATTATATACATTACATTAATACAATATATATACAATGTATATATAAATATATATATATATAAATAATACAATATATATTATATATATATATATATATATATAATGTATACTATATATATATATAATGACCTATATATATATATATTGGTCATTATAAATTGATTTCAACCAAGCCTTTGAAACCACAGTCTCCTTTCCAAGCAGTCAAAGCCAAGGAAAAGTCACTTCTTTGGACCACAGCTCCCAGAATTCCCCCACGATGGGTCTGTGTGGGGACGCTGGGAGTTGCAGTCCAACCCCCAGCAGAATTTCAACCGTATAAATAGTTTGGCCTTAGTTGGCTCTTGCTTTCCCAATTCTTCTCTCCACAAAAAAAAAAAAAGGTGGGGGGAAGAAATGCAATACCTGCAGACAGCCCCACAAAATCCCCACCGCCATTTTAAGTCGGGGAGGGGAAGGAGAGGAGGCAGCCATCTTAAGACACCCCCCCCATGTATAATTTGTGGCCTCCTCGTTCCCAAAAAACTGGTGTGAACGCAAAATCAGGGCGCGCCTCCGCCTCTCCAAATGCTTCCTCTTTCCAAGGCCTCCAACGCAGCTCTTTTTGGGGGGTTATAGAAGAACGAAGGGGGGGGAGCAGCCAATTTAGGATTGGGGGGCTTGCAGTTTAGGGACGGGGCTGCCTCCAAATGAGTTTGGAGAGGAAGCAAAACAAAAGCGTGCGCCCTTGGCCCCGTGCGCTCCCTTCCTTTGCACAAACTGGGGTCCTTGAGAGGGGTCTACAAAGCCCAGAATCCCCCGACTATGGGGGGATATCGGGGGATTCAGGGCTTTGCAGCCGCTCCCCTCGAGGACCCCGACTCCTTCCCCTCGATTCACCCCCCTCCCCAAAAAACCCGCCGCCTTCCCCCTTTCCTCTCCAAGGCGCAAAAAGGACCCGGGGCGCGGCCTGTCTCCCTTTCTCTGTCTCTCTGTCTCTCTCGGCCCCCCTCCCCGAATTGCACCATCTGCAATTCTTTGCAAGGAGGGGGTGGGGGTGGGGGGACGCGCAGCTTTGCGAGCCCCCTCCCCAAATCTGCTCGCAACAGCGGCCGGGGGGTTGGGCACGGCTGAAGGAGAAGAAAGGGCGGACGTGGTTGTTGCAGGGGCTGGGGTGGGGGGGCGTTGGGTGGGAGAGGCCTGGCTGGCTCGGCATTGGTTGGGGGGAGAGAGGGACGGGGCGCCTTTGCAGCAGCAGCAGCAGCCCCCGCATTGAAGGAGGGAGGGGGGAGCAGAAAGAGAGGGGGGGCGCTTTGGAGAGGGGGCCGCCCCCGCGCGCGCAAGCCTGGGGCTGCCTTTGCATTGGCTTAGCTAAAAAGAGGGAGGGGGGCAGGAAGCCGGCGAGGGAGGGGGGCAGAGCCTCACCCAAGAGGGGGGCGCGGAGAAGCAAAGACAAGGCTCCCTTTCTTCGAGGAGGGGGCGCCAAAACCCAGGCCCAACCTCTCCACAATTCCCCCCTCTTTTTTTGCAAACCCGGGGGGGGCCTCTCGCGTTGCACGATTATTAATTTTTTTTTTTTTGCAACAAGAGTGTGGGGGGGGAACCCAGCGCCCCCCCTCCTCTTCTTCTTCTCCTCCCCCCTCCCTCCCTCCCTCCCCCCAGGGGTGAAAGTGCAAGAGGAAGTACAGCCGCTGCCATCTTACCTCCCTCTCCAAATACACACACACCGAGGGAGGGGGAAACCCGAGCGCGCCGCCATCAAACGGACCCCCCCACCTTATTTTCTTTTTCCCCAAAGCCCCCGCTCCTTCCAGACACACGCACACAAAGAACGCAACCTTCCCAGACGCCGGAGAAAGAGAGACAGAGGAAAAGCCGAGGAGGGGGGAAAAAAGGGGGAATATTTTTTTAACCCCCCCCCTTGCAACCGCGGTGGGTCTCCTTGCGCGGCGAGCCTCCTTCGTCGAGGGTAAAGCAGCCTTTTGTTTCCTCCTCTGGAATTGTTTTTTCATTCCTCTTCGCCTCCTTCCTCGCCTGCGCGCAATCTCCGCCTCCCCCCTCCCCGCAACCCTTTTAATCTCTTTTTACGCGCGCCGCCGTCGGGAGATATATTTTTTTTTTCCTCTCTTTTTGCATTTATATATTTCCTTCTTGCAAAAAAAAAAGAAAAAGAAAAAAGGCGGAGCGCGCGCGCGCCATTCCTCCCCTTCCTCCCTCCTCCTCCTCCTCCCCCATTTTTTTTACTTCCTCCCCCTTTTTTTTTTTGCACGGGAGCGCGCAATAGCTCCCCCTTTTCTCCTTTTTTTTTCCCTTTCCTTCTTTGCTTGCTGAGCATCGCGGCGCGCCCCCTGCAGGCTTCTCCCCTTCCTTACAAAACCCCAGATTGGGTGGGAGGGTCTTGCTTGGCACCCCAACTTTGCAATCTTTTCCTTTGTACCCCCTTCCTTAGCAACCTTCTCTTTGCAACCCCTACTTTAGCAACCTTTGCTTTCCACCCCTGCTTTGGCAGCCTTCCCTTTGCACCCCTAACTTGTAACCTTTGCTTTGCCCCCCTACTTTAGCAGCCTTTGGTTTCCGCTCCTGCTTTAGCAAACTTTCCTTTGCACCCCTGATTTATCAACCTATTTCCAAGCCCCCCCAATTCCAAATGGAGAGGGTCAATGATGGTACAGGGGCCACTGCCAATGCGCCTCCAGCACCCTGTGGGCCGACCCCTCCAGGCTGCTACACCTACCAGGTGAGCCGTCACAGCACGGACCTTCTCCACAGCCTCAACCAGCAGCGCAAGAACGGTGGGCGCTTCTGCGATGTCCTCCTCCGGGTGGGCGAGGAGAGCTTCCCTGCCCACCGGGCCGTCCTGGCCGCCTGCAGCGAGTATTTCGAGTCCGTCTTCAGCGCACAGCAGCAGCAACAGCAGGGCCTGAGCGGCGGTGGCCCCACAGTGGGAGGAGCCACCGATGGAGGTGGGGGCGGAGCAGGTGGCGGAGGAGGCAGCGTAGGGTCTGGGGCAGCTGATGGCGCTGCGGAGGCAGCCGGGGGTGGCGCTGGGGGTGTCCCCCCAGGCCTGGTGGGCCGGGAGTTGGAGATGCACACCATCAGCTCCAAGGTTTTTGGGGACATCCTGGACTTCGCGTACACCTCCCGCATCGTGGTGCGGCTAGAGAGCTTCCCCGAACTCATGACGGCGGCCAAGTTCCTACTCATGCGCTCCGTCATTGACATCTGTCAAGAGGTCATCAAGCAATCCAATGTCCAGATTTTGGTTCCACCGGCCGCCCGACCGGACATCATGCTCTTCCGCCCCGGGGCGGCTTCCACCGATATGGGATTTCCCTTAGACATGACCAATGGCACTGGGTTGGCACCCAATGGGAATGGCATTGCTGGCATGCCCGAAGACGAGGCCACTCGGGCGGCCCTCTCCGCCGCTGCCCAGTCCACCTTGCCTGTCCTGCAAGGGGTTGATCGTCTCCCCATGGTGGCCGGCCCATTATCCCCACAGTTGTTGGCATCACCGTTCCAGAACGTCGGTGGGGCTGCCCCTTCCCTGGGGGGCAGCAAACGCGGTCGTGGCCGCCCCCGGAAGGCCAACCTGTTGGACTCGATGATGTTCAGTGCTCCCGGGGGACTGCGGGAAGCAGGGATTCTCCCGTGCGGTCTGTGCGGGAAGGTCTTCACCGATGCCAACCGGCTGCGGCAACACGAGGCCCAACACGGGGTCACCAGCCTGCAGCTGGGGTACCTTGACCTCCCGCCGCCCCGGTTGGGCGAGAATGGGGTGCCAGGGCTGGACGAGACAGAGGCCCCGCGGAAGAGGAGTCGGACGAGGAAGCAGGTGGCCTGCGAGATCTGCGGGAAGATCTTCCGGGACGTTTACCACCTCAACCGGCACAAGCTGTCCCACTCGGGGGAGAAGCCCTACTCCTGTCCCGTCTGCGGGCTGCGGTTCAAGAGGAAGGACCGGATGTCCTACCACGTCCGATCCCACGACGGCTCGGTGGGCAAGCCCTACATCTGCCAAAGCTGCGGGAAAGGGTTCTCTAGGTAAGCGGGAGGGCAAAAGATAGCGTACGGGTATGCCTCAGTTGCCAAGTGTGGTTTATATTTTTTACTTACATGCTGCTTTTGCTTTGACTTATATACCACTTTTCTATTTTTTTTATTTATATACCGCTTTTGATTTCTTTTATACACTGCTTCTGATTACATTTATATGCTGCTTTTCAATTTGTTTAAACGTGATTTGATATGATGTATATGTCGCTTTTGAATTGATTTATATGCTGCTTCTGATTCCATTTATCCACTGCTTTTCTATTTTATAAATTTGATTTCATATTACTTATATGCTGTCTTTTATTTGATTTATTCACTGCCTAAGGTTTGATTAATATGCTCCTTCTGATTCATTTTGGTTTGATTTATATACCGCTTTTCTGTTTTGCAACTTGAATTGACTTATATGCTCCTTCTGATTTCATTTATATGCTGCTTTTGATTTGGTTTATATACTTTTCTGTTTTTCAACTTGATTTGATTTATATGCTGGTTTTGATTTGACGCATGTACTGCTTTTCTACTTTTCAATTTCATTCGATTGATATGCTGAGTTATATACCACTTTTCTATTTTTCAAATTTGATTTCATTTGTATGCTGCATTTGATCCGATTTGTACACTGCTTTCGATTTGATTTGCACACTGCCGTCCGCAAGTTTTCTGAACCTTCCCTTGCAGCTTTAATCCCATTTTTATTTTATTTTTTCACTGCAAGGCCCGATCATCTGAACGGACACATCAAGCAAGTTCACACATCGGAGAGGCCTCACAAATGTCAGGTATGGATGGTGAAAGGCGGAAATCCATGTGTATATGTGTGTCTTTTCCTAA
This sequence comes from Ctenosaura bakeri, assembly GCA_948474755.1. NCBI lineage: Eukaryota > Metazoa > Chordata > Lepidosauria > Squamata > Iguanidae > Ctenosaura > Ctenosaura bakeri. The sequence continues at coordinate 322,529 of CAOLHI010001232.1, read as the reverse complement.
ATATACGGAGGTACCATCCTCTAGGCTCCTTCCTCTAAATCTCATTTCTCTATACTTTTTGGGGATGGATCGCTCTCTTTATGAGCTTTCACGTCCACGCACTTTCCACGCTATCTTATCCAGTTTTTTGGCTTGCAGATTTCCAACCTTGTTTTTATTTTTTTACGGTGGGATTCTCAGGTAGCAGTTGCCAGATATCGTTTGACAGGGGCTTCCCGTATTATCCGTGGCATATCTAGTGTAAACGGCGCCTAGGGCAACCATGGAAGTTGCTCCCCTACCTTCTTACCCCACCGCTACGGGCACAACTTTTTGTGGGATTGGCTCCCAGGGCATGTACCCCACCTGCCCCACCCTAGATACGTCTCTGTAGATGCCTATTCCGGAGTCCTGCGTCCAGGTCTGAGTTTCTCGTTTTAAGATGGATATAAACGAGTTCTGGAGCAAAAAGGTCAACGAGGATGATAGGGGAGCAAAACCTATGAGGAGGAGCTTGGTGAAGAGAAGAATGATGGGCTATGTGATCTTGTGAAATATCTCAAGGGCTGTCAGAGGATAGAGTAGGATGAGATCTAATGGTTTGAAGTTACAGAAGAAGTAGATTTTGGCTGAACATCAGAATTTCTTAACGGTGGACGACCATCTTGGATGGGCCAGATGAGCATCTTTCCAGAGTGCTTTAGTTACGGATTCCAAAATGGCTGTTATATTATTACTGTTAAAGTTGTTGTGAGACATTTCTGTTCATATATATCTCTATTTTTATTATATTATTAATATTTGCCAGTGTCCCTTTCTGCCTCTTCACAATTCACTAACAGGGTTTCTTAACACCTCCAACTACGTAGCTAAGTATATGTAAAGATAGCAGATTCCGGCCTTTATTTATTTCATTTTAAATTTTAAATAATTTTATTAAGTTAACTTAAATCAATGGCTGACTGCCTTTCAGCTACCACCACACGTCCGTGGTGGGTGGTGTGGTTTTGCCGCACAGTCTGCCGACGGGATTTTGTACATAATTCTGGATTTTAGAGCTAGCTAAATTTGCAAAAGATTAAAAAAAAGTGAAATTTAACCAATCTATAGTCAACAACTCAGTCCTTCACCCTGCACCCCCATTGATAATCAATGCGAAAAATATCTTCTTTTTTTCTAATCTCTCTTACTTCCTGCCTGTTAATTAGCAGGAAATTGGGAACCTCCATGGAATAAGCTCAGAGACATCTCCACCCCTAGACCAATTGAAACTTCAAGAGGTATTTCTTAAATAATGTTTAATTATTTTATATACAGTATTTTCAAACAAACAAACAAACAAAACTTCTCTATTGTTAAGTATATAGATAGATAGACGGATGGATGGATCGATAGATAGATATAGATGTTAATCTGCCTTTCTATTGCTTGGTAGGAAAGTCCTAGAGTTCGTTTTCTTTTCCAGTGGTTGATATTTATTTAATTAATTAATTGATTGATAATCCCACCTTTCTTCCAATATGGGACCCAAAATATCTTACAATATTGTTATAATTTTCAGTAGCATTGGTGACAGCAATGACTGATTTCTTTATAATAATTCTGTATATAATATGTCCTACGCTTAATAATCCTGTAGAATAATCTTATATATATATATATATATATATATAGTGTGTGTATGTTTTTAATCTACGTGTGTGCATGTTTTATATATATATATATATATATGAACACACACACACACTATAATGTCTCAAAATAAGAAGTGTTTGGTTCCTTTTATCCTGGTAGTCTTTCCCATTTGTTAATTTTTCTACAACAGAATTCATTTTTGCTTTGCCTTGCTTTTGCTTCCTATGCTCTCCATTTGCATCCCCAGCTTGTGTTAAAAGTTATAATTATTATTTTAGGGAAAATAAGTAACTTCTAGCCGTAACAATGAAAAAAAAAAATAACGAAGGCCCCATTGCTTAACGAATCGGTAGCTACGTTGGAGAAATGCAACGAAGCCCTGTTGGTGAATTCTCAGAAGGCAGAATTGGGTGAAAAGTGGAAACTGTAGAACAGGAAGGACTTAACGGCGGGGCTCCGCTCGGAAAGGATGCGGCCATAAACTCTCACCTTGGGTTTTCCGATCAAATGTGTTCAGCTTAAGAGTCCATTTGAACGGGTGTGTTTGTTTTGTGTGTCCGTCTGTCCGTGTTTGTCTTTAACTCCGCTCTGCTGGCTCTGCCTACAGACCTGCAATGCTTCTTTCGCCACCCGCGACCGGCTCCGCTCCCACCTGGCCTGCCACGAAGACAAGGTCCCGTGCCAGGTCTGCGGGAAGTACCTGCGGGCGGCATACATGGCCGACCACCTGAAGAAACACAGCGAAGGACCAAGTAACTTCTGTACCATCTGCAACAGAGGTAAACGAGCACACCCGCTTTCTTAACGAGGACACAGCGGCAGGCGGGGTTGGGGGCCCGATCGTAGCTAAACGGTGCCTTGTCAAGAAAAGGGCCGTGTCGTCAGCAAAACGAGTTATTCCCCTTGTGACTTCCTTCTTAATTTTATGGGGTTGAAAATGCTGCGCCAAAGGCTAAATAGGGGGGGGGGGGTGTTGAGCTCTCCGTTCAAAATAGAGTCACCGGTTACAGGTTTACAGACCTGCAAATCTCCATGCGGCTCGGGTTGAGGCTCATCTAAAAGGCCGTTATCTCCCCGCACAAACTTGCCCAAGTCTTAAAAGTCCTTCTTTCCATCGCTGATCCACACATGCGGAGCAGGTTTGCTACCATGACCTTCCTCTGAGGCTGAGAGTGTGTGACTGGTTTCCATGGCTGAGTAAGAATTCAAACCCTTGTCGCCCTGGAGGATTTCTAGTCCAGCACAAAGACCCGTAGGTTGCCCTGTCTAGCTTTCTAGCTCTTCCAACATCCTTTTTTTTACAAAGTTGTACGGACTAGTGATTTGCTGCACTTTTAGTAATTAGTAATTTCCCAGCAACCCCGTGCATTTGCTTTTTCTGCCCTTAGACAAGGTATGGATGGGTACAACCTAATTTTTCTTTTCCCCCCTAAATCCCTGACTCCCAATAATTCTGGAAATTGGAGACAATTGAAGGCTTAAAAAGTTGGAAATTGGAATTCTGGAAATCGGAGACAATTGAAGGCTTAAAAGTAGGGTTTTTTTAATGTGGGAGTGTTGCATTGAGAAGCGTTCGTTAACAAAGGAGAGAATTCTGTCCATTTAATCTGCAGCAAGGAAGGTCACAAAGTGGGTGGGGAAAAATTTGTGTTTTTTAATGGGCAGGGTGACATTCCTTTCATGTCTCTTTTTGTGCATTTTTGGCCAGTCCTCAAGAACAGTTGCTCTGCCTTTGTTTTGAACTTTTTGTTAGCTTAATGTAGATTTTGAGCAGCACCCAGCTTCTTTTTAAAAGCCTTCGATTTATCCTGCGGCTTTATATTCCTGTTTTCTGCCAGCAGTTGTTACTTAACAAAAATTGCAGATTTTTTTTCCCCCCTGGGATTGCAAACTTGGACAAGAAGGAAAATGCTGAGAACTTTTTAAAAAAAAAATATTTTGGCAGCAAGTTTCACAGTCCAGCCTTGATGACTCGGCTTAATTAAAGCAGAAGAGTAGCCTTAGAATAATGGAAGAGACCCCAAGGGGCCATCCAGTCCAACCCCATTCAGCCGTGCAGGAGGACACATTCTGAGCCCTCCTTTTGAGAGATGACCATCCTGCCTCTGCTTAAAAATCTCCAAAAAGAAGACTCCATCCTGTTCAAATTCTAGGAGCAAATACCACAAGAAAGTTTTTCCTAAGGTTTAGGTGGAACCTCTTTTCCTGAAGTTTGAATTCATTGCTCCGTGTCCTTATTTCTGGAGCTGCGGAAAATAGGCTTGCTCCGTCCCCTTCAAATATTTAACTTTCTCTCCTCCAGGCTAAATATATCCAATTCCCTAAACCTCTCCTTGTAGGGCTTCATGCTTTCCAAGCCTTCTCTCATTTTGGTCACCCTCCCCTGGACAAACATCTGTCCCTTTGTCCATCAGGACATCACAACTGTGTCACACATATTCACAATTCACTAACAGAGTTCCTTAGTGCCTCTGAAATGTAGCTATATATACGTAAATTTAGCCATTATGTACCACGATAGAGGATTCCAGCTATAAATAATTAAATTAATTGTAGCTTTTGCTGACTATGAGGTACGTGAGGGCCAAAGCATGAACTTTCAGAATATATTTGCCCAGAATTGTGGGTGGAAAAACAAGAGCGGAAAACTCCTCAACGAGTGCTGAGTCTCAGTGTATCGTTGTGTGCTATCGAATTGTTTCCGAATTATGGCAACCTTATCAGGGGGATTTTCTGGGGCTGAGAGTGTGTGACACACCCAGGGTCACCCAGTAGCTTTCCATGGCTGAGCAGAGTTGAACCCTAGTTTCGGGGATCCGTACTCCATTGAACCCTAGTTTCCGGGATCCGTACTCCACTGAACCCTAGTTTCCGGGATCCCTACTCCACTGAACCCTAGTTTCCGGGATCCGTACTCCACTGAACCCTAGTTTCCGGGATCCCTACTCCACTGAACCCTAGTTTCCGGGATCCGTACTCCACTGAACCCTAGTTTCCGGGATCCCTACTCCACTGAACCCTAGTTTCCGGGATCCGTACTCCACTGAACCCAAGTTTCCGGGATCCGTACTCCATTGAACCCTAGTTTCCGGGATCCCTACTCCACTGAACCCTAGTTTCCCGGATCCGTACTCCATTGAACCCTAGTTTCCGGGATCCCTACTCCACTGAACCCTAGTTTCCAGGATCCCTACTCCACTGAACCCAAGTTTCCGGGATCCCTACTCCACTGAACCCTAGTTTCCAGGATCCCTACTCCACTGAACCCTAGTTTCCAGGATCCCTACTCCACTGAACCCAAGTTTCCGGGATCCGTACTCCACTGAACCCTAGTTTCCGGGATCCCTACTCCACTGAACCCTAGTTTCCGGGATCCGTACTCCACTGAACCCTAGTTTCCAGGATCCCTACTCCACTGAACCCAAGTTTCCGGGATCCGTACTCCACTGAACCCTAGTTTCCAGGATCCCTACTCCACTGAACCCTAGTTTCCAGGATCCCTACTCCACTGAACCCAAGTTTCCGGGATCCCTACTCCACTGAACCCTAGTTTCCAGGATCCCTACTCCACTGAACCCTAGTTTCCAGGATCCCTACTCCACTGAACCCAAGTTTCCGGGATCCGTACTCCACTGAACCCTAGTTTCCGGGATCCCTACTCCACTGAACCCTAGTTTCCGGGATCCGTACTCCACTGAACCCAAGTTTCCGGGATCCGTACTCCATTGAACCCTAGTTTCCGGGATCCCTACTCCACTGAACCCTAGTTTCCCGGATCCGTACTCCATTGAACCCTAGTTTCCGGGATCCCTACTCCACTGAACCCTAGTTTCCAGGATCCCTACTCCACTGAACCCAAGTTTCCGGGATCCCTACTCCACTGAACCCTAGTTTCCAGGATCCCTACTCCACTGAACCCTAGTTTCCAGGATCCCTACTCCACTGAACCCAAGTTTCCGGGATCCGTACTCCACTGAACCCTAGTTTCCGGGATCCCTACTCCACTGAACCCTAGTTTCCGGGATCCGTACTCCACTGAACCCTAGTTTCCAGGATCCCTACTCCACTGAACCCAAGTTTCCGGGATCCCTACTCCACTGAACCCTAGTTTCCAGGATCCCTACTCCACTGAACCCTAGTTTCCAGGATCCCTACTCCACTGAACCCAAGTTTCCGGGATCCGTACTCCACTGAACCCTAGTTTCCGGGATCCCTACTCCACTGAACCCTAGTTTCCGGGATCCGTATTCCATTGCTCTTGGAGGAAGCGTAGATCGATTTTTCTAAAGAATTCCTTGCAGGGTAGAGCTGGTTTATTTATCGGTGTGCGGACAGGTTTGCACACGCCAAGCCCTAAAGGCCACACCTGTGTGAAGGTTTGTCAACAACATCTAACCAAAAATGCAAGAACAGCCAATTTGATGTTCCTTCCCTGCCCCCGTTTTGCGAAACGAACAAAGCTTTTAGTGTTTTTTTGGCAGCAGAAACGAGAATAAATCAATCATGCAGCCATTAAGGTTTAGATGCATTTGAAATAAGAATGCTAGCTGGGTTCTTTTTGTGTGTGTGTGTGTTTTTAATTTTCTGGGATGAGCAGCCCGGTTTGTAGAAAATAATAGCAGCTCTCCCGAAAGTTTGCAAATCATTGGGCTTTTATTTCACCTGCTGAGCTGAATCCCAGCTGGATCAACATGCGGGTAAATATGAACATTCAATGGATATATTCTAGGAATGTATTGAGGTATATCTTTAACCCTGCTGTGAATTTCTCTTAATTTGTTGGAAAACAAATACAGGGTAATTTTCCCCCCAATTTCACCTCGTTTGGAGTATGCAAATTTTCCCAGTACCTTGGAAGACAACCCCACCCTGATTATAATTGTTAATTCTAGGGTGTGGGTTCCGTAACCACAGATTTGGCGAATCACAGCTTGAAAATATTATTTTAAAAGAGTTTCCAAAAAGCAAACTTTGATTTTTGCCATTTTACATAAGGTTTTAAAACACCTTTGTACACAACGGGGCTTCAGCATGTACGAATTTAGGTTTCCATGGGGGGTTCCTGGAACAGCGGGCAGCATTCATAATAATACAAAAAAAAAAAAAGGAGAAACCTGGTTGTGTGATTTCTTTACAAGAAAGAAGGGCATCCTTTGGGAATTGGCCTGTGAAGTTGGATTTCTTTTGCTGTTTTCATTGTGCGCCTTTGACTAGTTTCCAACTTAAGGCGAGATCCCTAAGGAGATGCCATTGTGGGGTTTTCCTGCCCAGATCTGTTGCCTTCCTCTGAGGCTGAGAGAGTGCAGCTCACCCTAGGCCACCCGGTGGGTTTCCATGTCCGAGCAGGGATTTGAACCCTGGTCTCTCCCGCGTCCTAGTCTAACAGTCAAAGCGCTACAACCGCGTTGGGTCTCGAAAAGCATTTTCGTGGCTAAATTTCACCCAAGTAGGATTGGCACGAGAGAGAGTGACCTGCCAAGAAGTGGTTTTCCTGTGGCCCCAGAGTCCCAGTGAAAGCAATACCCGAGATTGGGTTTTTCCCCTCACTGACATGTGCAGTCCGGTAACCGGATGAGCACTTCCACGTTCCCGTGGTTGAATCTGCTGCAAATTTTCATCCAAAACTTTAAAGGAAGTTTCAGAAAATCCTTCCCTATTTATTGTATAAGCTCCCGCAAATTCTGAGAGATATCTTTTAAAATTTGGGACTGAAATCCGGAATGGATTCACACAGGCCAGCGAGTTGACCCCCCCCCTTGGCCCGGAGGTGGCGATAAAACCAGGAGAAACGGGGAGGAGGCAAGGAAGGTGTGGCCGTTCTGGTGGCAGGATCTCATCTCCTTTTGTCTTGTTTAGGTTTCTCCTCTGCCTCCTACTTAAAGGTCCATGTTAAAACCCACCACGATGTTCCCCTTCCCCAGGTCTCCCGACACCCGGAGCCCATCCCGAATGGGGGAGCAGCGTACCACAGCGTCAGGACATATGGCATCAAAGGCAAGCAAAAAAAAAATACAAAACACCCCGATCCCTAACCTTCCCTCCCTCCCCGGCACCCTGGCTGCGCAGTGTCCCTTCTCCCGGGATAGGGGGACCTCTCACAGAGGGGGCGGTTTCGGGGAATTGGTCGATATTGGGATCTAGAATTGTTACCTCACAGGGTCATAAGAACGCCTCGTTTTCCACCCTGCCCGTTGCTAGTTGAGAGAATATCGTTATCCTGACGAGGCCATCCCACTATGTTTCTTCCTCGATTTCGCCAATTTAGACGGTTGTGTGTCCAAAATAGTGGTTAACTCTGCCTTCCCTGCATGGAGAAAGCTAGCAACTAAGGACCTAAGATTGATCAGGACTAAAGGCTTGATTCCAGCAAGAACAGACTGGGGAGGCCGCACTTAGGTGGTCATAACCGCTCCCGTCCATTTGGGATACAAAGATAGACTCTTTCTCAACATGGAGGTTCTGCTTAGCCAGCGGGGTCTAGTAGCCAATGATCAACCTCTCCCTTTCCTCTCCTTCTGAGAATTTATCCAGTCCCCAATTGTAGCCACTGATGCTCGCATCCTGTGGCAGTGAGTTCCATGGATTAACTCACACCGTCTCAGAAGAAGTGGGAGTTTTTCTCTGAATTTTCTCTCCAAATCTTCTCTCCAATATATGGAGGTTTCCCCAGCCCAGGGTAAGGGTAAGAGTTCCCCGTGGGCAACCTCTCCCTAAAAGTTGGGATTGAAGCTCGGAGCAGATTCCACGCATTATCAGTATCAGAGCCATTGAGGAGAAAGAGAGATATTCCAGCTAAAAGGCTGAAGCAGGACAGTCTAAAACCTCCCATCAGTGAGAAAACACCTAGGAGGAAAATAAAAGATTTTTGCGGGACAGGATACCCATCTTGCTGTAGGTTGTGTGGGAGATGTGGGGTCCATTTTGGCTCGTCATGCTCTGCCCAGAAGATGCAAAGCTGGAGTCCCCTTCAAAATTTTGTACCCACAAAATCCTATGGAGGTTCCGCCGGCCATGTCGCCTTCCCCGTTATGGTGTTGACAATACATGCAGCTTTTGGGTGGGAAGTGGGACGAACCTTGATTTGAATTCGGAGTCCAGAGGCCAAAGAAATCCAGTCCAAACGACCAAACCGTTATCAATTAGGGAGCTCTCCTCCACACACGAGATTCCAAGGAGGTTGGGGTACCCTGATATCGTTCCCCCAAACCTCCAGGCTGGCCGGAACGAGGCCCCTCTTCTTCTCTCGGTAAACGAGTCTAAGGTTGTCGTGATGCATCTTGCTTTTCCGTCTGCTTGATGTGACGTGCATGCATTTCGGGGCTGCGGGGAGGGCGGCGTCCGTGTACAAAATCCCCCGTAAAAAAAAAGAGAGAGAGAGAGAAACTTCCGGTGGAGGTTGCGGTGATGTAACGTGTGTCTGTTTGTTGTGCGCGCACGGGCCAGGCGTTTCTCTGTGTCCATCCATTTCTAGCGTCGCCGCTATCCTCGGGGCCGACAATTTGCACTGTCGAGTGATGTCCGTTTGCTACAACAACAACAAAATCAGCCCCTTTGTCCGTCCGTTTTTAGGTTTACCCGTCAGGAAAGTACGACAACATTACGGTGGGGAGAAGCCAGAAAAGCTTACGGGCTGGTCGCTTTTGATTTGGATTTCTTTTGTCGCGTTTAGGTTGCATGTGATAAATGCCCCATTTCATTTGCGGCTCGCTCTCTCCCGAGGACCTAAAAACTTTTGTCTCCCCCCCCTCTTTCCCTAGAAGGCCAGAAATGCTCACATTTGGACCCGATTGAAAGCTCGGATTCGTACGGGGACCTCTCCGACGCGAGCGACCTCAAGACCCCCGAAAAGCAGAACGCGAACGGTTCTTTCTCCTGCGACATGGTCGTTGCCAAAAACAAATTGGAGTCGGAGGCAGACAAGAAGTACCCCTGTCCCGAGTGCGGAGCTTTTTCCGATCCAAGTCCTATCTCAACAAACACATACAGAAAGTCCACGCCCGATCCCTAGGCGGGGGCCCGCTCGGGGACTTGGGCTCTGCCCTGGGGTCCCCGTTTTCCCCGCAACAGAACATGTCCCTCCTGGAATCGTTCGGGTTTCAGATCGTTCAGTCGGCCTTCGCCTCCTCCTTAGTGGATCCAGAAGTCGACCAGCAGCCGATGGGGCCGGACGGAAAATGAGGCCCCGTCGAAACCCCAGTTGACTTTCGAAGACGCCGAGTTAATGCTGAGATGGCTGTGAAAAAAAAAAAAAAATTCAGGGGAGCTAACAAAAAAGAAATAATAATCCATTTTTGTAGCAGGAAGATATTTGTTTTTATCCCTTTTAGGCCCCCGAATTTTTCTCTTTCCTCTTCCCCGCAGTCTTTGGATAGGAATTGCTTCGATCGCCAGTACGATAACGAATCGTTGGGGCGGGTGGGTGAAGAAGAAATTGCCCGAGCATCTTAAGAGGTCTGTGAGTGGTCCAAAAAATATATATTATTTAAAAAAAAAAATGTCTGGTTCAGGGGTCCCCCCCCCAGGAGTCCTTAAAACATGCAGAGATTTGCATATTAGCTGCATTGTCTTGTTCGTATAAAAAAAAATTAATTTTTTTTTTATAAAAAGCAACCTGTGGTATCTTAGTAGGTTAGAGACGGTCCTTTAAAAGAACGATGCTTTTCAAAGCAATGCCTATTTTTTTGGCTGGTCTTGAAGAGGTGTTGGAGAGGAAATATTTCAAGATGGCCCCCGTCGTCCGCCCCCCCCCGTCGATTTATCCCCCGATTTTGGTAGCCGCGGAGCAGCTATTTCGCACCCGCTACCGAATTACGGGATGGGGAAGTGGTGCAAAAAAAAACAACAACCCAACCAACCCACCTCTTTAATGCCGCTTCGGCCGGAGAATTTGTTAGTCCCGCCTCTCCCTGAATCCTCAAAAAAAAAAGGGGGGGTTTCTGTCTCCCTTTTTCTCTCAATGAAAATTATTATTATTATTATTACATTTATGATTTTAGGACCTGTTGTAGTGATTTGCTACTGAGAAGCCCTTTCACGGCAGTTATACAGAGAGCTCTTAAAGCAGCAGTCATGTTAGGGTTAGTATTAATTTTTTTTTCCTTTTTTAGATGTATCATAATTAATAATAATAACTTGGCTAGTTGATTGTTTTGTTTTTTTTTTAAGTCTATGGGATAATGTAGTTATGCAAAAATGGAAAGAAGGTGGGAGGGAGACAAAGAAGAGGTTTAAAAAATATGATTATTTTCTTTTTTATAAAACACAACAACAACAAAATTAGTGCACTCTGTGTTGGTTGATGCCTGAAAGACACCAGAAGATTTCAATTTTTTTTTAATTATTATTGTTATTATTATTTTTCTCCAGTGAGACATATTTTTTTTTCTGGACAACCAACCTGTTTGGTGCAAAGTTCATGGAGTGGTTTCGGATGAGCTAAAAACGAAATAATTGGTTTGGACTGCATTAAAGAAGTTAGAGTGTTACTTTATACCATTTCCTTTTGTCTTTAATTTTATGTTGGAATTTTTTTGGGGGGGGTGTGTGTGGGATAAGAAGGGTCACCAAGTTGAATATCCCTTATCTGGAAAAACAAAATTTGCCGAAAACCGAGCTCGGATCCTCGGTCCACTCTCCCGCCTCGCACCTCTTACAAAAGAGAGAAATGGGATGAAAAAAAATAAGAATTTGCCCAAATAGACCCTTCCACAATCTCCAGTCTTGAGTATTGCTTACCTGTAAATCCAAAATCTGAAAACCACCAAAAAATACTTTTAATTTTTTCAGAGAAACGAGACGCGAGGCTGAAGAGGGGACTGTGAAAATCGGAGAAATCCAGCCGTTTTTGTTTTCTTCTGGCATCTCAGAATTGGGTTGGATTGGATGTCCCGAATTTATACGGGCTCCAAAAAATGCAAAAAAAAAATAAAATAAAATAAAAATCAGCCGTATTTCACCCAATTCCTGGTTAACAGGAGCTGAAAGACATTTTCTGTATCCGATCACGCCCTTATATTCTATAATTGGAAAATAACATTATTATTTTTTTAAAAACTATCCCTGTGTTTAGCATCTTCGTAGCTGATAATGCAAATTATTTCCTAAAGCAGGTCTCTGTGTGTTGCTCTTTTTTGTAAGGAAAAGAACCTCAGGACAGAAAAAAATAATAATAATGCAAAAATACACCTGGTTTTGTACGGATCTACGGCATTCCTCCTTTATCAGGAAATTTGGTAGCCGAGGAAGAAATAACAGGGAAAGACGAGAGAGAGAAAGGGAGGTTCGAAAACGATAAAAGTGAGTGGTTAAAAATCTTTAAGCAAAACTTATTAGAGAACATATTGTAGTTTAAACTAGATTACGTTGAGCTAATATTAAACCAATGTGTTATAGTGGTCTGAGCATTGGGTTTCAGCCCCAGAGAATAGGGTTAAATTCCCCTTTGAACCCATGGGGTGATCCTTGGGTGTGTCACACACTCTCAGCCCCAAGAAAGCCCCCATTATCCCCCCCGAATGCTGATGCTGCTCGAAATGCTCCCAACTAGACAGAGGACGAGGAGAGAGAGAAAAGTCTGGTTTGACAGGCATAAAAGTCTGGGCTGGGCAGGCATTAAAAAAGACTTTATAAAAGAGATTCTTCCATAGCTTTGTGGTGTTCTGATTAAGAAATATTTGATAATTTAAAAGTTTAATTTTGTTTTTTTCTTACTCACGCCACGAGGGCATTAATAACAGGAAAGCATTAAGTTGTGAGGCTGGTGTTTGTGCTGTATAGAGAGAGGCCAGCAACTTTGCAACACCTGAGCTGGGCTTTGGATGCGACTTGATTAGCAATTAACAACTAATTAACCCTGTATAACGGGAGGAAGGAGGCGATGGGCCTTTAAGAGTTATTTTTAAAGGAGCTTTTAGGCATCAAAACCCCTGAATGGGATGGATTTAAAAATCGAGAGAGAGAGAGAGAGAGAAGGTACCCCCTTCTCCCTTCCCTCTCCACCTCAGGCTGCAAAATTTGTGTGGCCTCCTCCTCCTCCTCCATCTTCTCCATCCGCTGATGCCCAAGGCCAGGAACCAGATAAAGGGGCGCTTCTTTTGCCTCCGTGCCTGGGGAGCCTTGGAGAGGTTTGGGGATCCATCCGTGCACCTTTGGGCACAAGGGCTCCCCAAATCTCTCTCTATCCAAGCCCTGCTTTTGGGCACAGGGGCTCCCCAAATCTCTATCCAAGCCCTGCTTTTGGGCACAGGGGCTCCCCAAATCTCTCTATCCAAGCCTTGCCTTTTAGGACCCAGCACAGGGGCTCCCCAAATCTCTCTCTCTCTCTCTATCCAAGACCCTCTTTTTGCACACGGGGTCTCCCCAAACCTCTCTATCCAAGCGCCGTTTTTTGCACATACAGGGGCTCCCCAAATCTCTATCCAAGCCCTGCTTTTGGGCACAGGGGCTCCCCAAATCTCTCTATCGAAGCCTTGCCTTTTAGGACCCAGCACAGGGGCTCCCCAAATCTCTCTCTCTCTCTCCCTCCAAGCCTTGATTTTTAGGACCCAGGACAGGGGCTCCCCAGATCTCTATCCAAGCCCTCCTTTTGTGCACAAGGGCTCCCCAAATCTCTCCCTCTCTATCCAAGACTTGTTTGTTAGAACCCAGCACAGGGGCCCCCCAAATCACTCACTCGCTCTCTCTATCCAAGCCCCTCTTTTTGCGCACGGGGGCTCCCCAAACCTCTCTATCCAAGCGCCGTTTTTTGCGCATACAGGGGCTCCCCAAATCTCTATCCAAGCCCTCCTTTTGGGCACAGGGGCTCCCCAAATCTCTCTATCCAAGCCTTGCCTTTTAGGACCCAGCACAGGGGCTCCCCAAATCTCTCTCTCTCTCTTATCCAAGACCCTCTTTTTGCACACGGGGTCTTCCCAAACCTTTATCAAGTCCGTTTTTTGCACATCAGGGGCTCACAAATACCCAAGCCCTCCTTTTTGGGCACAGGGGCTCCCCAAACCCTCTCTATCCAAGCCTTGCCTTTAGGACCCAGCAACAGGGGCTCCCTAAATCTTCTCTCTCTCTCGCTCCAAGCCTTGATTTTTAGGACCCAGGACAGGGGCTCCCCAATCCCCTATCCAAGCCCTCCTTTTGTGCACAAGGGCTCCCCAAATCTCTCCTCTCTATCCAAGACTGTTTGTTAGAACCCAGCACAGGGACCCACAAATCATTTCTCGCCTCTCTATCCAAGCCCCTCTTTTGCGCACGGGGGCTCCCCAAACCTCTCTATCCAAGCCCGTTTTGCGCATACAGGGGCTCCCCAAATCTCTATCCAAGCCCTCCTTTTGGGCACAGGGGCTCCCCAAATCTCTCTATCCAAGCCTTGCCTTTTAGGACCCAGCACAGGGGCTCCCCAAATCTCTCTCTCTCTCTCTATCCAAGACCCTCTTTTTGCACACGGGGTCTCCCCAAACCTCTCTATCCAAGCGCCGTTTTTTGCACATACAGGGGCTCCCCAAATCTCTATCCAAGCCCTCCTTTTGGGCACAGGGGCTCCCCAAATCTCTCTATCCAAGCCTTGCCTTTTAGGACCCAGCACAGGGGCTCCCCAAATCTCTCTCTCTCTCTCCCTCCAAGCCTTGATTTTTAGGACCCAGGACAGGGGCTCCCCAGATCTCTATCCAAGCCCTCCTTTTGTGCACAAGGGCTCCCCAAATCTCTCCCTCTCTATCCAAGACTTGTTTGTTAGAACCCAGCACAGGGGCCCCCCAAATCACTCACTCGCTCTCTCTGTCCAAGCCCCTCTTTTTGCGCACGGGGGCTCCCCAAACCTCTCTATCCAAGCGCCGTTTTTTGCGCACGGGGGCTCCCCAAACCTCTCTCTATCCAAGCCCTGGTTTTGCGCAGAGGGGCTCCCCAAATCTCTCTCCCTCTCTCTCCAAGCCGTCTTTTCTGGGGCCCAGCTCCCCAAACCTCAAGCCCTGCTGCTTCTAGGACCCAGCGGCGGGGAGGGAGAGGGAGAGGCGGAGCTGCGGCGGCGGCGTCTCGTGGAGGGGAGAGCCGCGGTGTTTACCGAGAGAGAAGGAACGGGGGAAGGAAGGAAGGAAGGAACGGGGGGAACGGGGGAGAGGGCGAAAGGAGGCGGCCTGGGGAGGGGGGCCAGGCGGGCAGGCAGGCAGGAAGGAGTCCGGCATTACCCCCCTCTCTGCGCGCACCCGAGGATGGAGACGCGGGCTTTGCGCCCCGGCTGCGCGCCCTGGGCGCTGCTCCTCCTGGAGGCCGTGGTGGTGGCCTCGGCGGCGGGGGAAGGAGAAGGTGAGCGCCCCCTCTCCCCTTCCCCCCTCCCTCCAAACAAAGGCACCCAGCCCGGTCCCTGCTGCTGCTGCTGCTGCTGCTGCTGCGCCTTTGCGCATTTTGGAGAGCCTCCCGGGGCCCCCTTTTGCGCGCAGCCGGGGCCTCCCCCAGCCCGGTTGTGGGGGGGGTGTCCCGGGGTCCCCCCTTCCCCTTCCTCCGGCCCGCTCATGGCCGCCCTTCTGCCCCTTTGGGGGGTCTTATCCGGGGTGGAGAGGGGTCCCCCTTTGGAGAGGTCCCGCCTTTGGAGCTGCGCCCTGGGCGCGCACCGCCTGGCCGCTTTTTCCCCTTCCTTCCCTGGCGGAAGCGCGTTCACACGGCCTCCCCCCCCTTTTCTTTTCTTTGCACGGGATTCCGAAGCAAGCAACCCCTTCTAGTCACGTGTCAGGCCGCATCCTCTTGGTTTGCGCGCCTGCCTTCCCCGACACGTGACGGGAGCATTGCACGTGTGAACGGGCCGTGCGTTGCGTGAATTCCTGCCGTTGGTGGTGACGATGGGAAGGCAGGTCGCGGGGAGGATGCGAACCGGATGCAAAACCCGGGCTTACTCCGGAGTAAAGAAAAACAACCCCACTCTCCCCTTAAAGCGAGTCTTCATTCCTAAATTTGGAAGCGAGTAACGTCTCGGGCTGCAAATTTATCTTGCTGGGTTTTTTTTTACACCCCTCGTTGCCTTTTGCTGCAGGTTTTGGAGAAGTTACTTTCTTTTGTAACCCCCTCGCCCCCTCCCACTGCCCAGTTTTGCAGCAGCGATACCAACTGCCCGGCTTTCATGTGGGGTTTTTGGGGCACGAAACGGGTTTGCACTCTGCACGTGCTCAGAGGCACCAGGTTCTGCGGGTTCAGGGGGAAAAGGAGAGGTTGTTCCATACTGCGCATGCTCCGTTTCTCCCCCAAAGGCCGCAAGATGCAGAATGGGAGAAAGGAGGGGGGATGCGATGACGTTTATCTCCCCCCTCTTCTTTGGAACCTTTGTTTCCTCGCTCCTGATTGGCCAGCCGCTGTCTCCAGGCCTTGAGCGCTCCGCCTATCGGGCGCCGCCTTTCTTGGCCGGGGTGACGTCATCCTCCCCGGCGCTGTAAACAACTTGGCTCCGCCCCCTTTAGGGAGGATGGCTGCGCCCTCCCTTTGCACGTGGATGGGTAGGCGTGGCCTGGAGGACGCCCCGCCCCCTTGGCATGCCTGGCTCTGAAATGGGAGAAGCGTTTGGAAGGTAAAGCCCAGAAAAGTTACTTTTTTTTAACCAGCAGCTGGGAGAAGTTCCTTTCTTGCACCTTAACAACCGAGAAGGGTGACTTTTGTAGGACTCTGGCTTCTTACATAAAAGTTACTTTTTTAAGCAGCACCTTCCCAAATGAAAGGAGCACTGGGGAAAGTTACTTTTTCAGGCCATGCAGTGGAACTGGGGAAAAGTTACTATTTCCTTGGGCTACAGCTTCCCAAGCAAAAACAAGTTACTTTTTTTTAGGACGGTAGCTTTCTAAACAAAAGCACTGCTTGGAAAAGTTACTATTTTATATGACCAGAGCTACAGAAAGTTAGTATTTTATTGCATAACAGCCTTCTAGATACAAAGCTGGGGAAGTTACTTTTAATACTGTGGCTTTTAAAATAAGTTACTTTTTAAAACTGGCTTCATGCAAACAGAGCAGCAAAAAGTTACTTTTCTCTTGCAGCCTCCAAAATCTGGGGAAATTTACCTTTTGGGGGGGGGAGTTCAGCTTTGTAAATAGAAAAGGTGTTAGAAGTTACTTTTTTATTGTTCCTTTCCTATGCAAAACCAGAATCGGCAGAAGTTACTTTTTTTCCTCCCCTACAATGCCTTAAATAAAACCAGAACGACATTTCTGGGCTACAATAATAGCAATAATAATAATAATACAAGTAGAGGATATCCTTGCCCAAAGTCACACTCTCTCAGCCTCAGAAAGCCGAGAAAAACCAAGCTTTGAATGAGTGAGATTTTCTCGAACTCGGTACCGAAGTCGGAGGAGGTTTTTAATGCTCCCATTTGCTCCCTCCCAGGCACGACTTCCACGGCGCCGTCTCTGGCGCTGACGGTCAAGGTGGCCACCACGGAGGGGGCGGCCGAAGTCTTCGAGCCGGCCAGGAGCCTCCCGTCCCGGAGCGAAGCGGCCGCCGTCCAGCCGGTCGTGGGGATCGGGCAGCGGGTCAAGATGAGGACGAACGAGAAGAAAGACCTGGGGACGCTGGGTGAGGGAGTTTTCCTACAAAATATCCCTCTTTTTTTCTCTCCTTTGTGTCCTTTTTTCTCAGTCGGGTTGCCATGTTAAAAGCTGGGAAGGGCTCCTCTGCCTTTTATGAGTCGTGTCAAAGGGGGGATTTTCTGCAGGGGTTTCTTATCCCATAACGAGGCAACAAGCCACTTCCCTGTTCAAATTCCCTCTTTGTTGCCAACCCTTAAAAGGCAGAGGAACCCTCTCCAATTTAAAAGTTGGCGACCCTGACTGTGAGGCATGAAATCACAAAGATATTAAGATAGGGGAAGTCTAGTTGATTTTGGAGCGGCGTAAACAGAGGTTGGGCTAGCTGTCATTCCTTTCTGACCCGGTATAGAATACGGAGCTAGCCTGTTTTCAGCTGCTCCAAAAACCAGGACACGGACCAGTTGTTTCAAATTAAGAAAGAGATGCCACCTAAACGTTAGGAAGAATTTCTTGACTCTGAGGGCTGTTCGAAGGTGAAATATGGGTGCTGGAGTCCTTTTCTCTGGCAACATTTAAACAGAGGTTGGGTACGGCCCTAACTCTATGACCAGGGTTCGATTCCACCTAAATAGTCAAACTGTAAGGGTTTATTTCATAGTGGAGTATAGTGGACTCAACCAAGGTTGGATGGCCGTCTTTCGGCTTTAATTGCATTTAATTGCATTATTCCTGCATGGCAGATTGGGGTTGGTCTTGATGACCTCTGAGAAACCCTCACAGCTCTCCAATTTCTTCCATATAGAAAAGGTACCAAAATGGCAGATAATCCTGTTATAAGGCTAGGCCATGGAAGCCCATGGGGATAACACTCTCTCAGCCTTCAAAAAAACCCCATGATAGGGTCAGCCGTAAATCTTAAACGACATGGAGAGACGTTCAGCCATCTTGAAAGGACGTCTCGTAACAAAATGGAGGCAAGCTTGCTTTTTTTCCTGCTGCTCCACAGCATCGGGGGGGGGGTTTGGGTTGTTTATATGATCTTTGGGGGTCTCATCCAATTCTGTGATTTGTGGTTCTCTTTCTCCCCCCCCACTCCCCAAATACAGGATATGTCCTGGGGCTGGTCATGGTTGTGATCATTATCGCCATCGGAGTGGGCATCACGGTGGGCTACGTCTACAAACGGTAAGTGGAGAAAGTGCCCTCCACAGCTTAGCAACATCCCTGTGAGGCGGGCCGTCTGACCTCTGTTAGAGCTTTGAGCCCAGTTTCCTCCAGTGAAAGCTTGGGGCTGGACTAGATGCACTCTACGGGGTCCCATTGTACAGACCTGCATTTAATTTAACTTAAGGGACATTCTGCCATTTTCCAAAGCGGTCAGTCTCACTGCCCAACCATTCTTAACCATCAGGAAATCAAAACAGTTTTAAGTCTCAGAATTTGTTAAGAGTTGGGAGGGTAACCCTAGAGCCCATCTAGTCTGACCCCATGTTTCCTGGAAAACAGTGTCGTTTGTGTTTTTCGGGGAAAACTCAAGTAATTGGCTTGCATAAGTATCCTTGGAAGACAGACACGATTCCTCTTCTACCCAAAACAGGACTTTTTCTGTACTTAAGAATTATTATTTTTTGGATAAAAAGTGAAAGCAAATTCCACAAGCCACGTTATTGGTTCTTACGAACATTTTTTCTCTCTCTTTCTCGCAATTAGGGGCCGAGACCTGAAGGCCCAACACGAGCAGAAAGTCTACGAGCGGGAGATGCAGCGGATCACCCTGCCGCTCTCTGCCTTCACCAACCAAGCCTGCGAGCTCGTGGACGAGAACACGATAGTGGTGCACACCAACCAGACCCCCGTGGAGGGCGACGCGCACGAAGGCGGCGCGCCCCTCATGGGCCAGGCGGGGACCCCGGGGGCGTGACGGAGAGGCCGCGGGAGAGCCGAGACGCTCTGGCTGGACCCCAAGGGGGACTCGGACGGTAATCCCTCTTCTCCCCGTTCTCCTCACCCCGTCGGCGCCAAGAGTTCATTTTTTATAGTTCTGGTTTTTGGGTTGTTGTTTTTTTCCCTGGTTTTTTGGGGGAAGGAGGAAAAAGGACGCCCGGAGCCAGGCTCATAAAAGAGGTGTTGGGACCGGCTCGTCCGCTGTCATCTCGCGCAAAGAAGAAAGAAAAGAAAAATACGGTCACAGGCAGAAGGGGTCTGCTGGTGGACTGTGCCCTCTGTTAAGCTACCGGGCGCGGCAAGGGAATTGGGGCCCGGCCGCCAACTCCTGCAGGGTCGGGGAGCCTGCGCCGAACTGTTTCCACCAATCTTGGTGCCTGTGTTGTTTTTCTCGGTGCGGGGAGATGAGGTGTCAGTATTGGAGCATCTGAATGTAGATTTTGTTCTGGTTTTTCTCATCCAAGTCGTTCCTGTGGACTTTTGTGTTCTGGTGGTTATGGGTTTCTCTTTTATTAGCAAATAACAGGTGGTTAAATGCTAATATTGCAGCCACAAGGTTGTGAGTTCGATCCCGCCGGGCTCCAAGGTGGACTCAGCCTTCCGTCCTTCGGCAGGTCGGTAAAATGAGTACCCAGCTTGTTGGGGACAATTAGCTAAAACAGATTGTAAACCGCTTAGATAACGCTCAGTTGATAAGCGGTGTAGAAATAAATGGTATTATTGCTGTTTATCCCTTGCATCCCCCCCCATAAAAAAAGATAAAAACGGTTAAGCTTCCAAGGCCGTACGGCAACTGGGTTGCGGCGTCTAAGGTAGTTATTTAGTTATTCCGGCACGGACCAGGGAGAAAGCTGAGCTTTCTGCAGAAAAAAAAAACAGGTACTAAATCCTTAGTCTAACAGTAGGGCAAAATCTTTAGGTACTGGAAAGGATAAATCACCGTTTACGGGATTACTCGTTAAGGATAATCAAAAATACGAGAACGGAGCCAGGGTTGTTTTCTCACTCTCCCAGACGAACGGGGACAGCCGGGCTTTGGCGAGAGAGGACTGATGTGGAACGTCAGCCGTTGCGGAGATCCGTTTGCGACAGAACGAGAAGCTTCCAGACTAATAACTGGTTTTATCGGGGGGTTTTTTAGCGAGACGGTGTTGGGTTGGAAGCAGGAAAACGGCAAGGCGGATCTGTTTCGGAGGGAAAGCGCCCTGCAGGGTTCAGGGGAGGAGGAGGAGTTTGTCATTAGTTCCAACGAGAAAGGATAATATATTCTAGCCATAAAAACGACTTTTTGTTTTTAAAGGTCTGCCACTTAAAACATCAAAAACTTGCAGCTGCCAAGGGTGGACATTTTCTAATAAATTCATGTTTATCCAGGTCAGAAAAGGAAAAAAATTCTTTTGGTTGGTTGGTTTTGCTTTTTTTTTAAGAATAATGTTTCAAATGCCTTTGAATATTGTTTGTAAGTGTTTTAAATACCTCATTGACTGCACAATTAAAAGAAAAAACTATTCAGGTCGTTAACTCCTGCTGGTGTTCTGTCATATCTCATGCGACCGTTCAGAGCTTTCAGAAGTAAATTTTTGTGGGTTTTCCGGAGGTTTCCTTAACAGCGTTTTATGGAACTGCAGATGGGCACAGCTCCAGCTATGAAGATCCAAGTGATTTAGGAACAAAAAGCCGTACGAAATCCATTCGGAGGCACGTCTTTTCCTTTCCGAACCAACGGCGTCTCTACGCCTGAATTGCCACCCTCTCCGCCTGGTAAGTCGTAGCCATGGGGGCCCATCCTCGGGGGGGGTTGAAAGCTTTTGGAGGATGTAAATTGGAAGTGCACCTGTGGAACTACATGCACACACCAAATCTTATCCCTTAACAGGATCAGGGTCCTTGGCTGAAATTGTAGATCACCTACTTAATTACGTTAACTAAGCAGTCTCTCCGAGCCTCGCTGATAGGACAGCAGCTGCCGCGAGAGACGGGGATCTGTTCTCCTCGTCGATGTTTCCACCTTTCTTCCATAAGTTATCTCCTGTACGGCAATCAGAAGGAAGGTCCCTGTTGTAATTCCGCCTGGCACCACATATTTCCACAACAAAGGGGGTGGAAACATCACTCCGCCGCTTCCTGGATGACGGGAGAACAGGTCCTCATTGCTTGCAACGGCTGCTGCCCCATAAGTGACGACTTGGGGACTTTTTCAGTCTATACATCCTAAGAGTGTTTGACATGATCCGGGGTTCGAATCCCTGCTCAACCGTGGAAACCCACTGTGTGACCTTGGAAACATCACATACTCTCAGCCCCAGAAAACCCTATTTAGGATCACCATTAATCAAGAATAACTGGAAGACACAACATACTCCCTATTCTATTTAATATACAAGGATTCTGAGTACGAACCGTAAGTGAATTCCGGCTTATGTGTTTGTTTTGAACGCTGCTTACCTTGGACAGTTAACGCTTTGGTTCCAAAACATGCAAGGAGCCCACCTTGCTTTCATAGGACAAATTTTTATTGCTTTTTTTTTTTAAAAAAAAATCAACCATTTTGCTGTGCAATCTCAAGAGTTCAGTCTCTTGACCTGTGTTTCGAGACACAATTTCTTTCCCCTGCTCTCCAGTTTTATGGAGTGATGAGGAAGACGAGGGGAAAAGAAATAGGATCTCGATAATTGTCCCCTTCCCGTGTGTGAAGCCCCAGTGTTTTTTAAATCCTCTACGTACACAGGATATAAAACACACGGAGTCCTGAGTGTTTGGAGCAGGATAAAAAGGTATTGCGTGATTCCGGTCCTCAGAAGAGGCGGTTCCTTTAACCCACGGGGTCTAGATCACAGTTAAAAGATTGGGGTGAAAAGGGAATGGTAAGAATTAAGCTGGATCTTGCAGCTCTCAAATGGAACCCAAATTCAAGGAGGGGCAAAAAGTGCCAAGAATTTTTGAATTTATCTTTGCTCTTAATGTCCCGTAACAGAGGTGAAAGACAGAACCCAGGCCAAGAAAGAGGGGAAGACGTTCGCTTCCGGCTTCTTCCTTTGCTTGCAAGACCGTGTCTGAAAGGGAAAGCTGAAATGGGAGGACAGAGGTAGCGAATCGTAGGACGTAGCCAGGCCCTAACGCCTGGCTGCCCCAAAGATAAAGAAAATAAGGTCGCCTCCCTTGCAGAACCTTTAATGAAACCTATCAGACTACAAACTGCAGCTTGAGCCTCTCTTACCAATCGAAAAACAAACTTTTTGTCACCCGCTTCCACTTTCAAAGTGTGCTGTCGGCAAAAAAAAAGAGACCGAAATGATGGTAAGATGTGGATTCCCGCCATTTTACAGATCCTCAATCTGTCTTGAGCCTCGCAACCGAACGAGATGCGAGGCTCTTCTAAAAAAAGCCTGTATTCCAAAATACAGAACACTTGTGGTCCCATTTCGGATAAGGGAGGCTCAACCTATACGCAAAATCTGGGTGGAGAAAATCCGCCGCCACCAACGGTGGTGGAGGACTGGGCCGCAGAGAACGTCCCCTATTTGCAAATCCTGAGCTATCCCTTCTAAAGATAAAGTTGGACTCCCTCTTTGACAGGTTAAGAAGTAATTTCAAATTGAAACATACTCGAAATCTCAAAACACCCACCTCTTGGCCGCGGACCGCACGACCCCAGCCACAGAGAATCTCGTTTGTTGAATCCTGAGCTATCCTTCCAAATACGGGCTTGCCCGGTTAACGAGTAACATCAGAATCTACTCTGCTCAAAATGGCCGCTCTGCCCTCACGGCCCGGACCACAGAGAACGCTCCCCGTTTGCTGGATCCTGAGCTATCCTTCCTGAAAATAGGCTTGCTTCCCCCGTCAACAGGTTAACGAGTCGGGTCAAGTTATAAACGACTCAAAACTTGGCTCTCTGCACCACGGGGAATGTCACGGACCGCAGAACCGGTCCAGAAAGGATCTCCAAATTCTTGGGAGTTATCCTTTCGAAAAGGGGTTCCCCAAATCCTTGAGTTATCCTTTCGAAAACGGGCCCCCTTTCCTCCCGGACAGGTTAACGGGTAATGTCAGAATATAATCCACTCAAAATCTGGCTTTCAAAATGTCACCCTCACTGCTAAGAGTGTTGGGCTGGACCACAAAGAATATTCTTGCTCGGCAAGCCCCGAGTTATCCTTCCTGCCGTCACGGCTGGTGGATGTGACGGAGTCTATGTTCCCGTCCAGCAACGTAGTGTCTTTTGCGATGTTTCCTTGGGAAAAGTGGTAAAAATTGTAGTGTGAACAGATGTGAAGGAACGGACATCTGGTGAGTCTACGCTGCCCTTCCTTGGAGAACGCCGCCGCCCTCCCGTTCCGGAAGCCACGAGATGGCGGGGGCAGAAACTCTTTTAAAATAACTCGGCCCCCGTCCCCAAACCACAGTGGGGGGGGGTGTTTCTAGCCCAGACAAACCCAGAACGTAGTTTCTGGGTTGGAGTGTTTCAGGGAAGCAACCGGGCTCTCAGAGTTTATCTCAAGTCCTACGGCACCGCCGTGAGCGAACGCAGAGCCCTTGCGAATGGTGTTTTTGCCGAAAACTAGGCCCTCGGTACTAAAAGGCAGGAAAATTTGTCCTGCTGGTGATCCAGGTTGAAGGCGAGGCAGAAAGAGTGGCCTCCTAATGCCCTGTGAAGTTCTCCACTTCCTCGCACGATTATCTCCGTTTCTCCGTAATTTCTCCCATTTCCGCGCAGGATAATCTTCTCGCCCGATGATCCCCGGAAAGCGTGTGGAACTCGACTTCCGGGCCTAGCTAAAGCTTCCGGGCGGCTTGTTCCGGATCAGCCCGTACTGCATGCTGACGTTGTGGTCCAGTTCCTCCAGTTCTGAGGGGAGGGGGATGGCCAGTTCTCCCAGGTAAAGAGAAAGGGCTTCGAAGGAGTCCTCCAGTTTTGAAAACGGGGGCCTAGGGAAGAAAAGAAGGGGACCCTCATTATTACGATATTGGTATCCATTAATACAAGATGAGTACAGAGTTTTACACAGTTCTGACTACATACCAGGTGCGGAAGGAGACCTTTTTTTAATCTATCCTCAAACTCCTTGATTGGGTGTGCTTCCCAAACCGCACCTTTTTGGACTCTAGGTCCAAAGACTCGCCAACCCTACCTGCTTTCTGGTTCCAGCTGGCAGCAGATGGCGGCGAGGGGGAAGAAGCCGGGCGGGCAATCGGCGGGCACAAACTTCTCCCAGAAAAGCTTCACGTTGAGGCCGAAGTCCAGCGTGCGGGGGAGGCAGTCCGGGTCGGCGTAGACTTGTCCTATGATCTGGAACAGAAGCGAGGACGTGGAGCAATAGGTTTGTTCCGTGTCCTAGTCTCTGGAGCAGCAACAAACGGGCTTGCCCCATCCTCTCTATGACATCCCTTCAAGTATTTAAACCTGGCTCTCGTGTCCCCTTTTCAGCTTCTTTTCTCCAGGCTAAACATATCCAGCTCCCTCAGAGGGCTTCATGGTTTCTAAGCCTTCCATCATTTTCGTTGCCCTAAATGCTCTCTAGGGGACAAGGGGGTATTTTCGTCCTATTTTTGCATCCTTCCTTAAGAAAAGGAAATGGGCAGAACTCCCAGGTCTACCTGGAGATGCAACCCCAGACTTTCTGCAGAGGAACTCCAGAAATGACCCCTTTCACTGAAGAAATGGCCCCTTTTAGAGTAGAAAAGACCCCTTTTAGTAAAGAAATGGCTCCTTTTAGAGTAGAAAGGACCCCTTTCAGTGAAGAAATGGCCTTTTTTAATGAAGAAGTGTCCCCTTTTTAGTGATTTATGGGTCCATTCACAGACCAGTCCTGTGACCTCTGGCTGGCAGCATTAGCTGTTTCAGTTTTGGATCGAGACCCAAATTCCAGGACTCTTAAAAGCCCCCTTTTTGACAATGAAGGTGGGAACGTTGGGATATCACAACATCAGAGGTTGCAACTCCTCGACCCTATCTGACCCAGCCTTACCTCGCAAAGGACGATCCCAAAGGAAAAAATGTCCACCGTCTCGTCATAGCTCTGCCCTGCAAGGAAAGAAAAGGGAGAAACAGAAAAAATAAGAGGCAGGGAATTAACAACTTTTGGAAGGGTTAACCCTGCCCTACAAAAACTAACCCCCCGCCCCAAAATGTATTGTTTTGTTATTGTTTATGGTTACAGTTCTCATCAGATTTAATAATATTATGTAGATATTAGATATCAAGAAAGTAACGTGTTCATCATAACATCCTTTTTCTCCTCCCTTTCCTTTTGTGCAAATAATCATTATTGATTGAATTATCTACCCAGATTCTTTTTTCTTTACATCTATACCTTTTATGTATAAAGTGACCAAAGATAATATCTACATAGCTATAATATTATCTGTGTTTTGAGCGATTGTAGGGAGCTCATGGGGAATCTATGGATGTTTAACTTTCTGTGATGACAATAAAATAAAATGTGATTAAAAACAAAAACAAAAAAATGAAACCCAGCTTCTTGGGGGCATGTATAGAAATGTTTCGAAATACATGCTATTTGTAAGTTGTTCGCCGCCTCAATCCATTGTGGAGAGGCGGGATGCAAATAAATAAATAAATAAATAAAAATAAAACTGCCCAGGTCCTGAAATCACCTTTCAAAGCAAGAATACCATAGTACGCTTTCTCAAAAGCTTGAAATCAAAATATACTACATCAACAGCATTCTCCTGATCTACTCAAGCTCATACCTCTTATTAAAAAAAACAAGATTAATCTAGCATGGCTTCTTTTTTAAGGAGACCCCTGTTGGCTCTGAGTAACTGGAGCATTCCTAAATTTCCGCCAGCTATGAAATGATATATATATATATTTTATTTATTTATTTGTATCCCGCCTCTCCATATGGATCGAGGCAGCGAACAACTTACAAATAGCATGTATTTCAAAACATTTCTATACATGGCCCCAACAAGCTAGGTACTCATTTTACCGACCTGCAAAAGGATGGAAGGATGCTAGGACACCCCTGGTACTGATGGCCAAGCCAAAAAAGGAGACTTATCGTCTGTCCCGCCAAGATCACTTTACCGTTTAGCATCTCCGGAGCCATCCAGTACGGGTTCCCCACCACGGTGTAGCGTTTTTTCCGGTCGCTCTTGTGCAAGGTTCGTTTCTTGGCCAAGGGTTTTTCTGGGGTGGGCTTCTTCCTCTCCTCGACGATCAGCCGGGACAGGCCGAAGTCCGCAACCACCACTGTTTTGTCCTACACACCATAAAAAAAACGGCATAGCAGAAAACATGGTTTGGTCTGGCTGATACACCAACGATCTCTCCTCGTAGATTTTTGTTCTCCGTATCTCTGCCCTTTCTCCTCATTGGCTTTCCCTGAAACCGCTCAGAATTGTCTCTGTCCTTCCTAAAAGGGCAGCTGACAAGAGAGACAAGACGGCCGCTCACCAGTTTGATAAGGCAGTTGTGCGAGTTCAAGTCCCGGTGGATGATGCACATAGAATGGAGATACGCCTGCGAGGGAAAAGTTGGAGGAGAATTTAAATGAGAGGCCCGGATCAGGATTTGCGATGCCAACCTATTAGCAAGGGGGTCAAAATTTTGGGGGATGCCAACCCACCATGCCTGAGGCAATTCCTTTGGCGAAGCTGACCTTCTGCTCCCAAGGAAACGGATCCTGAAAAGGAAATTTCACCTGTTATTGATTTGGTTCTTCGATTTCCGCCTCACCCTAATTCAAGGCACATCTGGGTCTCCCCCCCCCAAAAAAAATGTCCCAGGAGATCACTCACAGCGCTGCGCAGGAAGTCCTTCAACGTCCCCCCTTCGATGTACTCCGTCAGGAGGTTGAGCTTCTTGTCTTTGTAAAGGACGCCAATGAATTTGAGGACGTTGGGATGGTCTAAGCTGCGCATCACTTTCACCTGACAAATAACGAGAACGTAATTAGTGCATTATTTGTGTGCTGCCTTTCTCCCAAGGGGTCTAGGAATCTTAATAGTCAGTGGGGTGTTGAACAGTCGGACCTTCCTCCGTTTGAAAAAAAGGCTTATATAGTTTTTATTAGCAATTTTTTAAATGCAGAAAGATCCAACCATAGTGGAAGATGCTGCCTCCGTGGAGTGTAGTGGAGTCTCCTTCCTTGGAGGTTTTTAAGCAGAGGCTTGACAGCCATCTGTCCAAGGGAGTGCTTTGAGGGTGTTCCTGCATGGCAGAAGGGGGTTGGACTGGATGGCCCCTGGGGTCTCCTCCAACTCTACATTTCTATGATTCTATGATTCTATACATATATAATTTAATGGCCATCTGTCAAAGGGAGGGCGTTGCTTGTGGGGTTGGACTGGATGGCCCTTGGGGGTCTCCTCCAATTCTAGGATTCTGTTATTCTAATACCGGTTTAAAAATCATCCTTACCTCCGTCAGGAATGTCTTCTGCGTCTCCTCATCGCAACGGATCAGCTCCTTCATCACCATCACCTTCCCCGTCGCTTTGTGCGTCACCTGAAGGAAGAGTTTACCGTTACAATTGCGGGTTTGACTTCCACAACATTTGATTATTTGCCAGTTTCTCCAACCCAGTTCGGGTTTCGGCTGTGTATTAATTTTTTTTTTTAATATTCCACCAATTAAAGTATGCGATTGGGCTCAGAACCTATTTGGACTTCTCGCCAACATACAGTAAAATGTTCCCTTGTGCTGTTTGCGTTTCCAACATGGATTTGAGAAGTTGGCAAGTTACTTCCTGACAATGAGATATTTGCAAATTGCTGGGGAATTCTTACCCCAAAATATGACACAGCTCTCACCGACCTACCACTCTATGATTCTAAGAACTCTATGGTTCTAAAAACTCTATGGTTCTAAGTACTCTAAGCAAAACGGAGAATAGCTGATGGATTCTGCGTTGAGCTTCCCTCACCTTGATTGCTTGGCCGAAGAATCCCTTCCCCAGCACCTCCCCGTGGATCAGGTCGCACGGGCGGAAGATCTGCTGGGATCCACTTGTGGAAGAACGGAGCGATTCGGAGCGGCTGATGTCGCGGCTGAGTAGGAGGGGTTCCTTTGGGGAGCTGGGGCCGGGCGACTTGGAAATGCTGTTGCTTCGCCTGCCGGGGAAAAAAAAAGAGAGAGAGACACAGCTGAGAAATGAACTAAACCTGAGCCAAGAGCGTGATGCAGCAGCCCAAAAGGCCAACGTGATTGTGGGCTGATCGGAGAGCTATAAATCGCAGGGTCGATCTCGACTTGGCTACCTGAGTGATCGGCGCCTCAGCGTTCCTTCCAGGTTCTCCTTCAGGTCCAGGGTGGGAACGGGGGTCTTCCTGCGCCCGGGGAGGAGTCGGGAGTCCAGCTGGAGCCGGTCCAGGCGTTGGGAGACCGGGTCGTGCTCGATGAGGAGCTGAAGGGTTTGGCTCGCCTGGCAGATGAGGTCCTCCACCTAGAGGGACGTCCGCGAGAGGCCGAGAGAATGTCACCCAAATCTTTGACGTCCCTTACTTTAAACACAGAGGTCCACTCCCCCCTAAAATGGGCTATTTTTAAAGAACAAGTTCAGGGGGGGGGCAGAAATGTATTATTTTAAACTGAACTGCTCTTAATAGCTTTAATAGCTTTTTTAAACTGCATTTTGGGTTTTTTTTTACAGATACGTAATATTTTAATGCTGTAAAAAATAGTTTTAATATTCACTTTTTAATTAAATATTCTCTGAAATGGTGAGCGATGCTGAGTATGCGTGTGGGAAAATGGAGAAATTCTGGGGTTTTAAAAAACAAAATGCCTCCCGTACCTCTTCCGTCTGCAGTGTCCGGATGGGAGTCCCGTTGATTTCCAGGATCCGGTCCCCGGGGTGGATGGCGTTTTGGACGTCCGGGCTGATGTTCATCCGGCTGACTCTATAAATATAAAGAGGAGGCGTGGAAACCCACTGGGTGGCGCTGGCCAAGTCACGCTCTCTCAGCCTCAGAGGGTAAATTCCCTCTTGATTAATGTTAGGGGCCAGTGTGGCATAGTGGTTTGTTTGAGCACCGGATAAGGACTCCAGAGACCAGGGCCCGAGGCGTGGAAACCCACTGGGTGGCGCTGGCCAAGTCACGCTCTCTCAGCCTCAGAGGAAGGTGGTTGTGGGGGGGGATTCCCTCTTGATTTTAGGAGCCAGTGTGGTATAGTGGTCTGTTTGAGCGCCGGATAAGGACTCCAGAGACCAGGGTCCGAGGCATGGAAACCCACTGGGTGGCTCTGGCCAAGTCACGCGCTCTCAGCCTCGGAGGGGAAATTCCCTCTTGATTAATTTTAGGAGCCAGCGTGACGTCGTGGTTTGTTTGAGCACCGGATAAGGACTCTGATCTGGAGCTACTCACTCTTTGACCTGGACACTGGTGGCGTAGGAGGAGCCCCCGCTCTCCACGGCCACGGTGAAGCCCCTCCGCCCGTCCGTGGCCGCCGGCATGGAGACCTGAGTCAGGGTGTAGGGAAGCTGGTCGCAGAGGGACTCGGTGGAGAGCCGCTCCAGCATCGGGGTCAAGACGATCTGGTTGTGGCATTTCCCACTAGGCGGAGGAACGAGAAAAAGAGAGGGGTAAGAAAAAAGTCCCTTTTTTAGCCATGACAACGACCTCCCGCTTGTTTCTCAGTCTGGGAGTCGAAGGAAAGAGACCCTCGAAGGCTTCGCCCAGCGCCGGGGTGGGTTGCGGGACGGGACGGGGCGATGCCCGTGGCCACCCCGTAAAATGGCGGAAGACCGCGGCGGCTCCCCCTTACCAATAAAGAGCGGAGTGTTGCACCAGAGCATACGTGTCTCCGTCCTCAATGATCACCTTGCAGCTCATGCACGCAAAGCATTCCGGGTGGTACTTATACTCGCCGGCAACCTGTAGCAGAAAAGGAGAGACGGGCCCGGCACAATTTATCCATAGTTTGGGACTGAAAAAAAAAAACTCAGCTTTTAGGAACCAAAAAATCACAGACACCGACAAGGAATAAACTTCACAAATTCCTCTCCTTTCCTTTCATACATGCTCAGGTTTTGCACCTTCGAGTTCGTGTCTGACTTGTGGCAACCCTATCTGAGGCTGAGAGTGTGTGACACACCCTGGGTCGCCCATGGCGGAGCAATTAGGGAATCTGACCTTGGGTTCAAACCACTCCTTTCAGCCTAGTCATTATTTATTTAATCTTTAAATATCTAAAGCAGAGCTTTCCAAGCTTTTCGTGTCGGTGACACACTTTTTTTAAAAGACATTTTAGACAATAAATTCAGTTTTATTGGCAAACCGGAGGTTAAACTAACCCCTTGTAAGAAATACGGACACGGACATAAATTGGAATAACAAAAAAATGTATGGGGACACAACGTAGCTCAGTTTTTAAAAATAAACGATTTATAAAAAATAACATGTACGTTTCCAAGACTGCAAGTGACACGCTAACGTGTCCTTTGGAAGGCCCTGGGTTATTGTTTTGGCAAACCTATCGTGGGGTTTTCTGGGGCTGAGAGTGTGTGACGCGCCCAAGGTCACCCAATGGGGTTTCCACAGCCAAGCAATGAGGGACTCGAACCCAGGTCCCATCCAGAAATTAAATAAATTATCTAAGAAGGGATGATCAAGCAAACAGTTTGGCTTCCGTTACTTCGAAGGGGATTTTCTATCATTACAAAAAGCTTCCAGATGGGGGGAAAATTTTTAAAAAGGGGAACTGAATGTGGTGGCTCTTCTCTTTTGGAAGCTGTAGTTCTACCCCCCACCCCGGGGGGGGGATACTATAGTTTACAAGATTTGGGAAGAGCCGATGCAGAGTCCTTACCATGACAAAAGGGGAATGGAAGCTGGGAGGTCTCCCGTTTTCTGGGAGCTGTAGTTCTACCCAACCCGGGGGGGGGGATACTATGATTCCGGATATCCGGATTTTCTTACCATGACGGGTCCCGTCATCAGAAGGGAACAGCCGTGACAAGACTCGCCGAATTTCCGCCAGTAGTCCTTGTGACAGTAGAGTTTTCCGTCCTTTTCATAGTACCAGTTCGTGAGGAGGTCTTGGCATTCGGAGCACCTAGGAAGCAAACAATTAATCAATCAATTAATCAATCCCGGGTGGGGGGAGAGGAATATATTACCCAACCATCTGGCAACTCAAACACCTGGTTTTCTGATGCAAAAAATAAGCTGGAGTAAACAGAGAAGTGATGCCACACAGCCAATTTTTTAAAATATTTTGAATGATATCATAGGGAAGATGGAGCAAACCTGTTTTCTGCTGCTCCAGAGACTAGGACATGGAGCAATGGGTTTCAGGAAAAGAGATTCCATATAAACATTAGGAAGAACGAGGAAAAGCTCCAAGGGGATTTACACTCTGTTCTCAAACAGCTCTTCCAAATGATGTAAACCCCACTGCTTTAAGATGGAGCCAGCGACGGGACTCGGGCCCAATCCTCCTGAGTTTTCTTCCGCATTTCGAGCACGTTTGGCGGTTGCTGAGACACGTCCCGGGGGTAAGGCGTGGGAGAAAAAAAGCCACCAAACAAATCCAGGCATGGGGAAGCCGTCCAAACCTGCAAGGGAGAGGTTTGTGCTTCCCAAATTACCCTTCCGAAAGCGATGAGGTGCTTTCTCTAACCTACTGCAACCAGAAAAAAAAAATCTCTCCATGCACCCCTGACAATTTTTGAGTGATTCTGATTTTGGAAATTTTGAGGCAGCTGGTGATGTTTAGCCTGGAGAAGACGCGGCTAAGAAAAAGGGATGCGACACCCATTTTTAAATATTATGGAGGACGGAGCACGCCTCTTTTCTGCTGCTCCAGAGACTAGGACACGGAGCAATGGATTCAAAATTCAGGAAACTGAACTCCACAAAGAAACTTCTGTAAGATAAGAGTGTCACTTGAGCCAAATGATCACCACCACCACCACACAGCTCAATTCTAGCACCGAAAAGCGCTAGCAGTTTTCCTACGCCATACCAAAAGGTAACAGAGGGAGACAGATAACGACCCTGGGTGGTCGGAGTGCGAGACATACCGAAAGGGCTCTTTCGGAAGGAGGTCAGGCGGCGGCGGTGGCAGCGGGGCAGACAAATAACTTCCCATTCTGTGAGGCCCAGACTGGTCAGACCGGCTTCCTCACAGATTAAAAACCAGTCCGGCAACCTTTTCCTCGCTCAGCCGACAACACGGAGAACTTCCCACCGCTTCCAGGGCCGTGCTTTGGGGCCGCCGTCCGATCTGGGACCAGCTCCCATTCCTCCTCTTCTCCTTCGGAGACCGTCCATGCCTCTCCGCTTCGTGACGAGTCTGGGGAAAGGGAACGCGTCCACGCTACGGATCCCGCCGCCGGCCCGCCATGCCGAGTTCAAGGTACGACGCGAGAGACGGCGCGAGAGCGAGTGAGCACTTGTTGGGTTCGTTCCTCCGTCCCTGAGGGAAGAAGGGGCAACGCCTTTCGTGCGAGGAGGGCGGGATGGTTTGCAAGAACGGTTTTGCGGGAGAGATAAGATCCCGGTTTGCAAAGGGCGGGAGCAAAAGACGGTTCAGGAACATCGGGTCATAATTAGATCCGAGCATCGGAGAAGGACAGTGAAAATCGACAATCACTTTATTTTTGGAAATCATGTGCCATCTGGGAGCGCGACTTAAGCACGGGAATGCTAAACATTTTATTTTTATTTCTTCCAAAAGACATAAAATTTGTTTTATATATTTTGTGGTTTCCGAGTTTCCAAGTTCGAATGGATATTTTACCAAACTTCAGAAAAAGAGTTTCCACCTAAACACCCTGAGGGGAAGAGCAGTGGGAGGGTCTGTGAAGGAGACCCCAAAATCCTGCAAGAACAGAGAATCCAAGAGTTGGAAGGGAACCCCAAAGGCCATCCAATCCAACCCCATTCTGCAAAAAAAACAAAAACAAAAAAAAGGAAAGGAACAAAGCAAGATTCATACTCTGATAGAATACCTGCTTCTCTCCTGCCAAAATAAAATAAAATAAAATAAATCTCTTATCTCCCCTACAGCAGGTGGTTTGAGCATTGGACACGGCCCTAGAGACCTGAGTTCGATTTCCCATCCAGACACAGAAACTCACTGGGTGGCCGTGGGTGTGTCACACACTCTCAGCCCCAGAAAAATCCCCTTAAGTCAGAAATGGCTTCAAGGCACACAACGAAGTGGAGAGACAGGTCTCTCAGGTGGATTAGCTCAGGTATTTGCCCCCTGCCCCTCACCTGGGCTAGTCCAAAATTGGCGCAAGAGGAAGCACCTCGTTTCCCGATCTCGTCACATCAAGGAGCAGCCGGAAAACGGCCAGAAGAAAGGGAGAGAAAGTGTCTACAAAGAAGAGAAACAGACCTGATTGTTGGGCACTTTAAATTCCAAAAGACTGGCGTGCAAATCCTGGGTGTCTTTTACCTCCGTCAGCCATCCAAGTCCTAACGAGGGCTGACCAGGCGGAGGGGAACTAGTGCCTTTAGGGTATTTATATAATAATAATAATAATAATAATAATAATAATAATAATAATAATAATAATTATTATTATTATTATTATTATTATTATTATTATTATTATTATTATTTAAAAATGCCCTCCACATTTAGGAGCTCAAGACCCTGCAAAATTGGGGGAAATTGTACGTCCCACTGATTTCTCTGTCTTCAGCCAGAGCTCTGCATTCTGCAGGGTTTAGGGGCGGAGGGCCCCCATAAATATCAAAATATATGTGTTTATGGGAAGGGGGGAGGGGGTACCCACGATCCAAACCAGGTCAGGGAAAGGAGAGGGAAATGGGGAATGGTGGCCCTATATTTCCTCTCTCTTGCCCATTTCTTTCTGGGGTATTGGGAAAAGGTTTGTGGGGCTGAGAAATTGGGGTGCAATCCGTCCTTAGCTGGTGGAGGAGGAGGAAAACCAGAGGTGTGTTTTTAAAAGGCTTTAATGGCCAGATCGAAGCTGCAGAGAGGAATAATAATAATAATAATAATAAAATTTATTTTTATCCCGCCTCTCCCAGTGGATCGAGGCGGCATTACAGAAATATATAAATACATTAAAAAAAGCTCCCCAGAACAGAAGTGGGCAGGGGGTTGGAGAAACCCGCAAATAAACCCACCAAAGTTAAACCCCAAAAATGGGGAAACTAAGGGAGGGAGTGCTCTGTCTTCTTGGACAGAGAGAGCTGGAAGACGAAGCCAGCAACGCATTTAGTGCCAGGCCAAGAAACCGAGAGAATCCGCAGGAAGCTGCGGGGGGGGGGATCTGGAATCATAGAATCATAGAAATGTAGAGTTGGAAGAGATCCCAGGGGCCATCCAGTCCAACCCCCCCTTCAGCCATGCAGGAACACCCTCAAAGCCCTCCCTTGGGCAGAAGGCCATCCAGCCTCTGCCTAAAAACCTCCAAGGAAGGAGACTCCACTACACTCCATGGAGGCAGCAGAATATTCCACTGCCGGACAGCCCTGACCGTCAGGAAGTTCCTCCTGAAGTTCAGGTGGAATCTCCTTTCCTGCAGCTTGAATCCATTGCTCCGTGTCCTGGTCTCTGGAGCAGCAGAAAACAAGCCCTCTCCTTCCTCTACACGGCATCCCTTCAAATATTTAAACAGGGCTATCATGTCCCATTCTCTTAACCTTCTCTTCTGCAGACTAAACATACCCAGCTCTCTAAGTCTATCCTCATAGGGCTTCATGGCTTCCAGGCCTCTCACCATTTTGGTCGCCCTCCTCTGGACTTGCTCCAGCTTGTCAATATCCTTCTTGAATTGGGGTGCCCAGAACTGGACACAGGATTCAAGATGGGGTCTAACCAAAGCAGAGTAGAGTGGTACCAGTACCTCCCTCAATCTAGACACCAGACTCCTATCGATGCAGCCGAGAATTGCATTGGCTTTCTTGGCTGCCGCATCACACTGCTGGCTCATGTTCATGTTACTAAAGATTTTCTAGCCGCCACCTCTTGAAAGTTTGGCACGGGCGAAGAAAAAAAGCAACACAGGAGAGAGGAAATCAGGAATGGGTGCAAATCCCTGCGTTCCAAAGCGAGGGGGGACATTTTTTTTTATTGGAAAAGCGGGGAAAGGCTTCCTCTCTTTGAATGCAAGCCACAGCGGGGCTGCAAATCCGGGAGACGGAGAACTATAACGGGAAGAGAATAATGCACACAAAATATTTTTGGCATTCGGAGGGGTTTGTTTTTGCTGACTCTGGCTTGCCTTTGCAAAGGGCATTAACAGAGACGGCGGGAGAGGATCTCTGGCCACCGGCTGAACAATGAGGTCAACGAAAGGAGGAACTGAGTCATTTCCAGTAAAAAAAAAAAATTAAAAAATGGCAACAAAGGGATGGGACTGAATGCACGGGACTGAAAATTTGCTCCCTTCCAAAATAAAAAAAGCCTTCCCGAGCAAGGAAAGTATCGGTTTAACCCCTCTAGGAAAGGATTTTCCATAGAGCCTGGGGGACGGCACCGAGAAGGCCCCGTCTTTCGTGTTCCCACCATACCGGCCGTGGGAGGGTGGTGATGCGGAGAGGAGCACCGGTCTAGGCTTTCTGAGCAAGGGCGTTCCAGAAAACGTTGGGGCAGCCCCGTTTGAGAAGGCGCCATCTTCTCACATCCCTATGAAGGTGGTGGGACAGAGAGAAGGGTCTCCTTAGAAGATCTCAAGACATGGGGAGACTTGTATGGGGTAGGCGCAGTCTATAGAAGGACGGCAAGCAGGGTGGTTGAGTCTAAGCTCTCTGAGTTTTGGAGAGCCTGGAAGCGGCCACCAAAAAGACCCACCTAAGCACACACTATGGGTGCCTTTGCATCATTCCTGACTCACGGCGACCCCTAAAGTGACCCTATCACAGGGTTTTTTGGGGTTCAAAGGCGGGGTTTCCGTGGCCAACCAAAGGGGAATCGAACCCTCGTCTCAAACATCCAAATCGCAACGCCATTTTGGTTTTCTCTTTCCATACAGCTCTTCAAAGATTTAACCAGGACTCCCATGTCCCCTTTTTCTTAAGCTTCTCTTCTTCTCCAAGCTCCTCGTGGCTTCCAGGGCTTCCACCATTTTGGCCGCCCTCCTCTGGACGCCTTCCGTCTTGTCCGTATCCTTCCCAAGCTGGACACGGGATTCTTCCAGGTGAGATTGAGTGGCCCTCAAGAGAGCATCAGAACCTTCCTTTCGGTCTCGGAAATTAACAAAACAACCAGGAAGTCATTGGAAGCAGAACATCCACACCCACACCTAAGAAGGTCTGTGGACATCAACCAGCTGTTTCCGGGCTCTCGGCCAAAAGAACAAGCTCCGTCCCCAGTGGTTTTAATCAAGAGCTTCCCTTCTGATGAACGAACCTTTCCTGCTATTAAAAAGAGGAAGGGAAACGTTCCAAAGAAGCAGAGGACGCTCCGAGCGTCTGCTCCTCACCTTCTCTTCTCCAGTTCCCTCACGGTTTCCAGGCCTTCTGCCATTTTGGTCGCCCCCCATTTTGTGTCCGGAATTGCTCCTCGCGGGGGAGGGATTCCCACCCCCCGAAATGCCAAACCCAAGAAAAGAACCCTTTTTATACAGAGCCATGGCTGTGATACCAACAAATGAGCCAAAACTTATCAGTCCGGAGACAGAGCCAGGAGATGGAAGAGCGGATTCGTGTCACCTACCGGAAGCAGGAGGTGTGCCACGCCTCGCTCACGGTTCGGTAGACCCGCTGGCCGGGGGCCACATTCTTCCGGCATCCCAAACACTTCCATTCGTCCATCCCTGGAAGAAAGCAAGAAAAAAGACGAGTCGCTTATACAGTCCCTCAGACCGCATTCGGAGAAGTCCTGTGTCCAGTTTTGGTCCAAATTTGGAACTGTGTGTTCCTGCCGAAAACAAGGTGGGCGGCGGCTGCCCCCCCGAAATCCCTCCATGAACAGCAGCAAAAGAGCAATAATAAATAATATTTTTATTCATTACCGGCCCCTCCTCAAAGCTCGAGGCTGGGTATAGCAGAGCTTAAAATACAATTAAAAACAGCAAACCAATGGAAAACACGTGATAAAAATACACTAAAAAACATAAAAACCATTTAAATACAAATACCCTATTTGGTGCTGTGTGAGACTCGATCCATTGGGAGAGGCGGGATATAAATAAATATTATTATTATTATTATTATTATTAAGACTCACTCCCCCCCCCCGAAAAAATACTGTTTGAAAATGAGGTGCGTCTTATACCCCGGCAAATACGGTATATCATAATGAAAATCATAATTGAAAATACGTCACAATTAAAAAAATAGACTGGGTGGAGAGGACACGGGCCTGCCTGACTACCCACCCACAGCATATTCTAAAAAAAATACGTTTTTAATGTTTTAAATGCTTTATTGTTGGGAGAAAGGTGGGATAAAATTTAATAAATAATGCTCAGGCACCAAAATGGAAATCTTAAGAAATGTGGATTTCGGGGAAAGAAAGAGTCAGCATCTCTGAGAGTGAATTTTGGAAAGACGCTTCCTATTGTTCTTAGAAGGTTCGATATGTTTTTGTTTTATTTATTCAACGCTGTTTAAACTTTCCTGTGTGTATTGCTAGTTTTTTTGGTTGCTGCAAACATGTCGAATTGCTCTTCTTTTTTCTTTATTTTGGGTGATAATTTTGTGATAATTTAGAGACTGCTCCCTCTTTTCTTCCCTCCCTATTATTTCTGCCTCCGGTGCCAAATATTTCCAGTAAGGTGCTCGTCAACTTCGTTAGCCGAGGCGTGGCTTCGTTATAAGACTCCCGATGCTAATCTTCCAAGGGCAGGAGAAACGAGCCCTCCGGAAAGCGGCTAACGAGACAGGCAACCTGTTCCGCGGGTGGAGATTTATCAGCAAGGAAGGAGCGTTTGCAAACAGGGCGCTTTAGGGAGAGGAGCGGGGAGGAGGAGGCCTCCGGGTCAGGAACACAGCTGGGTATTTTCCTCTACAGCTAAGCAGGGCCAGCCGTGGTCGGTCCTTGGATGGGAGACCGCCAACGACCTCCGGAGATTCCCGCCCCCGAGAAAGTCCTACGACAAACATCCACGGGGTTGCCAAGTTGCTGGTGGGTTTATAGCAACCCCTTCCATGAATTCTTAGGCAAGGAAGACCCAAGAGATGGTTCTGCCGGTTCCTTCCTCTGAAATGTCTCCCATCCGAGGGCCAACCAGGGCTGACCCTGCTTAGCTTCTGAGATCAGAGGAGATCTGGTGTCCAATTTAGGGTATTCAGGCCCTGGGCTGTATATATTTACACCACTATACCAGCAGAATATATTACATTAATACAGTATATTGTCATTCTACTACATTTTATTATATATTTTTAATAAAGCTCACATTGCCAGTTAAAGTTACATTTCCCCCATTTTTTTAGGTACATGTTTCCACTCTTTGCTTGTACCCCCCTTTAAACTGCGTTTCCCCAAAGTTACACCTTATTCCTAATATATTATATTAATGGCCATTATATTATACAGCATGTGCTGCCCAGTTAAAATCAACCCAACAGCACTGCTGCCAAAGTTTGTCCTGGATCCCAAACGATGTGGTTATATCTATATATCTATCTATCTATATTTTTGTGTGTATATAAAAAAAAGCCATAAATATATATATATATATATATATTATGTTAAGTTATAAGCACAGAAACCCATACAATATATGACATGACATTAATACAGCATTTTATCCCTGTTCTACACCCCTACAGTAAGTTATCATTATATTAGGTATGCATTAAAATGCATAATTATATATTATATGTATATTGTATACAAAGACACAATATAATGATTACAGCAATATATGATGACGTCATACATAAAAAAGGCAGCCCCGGGCACTTTCCCTGCATCCCAGAAGGATGCTCTTCATCACCATAACTACAAGGCCATTAAGCATGATTAGCCCTTTCCAGCTGAATACACTGGGCATTATGAGACGTGCTAATGCTTTACACCGCTGTAATGATACTTTTGCAAATAATGAGAATGTGGGGGAGAGAATCTCTGCCACTCCCACCTCCCCCTCCTAAAAAACCCCCCACAATTTTTTCCATTGGGGAAAAAAAAGGGAATAAAGGGGAGAGCCAGCGGGGGGAGGCGGCGCTGTTCCAGCGGGGCTCTTCCGACCACGTTCCACCCCGCCCCCTCCTCCTCCTCCTCCTCCTCCTCCGTTGCCTGGCAACAGCCGGCCCCTCCCTTCCCTCCTCAGGCCGGTCGCTCCGCCTGCGGGCCGGAGGGGCCTCGGGAGCGGCGGCCGCCCCCGCCCTCCCTCCCTCCCTCCCTCCCTCGCTCCCTCCCTCTCCTACCCGAAGCCGAACTCTCATTCTTCTTCTTCTTCTTCTCCTCCGCCACCGCCGCGGCCCCTCCGCGGTCCACCATGGCCCAAAGACCCCCTTTCGCGTGACGTCACCCGGCCTCTACGGCGCCCGCGCTGGGCCACATTTCCGCCGCCGCCGCCTCCTTTCCTTCCCCACCTCACCAGAACGACGCCGCCGCCGCCGCCGCCGCCGCACCTGAGAGCTCCCGGAACCGACCCCGCCCCTCGCTCCCTTAGCCACGCCCCCTTGCCTGGCCGCGGACCATCCTCTTCCCCCCTCCTTTTTTCAATCGCCGTCATTTCTGACCAATGAGGAGCCGGGGGCGGAGCCCTCGCCCAGGCCGCGCCTCCTCCTTTATCATCCCCTCAGCGCGCTTTCGTCGCAAGCGTTCTACGCCCTCCCAGTTTCTCCGCCCCGCCCGCCAATGGGAGCTCTCCGCCCCTGACTACGTCAGCCGCCGCACGTGGAGGGCGATGACGTCACCCCCCGCCACAGAGGGGCAGCCCTGTCCCCTTAATACTGCTTCTCTTATTAATATTTCTTCTTATTGTTGTTGTTCTTCTTAAGTGCCCTCCAGTGGAGTTTGACTGATGGAGACCCTATTGATGGCAGACCTCCAATAATAATAATAATAATATATAATTAATAAATTTAGTAATATAATTATTGTTATATTATTACAATATAGTATATTAATAATTTAGTAATACAAAATTATATGTAATGTACAATATGAGAGACTTCCAGGTAACCCAGTAATAACAATAAAAGAACATATTTAGTAATATTATTATAACATATTACAATAGAGTAAATTAATATTAATAATTTAGTAGTTTAGCAAAACAATATAATAATACATGGAATATATAATATTATGTATTGTAATATATGTAATAGACAATATATTAATATAACAATGTATAATACATAGTATACAATATATTGCATAATATACCATATATTAATAATATATATATTAATATAGTGTATATTAATATATACAATATATTTTATATTTATATAAAATATAAATAAAATATTAATATAGTGTATATTAATACTATAAAATATTGTGATATATAATACATAATATATTAATAATATAATGCAATATATAATATATATAATATATAATATAATATATATTATATATTATATAATATATATAATATATACAATATATTTTATATTTATATAAAATATAAATAAAATATTAATATAGTGTATATTAATACTATAAAATATTGTAATATATAATACATAATATATTAATAATATAATGCAATATAGTAATATACAATACATAATATACAATATATTAATATTTTATATTCTATATTAATAATATAACACAATATATTAATATATAATACATAATGTACAATTTACTAATAACATAATATAACATTTTACTAATGTTTACTAATAACATAATAATACACGGTATATAATATATTAATTTTATTTTTATATAATATATAATATATAATATATAATTATTTATTATAATAATACATTATTTATTTATCATTATAATGAGTAATAAATTATTTAATATTATACTATATTGCTGGCTTTTTGCTGTAATAATAAACTTGTATATTATACTATATTATACACCATGTGTTTTCTATATATTATATTATATTATATATTATATATATATATTATGTTTTCTCTCCCTCTCCAGGGGTTTTGGGGATGTTTCTTTCCTGGACTCCCTCCCAGTCCCCCCTTGACCCCCGGCCCGTTTATGGGGGGGTTTCATCCCAGAATTCGAACCCGAGCCAAGGGTAAGATTTTTTTTTTTGGTCAACTTTCCTCTCCTCTCCTGCGATATTTCCAACAGGAAGGAAATTAGATTCCCATCCGTCCCCCACCCACCCCCGAAAAAAACGAATTACACATCCCACATAATGTAAAAAGTTCTTTTATTCTAAATTACATTTTCACGACAGTGGAAAAAAAAATTAGTGAATTAAACAACAGCGGTGTTTTGCACGTTCGGCCGAGTGCAATTATCTTGAATACGTGATTGGAGAAGAAGAAAAATTATATAATACAGAAAAGCACACCCACCGTTTTGGGTAAGAAAATGGAAAAAAATAATAATAATCCAGAACCAGCCAACTTAAACCCACTGCAATTAAAATAATCAGATTTTTTTCGGGCATTTTAGAGACAGATTTATCTGCAAAACCTCACAGCCGGCTGAGAGACGACTCAAAGACCAGTGGTGTGTTTTTGTACTGCAACGCCCAGCATCCATTACGCTTTTAAGACGCTTTTTTAGTTTAAAAAAGAAAATGAGACAAAACCGTCTTAAAAAGTATACGTGGACATATTTTTGGAATTTCTATCCGGGTTTTTTTTATCGCTTCAGTTTACAAAGGTAGCAGCTGGCCGAAGCACCAGACCCCGTTAAAAAGGAAAAAAATAACCCAAAAAGAAGCAAAATTCTAATTTTCTCCCCATTTTTTGGACATAATTCCAATCCACAGCAACCGGTTTCCCTCTTCTAAATTTGGTTTTATCCCAACAGCTATTTTTTCCAACCGTTTTTACAAGACCGATTTTGGAACAGCAGAAAAGCCGTGCATGGATTTCTAAGAAGAATTGGAAATGCAAGAATTCCCTTATTGCCTTAAAATATATATATATATATATATATATATGCAACTTAAAATAGAAATAATTTTCCCTCGTCAACGGCAGGCATTGCTGTTAGAAATCCAACCAAGTCCACAGTATTTGAATCTCAACTATCGTATTTTTCGTATTTTAATCTCAGACACTTCGGAGCATCAAAAAAAAAATATTTAAATTAAAACGG
This sequence comes from Ctenosaura bakeri, assembly GCA_948474755.1. Taxonomy (NCBI): domain Eukaryota; kingdom Metazoa; phylum Chordata; class Lepidosauria; order Squamata; family Iguanidae; genus Ctenosaura; species Ctenosaura bakeri. The sequence goes on along the minus strand of CAOLHI010001232.1, from coordinate 280,355 downwards.
TATGTCAAAGCCTCTTTAGACCCCCATGTTGAAAGGTTATCCATGCTTGGATGAAAAAGGAGAAAATTATATTAATTTTAACCAGAGATATTTGCATGTATGTGTGTTAAATAACTTTCACCGGGGACGGAATCGTCCAAGTTCACAGCCACTCCCTTCCGGAAGACCGTCCACCTACAAAATGTCCGCCCGCCTCCAAAAACGCAAAAGAAAAAAAAAGCAAATTAAATGGCTTTTTCGAGCAAAAACTGACCCTGGGATTTTGTTTCTGTATTTTGTTTTTATTTTTAAACAAATTTTGACCTGCCGAAGGACAGACGGAGCCAAAAACGACTCCCAATTTATACCGTGATATTATTACGGTTTTCCTAAATTTAATACTCCCTTTTTTTGGACGTAAGATCTTGCCTTTTCCTCTCTCTATCGATCGAGCCAACGAACGAGAGACTCAAAGCACGGAAAAAAAGGAAAAGGAGATTATTGCCTTCAGTCTGCAAAGCAAAATTTTTATCTCAAAGTGAGGAAGCCCGTTTGGCGTTTCCGCAAAAGGCGGAGGATTCGAGAAGACATTTTGGGAGAGGTGGGTTGAACACATCAAGATGGCAGCCCCTTCTGCATCTTGCTAGACTCCAACTCCCAGCATTCCTAACCCCTGGCTTAGACGGATGGGAGTTGCAGTCCACCAACACGGCGTCCCTCCTTTCCTCGTACCCCAAAATCTAATTCTCCCTAAAAGACGCAATTGGGGCAGGATATTCTTGTGTCTACGGCTATTATCGTTCGGAAAAAAAATTCCCCACCGGATAGTATTTGTGACTCTCGGCCTCCGAAATAAAATCTTTGGTTAAGTCAAAATCCTTCCCTTAACGTCCGTCAAGATTAAAATGATATAAATGAGAATGCAGGAATTGTGCAGGTACACGGAAAAAAAATCTAATTATTTCTTTAAAAAATTGTAATTGTGCTGGGTGCAGAAATACTTCCCAAAAATAAGATTTTCCGCTAATTCTTACCCACAAATTGGGATGTTCAAAATTATGGGAGAAAAAAAAACCATGGAAATGAGAGTGAAGAACCTGTTTCTATCCAGAACGGAGATGAAATCCGCGAGATACAAACAGAAGTAGGACAACACTGCTTTGAATTGGGGCCCTCTCCCCGTACCCCCATCCTGAGACGAGAAAACTCACCGCGTCCGCTACCCGCAAGCGGGAGGTATTTTTTACTACTTCATTTCAAGCGTCAGAGGGCCTCGTGCCCCTCTGTATTCATAATGATTATCATCCATCATTGTTATTATCTTGTTTTAAAAGAAAATTACCTCCGGTAGCAAAACAGAGCACGTCTAAATTCGTTGGATTCCCAGACGAGTTCGGTTTTGATCTGCGCATGCAAAGAAGATTCCGGAATTTCAATTAACCGGCTTCCCTTTTCTCTGCAGCTGTCAGGAGGTTAGATGCCAAAAATACATGTTTTTTTTTTAGGGTTTCCATTCCCAGACAACACATTCGCAATAAGGCTGTTAATAGCTGCTAAGCGCACCGTTTGGAATACTCTTTTCTTGGCGCACAAGAAAGCTCGGGACTCAAAAGTTGTCGGACGTACTCTTCCTGCAAGAGACACGGCTCAACCTTTTTTTTTTTAAGAATGCTTTTAAAGAAATCTTTAATTTCCACCAATTCTGGCATCAATAAGCAAAATTCTTCCTCGCAACACCGGAGGTAACCCGAGGCTGCCCTTTGCTACAGAACCAGACCACCCGCAACAGCCTTGCAAAGGGGACGGGGAGGTGGGGAAGTTCGGATGAAGCAGTCCGTGACACGAGTTCGAGAGCCCCGCAAACCGTGGCGTGATAAAAAAATAAAAAAAGGAGAATTAAGCAATCAGGAGCCAGAACATGATCACCAGGGCCACAAACAGGAAGAGGCGGGACAGGAATTGTTCGTCTACATATTGTGGAGTTCCGGGAACAGCTGGGGAGAAAAAAGAGGCAAAAAAGAAACTGTTATTATCTTCTCGTTAAACACATTCGCCTAATTTGCAAGTTTGATCTTCACAGGTTTGATTAGTTTCTCCAACCCGTATCCCCCACCTCTGGGACTTATCTTCTGGGGAAACCTCCCGTCTCAGCGGCTCCAATTAAAAACTCATCTCTGGTCCTCCTTATAAAACAATTTCTTTAGCCATTTGAAGATTATTAATTAATTTTTCAACAGCCATGCCTTGTTATACCAGGATATCTCCTTTAACTAATTAACTGACATACCCGGCGGTGGTCGGCCATCATTTATGTTGAATGCTGTTGCAAATATACCGAAAGGAAAGGCCCCGATCCCAAACGACATTTGGAAGCCGCCGTCACCGAAACCGAAACCCTGGAAACCCTAGAAGGGGAAACGAAAAATTAAATCCACGGGTATGAAAACGAAAGGCTGAAAAGATGTTCAAGTTAACAAAGGTCTTGTTTGCACATTTCTACTAGAGTCCTTCTCAAAATGGTGACAGGAAGTGATGCGACACCATTTCCTGTCACCCATTTTGAGAGGGACTTGTACAAGAAAATGGAGGCATTCAAGGGCAGCATGGGATTGTGATGGTTATTTTCACATATTTGGGAAACTGTGGTTTGAGAGCAAAAATGCCCAATTATGTGGCAAAATACCCAACAATAATGTTTTTTGCAACATTTTTATACTCCCATCTTTCACGTGTATTGACCTTTTTTTTCCAAAACAAGAAATGACCAAATGCCACCTCCTGTTTTGAGGGGGAAAAGGCATTATAAAGGTGATTTCCTGCTCATAAATCCTTGAATATGTGTCCAATCACCAATCTTTGGCTAGATTTTCAGTCCCACCTTAGACCTATCTGGACATCTCCCCCCAACAGGAAGTGGTAATTTTGTCACTTCCTGTTTCTGAAGGAAAAACAGGAAGTGGCAAAATTACCACTTCCTGTTTTCGGGAGGAAAAAAAAGGGCTTGTATGGGCCTTTAAAAAAGTGATCTCTTCTCATAAATGCTGGAATAGGTAGCAAAAATGGTATCCAAAAAAAATAAAGGAAAGGAAATTTTGGAGAGGAAAAAAAAATCAATATTTTTCTAGCAAAATCAAGGACGAAAGGCACAAGGACTGTTGGTTGCGTTTTTAAACCTCCTCATGGCTTAAAAAGAAAAAAAAAGAAATTGCTCTCAAAGTCGAGCTGCTGATTTAATAAGGCACCAACCCTCCGGGGGGGACGACAAAAGAGAACACACTCCTTAATTACACCAAACAGAGATGTTTGTTTAAAGGCACAAGGCTCTGGAGGCGGGCGAGAGGTCTTGCAAGGAAATATGCAATTATTTCATCAGAGTTCTCATTGCTAGGAAAAGCCCGCAACCCATTTTTTTTTATCTCTGGCGATTCTTGTTATTTATAATTAATGTGGTCTTGCAGACTGTTCCACTGACACACAAACACAAAATCTTGTTTGGAATTAAGGAGATACACTTTTTTTGCTTTGGAGGAACAAGACGTTCCCTGACAGATCCGTGCGGATTTTTACGGCTTACTCACCCCTCTGTTCTCTGGTTCGGGTCTCTGGCCTTGAGGTCTTGGCGGTGTTTTCTCTCTGGAAATCAACAATTAATTTAGTTACACCAAGGACTGGTCGATTTCTAGAAAAACGGCATTTCCTGGTCACCCACTCAAAAATAGGGAGAAATGGAAGCCATTTTGAGAAGGACCGTAGAGGAACGTGATAGTATTTGGTGGTCACACTAGATTCTGGCGGGAAAGAGGTTGGACCTATTTTCTGGACCCCCTACCAGTTGCAAATTGTCCAGTTTCACCTTGCAAATGGCAACAAGTTCTGCTCTCCAAGCTAATATGGAAATTTGGCTGCAGCTGAGCTACCACATAATGGGAGAATTCGCACCCTAGTCCCCTGTCTAGAGATGACCCACAAAAATGGGAGACTCAGGGCTAGGCTGTGAGATATGACACCCTAGTTGGAAAAGTTTGGCTCATGTCAATCTCCCAGTTCCCTCCTATATATACTTATTTTTATTTATTTTCTGGGGTCATGATTTTTGAACTCAGACCTCATTACCTGGGGTCCTGCTGTCCGGTGCTGCCTCTCCCGTAAAGCGGGATGACTTTGTCCCGGCTGATTCCGGCTTTGCAAACGGGACACACTTGCCGGTTCGGCCGGGTCTCTAGCCACTGAAAAAGCAAGAGAAACAACATCCCATTTTAAAGATATGTTATTTATTATATTTTTATATATTATACATGATATCTAAATATTATGTATATATGTAATATTTACATAATATTAGCGTAATATACATAATATAATATACATAATATTTATGTAATAATAATACATAATATTATAAACATTACACAGGGGGGCAAAGTGCATCCCACAGACCTAAATCTTCCCTCCCGAGACCCTATGTGGGCTCACCTTCCCACAAAGCAAGCTCAAATACCTCCATCTTCCTTCTGCGGTTCTTCTCAAAATGGAGGCGTGGCAGCCATTTTGAGAGGGAGCGTAGACCGTCGTGGCTGAGCTAGGATTTGGTCTCTCACTTCCCAGTGTCTTAAACCAACCCTAACCATGCTGGAAATTTTGCCGTTGCCTTCCTCTGGGGCTGAGAGAGTGTGACTCTTGCCCAAGGCCGTAAAGGGGGGTTCCGTGGTCGAACCCTGCCAGCGTGGTGTAGCGATCCAAGCATTGGATTATGAGCCTGGAGATCAGTGTCCAATTCCGCATTTGGCCATGGAAACCCACCTTGGGCAGGTCACACACTCTCAGCCCCAGAAAAAAAACCATGACCTTAGGAAATGACCCAAAGGCACACAATAACTCCCAAATTCCTAGGCCAACACTCGAGCCACTACAAAACATTTGTTATCCGCTCTTGGTGGTCTCCGCAGATGTATTTCCATATTGCACCTTATAAAAATTATAATTATACGAATTCCCTTGGGGGGGGGAGGCCAACACAGACTCTGAAAGCATGAATGTGCAAGAAAAACTGATGATTAAAGTCAAAGTAAAGGAAGAAAGAAAAACGGATTAAAATCAAAGTAAAGAAAGAAGGAAAACCTGATTAAAATCAAAGTAAAGAGGGGAACGGCAGAGCTTACCTGGTGTAAACAAGGCCAACTGTTGGGATTTCCCAGAAGAAATTGAATTTTCAGGTCCGACGTCGGGGACGATGGGAGGAAGCGGTCGGAGAGAAAAAACAAAAGGGATACCACGTTAGGAGAAAGGCGACTGGAATCCAGCACAGCATTTTACAAATGTAAATAATTATATTTTTAGAAGGAACAATAGCATTTTTTTAAAAAAGCTTATTTTCCTGGCTATACAAATGGAAGATGTGTGGATCGTACGTTGGAAAAAAGTCTGTTTTGATTATGCAAAGGGGGGTTTTGCTATCTGCCGAGCGCGTCCGGAACATAAAGCCCCCCCCCCGAAACTGGACACTGACCAGAAGAGGTGTCCGCACAGGCTGATGACGGCGTCCTTGGCGGTGTCGAGGCAGATGTTGCACTCGAAGGTGCTGTCCTGACTCGCCCCGTCCCCGTTGCTGCTGCTGCCGCTGGTCCCGCCCGCACTAGAGCTCTCCGCCGACGGCCCTTTGCCGGCCATGGTTGGCTTCGGATCCGGCCCCGGCCGAGGAATCCGGCTTTGCAACAGAGGCCCTGCAATACAAAGAACGAGACAGAGAGAGAGAGAGTAAATTAATTAGACAGCCATTGGTTCTTTGTAAATATAGATACTCTGAATATTGTTATGATTGTATAGTTGAGTTGTTGTTTTTTTTCCCAGACTTCTGGCCAGAGGAAATGTGGGACAATGTTGGGAATTATATTGGCTGCGGACGAAGACTGCTGGCCGAAACATGCCCGGCTTCTGTTTAAATGGAGAATCGGGGGTGAGACCTTGGCCCACCCTTTTTCAATGAATATTTTGCAGCCGGACCTCTGTATCCAATAGATATCAAATAGATAAGATGATTGATTGACTGGTTGACTGATTGATTGATAGATATAGACTGGAGATAATAGGCAGATAGGGATGATAGATAGGTAAGTAAGTAGGTAGATATGGACAATGGATAGATAGATAGATAGATAGATAAGGATGACAGACAGATAGGCAGGCAGGCAAGGATGATAGATAGATAGATAGATAGATAGATAGATAGATAGACAGACAGACAGACAGACAGACAGACAGACAGATAAGGACAATCAATATGGACAATAGATAGATAAGGACGGTAAGATAGAGAGGTAAGGATGATCGATATGGACAATAAAAAGATAAAGGTGACAGATAGAAGATAGACAGACGTACAGATAGATAGATAGGGATGATAGACAGAGAGGGATGATAGATAGATAGATAGATAAGGACAATCAATATGGACAAGAAAAAGATAGATAAGGATGATAGCTAGATAGATAGGGATGATAGACAGATAGATAGGGATGATCGATATGGGCAATAAAAAGATAGGTAAGGATGATAGATAGATAGACAGACAGACAGACAGACGGACGATTAATATGGACAATAAAAATATAGATAAGGAAGATAGATAGATAGATAGGGACGATCAATATGGACAATAGATAGATAGATAGATAGATAGATAGATAGATAGATAGATAGACAGACAGACAGACAGAATGATCGATATGGACGATAAAAAGATAGATAAGGATGATGGATAGATAGATAGAGATGATAGATAGATAAGGAAGATAGATAGATAGGCTAGATAGATAGATAGGGATGATAGACAGATAAGGATGATAGACATGGACAATAGATAAGGACAATAGATAGATCAATAGATAGATAGGGACGATCAATATGGACAATAAAAAGATAGATAAGGATAAAGATAGATAGATAGATAGATAGATAGATAGATAGATAGATAGGGATGATAGATAAGGAAGATAGGTAGATAGGTAGATAGGTAGAAAGATAGATAGGGATGATAGACAGATAGATAAGGATGATCGACATGGACAATAGATAGATAAGGACAATAGGGACAATAAAAAGATAGATAAGGATGATCAATATGGGAACACATATATAGATAAGAACAAGAGACAGATAAGGATGATCACAGATAGATAGATAAGGATGATCAATATGGACAACACATAGATAGATAGATAGGGATGACAGAGACAGACAGACAGGTGTTATTACTGTGTGTGCCTCCAGGTCACTTCCAACTTATGGCAACCCTACCGTGAACCCATCACGGGGTTTTCTTGGGGCTGAGAGAGTGTGACTTGCCCGAGGCCACCCCGTGGGCTTCTGTGGGTCTAACCCCGGTCTCTCCAGGCCCTGGTTCAATGCTCAAACCACAACAACACGCTGCCTCTCTACGGGGAATCGTACAGCCCATCAAATAACGAGGACCTAAAACAGGGTTATTATACCTCGAGAGCTGGGAATAAAAATTCTGGAAATCCACAAACACACACATCGCTTTGTTCTCTCTGCCCCCCCGACTTACCTGACTTAAGGCGCAGCCCTTCTCTACAGGAAAACCTGGTCCAAAAATCAGGGGGGAAGAAAATGTTCCCTTTGCACACACATACACACACGGCAAAACACACAGCCTGGATCAGTGTGTCCTGCCTGCTCACTCACACGGACCACACGGCAAATCGGAATATCTATTTCAAGAGAAAGCATTTTCACCCGGTTACATCATTTTTGCAAAAGAGGTTTCCCCAAGGTGTGCTTGCTTTGCGGAACCGCCGCTCTGCAAGGAGAAAGGTGTCCCCGAGTTAACAAAGTTGTTGTGTGTTCCCGGGCGTTATCACGCCTTCAACAAAAAAGCAGAATTTCCTACATCCCCGAGAAATAATTTCAGCACTTCCCTTGACCTAGACGCTAGACCTGCATTGATGTAGCCCAGAATCGCATTGGCCTTTTTAGCTGCTGCATCACACTGCTGCCTCATGTCCAGCTTGTGGTCTACTAAGATCCCTTTCACATGGAGTGTGGCCATGGTTGTTTTTTTTCCTTCCCCCCAAAATGCAAAATTAAAATAAAGGCACAAGCAAAATTAAATTATATGCATGAGCAAAATTAAAATAGATGCACGAGCAAATTTGTAGGAGTAAAGCAAAACAAAAACTGGAAAGCTTCTTCCAAAAGGCATCCGGGGGGGGGATTTTTTTTGTTTCATCAGCTCCTACTTTAATTATGATTTCAATTTTGGGGTCCACATTTGCTAGGGTTAGGGGCACAGGACCCCTGTAAAGGTCGGGGGAAGCACAAATATCAAAATATCAAAGTTTTTTTTTTATAGAGGACTGCATGGCCAAGTTGGACCTGCCAAGAGGGAACATTTCCCTGGGGAAAACACAGCTTTTTGGGGGGACAAGGGTTGGAGAAACTCCCAAATTGTGAAATATGTGAAAGTCAAACCTGCGAATGATTTAACCGGTTTTCTGTCAATGCTCAGGAACACACAGACTTTGCCCGCTGAGGGATATCTTTGCCAAGGAAAGGTTTAGCGTGTCTGAGAAGGGAATCCAACATAACCGGTTAGATGATTAACACGAATTGTTTTCCGACATCGGGAAAGCTGCTTATGTAAGTAGTTCACAGACTGAACTAGGAAAGTCACCCAGATTCTCAAAGCAGTTTGTATTTAATATTTTTTTAAAAAGAGGCTACAATTTCTGTGCACTTTTTTTCTGGAAATTGGCAGGAAATCGGTGTACAGAAGGTAGTGGGATTTCTCTCTTAAGTGTGTATGAGCTTTTCCGAGAAACCAAAACAACTCAACTGAGGCTATTGTCGTAAGATCATAGAGTTGGAAGAGACTCCAAAGGCCATCTAGTCCAACCCCATTTTGCCACACAGGAAAACATCACCAAAGATGACAGATGGCCATCCAGATTCTCTTTAAAAATCTCCAGAGAAGGAAGGAAACTCCACCACACTCCATCAAGGCAGTGTACTCCACTATCAAACTGCTCTTACCCTCAAGAAGTTCTTCCTAAGGTTTAGGTTGAATCTCTTTTCCTGGAATTTGAATCCATTGCTCTGTGTCCTGGTCTCTGGAGCAGCAGAAAACAAGCTTGCTCCGTCCCCTATATCCAATATTTAAACATAGCTATCCTATGCCCTTCTCTTAACCTTTCCTTCTCCACTGTCAGTTCCCGAAGCCACTCCTCAGAGGGCTTAATGGTTTCCAGACCCCTCTACTGTTTTGGTTGCCCTCCTCTGGATACATTTCAGCTTTTGTTGGGGTGCCCAGAACTGGACACAGGATTCCTCCAAGTGAGATCTGACCAAAGCAAAAGAGAGTGGTACCATCACTTCCCTTGACCTAGATGCTAGACTTGCATTGATGCAGCCCAGAATCGCATTGGCCTTTTTAGCTGCCGCATCACACTGCTGGCTCATGTCCAGCTTGTGGTCTACTAAGATCCCTTTCACATGGAGTGTGACCAAGATAAGTGTCACCCATCTTATATCTCTGTATTTCAATCTTTTTCTACCCGCTTGGCACATCTGGAAAGTCATAATATTTCTGATTTCTACCTATGGATAGTGATGAAAGCTGACATTGGAGATCTTATGCTGGAGGAGACCCCAGAAAAGACAGATTAATGGAGCAAACGAAGCCCAAAGTCAAGCCAAGAGGACTAAACTGAGGCTGGCCACATAGTGAGAAGACACAACTCCCTAGAAAAGACAATAATGCATGGGAAGGTGGAAGGCAGGAAACCATTAATATATTAATTACAATTAAGGAAGCCACATCCCTGAATCTGCAAGACCTGAGCAGGGATGTGAACAGCAAGAAATCTCTTGGAAGGAATCAAGAATCAAGATTTTTATGTCAGCTGTCATTCAGAGCCCATGTAAATCCATGCTGAATTGGTGGCAATTAACAACAGCAAAGCAAACCATTAAGATTAGGCTAATAATGTGTGTGTTTATTTATGAGACTAGTGAGCCACCTTTCTCCTGGAGCGAGACCCAAGGCAGCTTCCGACCATAAACAAACACATTAAAATTTAACAAAACTGCCTGCTTTTAGCCTAATCAGTGTTTTGCTTTGTTCATATATATATATATATATATACACACACATATATCTCCTAAGAGAAAAAAATATACATAGTAGATATATAAACAATAAATGAACACATTAAAAACATTTTAAAAGTTGTTAAAACTGCCTGCTCATAGCCTAATGTTTTGTTTCGTATATATATATGATATAGACAGATAGATAGATCTCTCACATATATATATACACACACATATACATATGTATCTCATATATAAACTATATTATACAATATACAATACTATATACAATATAATACAATATTTTATATATATGTGTGTGTGTGCATATATAGATATACACACACACACATATATATGTATATACCTGTATATATATGTACATGAATGATTGATAGACAGGTAGATAGATAAAGTTAAATATACTATCTATCTGTGTAGACAGATAACAGCAAGATATATATAATATATATAACAGAATTACAATGTAATACATTATATATATATGCATATGTATGTATGTGTGTGTATATATATATATGTGTGTGTGTGTACATGAATTTTATACATACATATATATATATATATGTATATAAAATGGCTCTCTCTCTCTCCCCCCCCCCAGTTTGGAGGCTGGGGCGACTCTTCTTTCTCTCTGCCTTTTGTTTTCGGTCAGAAAACAGGGAGCCCCCCTCCCCCTAAACAGTCCTGATCTGAGAGACCCCCCAGTCGCCCCCTTTTATCCTCCCCGCAATGAATTGTGGGCCTGTGAGTGGAAAGGAAGGGGAGGGAGAGCGGGGAGGGGACCCCAGCCCCGCTCCTTCCCCCGCCAGCCCCCCAAACTCTACCCCTGACGGACTCCTGCCTGCCGGCCCCACTTACCCCCCTCCCCGCCCGGAAGTAGGCCCCTCCCCACTTCCTTTCTCACCGGGAAGGGCAGGAGGTGGGGTGCTCCTCTCCTCCTCCTCGTCGTAGGAACCTTCCGTCTCCTTCCGCGCTGTCAGCTGATATAAATTAATTATTTCCTTCACTTCCGGCCCCCCGGACCGGAAGTGGTGGGGCCCGTTTTGGCTGCGACACCAATGCGTCCGGAAATAGTGTTCCGCCCCGACGCAGCGACCCCCGCCACGAAGGTTCCGCCTAACTCACGTAAGGAGCAGGGGATGATGGCTTTTGCGGCCTCTGCTGCTACGAAGCTGGGCTCAGGATGGCGTTAGTTCAGGCCCTGAGAGTGGCGAGGAGTGTGGGCTTTTTGCGTACGACAGTTCCCGTAATTCCCCGCCCAGGCACGGCTATGCTCATCAAGGGGGCCGGGTCTGTCCTGGAAAATCGAGGCAGGCTTCGCTTCGGCCAGGTGGGCCAGGCCCCACCTGAGAACCGAGGCGGGCTTCGCTTTGGCCAGGGGAACTAGGCCTCAGCTAGCGCCTTCCTTGCGTCGAGAGGCCCTGGGCGACCAGGCCCCTTGTTTGGGCCACCCCGTCCGGAGGGGCCCACGGAAGACCCCCCTGCCTCTCCACCCCTGGACCCCCTCCTCCCTCCTGGGGGGTCCTCGACGTTGCCAAGGGGGCCGCTCCCCAAAATCCCTGAGGGAGCCATTCCCCTTTTTGTTTCTTGGCCTCTGCGTCCCCCTCCGTCCCCATAAAGTGGGATTTTTTTTTCCACAAAGGACTCACACACAAGCATTTTTGTTTGTTTTAGACAGGCTGACTTCTCTTTATTGTTATTTCCAAACTTAAATTTAACAAAAAGCTCCCCCAGCTTGTCTCCCTCTTGGGGCGTCTCACACACAGAGACCCTCCTCCTCCTCCCCATCCTTTTTGGGGGGCGACTCCAAAACCAGAGAAAGTTGGGAGCCACCTTGACTGCTTCCTCAGGCGGCCCAAAGGGGAGGTAGAACTCCCCTCCCAGTGCCTCAGGCAGCAAAAACTGGAGGTCGACCGCCGGCTCAGTGCCTCAGGCGGCCTGAAATCGGGGTCGATAGCCTTCTCAGTGCCTCAGGAGGCTTGAAATAGAGGTCGGCGCCCACTCCTCACACCTTTGGGAGCCCGGTCTCGACGACAGAAGGGTGGCGGGGCCGCAGAAGCACCCACAACACGTAAACCCTCCGCCTCAGCTCGACGAGAGCGGCCATTACAGCTCCCCACGGTCGCCGGGGTATTAAAGGCGCATGCGCGAGCGCGCACGCCCCTTCTCCCCGTTATTTCTGCTGCACTACAGCGCATGCGCGGCCCAGGCCCAAACCCGCCATGGTTTGGGTTTTTGGTGGTTTCTTCTGGGAGCTGAAGTCCAAAACTTCCATTACGGCGCTTCGCAGAATGGAGGGCGGGCCGGAGAGGACTGCAACTCCCAGGATCCCTTGCGGCTCCCCTAAGGAGGAGGCTCTCAACATGGCGGCGGCTGGGGAGGCCCGCTTGAGCAGCAGCAGCGGGGAAGAGGAGGAAGAAGCAGCCCTGGAGCGCTTCCGAGAGAGCGTGGCCCACTGGTTGGAGCCCTCAGGCGGTAAGGCGACAGGGACGGAGGGAAGGACCCCATCGGCCTCTCCCTCCCCATCTGGGCTGATGAAGGAGAAAAAATGGACTTCGACTCCCAGAAGCCTCCACCATTTTGTTCAATGGGCAAAGGATCTTGGGAGTTGAAGTCCAAACGCCAATGCCTGAAATCATGCAAGCTTTCAAGGCTACACTGGCTTCTTCCTCAGGCGAAAAGAATTTTTTTAAAAAAAGAATACAAAAAAAAGGGTAGCAATCATAAGTCACCGTGCTGCGTTTTGTATCATATGGTTGTTTCTGTGGCAGGGTTTTTTTTCCCCTGTCTTTTTGGGGCAAATTCCTAAATTTTTAATTTTATGATGTTGACTTTCAATAGGTGACTCCAAGAAGAAGTCGCCCTCGTCCACTGAACCCAGCCTCAGGTAGGGTTGCTGTCTTAATGCTAATAGAACAAAACTCTGGGCTCCACCATTAACATTTTTAATTGCTTGTGTACAGTGTGGTGTAGCGGTTAGAGCATCAGTCTGCGGCCCCGGAGACCCGGGTTCGATTCCTCTTTGCTCAGCCATGGAAACCCACAGGGTGTCACCTGGGGGGCGTCACACTCTCTCAGCCCCAGAAAACCCCCCATCTTACCATTTTCTTTGCAAGAAGCCGTCCCGATTTCCTTCTTTTAAAGGTCTCTTCAGACGCTCTCTTTCCACAGAGCGAAACCCAATCATCACGAGCAAGACGGGAACGAGCTGCAGACGACCGCAGAGTTCCGAGCCCACGTGGCGAAGAAGCTGGGGGCCATTTTGGACAGGTAGAGCTGGAGGGGACCCCCAGGGGCCATCCAGTCCAACCCCATTCTGCCCAACAGACGGCCATCTAGCCTCTCTTTAAAAGCCTCCAAAGAACGAAGCGATTCCGTGGAGGCAGCAGCAGATTCCATTGTCCAAATACCATCAGAAATTTATTCCAAATATCTAAATAAATATTTATTTATTTAGTAAGGAAATGTAAATAAACATAATAATAAGTATACTGGCAGACTGTAGGAAATTAGTTACTGTCAGTTACCAAAGCAAATAATTACAAATGGTTGCAAATAATTGTTTTTCTCTCTTTCCAAAAGGTTTATTACTCCCTGTGATCCCCCGTTGGGACCCACACAGAATAAAACAGAGGTATCAGAAACGGAAGATTGTGGTGAGTGTCCAACGCCTCCTGTCATTCCTTGGAGGGCTTGAACCCGTGTTTTCTGGGCTTTATCCGAAGGCTAAATCCACTGTGGCTGGAACAGACGCCCTCCGTGCCAAAGGCTGGGGGGCGGGGTTGAAATTAGCCTGCTGCTCAAACTCTATGATGGATCCCCTTGCCAGGTGGGCCCCTTTGGTTCCAGCCCTGGGTTCCTGTCCTCTCACCTTGCCCTTTTTCTCCCCCTAAATCCTTTCCTGTGGTTCCCAGAATGGGATCTAGGATTATTCCCAGTGGGGGTCTGACCACTTCCCTTGACCTAGATGCTAGACTCCCATTCATGCACCCCAGAATTGTGTTGGCCTTTTTAGCTGCTGCATCACACTGCTGGCTCATGTTCAGCTGGTGGTTTCCTGCTAGATCGCTTTCACATGTACTGGGGTCAAGCCAGGTGTCACCTATCCTACATCTGTCTATTTTATCACGCAGATCAGTAGCAAATAGCAATAGCAGTAGCATTTATTTCTATACCGCTTATCAACTGAGTGTTATCTAAGCGGTTTACAATGTGTTTTAGCTAATTGCCCCCAACAAGCTGGGTACCCATTTTACCGACCTGCGGAAGGATGGAAGGCTGAGTCAACCTTGGAGCCCGGCAGGATCGAACTCACAACCTTGTGGTTGCAGTACTGGCATTTAACCACTGCGCCACTAGGGCTCCAAATCATCATGGGGCAGGAGAGTGTGCCCTTTTAGGGGACCTCCCCCTGGCCAGTTTTGGCCTCTGAGAGTTTTGCCACCTCTCCCACCAATCTCGGGAGTTTGGGGTTCGAGAAAACACTCCTGATTGGTTACCCCTGCCCTGACCTTAATGCCTGTGGGGTGCACCATCTCCATTTCCATAGGGTTTCGCCTCTTCTCTTCGTCCGTCCCGGGAGATGCTGGAGAGCCAGAATCTTCGTCCTCTGAAAGGAGGAGGAGGAAGAGGTGTGAGCGTTCCCCGTCCAGGTGAGATGCGGTTTTGGGATGTCATGTGCACACAAGAGACCAGACTTCTGGGGTTTGAGATGTCATGTGCGTACAAAAGACCTGACCTAATAGATGACTTAGGCCCTTTTCGTACGGGCTTTCTCTCGCGAAATAGCCCCGTGAGCCTCGCGGGAGTGGGAGTGTCGCTCTGCACGATGCACTCCCACTTCCGCGGCGCTCACGGGGCTGAAGCGGTGCGTGGATTTTTTTATATAAATAAAATAAACGGCACTCGCGCAAGGCTCCTGGCGGTGTCCCGCACTTACCGGAGTGCGGAGCGCCGTCGCAGGCGGGCCTGTCGTGCTTCCTCCCCGCTTCCGCCGTGGGGGCGCTGCAGAAGCTGGGGGCATGGCTGAAGAGCGCCCGTCGCGCAAGAAGACTCCATGCGCGGTAAGGAGGCGGGGGGAAGCGGCGGCGTTGCGGGAGAGGGTTCTCGCGTGAGCCGCCCTCCTCCGTCGCGCTGCAAAAAGGGCCTTAGACAGAGCTGGCCTTTCTTTTTCTCCTCTGTTTTGATTGCAGCTCTTCCAGCGAGCCAGACCAAGAGTGGTGGAGGTGTCAGGAGGCGGCCGTGACGGCAGAAGACATCCTAAAACAGAGCGCCCTGCCGGGGGCACTCCTGGATTCCGCGCAGGGGGACCCGTGCCAAAACCCGGAGCCCGGCGGAAAGAAGAAGACAAAGAAAAAAAGGAAGAAGAAGGAGGCAGAAGAAAACGGTCTTGAGCGGGGCGTCCCAGAAGCGGCACGGGAGAACCTCGGCAAAGCTGGCGGGAGAGAAGGGGATGTTCCTGCGGAGGAGAAAGTGAGGAGGAGAAAGAAAAAGAAGGAGAGAGAGGGAGAGAACGGCCTTGAAACGGGACATAACAATTCCAGCGGAAGAGAAGAGGACACTGCCGCGGAGGACATGTTGCAGAGAAAGAAGCAAAAAAGGAAGAAACGTGGATCGGGACTGCCCAAGGGAAATACAACCTGCTGAACTTTGGAGGGGATCCAAAAAACCGAAGGATTTGTTCGGTGGTCCCTCCTGGAAGGGGAAGGAAAACGAACGGGGAATGTCTCCGTCTCAAAAAACAACAGCTGCCTTCGTTGGGCGCAGCCTCCATTCCAGGACGGACTTTTGGAAGCGGTTGTGGCTTCCATCTTGGGGTTTTTTTGGGGGGTGGGGGGAGATGAAAATCCCAGTTCTTGGGACGAGAGATTGAAATCTCGGGACGGGAGATCCCAGGTCTTGGGACGAGAGCGCTGGCTGCACAGCTGGTGACCCACCAAGCTCCGCAGCCGTGGGTTATGGCGGGGGGCATTGTGACATTGTGACCGTGCGGATGAGAGTCCCTCCTCCAACCTGGGGCAAAGAGGAGAGACTTTTGGAAACTCCCAGCCCTCGTCCGTCCCTCCAGTGCTAAGACGGTGCCGTCGGGTTGGAGTGAGTGGCTGATTTTCCCGACAGATGTTCAGCAGCTTCAGTTTTTTACGGCGCGCAGGTTATAAACCAACGTTTTATAACGTTTTATAAACCAAGACAGAGCTACCTCCTCTCTGTCTCCATCCTATTTCAAATTGTATATATATTTTCTAATCTATATCTTTAGATATTTTTCTGTGGAGTTTATCAAGAACTTTTAATCTCCTTTAATTTTCTTCCCTGTTCTTCTCCAGTGCCAAATACAATACCTTTGTAGATACAATTCCTCCCCTCCACCCCACTCTCAGAATGGTGAAAATTAAATATATTTACAAGATAGAACAGAGCAGGCAGTGAAGTCTGTTTTTTTGGGGTTTCTTTAGTCTCTCTGAGGACTGGGGCTTTGGAGAGACTAGAAGAGGCTTTTCAGAGGCTTGGGAAGGCCCGGCGTGGAACCAGAAAATATTTTGGATACTGGTTTACTCTCTTCACGAATTCCAGAATGTCCATGTGGCATGTAGGGTGTGAGCAGCTTTTGATTTCAGTCGTAGTTACAAAAAGATTTCGGAACGTCCTGCGCATTTGGAGACGCAGCTCTCATTCTTTCCGCTCCAGAATTCCTGTGTCACATTTCAACAACAAAATTACAGGGAAAACAAGTCTGCATTTCAGGAATGACACAGTTCTGACGACCACCTGCAATGTGTTGCTTATACGCAAAATCTACCTTTTCTTTTCTCCTTTCTTATCTAGGCTGAAAAGACCCCTTATCCTGAAACCAGGAAAACCTTCAAAGAGCTAAACTTTTTTGCCATCAGCGGCCCACTCCTGCCTTCGAGGTGGCGGCTGCGGTGCTCTTGCGTGTTCCTATTTGAGATCTGGGGAACGCCACAGGTGCCATCTTCAAGGCGGAAGCGGGTGGCTGGTGTCTAAAAGAGAGAGACTGAGGATCCGAGACGTACCAGCAGGAGCGTCACTGCCGCCATCTCAAAAGACGCAGGCAGCTGTCTGCAAAAAAAAATGCATTTTTTGGAATTTTTGGGATTTCTGGATTAGGGACGCTCAACCTATACTTAGACAGTGTTGGATAATTCATATATAATTCAAGGAAGCAAATAGCTGCTAAAATTTGCAAGGAGACATTTTTGTTAAAAGTTTTTAAGCCGTTTTTGGAAACCATTCATATCCTTTCTGGCTTGGCGGGTATGTGGTTTTGTTTCTACTTGTTTGCTTTCGTAAGCTTGGTGATTTATTTTTTTAAATGGCAGGTGAGGTTCTTCGGAGCTCTGGTAGGATTTGCCTGAGGATGTATCAGAGTCCAGGTTCTCAGCGGTGCCGATTCCTTGTCTGTCCCTTGACGGCATCGTTTGATAGAAAAGTCAGCTTCTTTCAAAGAAAGTCCCGCTGAAAGTGAATTTAGCATCTTTTATTTCCTTGTGGACTCTGGCATCTTTCCTTTCTTGTGAAGATCAGGCTGCGGGAGGATCTCGTGGGAGAAAATTTACCAGTCTTGCAACTTCTCCTGGTCTGAAACGTCACTGTTGAACATCTCTCGGTCGGTCTGTGGGACATCCCGTGTTTTTCTCTCTCTGATCTACATCTCCCTCGGCTCGTCTTCTCTTTCTACTGAGTAGGGGAGGCCATCTGGGTGGAGATGAACGTCTCAATCACCCCGTGCGTCGAGGGCAGCAAGTGACTGTTTGTCGATTCGGAGCTCTGATAGAGCACCAGGCTTCCGGAGGAGACTGCGGGGAGGAGAGAAAAAGAAAGATAATTCTTCATTTCCTACCTTAACAAATTTATGTCTTGCCTTCCACGTGGCTGGATAGCAGTACGTGCGAAAGGGATCTAGGAGTCTTCATAGACCACAAGCTGAACGTGAGCCAGCAGTGTGATGCGGCAGCCAAGAAAGCCAATGCAATTCTCAGCTGTGTCAATAGGAGTATGGGGTCTAGATCGAGGGAGGTACTGGTACCCCTCTACTCTGCTTTGGTTAGACCCCATCTTGAACCCTGTGTCCAGTTCTGGGCACCCCAATTCAAGAGGGATATTGACAAGCTGGAGCAAGTCCAGAGGAGGGCGACCAAAATGGTGAGGGGCCTGGAAGCCATGAAGCCCTATGAGGATAGACTGAGAGAGCTGGGGATGTTTAGTCTGCAGAAGAGAAGGTTAAGAGGGGACATGATAGCCATGTTTAAATATTTGAAGGGATGCCACGTAGAGGAGGGAGAGGCTTGTTTTCTGCTGCTCCGGAGACCAGGACAAGGAGCAATGGATTCAAGCTGCAGGAAAGGAGATTCCACCTGAACCTCAGGAAGAACCTCCTGACGGTCAGGGCTGTCCGGCAGAGGAATCTGCTGCCTTGGAGTGTAGTGGAGTCTCCTTCCTTGGAGGTTTTTAAACAGAGGCTGGATGGCCATCTGTCGGGAATGCTTTGAGGGTGTTCCTGCATGGCTGAAGGGGGGGTTGGACTGGATGGCCCCTGGGGTCTCTTCCAACTGTACATTTCTATGATTCTATAAATACCCTAATGGCACCAGATCCCGTCTGATCTTGGAAACGCAGCAGGGCCAGCCCTGGTCTGTTCTTGGATGGGAGGCCACTAGCAAAAACCCTTGCAAAAAACGTTGAAGCAGCTTTAATCACCTTACCTGCTGGGCTGGAGCTGAGACGGTGTCCCGGCTGAAGGTGCTGAATGGTTGCCTCTTGGTTCTGCAAGTGGATGGTGGAAGTCGGCCCGGGCGGGGTGTGGATGCCGGAAGCCTCTGCGTGAGTCTCGGCGTCGGAGGTGAAAACCTGGGTAGACAGGGAGCATTCACACAATCAGCCATCATATGGGATGTTTGCTCGTTGTCGGGAAAAGCAGGAGAAAACCAACCAGGAGAAAATGAATTCCCTATTCTGGCTTCTAGAGGAGTCCATGTAAAGTTCTTTCTGTACCTCTTGGAATCTTTTTTAAAAAATCCAGTTTAAAATCCCCATTAATTTGGCCATTTGGGACAAATCAGCCACCTTAACAATCCGTTCTTCCATTGCTGATACTTCACCCCAATTCCAGGTTTGAGCAAAAAAATATTTTGCTGCTATTCTCATATACAGGTTGAATATCCGTTATCCAGAAATCCAGAATCCTCCGAAAACTTTCTGCCGCTTCTGGAAGCTGGTTCATTAACAGACTCCTGTATTTTATCTATTTGCATATTGCAAAATTTAAAAAAAAAATCCAAAATAGGAAATGCTTCTGGACCCAAGCATAAGGGATATTCAAGGAGTAATCCGTATTTACATCCCAATTCTTTATCCCTAAAACTCAGCAAAAACATTACCGGATCCACCCGTAAAATTTCCCATTCCCAATTCTTTTGCAGTCTCCCCCTCCGGCCACCCCCACAATCGGTCTTACCTGCTTGGTTGGGGTCAAGCTGGCCAAGGCGCTCAGGTTGGCCGTGTCGGTGAGCACCATGGTTTGCGGCAGGAGGCTGGTGTGGGTATATTGTGCGACCTCCGGCTTGTGGCTGTAGAGAGCTGGGAGGAACGGAGAGACCATGAACAGAGAGATTTATCCACGGGGCGCCCCCTCCGAGGAGGTGACTTGTTCTTCCCTGACTTGGTGGCTGTTCAAGTCCCACCTTCCTCCCCTGCGAGGAAACAAGGATGCGTTGCATCTCTTTTTGGGGAATTAAACAGGTTAGGGGTACCCTGTGGCACGTTTCAACGGTGAATTGCTGATCTTGCGGGACTGGAAAACAGGTCCCAGGGAGTCTGGAAGGACCAGGGGCCACAAAAACATCTTTGTAGGCCACCTACGGCCAACCCTTGGTAGATACCCATAGAGTATCTACCAAGGGTTGGCCATAGGTGGCCTACAAAGATCTACAAAGAGAGCCAACATGGTGTTGTGGTTTGAGCATTGGAGACCACGGTTCAGTTCCCCTTTGCTTGTCCGTGGAAACCCGGGCATGTGTCACACACTCTCAGCCAAAGAACAACTCCATGATAGGATCGCCAGATGTCAGAAATGACCTGAAGGCACACAACGACTTTTTGAAAAGCAGTGTAGTGGTTTGAGCACTGGACTAGATTTCCCCTTTGCTCAGCCATAGAAACCTACCCTGGGCAGGTCACACACTCTTAGCCCTGGAAAACCCCATGACAGGCTCACCTCGGGGTCACCATAAGTCAGGAACGACTTGAAAGCACACAAGAAGGCCATAAAATGTTATAAGATCTGGAAATGGAGACTTGTAAGGAACAACTTAGGGAGCTGAGTGTGTCTTGAGCTTGGAGAAGAGAAGATGGAGGGGTCTCCAAAGAAGGAAACTCTTCAGATATCTGGAGATTTCAGAGACACCCCCAACAGCAACCTAGAATCTCAGAATCCTAGAGTTGGAGGACACCCCGAGGGCCATCCAGTCCAACCCCCTTCTGCCACATGGGAAGACAGAATCTCTCTCGACCTGGACGCTGTAATCCTGTTGATGTGGGAAGAAATTCCACAGGAATGTCCCTCTCTCCTCCTGAGCTTGTGTGTCCTTACCGTGAGGCACCTGGATCGGGGCCATGGCGGCCATGAAGCCACTCTGGTTGAGGTGGCTCTGGACTTGTTGCATGAGGGGCTGCTGGTACGAGGGCTGCAGCTGCTGCGAAAATTGGACTGGCTGTAGCGTAGTGAGGCTGTTTCCCATGTTGTTGATGACGGGCACGCTCTGGGCTTGGGTGGAAGCAAGGCCTGCGGAAGGGGACGGAAGGAAAGGATCCAGCTGAAGGTTTCCTCCAACGCAGAAGAAGTTCTGTGCCTAGTTAGCCCGTGGCATTGTTCCATAAAGCAAGATTTGAAAAACAGAACCCAGCGTCCTTGTGTCCCTTCCATAGAATCCTAGAAATCTAGAGTTGGAAGAGACCCCAGGGGCCATCCAGTCCAACCCCCTGCCATGCAGGAATACCCTCAAAGCACTCCCGACAGATGGCCATCCAGCCTCTGCTCAAAAATCTCCGAGGAAGGAGACTCCACCACACTCCATGGAGGCAGCAGATTCCATTGCCAGACAGCCCTGACCGTCAGGAAGTTCTTCCTGAGGTTCAGGTGGCATCTCCTTTCCTGCAGCTTGAATCCATTGCTCCTTGTCCTGGTCTCTGGAGTAGCAGAAAACAAGCCCTCTCCTTCCTCTACGTGGCATCCCTTCAAATATTTAAACATGGCTATCATGTCCCCTCTTAACCTTCTCTTCTGCAGACTAAACATACCCAGCTCTCTAAGTCTATCCTCATAGGGCTTCATGGCTTCCAGGCCTCTCACCCTTTTGGTCGCCCTCCTCTGGAGTTGCTCCAGCTTGTCAACATCCTTCTTGAATTGGGGTGCCCAGAACTGGACACAGGATTCAAGATGGGGTCTAACCAAGGCAAAGTAGAGTGGTACCAGTACCTCTCTCGATCTAGACACCAGACTCCTATGGATGCAGCCGAGAATTGCATTGGCTTTCTTGGCTGCCGCATCACACTGCTGGCTCATATCCAGCTTGTGGTCTATGAAGACTCCTAGATCCGTTTCACACGTCCTGCTATCCAGCCACGTGTCCCCCATCCTATATTTCTGTATTCCATTATTTCTGCCTAAGTGTAGGACCTTACACTTCTCTCTGTGGAATTTCATTTTGTTCGCCTTGGCCCAGCTCTCCAATCTATCCAGGTCATTTTGGATTTTGATCCTGTCCTCTGGCGTATTAACAACCCCTCCCAGTTTGGTGTCCTCTGCAAATTTGATGAGCATGCCCTCTGCTCCTTCATCCAAGTCATTGATAAAAATGTTCTTCCGGACTTACCAATGACCAAGGTGGAGGCTCCAGTGTTGGTGAAGGCCGGCGCGAGCGAGGACGTGTCTCCGGGGCCGATCGCCATCACCCCCGGGAGTGAGGCCATGATGAGGTTCTGGGTTTGCTGGCTGAGAGCGTGCGGGTTTTGCTCCAAACTGTGCAACGCCGTCAGGGTGCTGACAGGGGGAAGAGCACCTCCCGGGGCAGAGATCTGTGTGCGGGGAAAGTCAAAAGGGACTTTGTCAAGCAGGCAAAAAAAATCCAGGGAGGAGAACGCTTGGGACCGTCCAAAGTCGCCCAAACCGGGCTCGACTCACCATTTTGGCTTCCGGGGCGGAGACGGACGTCACCGAGCAAAGCCCAGGGGAAGAGGCTTGGTGCAAAATGGTTTGGGTGGTCACGATGGAGTTGTTCCCCCCGTGCGGGTTGCCGTTAGAAGAGTCTGTCTCGCTGACGGGCTGCTGGCTGTACCTCATCCCGGAGTCAGAAAATGAGAGATTTTGTTGCTGCGTTGGCTGCTGTTGCAACGGAGATTGCTCTAAAAACACACACAAGACACAAAAAATAAGTGTTTATTGGGGTGCGTTCGCACGGCACAATTACACTAGAAGCTGGGCATCCCCTACCCAAGAGCAGAAGTGTCTCTTATTTCAGATTTTGTAATAAAATAGATTTTTTTGGGAACATCCTCATGTTCAGCCTGTACTTGGATCCCACTTTAAATGTTACGGCACCACCCCACGGGATCTGTAGTTTGGAGGGGATGGGTTTGGAATTCTTTCCGCAAGTATCTACCCCTAAACTACAAATCCCATACCCTCCAACCTTGCAATGGTGGAAACTGGGGTGGGCCAAGCAACATCAAACGGTGCTGAAATCACAAACGAGGAAGAAGAGGGTGGCTAGGGAGGAAAATGTCTTTAAGGGTATCTGCTTTCCTTTTTTTCTTGCAGAAAATTCTTTTCAACTCACTTTCACTTTATTCCCCCTGCAAACCCCCCTCCGTCAACAAATCCCAGTATTTTGGGTTTTTCTGTGCAAAAAAATGTTTTTGTGTGTGCATGTGTGTGTCTATAGGATGACCCTATAAAAGCAATTGCAAAAAGATAAGTCAAATCAGGAAGGGGATGGTCTGTTGGGTAAAGGCTCTCCCCAAATCCCAGCCCCAGCCTTGAACTTTGGGGAGAGCCCTTACCAAACCTTGACTCCCGTGGGCCTATGGTTGCCGCCCTTCTATTGAAGATTTTGTTTTAGTTCATCCAACGTCCGGCCTCCGAGCCATACCAGCCCCCTGGAGATGTGCTGAAGGTGCCACATCTCGGAAGCTGAGCAGGGTCAGCCCTGGTTAGTCCTTGGAGGGGAGACCACCAATGTATCCCAGGTGCTGTAGGCAATATTTCAGAGGAAGGAACTCAACAGTGGACTTGACATCCCACCACACACTCACCATGGACCTTGCTGGGGGAGATTGGCGGTGCCGGCTGGAGCGGAGCGGAGCTGTTCGAGGCTAGGTGGGGCGTGGCGCTCGGCTGAGACCCTCCGTAGCTATCCATGGCCAGCTTGTGCCGGAAGGCCTCCTCCTTCCGGCGGTTGGCGAACCAGTTGTAGACGCGGACCTCGGTCACCAGGTTGGAGCCCAGCCCTTGGGCCTGGGAGGGGGAGACGCCACGCTGAAGGCACTCTGCTCTGCCGAGAAAGGCCGGGGGTAGGTCAGGGGGGCGGGTGGGGTGGGTGGGAAGACCCTTCCCCGAGGAAAGTCCTCTCAGTTCACGGGATAGCCTTTGGTGGGGGCCCGCAAGCTTTCTGAAGACCCCTCTCTATTTGCAGAACTATATCTCCACCAGCATGGTGTTTGGACACTGGACTGCAACCCACTGGGTGACCGTGGCCAATGCACACACTCTCAGCCCCAACAATACCATAGAAACAACTTTGGAAGATCACCCTGTTTCCCTCTACAGTCCCTCTCAAAATGGTGGCAGGAAGGAACACTTCCTGCCGCCATTTGAGAAGCGCTGCAGAAGAAAATGGAGTATTTTGGGGATTGCACAGGGCTTTTGAGGTGCTTGTAAGGATTTTTAAATTTGGAAGATCACCCCATTTCCTTCTACAGTCCCTCTCAAAATGGCGGCAGGAAGGAACACTTCCTGCCGCCATTTTGAGAAGGGCCGCAAAAGAAAATGGAGTACTTTGGGGCTAGTACAGGGCTTTTGGGGTGCTTGTAGGGATTTTTAAAAATATGTTTCTATCTCTTTAGGGGTCTTTCTGCTCGATTGCCACCACCCCCCCGGAGCCACTGGTGCTCTCTCCCAGTCACCTGTTACACTCGTCCACCAACGCTTCGCGCTCTTCCTTGCTGGGGTTCTTCTGCCTCTCGTAGGCTTGGAAGAGGATCTGCTGCGACGCCGGGCCCCACTTGAAGCGGTTCCTCCTACCTTTCTTGGCCGGGAGGTCTTCCCCCATGGGGTCTTCCACCATGATCCCTTGGCCGGCGTGCGTGAATTCTGGAAACACAAAAGGGATTTCGGGGGCAGGGGGGCAAAGTGAAGGGTCTGTTCCCCAGGAGGAGGAGGCAAGGCGCTAAACCAGAACATCTGTTACATTCTGCTACCTCCATTTTCTCCTACGGCCCTTCTCAAAATGGCGGCAGCATTCCGCCGCCATTTTGAGAAGGATCGCAGGATTAAACAGAGGTATTTGAGAGTAATACAGGGCTTTGGGGTGCTTGTGAAGGTATTTATTATGTCTTTAGGGATCTTTCTGCATAATTTTGCCAGAATACAGCAAGCATTAGGAGACCGAGGGCGAGTCGGGGACCACAAAATGGCTTTGCCGTACTTACGTTGGGCCACCTCTTGCTGCTTGCGGACGTACCAGGTGTAGAGGGCGGCTCTTTTCTGGGTCTTCATCGGCGTGCCCTTGTTGAGGTGTTGTGAGAGGTGGGACTGGTTCAAGCCGGTGGTGTCCACCACCTCCCGTTGCGGGATGTTGTGTTGCTGGAGGTAGGACTTCACCATCTTGGCCACCCTCCACGGGTCCTCCCTGGAAGGGACCGAAAACACGGGCCGTGACGAAGGAGACCCCCCTCTTCTCCTTTCCCTGCATCTCAGTCCATTTTTAATTTTCACACGTATGCCGGTGAGGCCAGCGTGACCCATATCCATGCAACGGAGTCGACCCGTTGGCTCCACGGACCGTGTAGGGATATTCAATTACTGCATTCCCATTGATTGCAACAGGACTGTGTCCATTTGAGTCTAATTCTTGTGGGCACACCACTTTTTGGAGGGATGCCCCAGAATCCCGGGAGAGTTTCCCACAATCCTTTGCAACCCTGGCGCCAAAGGGGTGGAAATATTCTGCCGAGCGCGGGGACAAGACGGGCACTTATCAAGGGAAGATGTGCCCCTTTACAAATGTCACAAAATAACACAAATCCAGAATATTTAGACTTGCTAACCACAATTTCATCATCCCCAGCTGCTACTTTTGGACTTATTGCGAGCATTTAAAAATTCGGGTTGGCCGAGCCGTCCAAAATGGCGGTCGGAGATGGTCACCATTCACTGGCTGTGTTTCCACGTATTTTGGGATCTTTGTGCATAATCTTAGGCTTGCATTCTCCCCCCCCCAAAAAAACCCTTCCTTTCCCTTCCGTGGACCTGGGTTGTGGTTCCTGATCCTGTCTCGTATTTTTCGCTCGTTTCTGAGGTCACAGTTTCCGTTCTTTCTCACCTCCCTTTTGTTTCTCTGAACAATAAGTAACCTGGGTAGTTAGTTATAAACTCAAAGGAGACAAGAGGCTGGTTGATAATTTATAGCAGCATCTCAAATTTAAATGGAAAGTAAATATGAAGTCGTTGGCATTAAACGAAAACCCGATCCTAGGAACCGGGAAGGCGACATTCGGGGGGAGCATCTCCGTGGTCGACCCGTCACAGCCGCTTGGACCGAACGCGTCCCCCCTTTTCCCCCTTTTATTATTTTTCGGGGAGTCCCCCGTTGCATCCTTCGAACGGATGGATTTCCTTTGTGCGAGAGGGAACTTTGACCCCTCGGGAAATGGAATTTTGGATGCCTGCGCGGGACGGAGCCCGGATT
This sequence comes from Ctenosaura bakeri, assembly GCA_948474755.1. Classification (NCBI taxonomy): domain Eukaryota; kingdom Metazoa; phylum Chordata; class Lepidosauria; order Squamata; family Iguanidae; genus Ctenosaura; species Ctenosaura bakeri. The sequence continues at coordinate 254,262 of CAOLHI010001232.1, read as the reverse complement.
CGAGACCTCCGCCTCTGCCAACATTCTTGGTCTTTGACCCCGGGAGGCCGCGTCTTTGCTGGGTTTGCAGAATAAAAGATTGGACTTGGAGGCGATGGAGCGGATGGAAGGTAAGAACTACTCCTCGGCCATCTTTTTCTCGGTTGAATTCGGCCCTAAATAGTGTCGCAATCCCAGCCTTGTTTCACAGCAATCACTATTTTTCTATCCAAACTTCTTTTTTTTCCTCCAAAAAAGGACCCCACTCCCGCTCAAGCCAAACGGACCAGCTTTATTAGCATAACTTCTCATTTTTTGGGCTATTATCACGATAAATCACAACTGCATCTTTGGTCGGGACTTATCACGGGATAAGTCGCGGTTCTCCCGGTGGGAGACCGTTTACAAAGGATGGGTGTTAATAAACATTTTCCAATTTTATTTTATTTTTTATTTGTATTTCCAAACAGTCTCCCAGCGGGAGGACAACAAAAGGACAACTTCATGTGATAAATCCTAAGGATTTTGCAAAAGAGCATCTTTGGCCGGGACTTAAAAGTCGTTCCTCTTCTCTCGTTCTTCCAGTGGGAGACAATTCCCAAAATAATAGTGTTAATAGTGTTTATTAACACAAAAACAGCAGTAGAGGAATGACTTCGTGGGATAAGTCCCACAGCCTGGTCTATGACCATAAATAATAATAATAATAATAATAATAATAATAATAATAATAATAATAATAATAATAATAATAATAATTATTATTATTATTATTATTATTATGGCCATCTGTCCAAGGGATTGCTTTGAGGGTGGCAGGGGGTTGGACTGGATGGCCCCTGGGGTCTCTTCCAACTCTACATTTCTATGATTCTATGATTCTATGATTAATTATTATTAATTAACTATTAATATTATCCTGCTAAAATTGCAATTTACCCATGCAATAAAGCTCCGGTTTTTTCCCCTTCAAGGAACAGGAAACAGAAGTCTGGTTTTAGCAATTATCTAAAAATAATCATCATTATCATCTCTCTGTTTCAACTCCTTGCCCTACAAAAACCAGAGCAAAAGGACTATTCTGAATATTCTAAAAACGCCTCCTTTCCCCATCCTTGGGCTAGCGATAATTTCTTTAATTGGAGACTGACGGGCCTCTGCTTCGTCCAGAGGCTTTAGGGGAGAGTTGTAGGCTGAGCGCGGCCCCCTCTCCCATGTTCCTCCGAGGCAGCGAGTGCGAAATACACACACACACTACGGTGCAGGATTGAACTTTGCTCCCGGGCAAAGTCACAACCCCTGAGCCGGGACGGATTTTTTAATTTTTACTGTTTCTTTCCAACCTGGGTTTTATGGTTGGTGCTTCCCAGGTCCTTCTCATCCTTTGGTTTCCTCCAGCAAAATTCCTTCGCAAATTAGATGCATTTTAAACCTTTTTGGAGAAGGGGGCCTTTGGGCCAACGCTGCTTGCATGGCAACGCAAGGCCACCCCAACGCCCTCTGACACCCCACTCTTCGAGGTGCCAGGGCCCTTTCCCCAAAATAGGACCCCAAATCAAGGGGGGGGGTTTTGTTTCCATCATGGAAAAACACCCCACGCCCTCCCAACCGTCGGGGATGGGGTTGTTCAGCTCCGAAACCATCGTTATCAGCATGTTTGCAAAGGCCAAAGTCCACCCCAGTGAACTCAACGGTGTGGAATGGAGGCCGTGTTTGCTCACCTTTTTTGCACGTCCCGGGTTGCTAGCGGCAGAAAGGTAAAAAAAAGCAGATTTTGCACGCAAGGGAGAATACCTAGTTAAACGTCACTAATTAACGGGCTGCTTATTTGCTGCAAAGAAGTTTAATGAGTTGATTTGCCGCACGAAGCGTAAATACCCTACATGCACCAAATCCTGTCTGATCTTGGAACACTAAGCAGGGTCAGCCCTGGTTAGGGCTTGGATGGGAGGCTGCTCTGTTTTAGAGGAAGGAACGTGCAAAACCACTTCTACAAAACTCATGCAGTTGCCTTAAGTCAATAGACACACACATGCAATATAACACAGGGCCCCAATACCCCAAAAGGCACCAGTTTCCGTCTGATTTTGGAATGCTAAGCAGGGTCAGCCCTGGTTGGTCCTTGGATGGGAGACTGCCAACCAACACCAGGCGCTCTAAGCTCATGGGAAGGCATCAGAAAAATTTCCAAAAGAGCTTTTCTAACCCCAACACAACTTCTACCTTTGCAGCCTCTTTATGTAATTTTTTAAAAAGAGCCCTTTTAAAGGAAGTGCCTGCGGAAGACAAATAAATAAATTCCTTTAAAAAGGAGCAAAATTCTTCCTGTGATAAGTCCCAGCCAAAGATGCTACTAATTGCTATAATAGCAATTTTATATATAATAGCAATTTATTTGCCTCATGTGATTTAAGCCCTTTTCTTGCCTTGTGTGATTAAGCCTGTCATGTGTATATATATATTTAAAAAGTGCTTTTCAAATTTGGTCTCCCACTGGGAGAACAATGGAGGAGACCTCATGTAATGAGTCCCATCCAAAGATGCCGTTATCCTGCCGTAAATTGCAATTATCTTGCCCTGTATGATGAAAGTGATTAAATAATAATAATAATAATAATAATAATAATAATAATAATAATTATTATTATTATTTTTAAATTTTTATGAAAGAATTAGTCCAAAAACCTTGAGCGTGGACTAAAATTAGATACCCACGGAGACCCCAGGGTGCAAAAATCAGTCTCCAATTCTCCGAATGGAACGGGATCGAATCTCGCTTTCTTTTTTTCCCCCCAACTGGAGGGGCCCAGGTGTGTTAACTCGGCGCACGGCTTCCTCCCACCTAGCAAATCATCGGAAGTTAATGATCAAAAAGCTTATCGGAGACCTTTTCGTTTATAAATTTATAAGACAAAAGAGAAATAATAAAGCCGTTGGATAATTAGTAACCAGCCCCGGGACTCCTGGGTCTCTGGAAACCAAACTGACCCCAGAGCTTGATACGGACTTGGGGAGAGTTGGAGAGAAAAAAGGGGGACGGAGGGAGAGGATTATGGGGGGGGGCTTCCAGGAGGACCGCCGAAAAGAGATCGGGAAAGGTGGAAAGATTGGGGAGGAAATTTTTTAAAGAAGAAAGGGACCGGAGGAACACTGTGACTTCTCCTCGTCCTCCCCAAGGTAAGATTTGGATACAGCCGCCCATTTTTGCATTAATTTTGGTTGCACGATGCCTCGACTTTTGGGTGCAAAGGGTTTTGCTTGGTGTTAAATTTGTCAGAATTTTGGATGCCCCCCCTCTGTTCCCTGATTCACTTTGCAGAATTTATAGTGCGTCGATCCCATTTTTAACTGCTATGGGTCCCTTTGGTGGAACGCTGGGATTTGCAGTTTAGAAAGGGGTACTTAGAATCTAGGAGGCAGCGTGATGGGTACTGGACTATGATCCCAGAGACCAGGGTTCGATTCCCCTTTGCTCAGCCATGGAGACCCCTTGGGTGTGTCACAAACTCTCAGCCCCCTAGAAAACCCAATGATGGGTTTGTTTTAGAGTCCCCATAAGTCAGCAACACTCTCTCAGCCCCAGAAAACCGCATGATAAATTCACAATTAAAAATGCAGAAATCTCAGCCAGAGTGCTACAGGCTACAGATTTCGGGACAGAACTTTGGCAGTTAAAATGGAATCATGGAGGTATAAATTCTGTAGTGCGGATGGGTCCCAATTGGTCCGGTTTCAGAACAGACCCACTGAAGCAAGGAGCGGCCGGTAAGACCTAAGCAAGGTGGAGACGGTGACTGATTTAGGTCTTAAGTGATTCCCATTTTCCCCTGGATTTTTAGACCAGGACGGGTTCCCGGGAGCGGCCGCCATGTTCCGAGAGTCGAGACCGGCGGCCATTTGACTCGTTGCAGGAAATGCATTTTTTTAAATAGGTGACGGAGGAGAAAACAGAAACCAAGAGAGGCCCCCTGGCAAAAGTTATATTGCAAAAGGGTTTCTTAGCCCAAGATTTCCAGGCAATCAAGATATTCCATAAATAAAATTTTGGAGCTGTCCCACCGCCATCTCTGCACGCCCCCAAAGTTGGCTAATGGTGGGTATTTTCAGGCTACTTTGGAAGAAGGGGCCCTGAAATGTCTTTCCTGGGAAATCCTAGGGAAGGAGACCCCATTCCTGCTAATTTTGAGTCTTAATTAATTTCCCTGTTTGCACGGGAAAAGGAAATGAAATTCAGTTCCTGCTAATTTGGGGTCTCCCTGGACTTCTAGTGAATGCTTTTTGTGCAGCAGCTTTGTTTCCCCCTTAAAAATATATTTATTTTCCAGTAGCAACAAGGAGAGACCCAGCATGGTATACAGTATTTTGGCCATTGGACTATGACCCTGGAGACTAGAGTTCGAGTCCTTGCCCAGCCGTTGAAACCCATGGGGGTGACCTTGGGTGGGTCACACACTCTCAGCCCCAGAAAAACTCCACGATAGGTTTGCCTGACAACCCTGGAGATCAGGGTTCGATTCCCCCTTTGCTCCGCCAATGGAATGAATTTGGGAATGGGTCACACACTCTCAGCCTCAGAAACCCACTGGGTGGCTTTGGGAATTGGGTCACACAGCCCCAGAAACGTCACCATACGGCACACGACAACAATTACCAAGCCACAAGACGGTGCATGGATTACATCCAGAGTTGTGTTGTCTTTGCGTCATCCGTCTGACAAGGCTGCAATTAATTGGTGTTGCTTCCGACAACATTTTGGCCAACCTATCACGGGGTTTTCCGGGGCTGAGAGAGCGTTTCCAACCTACGGAGACCCTAAGATAATAATCCACGGGGTTAAAAGGTTGCAACGAACGGCTCGGTGTTGCCTCCGATGCTACAACCCACAACAATTGTGCCAGCGTTCCCCTTAGTTTGCATCGCGAGATGGGGGGACCCTAAAGCAGGGTCACATAATAATCAACGGGGTTAAAAGGTTGCAACGAACGGCTCGGCGTTGCCACAACCCACAACAATTGTGCCAATGTCCCCCGTGAGATGGGGGGGGGCTCAGCCTTCCCAAGAGTTTTGGGGGCCTTGGGTCACCCTCATCCCACCCCGGACCTCCACCAAAAGACGGAGATGGTGTCTGAGAACCCTTCGTGTCTCCACAACCCGAAAGTATTAGGTTTATTATCCCTTAATTAATTGCCAAGAGAGGGACGGAGCGTGGTGAGCCAGGTCTTGTCGGACGGTTGCGGTGCGGAGAGGTGGCCAAAGGTTTGGAGATGTTTCCAAAGAGGGGAAGGGGGGAGAAGAAATTTAGGATATAACCCTTACTGTAATAATCTCTCCACCACCGCTTTCTGGTGCGCGGCCTCCTCGGGACTCAGGTTTTCCAGTTCCTTCATGATGGGCGGCGTGAAGTCCTCCCCGTCGTCCGAGGTCTCCTCCTCGGACATCCTGGACTCGCCCATGCCGTTGGATAGCGCCGGGATCTCCGCGCAGGGGTCCCTTTTCTCGGCGCTCCCGGGCCCCCTCGTTTCCGCATAGGGGTCCTGCTCAGTCAGGGCTTTGACGAGGGTCTCCTTGCTCACCCCCGATTCCAGGAGGGCGCCCAAAAGTTCCACCTGGAGATGGGTCAGTTTGGAGACCATGTTCCCCCCAAATACTGCGCGCCCTCTGCGCACCTTGGGCTAAGCCATCTTTCCAAAGCCTGGCGTCCAAAAGCGGCGGACACGGCCTTGGCAAAAATAATCCCCCAAGACGCAAATATATATATATAAATATATAATTATCTGCGCCAAAGCCCCCCACTACCAGCACCGTCCCGAGTCGGATCCCTCGCCTATCTGTTTACATTGGAGCAACGCAAATTCTCCAAGGTTCATATTTATCTCTCCGTGTGTGCTTCGGCAGCGAGTCGGTGAACTTTGGACCGTGGCGGCGTTGCGACAGCCGATTCACAAAGTGCGCAAAAAAAGAGGGAGGGGGAGAGGAAAAAAGGGAGAAGGTGGGGGAGAAAGGATAGAAGAAGAAGAAGAGTCGAGGGAGAGGGGAGAGCGTGCTCCACGGTGCATGGATATCACTCGGCCCACGGAGGTGTCAAGAAGAGGCAAAGAGCCAAAAGGCATTCCCAAAAAAAATAAAATAAATCACATTTCCTTGGGGGATGGAAAGGAGAAGTGACTCCGCCACGCTCCATTCAGGCAGCACTTTTAATTGCTCTCACCATCAGGAAGTTCCTCCAAAGGCTGAAGTGGGATCTCTTTTCTTCCTGAAGCCATTGCTCCGTGTCCTCGTCTCCGGAGCAGCAGGAAACGAGCTTGCTCCGTCCTTCATATGACATCTCAGCTTGAAAATATCCAATATTCAGTCAACCTTGGAAGCATCACACCCTCTCAGCCGCAGAAAAGCCCATAATAGGTTCACCTATTCAGCGACTTGGAAGGCACACGACAACAAAACTGTGTTGGGAAATCATGCGCCGAAATTCATGCCTTGTTCACTCTATTTTGTGCCTTTTTTTTTTCCAGATTAACCTGGGAACGGGGGGGGGGAGATGCCCAAAACAACTTGGGGGTCCCACTCCCCCTTCTCGTTCATTTTCCTTTGCTTAAAAAAAAGCAAACGAGCTGTCCTGCATTATTAACCCTTTACTTGGCTGTGGCTAGAGGCACTCTGCACATGCTCAGAGGCTCCCAAATAGGTGTACATTTGCAGACCAATCCTTTTAAAACCCTTAATTAAAAAACATAGTTTAAAAAAAAAGAATATTTTGGAGTTTTAGCTTTATAATTTTGCCTAATTTTGCATATATATTTTAATTAATATAATATATATATAATATAATATATATTTTAATTAATATAATTTTGCATATATATTGCTTTATAATTTTGCATAATTTTGCATATATATTTTAATTAATATAATATATATTTTAATTAATATAATTTTGCATATATATTGCTTTATAATTTTGCATAGTTTGATCCTATGGACTTGTCACTCTACCTTTGGCATTTTATCTGGATAATTTGTTTTGCAAAGGTATAGCTTTATTATTAAAACCTTCTTGTTTTCCAAGCAGTTTTAGCTTAATATTGTTTTATAAATCTGCATAGTACTTCCCAGCTGGCTTGATATAATATTGCAATTTTTTTTTTGTAGTTTATCTGGCGGATGATTTGTTTTGCAATTGCAGAGTATAATTGTATCCTTCCTTCCTTCCCTTCTTTTGGAAAACTTTTGGACTTTTAATATTGCTTTTATCCTTTTGCATAGTTTGCCTACACATATTTTTCATTTCACTTTTTTATTTTTATATTTCATTTGGATAATTTGTTTTAACGACTGTAGGGGATGGTTTTATTACTCCTTCCCTTTAAAACCTTCCTGTTTTGCCCTTCTAGCTCAATAATGGGTGTATAATTTTTTCACAGCACTTCCCACTTTGCTTTATAGAATTCTGCATATTATATTGTATTTTTTTGGCATTTTTACCAGGTGGGTAATGTGTTTTGCCATGGCAGGGTCTACTTTTTACCCCTTGGTGTTGTGTGTGTGCTGCATACGTGTCTTTTAGAGCCTAAAATACTTGAAAATCTAAAATTTAGCCCCTCTGCTTGTGGAAACACCCACTGCTTTGGCTTGTTTACTTGTACATCGAGGGTGCCATAGAAATAAAGGAAAATAAACGCTACTACCGGCCTCTGAGGGGAAAGAGGAGCCTCTCCGACCTTTTCCTTCAGCTTCACGCCCGGCCGGCTCGGAGGGGCGGCGGCGGAGGGGGCCGGGCCTAGCGAGACCCCGCCTCCTCCGGAGGGGCCGGGCCTTGCGTAGCGGAGGAGGCGGGGCCGGGGCGGGGCCGGGGCGGCCTCTGCTATAGGCGAGGCCGGGGCTTGGGGCCGGCCTACCTGGTTGTTGTCGCCCATGGAGCTGCGGATCCTGGAGGGCCGCGTGCGGGTCCTGAGCCTGGCCCGGGCCGGCCTCTGGCTCTACACCCACCCGCTGCTCAAGCTCCTGCTCCTCCCGCAGAGAACCAGGTGAACGTGCGAGTGGGCAGACGCGTGTCTACAAGCGGGCGGTCTGGAGTGGGGAAAAGCAAAGCTCTGGGAGAGAAAGAGAGAGAGAAACCCCGGGGTTTTATTTTTCCGGCCGAGGGGTGCCTCTCCTCCCTCTGGGTGAGAGCAAGGGGGTCTACACGTGTCTAGGGAGCTCGTGGGAAGGGAGTGGAGGATGCGGGCAGGAGGGGAGAGGGCACCTCCGGTGCGAATGCGCGTGCACCCAAGGGAGGGAGGAAAAATGCACGTGTTTAGGGAGAAGAAATGCATATATATTAGGAAATAGAAATGCACGTGTATTTATGGGGAGCATTGCACGTGTATTTTGCAGGAGACGTCCATGCATATTCTTTTTGGAGTCGGGGAGAAATGCACGTATATTTAGGGCAAAGAATGCATGTATATTTAGGGCAAAAAATGCGTGTTTATTGAGACCTAGAAATGCATGTATGTTTAGGGGGGAGAATTGCACCCATATTTTAGAGGGAAGAAATACACGTGTATTTCCTTACTGGGGAGAAATGCACGCATATTTCCAGGGGATTAATGCACGTGCACGTAGGGGGGAAATGCATGTTTATTGAGACCTGGAAATGCACGTGTATTTAAAGGGGAAGAAATGCACGTGTGAATAGGAGGGAAGGGTGTACCTGTATGTCGGAAGGTAAAAATGCTTACCTGGATTTGCAAGACCTGAGCAGGGTAATCAAAGACAGAGGGTGGTTTGATGCTCTCTCGTCCATAATAATTGTCATATATCAAATTCGACTTTTAACAGGCACAAATAACTCTTGCATCGGAAGCAATATTCTGAATTTTTCTGAATTTTCCTCTTTTTTCTTTTTCTTTTTTCCAGGTGCAAATTCTTCAGCTTGACCGAGACGCCCGAAGATTGCACCATCATGTTGGACGAGGAGGGCTTTAAAGGTAGCCGAGCCGTGGGGCTGAGAGAGTGTCACCCAGGGGGTTTCCAAGGCCACGCGAGCCGGGATTCGAACTCGAGTCCCTGGGACCGTAGTCCAGTTCTCGACCCTCCGACACACTTAATTGGCAAAGCCAATTAAGGACTAATTTCCTAAGACTCAAAGGGGTCTCTGACCGCGCTGAGACAAACTGTAACGAGAAAGAGAAAACAAGGGAGGAAAAAAAATATATATTATTTTACCATTAAAAATCCACCTAAGCAAACTTTTACTAGGTTTACCCTTTGGTGGAAAAAGGCGTCCTAAATAAACATAAATAACCGCGCCCACAAATAAGTTCATCGTTAGATTTCTTATTGCTCAGAAAGTCCATTTTCCACCAAATCTTTTTATTGGCTTATCCTTTAAACCAGTGGTTCTTAATAGGGGGTCCGCAAATGGCTGCCGTCCGTCCCAAAAAATGGGGAAAAATCCAGATTTAAGGGACTAAAAATTGTAAAAAAAAAAAAAAATGTCCCAGCTGGTTAAGGGAGTCCCTGGCAAGAAAATTATATTTACAAATATAATTAAACAAACAGTGAAGAAAAATTGCTTTAAAATGCACGTTAATTTGGCCAAATGGTCTCTCCTAATTTTATTTATTTAAATTTTTGCAGCAATTTTTGTAGACAGAGCCCCAGCTGTGCCTCTTTCTTATCTCTTGAGGTGGTGCTTGCAGAGATAAGCCAAAAAAATGTGCATTTTTAGGGGAGTTGATAGGTTTCCGCATCCCTTTCTGCCCCTGGGTTTTTCTGAATACTTGGCCAACTCTTGTTTTGGAGGAAAAAAAATGTTATTTTTCCAAAACAAATAGGTTTTTAAAGGGAAGGAATAATAACAACTATACTATATACAAATTATCCACCAGATAAAATAACAAAAAAAAAAAATTGCAATTATAAAGCAAACAGAGAAGTACTTGTCATCAAACTATGCAAAAGTATAAAACAATATGTAGCTAAAACTCCAAAAACTTTTGAAAACAGGAAGGTTTTAAGGGGAAGGAAGGGACGATACCATACGATTGTAAAACAAATTATCCAGATAAAATAATGAATATAATATAAAGCAAGGTGATAAGTCCATGTAGTCAAACTATGCAAACTTATAAAACAAGGTTAAGAGGAGACAGGTTTAAATATGTGAAAGTTGAGGATGGAGCAAGCCTCTTTTCTGCTGCTCTGGAGACTAGGACGTGGAGCAATGGATTCAAACGCCAGGAAAAGAGGTTCCACCTAAACCTCAGGGAGCTGGGTAGGTTTAGCCTGGAGAAGAGAAGGTTAAGAGGAGACAGGTTTAAATATGTGGAGGTTGAGGATGGAGCAAGCCTCTTTTCTGCTGCTCCAGAGATTAGGATGTGGAGCAATGGATTCAAACCCCAGGAAAAGAGGTTCCACCTAAACCTCAGGGAGCTGGGTAGGTTTAGCCTGGAGAAGGTTAGGAGGGGAAACATGTTTAAATATTTGGAGGGATGTGGTAGGGAGGACGGAGCAAGCCTCTTTTCTGCCGCTCCAGAGACTAAGCAATGGCTCCACCTAAACCATTGGGTTGTCTCTTGCCTTTGTATTTTTTTTCCTTCTATTTTGGCTTCCTTCTGGTCCAGCAGGTCTGCTCTTTGCACCCGAGACCTACTCGGGCATGGAGTAAGGTGGGAAGAGAAGGCGTTTTGGGGGTGCAGGAGCCCATTGGCCGAAATCGTGGGCCCTGAGCCAAGAGGCAGTGAGTCTTTAACCGGCTGTTTTCGTACGTGCCTGAGAATCTCTCTGGAAACCTGCAAGTTGTGTTACGCTTCGGAAGCTCGTGCAAACATTAACACCAGTTCCTCTCCAGTTTTTAATATTTATTAATTTTTAATTTGGATATACAAGCAGGTTAATTCGAGCAGGGGGGAAAAAAAGGAAGGAAATAAATTATATATAAATATATATAATTGTATTATATATAAATAATGTATTATATATAAATAGTACAGTTGTCCCCCCGACTTTTGCAAGTTTAGCATTTGCAGATTTGAATATTTGCAGGTTTAGCATTTGTGGATTTGATTATTTGAAGGGTATTTATTTTTATTTATTTATTGGGGGAATATGTTTTTATCCCTAAATGCTTTTTTATGTCCTTACCATGATTTTATTCTGCTTTTTTTAAAATGCGTTCCCCCTTTTCCTTCCAGAGCTGCCGGCGTCCGAATTCCTGCAAGCAGTGGACTCTCCGTGGCTGGTGCTCAACGTCTCGTCCAACGGAAGCGCCTCCGCCAACCTCCAGCCCATCGGGGTCACCAAAATTGCCAAATCCGTCATCGCCCCCTTGGCCGAACACAACGTCTCCGTCCTCATGCTCTCCACCTACCAGACCGACTTCATCCTGGTGAGATTTTCGGGTGGGATGCCGTTTGAGATGGCACATAAGCCAGAAACACTCTCTCGGCCCCAGAAAACCCCATTTTAGGGTCACTTTAGGGTACAACCTGAAGGCACACCATGACAACAAAGGGGTTATTAAAAAAAATTCAGGATATTCAAGCCTGATTTGTTGGTGGTCTCCCATCCAAGTCCTAACCAGGGCTGTCCCTGCTTAGCTTCCAAGATCAGATGGGATCTGGTGCCTTTGGGGGTATTTAGGCCGTGTTCTACATTGCCTGTATGCCTTCCAGGTTTTTGTTGACTTATAGGGACCCTATAATTTCCTGGGTTTTCGAGCCAAGCCCCCATTGGAAGGAGAGGGCTTGAAAACCTTGAATTTCACAGGTTTTCTTAGGCAGGGAATCCTCAGAGGCAATTTTGCCAGTTCCTTCCTCTAAAATTGAGCCTATACCACCTGGTTGTCGTTCATGGTCTCCCATCCAAGCCCTAACCATAGCTGACCCTGCTTAGCTTCCAAGAGCAGACGCAGTCTCGTGCGTTTAGGGTATTTAGACTGCAAATATGAACAATAGGAGGGATTCCAGATGTCAGCAAACTACGACCCCCTTTAGACCCAGATGGTGTTGGAGGAGGATGGGAGTTGTAGTGCAATAATGTTGTTTTTCAGGTGCGGGAAAAGGACCTGCCGGTCGTTATTCACACCCTGGCGAGCGAGTTCGAGATTTACAGGGAGGTGAACGGCGAGCCAGTCCCTGCCAACTGCGAAGACGCCAGCAACGGGTTCCTCCGGCCGAAACAAGGTGAGCGTCTCGAAACGGGGCGGTCAAAATTTAATCAATATCTCGTTATCTTATTTTGCTGTTAGGCATCTACATCCGACTTGAACGATGTGTGCGTCCAAGGGCATCGGGAAACGGTTTGTGGGGCTGAAAAATCGGGCTTTCTTGACCTGTCCATCTCTTCCGTTCCTCCCCCAGCGGTCAGCCCCACCGTCCACCCGGTCCAGAGCCCCCCGAACCGGTTCTGCATCCTCACCATCGCCCCGGAAACCTTGCCCGCCATCGCCACGATCCTTTTAGACGTCCTCTTTTACTCGCACGGGTAAGAGGCCCGTTTTCTTAAGCGAGGGGGGGTTTCTCGGTCTCTCGCGAGGCTTACGGAGAGACTGCCAGCGCGAGGCGAGGCGTACAAAACCAGCAGCGGAGGTTGCGGCAGACAACCCGCGACTAATCCAATCAGAACGCGCAAATACGGAGGGACAAACGTGCTCCTTTTTCATTTTTCTTTTCCTCCTCCGGCTTCATTTCCAGCCCCGCAAAGGAGAGCACGTCGGACGGCCAGGAACCGGACCCCTCCTTCACTTTCTTTGCCTTCTCGTTAATCGAGGGGTACATCTCCATCGTCATGGATGCCGAGACCAAGAAGAAGTAAGTCCCCCCGGAGGTCGGCCATCTTGAACCGTTTTGATTTTAGCCGCCGTAAAAAAGTCGTTTCCAACTTAACGCCGAACCTATTCTTGATTTCATTTATAATTAATTTTTTTAAAAATAAAAGAAAATTAACTGATTTTGCCGTTTTATACGCACCACTGCAGGGAGAGTTGAGCATGCACAAATTTTGGTATCCAAAATCCAAAATTCTGGTTCCAAAAATAGAACCAAACCCCAGCAGATACCAAAGGCTTACTGTTTGCCGTAATAAAATATATAATAATATGTATAGAAATACATGCTGTTTCTAAGTTGTTCGCCGCCTTGATCCATATGGTGGGATACAAATAAATACATAAATAAAAATAAATATATGTGTGCATTTGCAAGCTGGAAAAGGTCTGGCATTTAATTTGGACCTTTTTTAACCCGTCCAATAATCGGGGAATGGCGGCGCTTTGGACGAATCCGGCCGAGATCTGTGCAAGACGGCGCCGCCGAGAAATAGTAACTTTTCCTCCCTTCCCACAGGTTTCCCAGTGACCTCCTGCTAACGAGCTCCTCGGGGGAGCTCTGGCGGATGGTGAGAATCGGCGGGCAGCCCCTGGGGTTCGGTAAGTGGTCGGCGGCTGCGTCCACTCGGGGGAATTCGGAATTGCGGTTTTCCTAGCGGGCAGTAACGCTTCTTGGCGTAGCGCGGCGCTGCCCTGGTACCAATTTTCCTTGCTAAAAAGTCGTTCCCGGGCAAGGTGGCGGCGTGATTTTGGAAAAGCCGGTGGAGATTTCCGTATCCGGAAATCCAAAACTCTCCAAAAAACTGGAATTTTTTCCCGCCAGTCGCCTGCAGGCAGAGATATCGGTCTCCCCAGAGCGATGAAAGACGGTTGCAGGAGACACGAGCTCGGAAAAAAGAGACGACAAGGATCTTTGGAAATTTGGTGCGGACTCGCACTCGGCACCCAGCTCAGACTTGCGCCGTTTCGGTCTCTCTCCAGCTTTATGTCCTGTACGCAACTGTGTTGATAATAACAATTATTTAAGAAAAAGGAGATCCCCTTTGGATATGGGAAAATACAGAGAAAATACAGACCTGGCTTTGGACGAGGGCAGGAAGAAATATTCAAAAATATTAGGAAAACGTCCAATACGTTTTTTCCAGGGTTATTTTGAGAAACCCCGACGGGAAAAATTTTGCACTGGTGGGAATCCTTGAAGTTGTTCTGTGTATATATATAAAATGTACAAAAATGTACAAAATATAAAATATAAATATAATATATAATAATATATTATATATATATTATAATATTATATATTATATAAATTATATATTATAAATTATATAAAATATAAAATGTACCAAATGTAAAATGTACAAAAAACATATATATTATGTATATATATGCTCTGAAAACAGCACGTTTTGCACAGAAAATGCAGTTTCCGTATGGAAAAGGCATTAAAATGCGATCAGGTACAAATTTTGCAGAGAGTAAATTAAGAATTTGGAAAAGTCATTTGGGGTGGTTCTGCGCAGAAAACCTCATTTTCTGCATATTGTTTTTCCACACAGAAAAGGCATTAATTAGAATTGTGAATGAGATTAGAGAAGTCGTTGCAAATAGGCTTAGAAAACCGCGCAGTTTCCAAAGACTTCCTGACATCCGGGAGAAAAATCGCCCAAATTGCTCATTGCTTCCTCTGAGGAGGGGAAAATTAATGAAGAATTGCGTCCCCTAATTAATGTTTTTACCCTTTTTCTTCCCCAGATGAGTGTGGGATCGTGGCCCAAATTGCCGAGCCGTTGGCCGACGCGGATATTTCGGCTTACTACATCAGCACCTTCAACTTCGATCACGCCTTGGTAGGTCGGCCGCGTTCTCCTGGACTTAACTAACTAAAATATTAATTAATTAATTAATGCCCCGCTTTTTTCCTAACGTGGGACCCAAGTGAAGGTTAAATTTGGGCTTGATTTTGCTCTCGGACTCGTTCGTTTTATCCTTTTAGCTCTCCGGTATATCCGCCATATCCTCCCGCGCCGAATTTCTAACGAGTTTATTTTCTTCCTGTCGCCGTTCTCCACTATCCAGCTTTCACAACGATGCACAGAAATTGGAAATAAAACAGTGTGGACAGTCCCAACTTTTGCATTCAACAATATATCTTTTCTAATTCCTTCGTAGCCGCGCTTCCAAATTTTCATCATCTTCCGATTCCTTGGCTGCTGTATCACTTTAACTAAAATAACTTTTTAATTTTTTTTAAATTGCATTTTGCTTTTTAAATTAAAGTTTTTTTTAAAACTAAATTAATTTTCCAAATTAGAATAAAATTAAAATTGCATTTTGTTTCAGCACCGTAAAGAGTTTGTTTCTGTTTCGCTATCCGCTATCTTCGCTTTTAGTATCTTGTCTAATTCCTTCGTAGCCGCGCTTCCAAATTTTCGCCTTCTTCCGATTCCTTGGCTGCGGTATTGTTTCAACTAAAAGAACTTTTTCATTTTTTTTTAAATTAAAAAAAATTAATTTAAAAAGCAAAATGCAAACTAAATTACTTTTGTAAGTTAGAATTAAATTAAAATTAAAATTGCATTTTGTTTTCGCACCGTAAAGAGTTTGTTTCTGTTTCGCTATCCGCTTACCGTATGCTTTAAGCTTTGTCGTTCTTCAAGTCCCGTTTTTTGGGGAGAAGAAATTAAGATATCAATAAATATGATTTTGACGCTCGTTTCCTTCCCGTGTAGGTTCCGGAAGAAGGCATTGGCCACGTCACGGAAGTGCTCCAGAAACGGCAGGAGAGCGAGAGATAGTTGTTCCGCCTCCGATTTTTGGGATAATTAGCGAGCGGCTTCTATCCGAGCTCGGACGCGGATATTCCCGCAACCCAGGCGGCGACACTCCGCGGCTCGTCTTTCGGCATTTTACAATGGACGTCCAGTTCGGAGCAGATGCCAGCTCTTCGCTGAAGGAAACGGGGCACTGCTCCTCTCCTCCCCGAACAATATTTTCCCGGACAACATGGTGCTGGGCGGATCGTGGGATTACCAACCCGGCTCCGGCCCTTATTTTCCAAAAAAAAAAGTCCATCTCATTCCGTTCGTTATCCTTGAGCCGAGAAAAAGGGATTCTTTGCTAGACGGGGATTGATGATCGATATCCCGCATTATTGATTTTTTTGCACATTTTTTCCGAGCTTTCCTGGTCGGCGTGTTGCTTATCGGGGCAGCCGCGATTTCGTTAAGAGTTGCACATAAGCTAGTAGGGTTGTTAATTGTTCTCCAAAAAAGGGAAAACACTGGAAGTATTTTGGGTATTTTCGGCTGGATATTAGCAGCGAAACGGGGTGCAAATGGAGGTGATTTCGATCCTTTGGGGTTTCCTTTTTAGGTGCCGCGATGCACTTTTTTGGAAAGATCGGTGCCATCTGTCGACAGTATTGGATATAATGCATTAATAGACGTGGATAATTAATGTTTTTTTTAGCCGGCGCGAATGGAGGAAAGGCGTTGGCGCTCGAGCCGCGTCCTCTCCGTTTAACCCATAACGCTCACGTGGCCTTAAAGCCGTCAAGTGCCTTTTTTTGTGCTTGGACACAACATTTGCAAGAAACGAGAGTCCTATTTTCTCTTTTCCTTCTCACCCAATTTCTTAGGAAAAAAGAAATTGAAATTAATCTGTGTTTCTCTTCTCTTTCCTCCATTTCTTTCCAGCTAGGAAAAAAAAAATCGATAGATATATATATATAAATAAGAATATTAATTTCTCTTTTCCTGCCTTGCATTGACCTCCTTCAAGAAAAGGAACCGACATATTAGGAGATTGTGTCCATCAACTCCATGATCTGGGGATAATGGGAGACATAGTCCAATACGTTTCCCGTTATCCCCAGGGGAAAATGTACGGAATTGATAAATATAAAAGAATATTAATTTCTCTTTTCCTGCCTCGCATTGACCTCCTTCCAGAAAAGGAACTGACTTATTAGGAGATTGTGTCCATCAACTCCACGACCTGGGGATAATGGGAGACGTAGTTCAATAGGTTTCCCATTATCCCCAGGGAAAAATGTATGGCAACTTCAACCAAGTGTAGTTTATCGCACGCTGAACATAAAATGGCAGCAACGTGGAAGCAGATTGCATTGAAGCGTGAGGACATGATCACCCCTTTTTTCCCCCATCTTAACGAGTCCTGGCAGCAAACCAGGAGGGGCCACTAATTCTTAGAAGCAAGGAGGAGAAAAGAGGAATTGGATTATCTTCCAAAATTGCTGCTTTTTCCGGCGTGATCCCACCCCAAGCGCAGGGGAATCTTTGGGTTCCTCCAAAGGTCGGGAGTTCGGTTCACAATGTCTTAGGGGGCTGTCGGCCGGAGCCTCTGCAGAGGGCCAGGGCTGCACCCCCTTGACCCCGAATCCTGCCGGTGGGTCTTTTTATCAAACGGATTGGCCATGTCCATAGGGCAAGGAGTTGCCCGCACATGTTGCCTCCGCTGTTGGTCCCGCCCGAGCCCTCCTTGCTGTTCCGTTTTGCAATGGCCGTTGTCTTCCTCGGTGGGGTTGAATTTTGGGGCCAATTAGCCTCAAAAAGTTTTTTGGGGACGGGAGTTCGGTGAAGCCAAGGGGGAACCGGTATTGGTGGGGCCCCGGCGGCTACTAAGCACCCCACTTTGGCAACCATTTTGTGGCAACTCCCCAGCTAAGCTTGTCCTCTCCACACTACTGAGATGACAAATCTCATTTTGGGGGTGCACGGAGCACCCAGTTTTCTCCTTTTTTTTGCACATAGTTTTTTAAATTTTGCCAATACAAGTTCCTTTATTTTGCCTTCTGTGTGTTTGTGTCTTAATTTGCGGTCCTTGGAATTTGCAGGCGATTTCTTCCGGTCCAAACTTGTTAGCACTGAAGGCAATACCCTAAATTGGGTATACGGTGCTATCCCAATATGTATGGGCTGGGGTGGGGGAGAGAGTTCTGCTTGGAAAAGTAACTTTTTCAAGGTCTGTCCATGGGTGTATGTATGATACGGCCCATATTAATCAAAAATATTTCGTACCCTATTTCCAGACTTCAGTATCTGTTGAGTGAGGCACTAGATGACATCTGATCTTGGAAGCTAAGCAGGGTCAGCCCTGGTTAGGACTTGGATGGGATACCAGGCAATATTTCAGAGGGGAAAATGAGCAAAACCACTTCCAAGGATTCCTCGCCTAAGAAAAATGAAAATAATGAGGTCTCAATAAGTCAACAAGAGACTTGATAATGTCTATGCACATAATTAACACTACCTCATTTATCTCTTGTTTGGCGGGGGGGAGGACTCGTTAGGCCAGATTTTGATGCTTTCCAGATTGCCAGGACTGTTGGAATGGAGGAAAAGCAACTATTCCACGCATCTGAGAATAGAAAACAGAAATGCAATCAAGAATAGAGGGAGAGATAAAAAGCAAGCACAAATTGCCTTACTAATTATGCTATCCTGGGTTTTTTTTGGGGCTGAGAGTGTGTGACACACCCAAGGCCGCCCAGTGGGTTTCCATGGCCGAGCAAAGGGGACTCGAACCCTGGTCTCTAGCATCCATAGGAGTCCAAGGCTCGGGGGGCTCTGAAATTGAGATAATATTGCATTATTAATAATGCATTATTAATAATAATAATAACACACTATTTCTCCTGGGTAGCTTCAGCCTTTCAAAAAGTTTGGGATCCTCCCAATGAAAAGGGTGCAAGTTCAAACTTAATGGAAACCCATTTGGTAGCCTCAGGCCGGTCACACCCTCTCAGCCCCAGAAAATGAATTATTACTATTAATTATTAAAGTTTTCTGGTGTCCCCTGAATCTCTTATGGTTCTTTTCCCCTTTGCTCAGCCATGGAAAGCCACTGGGCAATCTTGGGTGTGTCACACACTCTCAGCCCCAGAAAAAAACCCACAATAGGTTTGCTTTAGGATCGCCATAAGTCAGAGAAACACACTCTTATAAAAACCTTACAGTAAATTAATTATAGGATTTTTCTGGGGCTATCCCATAATTAGTTTACCGTAAGGTTTTTATAAGTCAGAAACACACCCTCAGCCCCAGAAAAATCCCATAATTGGTTTGCTTTAAGAGTCGCTGTGGGTCAGAAACACTCTCTCAGCCCCAGAAAACCCCAAGACAAGCTTACCTTAGGGTTTTTATAAGTCAGAAACACACTCTCAGCCCCGGAAAAAAAATCTTGTAATTGGTTTGCTTCAGCGTCATCACAAGTCAGGCATGTCTTGGGCGTGTCACATACTCTCAGCCCCAGAAAACCCCGTAATTGGTTCACCATAAACTAGAAATTACTTCAAGACACACGACAATAAAAAAAAAAAACCTGAGCTGAGCCTCGACTGTGATGCTGCAGATGGAAAGGCCAATGCAATTCTTTCCCCCCACCCTTAGAATTATAATAAAAGAAGAAAGAATTGGAAAGAACTTGAAAGGCCTGCAAGAATAAATCTTGGACCCACAATTCTTTTGCTTTCTTAATGTGGCTTTTTTGCAATTTCTCCTCCCGCTGGCTTCTCGCCGGAGGACAGGAGGTGCTGTTGCCTCGCAAACTCTGTGTGCACATGTGTGTCATCTCGAAGGTTTTTTTGGTTTTGTCTTTTTTTTCCCCAGGCCAAAGGGAGCAGCTGACGGCTGACCTCATTTTCCTCGACGTGTCCGCCCTCAGAAAAACGCTCTCTCATTTGGAGCTGACATTCTTGGAAGGTCGGCGGCCTGACGTCGGCGTGAAAAGAAAAAAGAAGAAAAAAAAGGACACAGGATGTGACTCCATCTGGGGAAAATCTCTCCTGATTCGGACAAAAGGCCCACCCGAGGCTGGGACGCGGTGCATCCCCCCCTCCGCCCTCCATAGCATCATAGCACCCCTTCCGCACTGCACGGTTATACTGCTATTATCCCACTTTCGGCCTCCGATGGCATCTTCAGTAAGCTGCAAAGCCCAGAAACCCAAGTGGAGTAATTGCACTATATATATATAATGCAGAAATGGCCATAGGGTTGGAAGGGGTACTATAAATCCCAACCCCTTGCTAAGTACGGGGTCTCCAGGTTGAGCAGCCCCAGTGCAAACACAAACGAATTATGTGGAAAGCATGCAAAAGTGACCCAGAATAGAATAATTTATAATAATAACAAATAATAATTAATCACTAATTTGGAGGACCGCTTTTTTTTTAAGGTTTAAACTTTTCTGGAAGGGGTACTATAAATCCCAACCCCTTGCCAAGTACGGGATCTCCAGGCTGAGCAAATCGCGACGCAATGGACTAATAAACACAAACGAATTATGCTGAAAGAATGGAAAGGTGACCCAGAATAAATAATAATTTATAATAATAACAAATAATAATTTATAATAATAATTAATCACTAATTTGGAGAACTGCTTTTTTTTAAAGGTTTAAACTTTTCTGGAAGGGGTACTATAAATCCCAACCCCTTCCCAAGTACGGGATCTCTAATAAACACAACCGAGTTGTGCTGAAAGTGTGCAAAAGCGACCCAGAATAAAATGATTTGTTTTAATCACTAATTTGGAGAACTTTTTTTTTTCTTTTTAAACCCCATGTTTAAATTTTTCTGGAAACGGAGCGTAGCCTTCAGCCAGATGTTGGGACTTCAAAGGCTTTGGGGCGAATTTTGTAACTTTACGGCATCAGGTTGCGTCACACAAACACACAACCTTGCCCTTATTTTCTTTCCAATGTGAATTCTACACAACCCGAAATATTTGGAACCCTGGAGACCAGAAAATAAGACCAAATATATATATATATATATATATATATATATATATATATATAATTCCACCATTACCCAATTACTGATGCCTAATTACTGCAATGCCCAGGGTTCCCTTTCCATTTTAACCCCCTGGCTGACCCTGATTGTGTCACACACTCTCAGCCCCCCCCCAAAAAAAACCCAAGATAGGTTTGCCTTAGATTCACCGGAAGTTGGAAATGTGGGAGCTTTGGGGAGAAAACTGGGTCTTGCAACAGCTCTCCTGACATCCAATTAAGGGGAAATTCCATTAACATATCCTAGAGAATTGCATTAATCTTTTTAGCTGCTTCCTTCCAGACGATTGCATCGGCCCTTTTCGCTGCTGCATCACACTCTTGACTCATATCTAGCTTCTGGTCTACTATGACTGTTAAGACTGGTGCTATCATTTCCCTTGACCTAGACACTATACTCATATTCATGCAACGTAGAATTGCACTGACCTTTTTTGCTACCTCATCACATCCTTGGCTCATGTCTAGCTTGTGGTCTAATATGCCTGTTAAGAGTGGTGCTTTTACTTCCCTCAACCTATACACTATGTTCCCATTGATGCAGCCCAAAATCGCATTGGCCTTTTTAGCCGCCGCATCACATCCTTGGTTCAGGTCTAGCTTGCGATGCAGCCGAGAATCACATTGGCCTTTTTTGCTGCAGCATCACACTGCTGGCTCATGTTCAGCTTGCGGCCTACCACCGCTTTTGCAAAGCTAACGGCTCTTCGTAGCTCATTCTGAGCCCAGCTGTGACCCTTTGCATAACGAGAACATTGCTACGGGGAAACAATTTCTTTCAACCAGCTCCAGATAACGATGCTATGATGAAACTTGGCATTGTCCAAATACAGGACATATTAGACGCCGGCCTGAGAATGTCACAGAATTCCGTGAATTCCTCGTAGGAGGAAGGAAAGCCGTGGCCGTTTGTGGTCCACACAGAGAGCCTTTGACAAATCTCCATTTGCAACGCGCCAAAAGTGTAGGCCCGCTGATTCAGCCCAAACGAAATGCACACTCATCTCTTGATTATTATTTTTTTTCCGTTTTGTAGGCGGGGAAGGTTTCGGTTCATCTCAGCCAACGACTTGCCATCGGGGTGGTTTTCGCACTCGGCACCTTCCCACCACCGTATCCGGGAGGCACCGGTGATGCCCAACGGCACACGGGGGTGACCTCGAGAAGCCCCGAGAGGCATTTCCTGCCGGAGACCACGCTCCAAAACTCATCTTTTCTGGTACTTCTCCTTTCCGTTTTGTGTCTTTTTTCCGCCACGCCCTGCAAGGGGAGTTTGGCTAATCAGCAGGCCGGGGGGTGGGGTGGGGAGAGCCATAGAAAAGCCCGTTCCTCGTTTGTTGGGTTAATTGGAGAGGAACTCACCGCTCCGAGCATGGTCCAGAAGTCTCCTTTGGGTACGTGAACGAGCCCTTGGGCATCTTTCCTTTCCCGTATCTTCCTTCTTTGCTTCCTTCCTTCCTTGCTTTTCTAAAATCATAATTATTAATTTTAATACAGACAAACTAGTATATATATATATATATATACATACTCAGGTCTTGCAAAGCCACTGGCCTCTATCTAGGATGACCCTTATGGATGAGAGAACCTCAAAATCACCTTCTCAGTTGCCCCACTCAGGCCTTGCCAGTTCACTGGTCTCTGTGATGACCCTTATGGATGAGGGAACTCCAAGTCACCTTCTCCTCAACCACTCTGGTCAGGTCTTGCAGAGTCAGGGATGTGACTTCCTTGATTGAGTGTCTCCACCTGTTATGAGGTCTTCCTCATTTCCTACCACGTTCTACCTTACATTACGGTCACGTCTTCTCAAGATATGACCAAAGCACAACAGTTTCAGTTGAGTCTTCTTGGCTTCTAGAGAGGGTTCCGGCTTGATTGGCTCCAGGGCCCATTTGTTTGTCTTTTCAGCAGTCAGGGGTATCCGTGGAGGTCCCTCCTCTAGCAACCACATCCTATCTTCTCTCATCCATGTTGTTGTTGTTGATGGCCATCAAATAAGCTTTCACTTATGGTGACCCTATGGATGAAGGACACCCTTCTTTGGATGGCCATCTATCAGGAATGCTTTGATGGTGCCTTCCTGCATGGCTGGATGGGCTTGGACTAGATGGTCCTTGGGGTATCTTCCAACTCTGTGATCCTAAGATTGCTTCTCTTTTGTTCCTCTCCTCGTTTAGCCCTGGTGCCCACCATTTTTCTCCTGTGGGCCACGTGGGTGGATGCTGACCCCAACGTCTGCCGGAGGTGCCCCGTAGATCCCCAGCTCCTTCACAAAATAAAGCAACAGGTCGTGTGGAACCGACGGCTGGCTCGGAAGCTGTACGTGTCCTACGTAAGTCAATGGGGAGTTACGGGTTCTAGTGATGGGTTCTTGTATGTAGACGCGGCTTTTGCCAGAACTGAAGATAACAGCATAGCTTTCGGTTCTAAGAACTTTAAGGAAGGTGGGCGTTGGAGGAGTAAGTTGCTCAGCCTCCATCTTCTCAATGCAACGCAAAAGGGCACCTTCCATAGTGCTATAATGTTCTGGATGGATTTGGACCAGAGGTTCACCCTGGTAAAGGCAGAAGAACCATGAGGAGGCCTTGCAGCTCCCGTGGTGGTAGACCGTGAGGTGGAGCAAGGAGACCTCTCAGGAGACATTGTCTATCTGCCCACAATGGAGAGGGTGGGAAGTTATGGACCTCCAGTTGCTTTTGGACTGGAGTTCTCCTTGGCCCATAGCCAGGGGGCGAAAGGAGCGGCCACGTCCCAATTTCTGGAGGACCACCATGTCCCCTCCTCCCGAAGCTCCTCTTTCCAGACATGCGTCTCTCCATGCGGATGGAGTCGGAGGTCACTCCCACTCGTAGGAGGCCGTTGGCCAGCAGCCCGAAAGGTCACTCGTCCAGACGGATGAGCTGGATGGGCAGATGTGTTGTGCCACTGCAGGAAACAGCAGGGGAGCACTTCCTGTCAGACTTCCTGCTTGCCCACCACTGTTGTATGTCACAACGACGTCAATGGTAGAGACACCCCCTTTCACTTCTTGTTTTTTTGCTTCGTCATCTATCTATCCATCTATCTACACCATCGAGTTTCCATGGCCGGGACCGGATTCGAATCTGGGTCTCCAGGGTTTGTAGTCTAATGCTCAAACCACTATATCCCCCATACCAACGGTAATTAAAAAGAAAAAATCTATTAATATCCCATGATTTATAGAATAATAGAAATGTAGAGTTGGAAGAGACCCCAGGGGCCATCCAGTCTAACCCCATTCTGCCATGCAGGAACACTCTCAAAGCCCTCCCTTGGACAGATGGCCATCAAGCCTCTGCTTAAAAGCCTCCAAGGAAGGAGACTCCACTACACTCCTTTGAGGCAGCAGATTCCATTGCTGGACAGCCCTGACGGTCTGGAATTTCTTCCTGAGGTTCAGGTGGAACCTCCTTTCCTGCAGCTGGAATCCATTGCTCCTTGTCCTGCTCTCTGGAGCAGCAGAGAACAAGCCCTCTCCTTCCTCTACATGGCATCCCTTCATATATTTAAACATGGCTCTCATGTCCCCTCTTAACCTTCCCTTCTACAGACTAAACATCCCCAGCTCTCTAAGTCTATCCTCATAGGGCTTCATGGCTTCCAGGCCTCTCACCATTTTGGTCGCCCTCCTCTGGACTTGCTCCAGCTTGTCAATATCCTTCTTGAATTGGGGTGCCCAGAACTGGACACAGGATTCAAGATGGGGTCTAACCAAAGCAGAGTAGAGCGGTACCAGTACCTCCCTCAATCTAGACACCATACTCCTATTGATGCAGCCGAGAATTGCATTGGCTTTCTTGGCTGCCGCATCACACTGCTGGCTCATGTTCAGCTTGTGGTCTATGAAGACTCCCAGATCCCTTTCACACGTACTGCTATCCAGCCACGTGTCCTCCATCCTATATTTGTGGATTCCATGCCGTTACGGATACATTCAACTTACTAGAATGACTAATTATCATAACCGCAAACTGTTGCGTCATTAGATTTCTTATTGCTCAAGAAATCCATGAACAAGTTTCAAAAAAGAATCTTGATTCAGTCGATCTTCACAATCCTGCTCTGGGCCTCCTTGTAGGATTATGTCGGAGTTAAATGCTCGTTTTGCAAATACAAATCCTCGTTTGGACATTGTAACGACCCCGATTTCTGCTTTTTAGGTGACTCGCGCCGGATTGCTCAAAGACGCCCCCCAGCTTTGCGAGGCGGACCCGGTCCCTTGGTTTCCAGATGGGACCAGAACGAGGAGACCCGACGGGGAGATGCTGGACGAGCTGCACGGGACGCTGCGGAAGACGGAGGACGCCCTCGCGCTCATCCAAGGACAACAAAACGAGGATAAGCCGTTGCTCAGATTGCTGGAAAGAGCTTCTCTATACGTGGCTGGACTTCTCCAAAACACGCAATGCGCCCTGTGCCTCTGCGGTGCCGTCCCGACGAGGATCGCTCCCGTCGGGAGGCCTCGCTACGAATCCCTTTTCCACCAAAGGACCGATGGGTGCCGGATCCTCTGGGGCTACTCTAAGTTCATTGCTCGTTTGGCCAGGGGCTTCAAGAGGCAATTAAAAAAGGCAAAAGGCCAGGCCGGCAGAAAAGGAGAAGCGGACGAGGCCTTTCGGCCTGACTCATCAGAAACGGCGCCGTAAAAGAAGATAATTTCGTAAGCGGAGCATAACATAATTTGGGTGCAAGGCGAGCACGAGTGCTGATGCAACGCCCTCGGGGTACGTTCTGGAGGCCCACCGTCCCTGCAGAGGGGACTTCTGGGTTCTTGGCCCCCCGAGAGGGCTCTGACCGTTGGACTTCGGGGCCAAACAGCAATGGAGAAGAAAGGACAAGAAGCTATTGCTTGTCCAAGTAGACCTGAGGTGGTTCCACAGAAACGTGGACTGATAACGGCTCACGATTGTCCATTTTGTGGGACTTCGGAGAAGGTGCTACACCCCTATGGGAAGGGGCCGTCCCCAGGCATGTTGCTGCCTGAGGCACAAGATGGAGCCCACCAATCCATAAGATAGGATGGAGCCCACCAAGCCATAAGACAAGATGGTGGGTTCCAATCCATAAGACAAGATGGCGCCTACCAATCCATAAGACGGTGGCTACCAAGCCATAAGACAAGATGGCGCCTACCAATCCATAAGACGGTGGCTACCAAGCCATAAGACAAGATGGCGCCTACCAAGCCAAAAGACAAGATGGTGTCCACCAGATGAAAGCTAGTTAGATGAATGGTTGAAGGTTCCTTCAACAGTGGTGATGGGTCAGAGATCGTCACTGTACCCAAAGGAGGAGACAAGCTTTGGCGAGGCCCGATGAGCTTCTGGAAGGAAGAGGTTGGGGGTGAGGACTGTTGTTGCCACCCACTTCACATCTGCCGCCCGAGGCAAGGTCTTTGCTCTCTTTCATGGGTGACCAGACGTCCTACGAGGTGAGATAAGGAGAAGAACTGATGCTAAAAGAATACAATCATGGAATCCTGGAGTTGGAAGAGACCCCAAGGGCAACCTATTGAACTGTCATGGCCTCCCCCCAAAGAATGATGGGACTTGTAGTTTGGAATCCACCAAAAAAGCCTCAATCTTTTCAGAAGACGACTCGAGCAAGCCAGCCGAGCCACGCGGAGCAGCGAGGCCAGCAAAAGAACATTGCTTTCTCATCCTTGTTGTGCAACGACCGTTACGACAAGCACATCCTCTTTCTGAAGAGCCGTGCCGTCATTTCTCCGAGAATCAAGTCAGGGGATATTTGCACTGTGCACAACTTTTTTTT
Source organism: Ctenosaura bakeri (assembly GCA_948474755.1). Classification (NCBI taxonomy): domain Eukaryota; kingdom Metazoa; phylum Chordata; class Lepidosauria; order Squamata; family Iguanidae; genus Ctenosaura; species Ctenosaura bakeri. The sequence goes on along the minus strand of CAOLHI010001232.1, from coordinate 227,854 downwards.
TTTAATGTCTCAGAAAGCTTTGAGCCACGTTGGGGATTGCTACAACAAAACCCAAAATCCACAAGCAGCAAAAACTTTATTGGGCCAATTCCAACGGTAAAACACATTGTGAAAGCTTTCGAAGCTACACTGGCTTCCTCACCAAACTATAAAATACATTGTGCAAGTTTTTGAAGCTACACCGGCTTCCTCACCAAATTATAAGATATATTATGCAAGTTTTTGAAGCTACACCGGCTTCCTCACCAAATTATAAAATACATTATGCCAGCTTCTGAAGCTATGCTGGCTTCTTTATCATGCATAGATGTCAAAAATCATACAGAAGGGAGGAAAAGTGACAATGTTCTGGTTTGCTATTGCCTCCTTCAGAGGCTGAGAGAGTGTGCCTCGTCTCCCAACATTCAAACCACTACAAAGCGCTGGCTCACTTGGCAATATGTCTTACTTACAGGGATATATTATTTATTATTGATCATAATTTTTTTTAAGTGTATTTAAATTTTGCTACGTGTATTTATAGAATATGTATTTGTAGGTGTTTTCCAGATATATATATATATTTAAATTAATTATTCTTTGCTGTCCTGCAGGTGGGATAGCTCTGGTTTGTTTGTGTTTCCCCCCTCCCTTAGATCTATTTAATTTATTATAATTATTTTGCAAAGCAATGGGAGAGATAACATTTTTTAAAACAACATCCAACCTCAGGTAAAAAAAAACACCATTTTCTGAATTTGTGGAATGGAAGGATGGCTTTCCTGTGATTCTTCTAACCTTTTTGTAAAATAAATGATCTCATTAGGATGACGTTCTGTAATGAATATGACTTATTGTCTGCTGCTTTGGAGGCAAATGTTTGCAAAAAAATAATAATAAATTGCCCTGATGGTGTGTTTCATGCATGCATCATCCGACAATCTCTGGAAAATCTCTCTTACTTCTGGGATTTGACATTTAGGGGGGGTTGCATACTGATTTTTCCAACCAGAATTTGACTTTACTCATAAGGGTTAGAGACTTAAATAACTTAAAATTTAAATAACTCACCTTTTCCAGAAACAATGACTTTCAGTCTTTATTAAGGGCAATAAATGCACGAGGTCCGGAAAGGCCGAGGGTGAGAAAATAAATCTGAAATCATATGGAAATGTCCAAAACTGGGCCAGATTGCAAAATGCGTCAATTGTGCATGCCCATGGCAAACAATTCAGGGAGGTTGCACATTTTGCTGTGCATCTTTTTACATGTTCCTAATTTGAGGTGCAAAATGATTCTGCCTGTCACAAATTAAATTTCCTTTCAGCACCCTAAAAATTCAAGTACTGGAGAGAAAGGGATCTGGGAGTCTTAGTAGAACGCAAGCTGAGCATGAGCCAGCCGTGTGATGCTGCAGCTACAAAGGCCAATACAGTTCTGGATTGCATTGATAGAAATATAGTAATGGTCCCACTCTATTTTGCTTTGGCCAGACCCCACCTGGAGGAATCCTGTGTCCAGTTTTGGGCACCTCAGTTCAGGAGGGATATGGACAAGCTGGAAGGTGTCGCAACCAACATGGTGGAAGGCCTGGAAACTATAAAGCCCTAGGGGGAGTGGCTGAGGGAGCTGGGGATGCTTAGGAGGGAGAAGAGAGAATAAGATGGCTGTGTTTAAATATTTGAAGGGTTGTCATATGGAAGATGGAGCAAGCCCATTTCCTGCTGCTCCAGAGACCAGGACACTGTGGAGCAAAGTTGAAGCCGTCATGGGGTTTTCGGGGGGGGGCTGAGAGAGTGTGACAAGTTCACTCATTGGGTTTCCATGCCCAAGGAATGGGGAATTGAACCCTGGATTGAAAAACAACAATCAAAGCAATACAGCACCCCATTCGCAGCCATTTGGAGACATGAGGGTGGCTAGAGTTGGTGCACTATCTCTCAGCCATTGCATGGTTGGAGAAAAGCTGGATAACTGTGTGTGTGTGTGTGTGTGTGTGGCTGTCACAACCCCATGAATTTCCAAGGGCCAGGAATCCTCAAAGGTGGTTTGGCCAGTTCCTTCCTCTGAAATATCACCTACAGCACCTGGGATTTGTTTGCGGTCTCCCATCCAATTCCCAACCATGGCCAACTCTGCTTAGCTTCCAAGGTCAGACGGGGTCTGGTGCCTTTAGGGTATTTAAGCCCTATCCTTCAGGTTGCCTGTTGACTTATGAATTTTGTAGGGTTTTCTTAAGCCTCCCCACCCCCGGGGGTGCTTTTCCCAGTTCCTTCCTCTGAAATGTCTAGATCTAAAGATTCCTTGGCGGCCTCCCATCCAATTCCCAACCAGGGCCGACCCTGCTTAGCTCCCAAGATCAGACAAGGTGTCAGATTTCAGGAGGAGAAACTGAGACGCTTTGAGGTCAGCTGAAAAAAGTGGGAAGGGAGAGGCTTAACTGGCCCTGTCCAAATCGGGGTGGGTTGGAAGTTATGGAGACCCACCTAGATTCTATCTCCAGCCCCTTCCTTGGTCTCTCCAAGGCCACGTCCTGCTTTCCCTCCTTAGAGGGTCCCAAAAGTTGGTCTCCTTGGAGGCCTGGGAAGGAGAGAAGAACCTCTGTTGTTGTTTTTTGGGTCTCAGGGCCGGCCAAGCAGGTGAAGGAGAGCTTCTTCTCCATGAGTCAAAAAGTCCCTCGGTGGCTTTGTGGTCATGAGATCAAAGAGACTCAGTCCTTCCCCTCTTGCCCGGCCGCCGTAGCCTCCGGGCGAAGCAAAAATCAGCTGGATCTGTGAGTCAGTCCCGAGGAAGGTTTTGCTCTTTGGTTTTGCAGCCGCCCGAAAGCGGACGGGAGGCGAGAGGTCTTTCTCCCTCTTCTTGCTGGACTTCAGCCCACCTGAACCTCTGGTAGATACCACCCAACAGGGTGGATTGTCCTCTCCTTGGTGTCCTCCTCAACGGGGCGGATTATCTTTGGTGTCTTCCTCAACAGGGTGGATTCTTTCTTCTGTGTCCTCCTCAACCGGGTGGATTTCCTTCTCTTTGGAGAGGTGTCTTCTTCTCTCTACCAAGCTTTGGTGGACCTCAACATTTGGAGGAACCTCTTGCTAGAAGAAGAAGGAGCCCTGGATTTCTTCCTCAGAACCTCTCCATCCCAGAAAAGAATTGCCTTGGATTCCAAATACATCCCCAACTAGCCTTCCTCGCAAGGTTGGCATCCAGATGTGAAGTCCATCAACGTCCATGACGCTCTGGAGATCCACCAAGGAGACCATCTGAGGCCAAAAACACCATCCAAGGTAATTTCTTTTCTCTGTTAGCTCCAGAAATGGGATATATATATTTATATGTACATACACCTGGGTTCAAAAACTAGGAAAGGAGGGAAAGAGGGACCTCAGTATCTCCTAGGGTTTGGACACCAAAAGTCCCATTAGACAAAATGGCGTCCTCTATATTAAAAAAATTGCAAAAATCAAAGTTTGGAATTTCATATTTTTGGGATATTTTCAGGCCGTGGTTGGTCGGTTACAGAATCCACAGATGTGGAGAGCCGAGTGTATGGGAATTATTTTTTATGGCTTGAGTTGTAACCTCCATCATCCTTAAAATTTGCTTTTCGTAGTCCTTGGACAATGAACCCAAAATGGTGATCCCTCCCCCCAAAAAATTTGCCAATAGGTGCTGGAAATTTTGGGGATCCAGTTTGGTCAGTATCTGGTTTGGTTCCTCCAAAATATACACAAAAAATAAGAGGTGTTTCCTTGGGGGAAAAAAATGGGAAGTGTTGAGGGAAAAAATGGGCAGTGTCTGCCTGGGGGGAAAATGGGCAGTGCTTGCTTGGGGGGGAAATGGGAGGTGTATGTTTAGAGTTAAAAATGAGAAATGTTTATTTGGGGAAATGGGAGGTGTTTGGGGGGGAAATGGGCGGTGTTTGCTTGGGTAAAAAATGGGAAGTATTTCAGAAAAAATAGGTGTTTGCTTGGGAAAAGATGGGTAGTGTTTGCTTGGGTAAAAAATGGGAAGTATTTTGGAAAAATGGGAAGTGTGTGCTTGTGAAAAATGGGAGATGTTTGGGGGAAAATGGGAGGTGTTTGAGGAAAAAATGGGCAGTACTTGCTTGAGGGGAAAAATGGGAAGTGTCAGATAGATCTATCCGTCTGTCTGTCTGTCTGTCTCTATCTATCTATCTATCTATCTATCTATCTATCTATCTATCTGTCTACCTTCTCAAGTTCTGACCCAAAGACCACACAGAAGTTCTCAGCCTGCTCCGGGTTCTAATCCTGCACTCCTATTGCTCAAAACGGGATTGCTCCGTACTTCCCGGAGACTCTGTGTGTGTTTGTGTGTGTTTTTACAGCCACTGTGGCCGCCTCTTTATTGCCTCCCTGGCCAGTTGATTCCTGCCTGGCCGGACTTCACACCCACTCCAGGGGGAGGGAGAAAAAATGGGCAATTCAAGCATTTCCCGCATGGGTTGCAAATCCCATAATCCCCAGCAAGGCAATTTTGCAAAAGCAGGAGGAGGAAAAATACCCACAGGGCCTAAATACCGCCAAAGGGCACCAAATCTCACCTGACTTTTTTTTTTTTGGGAAAGCTAAGCAGGGCCAGCCCTGGTTAGGACTTGGATGGGAGACCGCCAACCCATACCAGGCAATATCTCAGAGTGAGGAACTGGCCTAAGAGGATTCCTGGCCTAGGAAAGGAAATATTCATGGGGCAAAATGTTGTCACAGTTCACACGCCTCCCCTTATTGGTCTCACTCAGAGGCGGACTTCTCCTTTTGCTTCCTAATTAGCCGCCAATAAAAGTCTGACCGATAATTTCCAAAACGAACATTTCCAGAACTCTGCAAAATCCCTGATTCTTTTATTTCCCTCCAGAAAATGGGATCCATTTCCTTAAAACTCCACTTTCGGCACTGAGGCAATGCCCGTGGGACAGCTTCTGTTGGCAGCTGGGTGGTGAATACGCTCCGGATTGCAGTCCGAACTGTTAATTCCCGAACGGGAATCTTATACCGTCCAAAAAGTTTGACATCTTTATCTTAATTATCTTATTTCATTTATGTCCCACATTTTTCCCAGAGTGGGAGCACCATGTCCAACTCCTTTAAAGTTCGGACTTAAACCCAGAGCGGACCCACTGACATTAAAGCCACCAAGCATTTTAAAAAAAAAAGAGGCCAGATTGCTTTGAGTTGTGTATAAATACCTACTGATTCATGGCAACCTTGTGAATTTCTCCAAATTCCTTTGTCTGAAATGGAGCCTCCAGTCCCTGGTATTTGTTGGTGGTCTCCCATCCAAATCCTAACCGAGGCTGGCCCAGCTTAGCTGGTTGCTTTAGGGTTTTATGGATGCCATAAAATCCAAGGAGAATCTTGTGAGTTTTTTTGTATTTTCGAGTCACTTCTGATCTATGGTGACCTTTAGGCAAATCTATCATGGGGAGGGGTTTCTGGGGCTGAGAGAGTGTGACAGCCCCCCAAGATCACCAAAGGGAAATCGAACCCCTGCCTCCAGGGTTGTAGAAGCCCAAACACAGCTAAGGTGGACATAAATCTTATTGAGCGAACAATATACCCCCCAAGACTCGAACTCGGGGCAAGGAACTCGATTCCAGCCAAGGAGCAATATACTCCGCAAGACTCGAACCTGGGGCAAGGAACTCGATTCCGGCCCACAAACAATACACCCCACAAGACTCGAACTCGGGGCAAGGAACTCGATTCCGGCCAGTGAACAATATACCCCGCAAGACTCGAACCCGGGGCAAGGATCTTGATTCCGGTCAACGAACAACATACCCCGCAAGACTCAAACTCGGGGCAAGGAACCCGATTCCGGCCAAATATTTTTTTTTGGGTGAAATCCGGCCTGGAGGTTCTTAAGCCACCACTAGGAGGTGATAAAAGTTTGTGTCTTTTTTTATTTATTTCCCAGCCTCTCAAAAAAAAGTCTTTTCTCAATTTCCGTCCTTCTTGTAATTTTTAATTTTTTTTTTAATCTTTTTTTCTTATCTTTCCGGGTCTCTTTCAGCCTCTTTCTCCGGCCCCAAAATGCCAAATAAAGCCAGATTATTACTCATTCCTACCTGCCCTCCCTTGTCTAGGAACAGTGAAAGTCCTGGGCTGTGAGTGTGTGACTTTGTGTGTGTCCTCATGATGTCAACACAAATGACGGCTCTTTTCCCTTTCGAGAGGGAGGGGGAAAAAAAGTTAATCCCTTTCTTGCAACTTTATTTTATTTTCCTTTTGATTTCTTGGCCCACTTCATTTGCATAAATTCCCAAATGAGTAATTTAGCAGAGGGAGGGGAGGGGGGGGAATGAGCGCAAGAAGCACCCAAAACCACAATGACATCAATTTCGCCAGAAGTCTCAACAATCACTGATCTCTCCCTCCCCTTTTCCCTCCTTTTTTTTTTCTTCTCTTACAACTCAGACAAGTATTTAAGCCCCGGGCAGCTCTGGCCTCAACCTCATTTAATTTAATTTATTTTATATATTTAATTTATTTATTTATTTGCATTGGAAGCCTCCTGTCTTCTTCGTCCTTCCCACCTCTCTCGCCTTGGGGATCCCATTGACTGCAATGAGTGCCCTTTTCACAGGTAAAACTCTCTTTGGACTTTATATTTTTATTTTATATTTTTATTTTATTTGTGGAGCATGGGACATGTTGTCCTCTTATTTTATTTTCAGGTGCCACATCTGGGCAAAGAATGGAAAAGTTTTGGGGAAGGAACTGGGCTTTGCTGTCTCTTATTTCTTTGGGTTGCTGGGAAAATAATACTGCTTGGATGGTGGAATATTTATATATATATATATATATATATATATTTCTGGGCTTTTTTCCAAAAAAGAGAAGGCATGGGAGGAAGTCAAACTCTCTTTGTCCTAAATGCTTAGGAAGCCACGCCAGAAGGAAGCGACTGATTTTCGTCACTCAGTTATTAGCAATTGGGACAAATAGGATAAGCTTTGCAAGACCTCAGCTGCTAAGCTCTAGCAATTAAGGTCTGGCAAAGCTTCTCAGGCAAGTGGATTAAATCCAGGCGTCAAAAACTTGCTTTGTAAATTATCCTGCATTAATGCTTCCACTAAGTTTTTGGCCAATTGGGACAAATAGGATAAGCTTTGCAAGACCTCAGCTGCTAAGCCCTGGCAATTAAGGTCTGGCAAAGCTTCTCAAGCATGCAGATCACATTTGAGAACCCAAAATTTGCTTTCATTAGGCTTATCCTGTATCTATTAAGTAATTGGCAACAGGGGCAGGCAAGATACACTTTGCAAGACCTCAGCTGCTAAACTCCGGCAACTAAGGTCTAGCAAAGCTTCTCAAGGAGAATCCAAAATTAGAATTTGGAGGAAGGGGGGAAAAAATTCTTGCCAGAGGTTAATCAGCTGGTGAGTTAATTAATACATGAGAAGAATTTAATAGGTGGGACGTCATAGTTCATGGGTGTGTTTTCAGATTTTATATGATTTTGCATTAATTTTATCCCAAAATACAAGATTAAATCTTGGTCAGTCCTGCGTAGAGGAGTCCCGTTTAGTCAAGACTTTATGGCGAGTTTCCTGAGGCCGAGAGAGTGTGACACGCCCAGGCAGCTCCCCAAAGGGAAGCACTTTCCCTGCCAAAACTCGAGAAGTTTCCGCTTATGAAATCTGGGAATGTTTCCACTTGGCAAGAGAAGCGGACGGGGGAATTCTGATGACGCCGTCCCCCCCGGGCAGGGCCGCCTGAGTCGACAGGCCGTGGGTGGCCGGGAGGGATGAAGGTTGCGACAAACACAAACCCAGAGCCAAGGAGATAATATAATGATAGGAGGAGGAGAGTCCCCCAGAGGTCATCCATCCCAACCCCATTCTGCCCTGGGATTTGTAGCATGGGCAGGTACTTGGTGTTCTGCCCGACCATTTTGCTCACCTGCTCTTCCTTCTCCGCCCTGCAGGAGTAGCGCTTCTTCTCTTGGCCGTGTGTGGAAAGCTGGTCTCCGGCCGGGCGCTTCTGATGACCACCGATGACGGCGGCTCCATGTGCCAAAATGTCAAACACTGCCAACAGCATGTCTTCAGCCAGATCCAGTGCCAGGTGGCCCAGCTGAACCTGTCGGCCCAAAGCCTCTTCGACATCTACGTACGTTGGGTTCTTGGTGGTCCTCACGGGGCCTGGAGGGGAGAATGGAAGTGGGGTTAGAAAGTCGGGAGATCTGGGATGATGGGCTTCATAGTTTCCAAGCCTTTGGCCACTTTGGTTGGACACCTTCCAGGTTGTCCATGTCCTTCCTGAACTGTGGTGTCCATAACTGGCCCAACCAAAGCAGAATAGAGTAGGACCTTCACTTCCCTTGACCGACATCCTATGGATGCAACCAAGAATTGCATTGGCCTTTTTAGCTGCCGCATCACACTGCTGGCTCATGTTCAGCTTGGTGGTCCACCAAGAGCTTTCACAGGTAAGGGATCTAGGTATTCAAAGCCCACTCCAGGATACTAGGAGATCTCCGTTCCTTGACCGTCGGGGACCTTTCCATCTCAGTTTCACCACTTCTAAGAGGAGACTTAGGGGTCTGGAGGGAGATTGTGTCCGGTTCTGGGCACCACAGTTCAAGAAGGAGATGGACAAGCTGGTAGTCTAGGAGTCTTAGGAGTCTAGAGGAATCCTCTGTCCAGTTCCAGGCACCCCAATCCAAGATGGATGTGGACAAAACGGGACATGTCTATGGAGGGCAACCAAAACGCTCAAAGGCCTGGAAGCCATGAAGCCCTCTGAGGAGTGGCTGAGGGAGCTGGGGATGTTTAGTCTGGAGAAGAGAAGGTCTTAAGAGGGGACATCATAGCCATTGTTAAGTATTTGATGGGATGTCCTATGGAGGAAGCCTGTTTTCTGCTGCTCCAGAGACTTGGGCGCTATGGAGCAACGGATTCAAAGTTCAGGAGGAAATGAGGTTCCACCTAGACCTTAGGAAGAACTTCCTGGTGGTAGGATCAGTTCATGAGTGGAATCCGCTGCTGCCTCCATGGTGAAGCCTCCTCCTTCTTTGGAGATTTCTAAAGAGAGATTGGACGGCCATCTAAGGAGGGCTTTGATGGTGTCCTCCTAGTTGGATGAGATGGTCCCTGGGGTCTCCTCCAACTCCATGACTCGATAGTCCCCTTTTTCTCCTGGACAGGTGGAACGCCAAGGCCCCCCCTTCACGGACAACCCAGAGACTTTCTGCGTGGCAGACCACAACTTCCCTTCCTTCGGCAACCGGACGAGAGAGAAGGAGATGCTGATCTCCCTCTACAAGATCTTTGTCTACTTCAACGCTTCTCTGGGCAACATCACCAAGGACCAAGAGAGCCTCGTCGACGACAAGGACAAGGAGGAGCTCTTGAAGCACCTCAAGGACACCACCAGGACAAGCCGGGGACTCCTGAGCAACCTGACCTGCCTGCTCTGCTCCAAGTACAAGGTCCACCACGTGGACGTGACCTATGGAAACAGCTCCAGCGCAGACATCTTCCAGAAGAAGAAGCAAGGTTGCCAGGTGCTTAAGAAGTACACCAAGGTCATCGGCCATGCGGCCCGCACCTTGGGCAAATGCCGCGGGCAGAGATGAGTGTGGCCATCTGGTCTCCTCCGAAGGCCAGAAGAAGACACGAGCGTGGCTGTTTTGTCTTCTGCAAAGGTCACAACCAGACATCGACATGACCATCTTGTCTTCTCCAGAGGCCACAACCAGACCATCTGTTCTTCTCCAAGGCCACAAGTAGACATCAACGTTGACTGCCTTACCTTCTGAAAGGCCTCGAGCAGACATGAATGTGGTCACCTTGTCTTCTCCAAAGGCCACATATGTGTGACCACCTCCTTTTCTCCATTCCTCATTGTGGACCTTCAAGCGAGGGAGGGACTCTTGCCGCGTTCACCACAACCCCGCATGGTCCTCCTAGAACCTTCTGAACAGGCCTTCTCCTCTTCTCCTGACCTGGTCCTTCTCGGATTGATGGTTCCTCCTTGGCTTTGATGGCCAACGGTGGACCCATCTCTCTGGAGGCACCAACGAGCTCCACTCTTTGGTGGAGCACTAGGGTTGGTGCAAACCCTGGAAATGGAGAACTTCTCCAACACAGCTGGTGTCCACCATATGGATTGAGGGTGTTGCATTATGGGTAAAAATCAAAATGGCACCCAGGCCTGGTAGAGCATCCATCTTGGGCCAATGTTTTTAATGGGGGGCCATATGCGCTCTTAAATACCAGCAGTTGCCCACGGATGCCATCTTCCAGGGTGAGGTCCGGGTTCGACTTCCACCTTCCAATCCAAAGCCCCTTTCCTTGTTCTGGTTGACTTATAATGAATTTTATCCTAGGTTTTTCTTAGGCCAGGAACTCTCAGAGATAATTTTGCAAATTTCCTTCCTTTGAAATATGGGCTACACCACCACCGGGTCACCGTTGGTCTCCCATCCAAGTCCCAACCAGGGCTGACCCTGCTTAGCTTCCAAAATCAGACAGGATCGGGCAGTACCTTCAGGATACGTAGGCCTCAACCTGTTCTCTGACCCCTTTGTATGTTATTAATTCTCCCCCCTGTCCCTTTTCTTCAAACAAACCTCACCCTCGTATTTTAATTAAGTCTCAGGGACGTCTTTCTTTTAACGAGGAAAAATTTGATTTTTGATGTCCACCTTTCCTCGTTGAATTTAGCACCTTAAGAAAATGTCAAACAGGAAAGATGGTACGATTCCGAAAAATGAAACGTGCATGGAGAGCAATAACATTAATAATAATATTAATATTATTATTAATAATAATAATAGCCCCCCAAAACCCTTAATAATAATAATAGTAAAAAATCCCCTCAAATCGCAATCTGCCTGGCCTTTCCACTCTGTATTGCTGATGACACTTACCTACCTCACAGGGTCGTTGTACAGATATTAACGAGGAAAACGACGTGAAATGCTTTGAACCACCTTCTATTATTTATTATCCTATTATTATCCTATTTGTATATTTGTTCTCAATGTCTTTTGTGCTCATCCTAAGACGTTGCCGCTGGTCGGTTCTAAAATCATTTCTTTTCTTTTCTTTTTTTTAATTAATTTTAAAAAAATTAATTCAGTTTTTTTTGGTTCTCTTTTTGCAAATCTGGATTTAAGGCTATCCAAAAAAAAATATTATTTTCCCCTCCCTTTCTTTCTCGCACCCACACATCCCCATTTCGCCATCAATTTTGATTAAATGGAACATTTTTGCCAATTTGTGCAATTGTCAAGGGAGGAAATAATCATCACTGATTGGTTATTAATTGCTTTTTTTGCAAATTTTTTTTAAAATGTTGCTTATTGCCTGGAAAATATATCTGGATTAAGGCTATCCAAAAAGAAATATTATTTCCCCCTTTCTTTCTTTCTTATTGCCTGGAAAATATAGTTAACTGGGGTTATTCAAAAACTTCAGGGTATTAAAGCCTGATTTTGTCGGCGGTCTCCCATCCAAGTCCCAACCAGGGCCGACCCTGCTTTGCTTCCAAGATCAAAAGGGAGCCTTTCGTGGTATCTAGGCTATACTGTGTGTGTGTGTGTCTGTGTGCCTTAAAGCCACCCCATAAATTTATCCATAGGGTTTTCTTAAGCATGGAATGCTCCTTCCTCCACCGTGCCGGTCTCCCATCCAAGTCCCAACCAGGGCCGACCCTGCTTCGCTCCCAAGATCAAATGGGAGCCTTTCGGGGTATCTAGGCGATACTGTGTGTGTGTGTCTGTGTGCCTTAAAGGCACCCATAAATTTATCCATAGGGTTTTCTTAAGCACAGAATACTCCTTCCTCCACCTTCCCGGTCTCCCATCCAAGTCCCAACCAGGGCCAACCCTGCTTAGCCTAACTGGATGGTGTAATTAAATTTATAAGGCAGGAACACGAAAGGAAACTGAACCCGGAGGGATGAGGAAAACAAAAATAAAAACTCCAGCATTCACTCTTTGCTTTTTCTTACGGTACAATAATGAATTTTAGGTTGGCTTTGTTTCCATTCTCTGCCCCCAATTTTAAATGTTTAAATGTATTTATTGTTTGGCAAGTGTATATTGTTTGGAAATTAAATAATAATAATAATAATAATAATAATAATAATAATAATAATATCTATTTATTTGGCCTACGGCAACAGGGTAGTTCTTACGACCGATGGGATCTTGTGGTACTAATTCCACAAACCCTAATGTGCTCTTAATTAATAATATATTATATATGTCATTGCCTGTAAATATATATTTTTATACTTTTTGCAGAAAAAAATAAATAAATTACGGTTATTTTATAAAATAAGATGTGCTACCAAACTTCTGTGTCGTTGATGGGAATCCTGGGAAATCATTGCTCACGTTTGCCAAAATGACTTCCCTCCGAGGCTGAGAGTGTGTGACTTACCCCACGGTGGTGATTCGAACCCGAGTCTCTACAGGGTTGCAGTTCTACGCCATGTTAGTTTGGGGGAGTTGCTCTTGCCTTTATCTGAGCCCAATACCTAAAACGCATCCCGATGCCTTGGTTCTTCAACTCTGGAGAAATTCGAACCCGGGTCTCTAGACTCAAAGAAGGGGGAAAAATGATATTTATAGTTCTGAGATTTTTTAGGAGAGGCGAAGAAGGATGAGATTAATAAACAAGGAAAAACAACCCTTCAAAATTCCCCTGGCAGCAGCCGGACCACCTAGTTCTCCGAGACGGAGATAACCCCTTTTTTTTTCCCCACCCGGGTGCGGATATTTTTTTGCAAAAAATAAAAATAAAAAATAAAATCTGGATTCCGTGCCAAACCTCCCGGGCAAGATGAGCTAAGATCCTGTGTGATCACCTCCGGGGTGGGATTCGAACTCCCCGCTCGGAAGAACAACGTGCCCGGTCGGGTGGCTTTTCTTTGAGAAATCACGAGGGATGAGTCGGCTGAGGGTGACCTTTGACCCCAACCCGCTTGTCCTTTTGGCTGCCGGACAAGGGCCCCATTGATGGGCCACTTAATCCCGGCTTAGCCACGGTCGGGGATCACAGAGAGCCGGAGAGAGAGTAGCGGACCGGGCTCCGAAGAAAGGCAGACAAAAGGGCCGAAGGTCCGGACGCCGCGCTGGCCCCCAAAACGGAGCAGCCCAAAGTTTTTTGGCAGCTTCTCCAAATGCAAAAAGAAAGGAAGCTTTTCAAATATATTCCCAGCTCTCACCTAAAACCAAGAAATTGGCTTTTTGCTCAATATTTTTAATTATTAGGTAATATATTTCCCACTTTCCTGGCAGCAATAATCAATTATGGGTGGCATTGGACCCCGAGATCAGGGTTTGATCCCCCTTTCTTTGGCCATGGAAACCTACTGTGTGTGTCACACACTCTCAGCCCCAGAAAACCCCATAATAAATTCTCCTTGGGGGGGGGTCACCACAACTTGGAAACACAACTTGGAAACACACTCTCAGCCCCAGGAAAACCCCTTTATAGGAAATCAGAAAGGACTTGAAGGCACAGGATGACAGTAATGGGGTTACTCAAAAACTTCAGGGTATTAAAGCCTGATTTTGTGGGCGGTCTCCCATCCAAGTCCCAACCAGGGCTGACCCTGCTTCGCTCCCAAGATCAAAAGGGAGCCTTTGGGGGTATCTAGGCTCTAAGCTATACTGTGTGTGTGCCTTAAAGCCACCCCATAAATGTATTCATAGGGTTTTCTTAAGCACGGAAAGCTCCTTCCTCCACCTTGCCGGTCTCCCATCCAAGTCCCAACCAGGGCCGACCCCGCTTAGCGTCCAAGATCTGGTGCCTTTTGGGGGTTTATTTAGGCCCCTTTGCTGCATTACGCCTTTTTTTTTTTGCCGATCCAGAGATAATGGAAAAATTGCAAGATGGTCGGTCAACTCGTTAAGCAAATTTCGGGGATTTAACGGGTCTACCCTGGTGATCCATTTGGGTGACGAGCTTTGCGTGCTTCTGAGCAAACCTCAGTGGAAAGTTTGCAAACGGCGGCTGATAAAAAGGCCTGCAGGCAGATTAGATAACTTTTTATCTTGATTGTACACCGGGGCCGGATTTCATCATCTATCTGGTGAAGATATATATATATATATATATATATATATATATATATTTTCCCCCCTCTAATTTTAATTTTCTTCTTTCCAGCCAAAGTTTTTGGACACTTTCCTCCCAGGAGGTTGCAACAGAAATTTTCCCTGCCACCCGTGAGATCCGTGCCAACCTGCATTGCCGTGGAGGGTGGCAGTTTTTCACAATGACGCAGCACTTGAAAAAGAATTAAAAATAAAAATTAAAAAAAGGAAGCTGTCGAGGGAAATGCGGTCGCCCCGTGACGTCTGTGCATAGAAAGCCAAAGAACACGAAGTTCAGACGTGTGGAAAGTGCCACCATGGTAAAATTCACCCATTCGGGCCTCCGTTTCTGGCCCGCTTGGAGGTTGCCTCAGGCAGCAGAAACGCTTGGGTCAGCATAGTGTGCAAATACATCGGACTAGCAGCCACTCATGAAGGATCCTGTAATTTGCCTTTTTGGGTATTCACCATTCCAGGCAGTTTCCCCTCGGCCTTTAGTTTGGATAAACGGGAGGTGCCATTTTGTGTCCTGCCTCAGGCAGCAGAAACGCTTGGGTCAGCACAGCATCTGAATATGGCAGACTACAAATCCCATAGATTTGCCATTTCAGGTATTTTTTGGGTTGATTGTTGCAGCTTCGGGCCTTGCCAAGAAACTCAAATCAAGCCCGTTTGTGAGGCATTAACAACCTCTGTGCTTAATTAATGAGCTGAAATAAAACGCAATCTGCGATAACAATCTTGTCGCAACGATTCTGTTGTTTTGCATCTGGCTTTGCTGCTCCGCTCCCTCTCGGATGTTTTGTCTACAAGGCTTGGAAATGGAGCCCCACCCCTGGAACTATTAATTACGCAAAAATTAAAAATGAGGAGGAGGAGGATGCTTTGGTGACGTGCCGCAAACAACAACAAAGGCCATGGCCGAGTGGAGAATTGACTGGGGTCTCCAGGGTCATGAAGCAAACCTATCGTGGCATTTTCTGGGGGCTGAGTGACTTTGCCCACTGTCACTCAGTGGAGTCTCCATGGCCGAGCACTCGAACCCGAGTCTCAAGGTATATAATAGTTCAGCGGTCAAAGTACTTGACCTGCCTGCTCGAGATTCACGTTATAGGAAGTTTCGGCTTCTCACCTAACCCAGGGTTAAGAGGTAGCCGTGTTTAAAGAGATGCCACCCGGACGACGGAGCAAGCCTCTTTTCTGCTGCTCCAGAGGCGAGGACACGGAGCAATGGATTCTAACTTGCTTGGATTGGGTCTCTGGGGGTAGGGCTGCTTGGGGTCTCTCCCGACTCTCGGATTCTCGGATTCGGGGCCTCTAATTTCTAAATTTAGAGGAACTGGCTGCCGTCACGCGCTTGCAAAGTTTCCGAGAACCGGGTTTTGGGCCTTAGATGGCGGCCCTATCAGCCATCTTGCACCACCCGGATGCAAGGACCCACAACCAAGTTTGCATCTCAGCACACAAAGCAGATAACATTCCCCCCCAACCGCAATCGGAGGAGGCATCAAACCCCAGCCCCGAAATGGAACCCGGGCCTCTCTTTGGTTCATCATCTGGGGTATTATTTTTAATTTCTTTCTCGGAAACCAGATATTAAGACGCGATGCTCTCCTTATCTTTTTATCAGCTTAAATCTCATATGCATATTGCAGATAAAAATGGGAGGACATCTTGCAACAGCACCCTTGGCCCTTCCAGAAAAAAAGGATTTTTATATATTTATATTTATATTTATTTATACGATGCCAGCCAGGTACCCGATACAATTAAAAATTTCAGTGGGCCCTTTCAAAGGGCAATTTAGAAGTAAAGTGGCCGAAATCCTGCCACAAGGGTGCCATAAATATGTAAAACATATATACATATACATATATATATGTGTGTGTGTGTGTGTGTGTGTGTATATTATACTTATGTGTATATATGTGTGTGTGTGTGTATTATATTTATCTATATGTGTGTGTGTGTGTGTATATAATATATTTATCTGTATGTGTGTGTGTATATTACATTTATATATATGTGTGTGTGTATTATATTTATACATGTGTGTGTGTATTTATATATATGTGTGTGTGTGTGTGTGTATATTATACTTATGTATATATATTGTGTGTGTGTGTGTATTATATTTATCTATATATGTGTGTGTGTATATTATATTTATCTATATATGTGTGTGTGTGTGTGTGTATATAATATATTTATCTATATGTGTGTGTGTATATTATATTTATATATATGTGTGTGTGTGTATTATATTTATATATGTGTGTGTGTATTTATATATATATGTGTGTGTGTGTGTGTGTACACACACACACACACACACACACATAAATATAATATATATACGCACACATTAAGGGAAGAAAAATAAAACTATACCATACAATTGTAAAACAAATTATCCAGGCAGAATGCAAAAAAATATAAATAAAATTATAATATAATAACCCACATTATATGATTAAAAAAGGCAATATTATTATAGGATCATACAGTACCCAAATTATATTATAAATAAATTTGTAATATTATTATATTATATTCCAAAGAGCAAAAACCTCCCGAAATGCTGAAATTAGAGAGAGAGAGAAAATAGGGATATTTGGCACGGCTGTTTTTGCACCAAAAAAAATTGGGCCAGATCCCGCTTTGGGCAGGAACACCCAGAGCTTTGCAAAATCTTAACACCCTCCCTTGGAGGGCAAATTTCCTAAAAAACAAACAAAAAACCCCACAACCAACAACCACAAAAAAGCCACACCTGGGTTGGGTGCCGACGGATGCAAACTCTCTCCGGAGCCCAGGAAGCGGAAAGATGGATTTCTGCCCAGATGGGAGTCAAAATTGGGGTGCGGCGAATCCGTCCCCCGCCAAATGCCCCGGAGGGGTCTAACCGCCTCTGACGAAGCACGTCCTAGAGACTGCCTTTTTAAAAATACATATATATATATATATATATATATATAAAAATATAAATTATTTATATGTGTGTGTGTGTTTATGTTTATATATATATATATATATATACATACATACTATAATTTTTAATATATGTGTGTGTGTGTTTATAAACACACACATATATATCTATATAAAATATCTATACAAATCTATCTATTGACCTATACTTTATATATACCCATATAAAATATAAAATATATCTATATAAAATATCTATATAAAATAAAGATATAAAAATAGTAAGAGTTAAAATGCATTTTTAAAGAATATATATGTGTGTATGTTTATAAACACACACACACATATATATCTATATAAAATATCTATATAAATCTTTCTATCATCTATCTATACTTTATATATATCCATATAAAGTATATCTATATAAAATATACATATAAAAATATGAAGAGTTAAAATGCATTGAGAATGACAGATTTGAGAAACACAGAAATTCAGAATTCTCAACACTGTTGTTCTTAATACATTAAGAATTTAGAGGGAAACCGAGGCACAACCTTTGTGTGGGTTTTTAATTATTCCCCCTCCCACTCCGTAGCATAATTAGACTATGAAGTCACGGCCTTCCACGGGCCGGCACACATTTTTCTGCTTCCCCGTTGTACCGATCCTCCCCCTTGGGCGTCCTCAGCACAAATTGTTGGCACCGGTTTCGAATTCTTAGACGTCTCGATAGCCCTTCACGGCATACTCTGGTGTTGAGAGAAGATGTTCTCTCCAAAGGCCCATTGATGCAGCCTGGGATCGCATTGGCCTTTTTCGCTGCTGCATCACCCTCCTGGCTCATGTTCAACTCGGTGGACTAGCAAAACTCCTAATAAATATAATGCTTAACTAATACAATATTGCTAAAACATATTAGCACTTTGACTATAACTCCTGATGATGATGATGATGATGATGATTAATATTTTAAAAGGTTCAGTGGAAAAGGGAGAAAAATCAAATTTTGCATGAATTCCCTCCACAGGGAGGGAAATCCAGAATGTTGCAAAAGAAAGAGACAGGATGCCATATAGGAATAAGTAGATTAAACCAAAGGGGGGGAGGAAGAACAGGGAATTCTCAATATTTCCTAAGTATTTTTTAAGGCTGCTGAGTTAATCTCCAAATTAATGTGGGTTTTAAAGGATTAGCAAACTGAAGATTTTTCTGAAGACTGGAAGCTGTTTTATGGGCGCTTTGGAATCTAACGATGCAATAACTTGGGTGGCCCTGATTATTTCTAATTGCTTACCGGTATCTCTAATGCTAGAATCATGTATTTTTTTAATATTTATTTATTTATATTTATTTATATTTATTTATATTTATATTTTATATTTCTATATTAAAGCTTGGTTTGTGGGGAGGTCAGAGGCCTTTCCTGTCTTAATAAGTTGTTCTGGGCCACCAAGTAAGGAATTTCTTACGGGGTTTTCTGGGGCTGAGAGTCTGTTTTCAGATGAGGGCGACCCTATCATGGGGGTTTCTGAGGCTGAGAGAGTGTGACACGTGCCCAAGGTCACCCCCGCGGGTTTGCGTGGCTGAGCAAACCCCATGATGGGTTTGTTTTAGGGTCACCGTAGGGTCATAAACACTCTCTCAGCCCCAGAAAACCCCGTGAAAGGGTCACCTTGGGGTCATAAACACTCTCTCAGCCCCAGAAAGCCCCGTGAAAGGGTCACCTTGGGGTCATAAACACTCTCTCAGCCCCAGAAAACCCCGTGAAAGGGTCACCGTAGGGTTGAAAATAAACCAGAAACACTCTCTCAGCCCAAAGATCCGAACCTCTTAGAGCTTCTATTTTACGGCAGAGAACAAAACCGCTTTTCTTTCTATTTCTGTCGTTGCAAATTAGTCCCTCTACATTTCCAATTAACAGCTAGGAAGGATAACGAATCTCCGCCGTGCCTGCGGCCGTGTTTCCGAACATGAATGGGCCGAATTCCCAGGGAGTTTATTTTGATTTCCATTTTTTGTTGGCTAACCTCGAGCGTCACGGCTTCGTGACTCAGGGTTTTCTGTCTGAAAAGGATCACGTCAGGGGGGAAGGCAGCTCCGATTTTTGGCCCGCGCACACACAGCCCGGATTTCTTGGCACGCCGAACAATGCGCCTTCGAGCGCGTGTGCAGCCGGGTCCGGCGAGGCCTTGGCTCGCACCCAGGGCCGGACAAGAGAGACTTTCAGCCGGCAATAAAATAAAATAAAATAAAATTATGACTCAACCCGGGCTTGCAAGGGATGCAGAACGGAACAGATGCTACGGCCCCTTTGAAGGCCCGTCGAGGGTAATTAATTTGCTCCGGGATTTCTTTGGTGGTGTCTCTGTCCTTTTTTTTTCTTTTCTTTCATTACTATTATTATTATTCTTGGCACAAAAGGGAAGCGTTGGACCAGCTACACACTCATGATGTCTCATAAAAAATCTGCAAAAGAGGTTTAGTTGCTCACCGAGGGATGACATCAAAGGCTTGGCCAAGATTTCCAAAAGCAGGAAATTCTGCTCTGATACAACAAGGGAATAGGATTTTATACAGATATATTGATTTATCGATAAATAGATAGATAGATAGATAGATAGATAGATAGATAGATAAAAAGATAGATATATAGACAGATAGATGGATTCCAGGCTCCATTTATTTGACTTATCAAAAACTCCCCCTTTTTACGAATCTTTATTTAGGCTCTATTTTTAAAAAGTACCAAATTTCATCCGATTTTGGGAGCTAAGCAGGGCCAGCCCCGGTTAGCATTTGGATGGGAGACCACCAAGGATTGTCAGGTGCTGGAAGGAGAGTAGAAACTAGGACAGGGGAAAGCCTGGATAAGTAAATAAAAAGATGTTTAATCTTTGCTTGGCTTGGCTTAAGTAATAGGCCTCGTCTCTTATTCAAAGCTAAGTAGGCTCAGGCATGGTTAGGACTTGGATGGGAGACCGCCAAGGATTGTCAGGTGCTGGAAGTAGAGCAGAAACTAGGACAGGGGAAGCTTGGATAAGTAAATAAAAAGATTTTTAACCTTTGCTTGGCTTGGCTTAAGTAACAGGCCTCGTCTCTTATTCAAAGCTAAGTAGGCTCAGGCATGGTTAGGACTTGGATGGGAGACCGCCAACCAAGCCCAGGCTCTGTTTCAGAGGAAGGAATTTACAAAACTGCCTCTGAAAATTCCTTGCCTAAGAAAAGTAAATAAATAAAAAGTAAGTAAATAAAAGGATTTTTAATCTTCTATGCAAAACTGCCTCTGAAAACCCTAGAAAAATCCATGCAATAAGTCCACGGGCAAATTGAGGGCACCTACAGACTCACTAATTATTCCAATCCTGTCTGATTTTGGGAGCTAAGCTGGGTCAGCCCTGGTTGGTCCTTGGATGGGAAACCGCCAACAAACACCAGGTATTTCAAACTGGCAAACTATAATGACAAAGGAAAAAAACCCCATTTCATAGAAAATGTCTTATTCTACCAGTACAGATCTGACTAAATTCAACGTACTAGAATTACTAATACTAACCAGAGACGGTTTAAATCGTTAGGTTTCCAAATTGCTAAAAAAAAAGAAACCCAAACCCATCAACGGTATCCGGTGCAATTGGAGCCATCTTGGTGGACCGATTTCAGCCCCCAAGTCTGATCTTTTTGGGTTTTTTTGGGGGGGTCCCCAGAGATGGAAACAGCCTCCCCTTTGCAATTGGCTCTTAAATCTCAATGCAATTTTGACTCCCACATTTCTTGGCAAGAACAGTGAAAGAGACAGAGGAAATAACTTTATTTTTCCTCCTTTTTTTTGCTTACTAATCAGTGATACCCCCCCTCCTCACTTCTATATATATATTTTCAAAGCCATTTCCGATCTCTGACTTCTGCATTTTTTGGAGATTTCTGGAGAAAAAGGAGAAAATAGGAAAAAGAAGACATGCATCTTGCCTGCTTAGCAGAGGAAGGAACGGCTGGGGTTGCAAAGCAGGACTTTTACAGGGTTGCCACCTTTTTTAGGGGCCTCTTGCTCCTCTGCTTTGATAGCAGATTTGGGCTGAGATGCTGTCGACGTGTCGGGTCGGCTTCAGCCTCCCTGTCACAAAATATCTGCTAAATAAATAAATAAATAAATATAAAGTATGTGTGTGTGTGTATGTGTGTGTATAAATATATTAGATATATTTATATATAAAATATATTAGATATATATATATAAAATATATTATTTATTTATTATTTTATATAAATATATAAAATATATTATTTATTTAATATTTATATATTAAAATATATAAAATATATTATATATATATATAAAATATATTAGAATAGGTCAGGCAGCCAGCTAAGACATTGGAAGAAAGAGCTACAAAGTATTGCCATTATTTATTAATTGCAATTATTTGCTTTGCATATCAAAAGGTTAATTGGAAAATATTAGAAAGAAAAGCACCAAAAGATGTCATGAGAACTGGAAATGCTCAGAGGTGAGCGAGAGGAAGGATGAAAGATGGGTAAAAGAAATGCAAATCTGGGAATTCTTAATTAAATTAAATGCTTAATTGATTTTTTCCCCTCTCCAATTACCGCTTTGGGCACCCTATAGATTTTCCGTGGCCGGACAAAGTTTAGTTGAAACCCTGCTCTCCAAAAACCTCCAAAAGTTGTGTGTGTCTTAAAAGTTGTTCCCAACCCGAAGGTTTTCTGGGGCTGAGAATATGTGACACGTTTTCCATGGCCGAGCCGGGATTCGAACCCGGGTCTCCAGGCTTGTAGGAGCCCCCTATTCAAATTACTGCATTATATTACTGAAACTCCTTCTTTCATGCTACAGTGAAGAGCATGGGAACCTTTTTCTCTCTCGCAAGAATGAGAAATCAGGTTTCGTTTTGAGCTTCCGACAAAAAAAAGTAAAAGCTGTTTGACCACAGTGAGAAACACCGCAAAAAATCATGAAAAAAAAAGAAAAAGGACGATACACTCATCTTTGCCCCTGTTTGCTTGGGGTATAAAGAAATGTCCTTTTTTTTTTTTGTTCCCCCAGCAAAAAAAATAAAATAAAACCGAGATGTTGCTTTGACTCAACAACCGATACCGGGCCTCTGAGTGAAGTCTGAGACATCTGGAACCAGTTTCCACGAAAGGGGCTGCTTTTTGGGGTGATTTCCCCTTCCTCGCCACCGGTTTTCTCTGAACCAGATGTGAACTTGCATCTGCAGGCAGAAATCTTTTCCAGACCCCTCCGCTCACCTTGGTGAGACATCAAAGGGAAGAGGCCGAGTGTGGTTTTTCTCTCTCTTACTCACGGGTTTTACGAGCAGCGGGTGCGAATTCCGGTATTTTGTTCAAAGGGCAGCAACAGCAGCCAGGCCTCCCCGGAGGTGACTCGTGGCCTCCAACCTCGCTGGGGGAAAGGGGGACGAGGAAGTGGGTCTTGATAGGGGGTCCGCAGACACCCCCCCAGGGGTCCACAATGTCTGCAAGAGATTGAAGAAATGTTATGGGATTTTGCAGTTAAAATAGGAAGGGAGGGAGGGAGGGAGGGAGCGAAAAACCTTGAAGAAATGTTGTGAGGTGTTAGAATTAAAATAAGAAGGAAGGGAGGAAAAAACCTCGAAGAAATGTTATGGGATTTTAGAATTAAAATAGGAAGGAAGGAAGGAAGGAAGGGACCAGGAAAGCAGGCAGGCAGGCAAATTTGTATGGAATCATCCCTATAAAATACTACAAATACAAGTGTGTGTTCATTTACCTATTTCTCCATTATCTCCAAATTCGAAGACCCTTGATTAGCAACTTTAATGCATAGTCACGATGCATCTTAAGAGTTTTAAATCCTGAATTTGGCCTTGGTGGTTTGAGGCAAGTAGTAGCACCGCTCTTAAGCAGCAGACCATGAGCCAGGAGTGTGATGCAGCAGCTAAAAAGGCCAATGTGATTGTCCGGAATGAAGTAGTTATAAAGATTAATGCAATTCTCTAGGGAGTTTACAGCGTCCATAATCAAGGGAGGTGATCGTGCTGTTCTATTTTGCTTTGGTCAGACTCCACCTGGAATAATCCTGTGTCCACAGTTAAGGAAGAAGATGGACAAGCTGGAACATTTCCTGAAATGTTGAAGCCTCGTGAGGGGCAGCTTAGGGAGCTGGGTAGGTTTGACCTGGAGAAGAGAAGGTTGATAGGTTAAGACATGATAGCCATGTTTAAATATTTGAAGGGATGGAGCAAGCCTGTTTCGTGCTGCTCCAGAGACTAGGACCCGGAGCAATGGATTCAAACATTACGGTTTCCAGGCTTTTGAGCACTTTGGTGACCCTCCTGAACTGTGGTGCCCAAAATTGGATGAGGATTATTCCAGGTTGGGTCTGACCAAAGCTGAACAGCAGTCTGACCCAAACGCTACCTTCCTATTATTTAATTATATTATTATAGCCTCAGTAGACTGTTATGTTTGCAAAGATAGAAGCATTCAACAAGTAGTGATATATATTGCAATAATCTTCCACGTTTCCTCTGATTATTGCAATATATATCACTAGTTGTTGAATGCCTGGAAACTGTAATGTTTGAATCCATTGTTCCGGGTCCTAGTCTCTGGAGCAGCACAAAACAGGTTTGCTCCATCCCTTCAAATATTTAAACATGGCTGAGAGTCTGCTGCGTCCAAGAATTCCGCCAGATGACGGGACGGATCTGTGAGTGCTTCCTGGACTGCTGCAAAAGGCAGAGCCAAGACAAAGGGAAAGTCTGTCTGAAAAGCCACCCACGCGGAGTATTCCTGGAATGAGGAAATGTCTTTTTCCAGGCTACCTGTGTCACAGCCGCCCTGCCCCGAACAAAGCTTTAGAAACCTCAGAAATCTTATTTCTTATTCTCTCCCTGCAAGAAAATCTCATAGCAGGAGAAAAATCAACCGGGAAGGGGTAATATTAGGAGGAAATCCCTTTATTGTCCTCATTTTAGCTGTGTACCGGAATTCGAATCCGAGACACTGGACTACAAGGCCGGTCATCCTATCCGCATTGGCAAGGGCGATGGGAGTTGTTGTTCAAAAGCGTCTAAGAGAGACTCAAGGAGACCGTAGGAGAGAAACGAGACATTTCTTTCCATCGTTAAGAGGAAACCACTGAGGGAGGTATCGAGATTAAAAATCCTGCTCAGGGAAAATGAGATAACGAGCAGGAAGCCGTCTAGCCGGGCAGCAGGAGGAAATAACCTTCTTGCGGGGTTTCCTAGGTAAAAAAAATGACTAAAAAAGAAAATTACTAAAAAATTAAAGGCACTGAGAGCTAGGCAACACTAATTGCAATTAGCATCTGTGGCGGAATGCAAGCCATGTGCTTGGGAAATACCTATATATACAGTCATCCCTCCATATTTGCAGGGGTTAGGGGTGCAAGAACCCCAAAAAGTGGGGGGAAACCCCCCCCAAATATCTATAGGACTCCCTTCCAAAACCATATTTATCAAACCTCAGGGGATACTGGGGTCCCACTGGACATGCCCACATTTTACTTCATGGTGAACAACAATTCTGGGGGCCTGGAAGAGACCTCAAGCAGATATTGGGGTCCCACTATACAAACCCCAGGGGATATTGGGGTCCCATGGTACAAACCCCAGAGGATATCAGGGTCCCACCATACAACCCCGGAGGATATCGGTGTCCCACTATACAAACCCCAGAGGATATCGGTGTCCCACTATACAAACCCCAGAGGATATCGGGGTCCCACTATACAAACCCAGAGATACGTCCCCAAAAACGGAGGTTCAGGGCCACTAAAAACCCAGGGATATCAGGGTCCCACCATACAACCCCGGAGGATATCAGGGTCCCACTATACAAACCCCAGAGGATATCAGGGTCCCACCATACAACCCCGGAGGATATCAGGGTCCCACTATACAAACCCCAGGGATATCAGGGTCCCACCATACAACCCCGGAGGATATCAGGGTCCCACCATACAAACCCCAGAGGATATCAGGGTCCCACCATACAACCCCGGAGGATATCAGGGTCCCACTATACAAACCCCAGAGGATATCAGGGTCCCACATACAAACCCAGAGGATATCAGGGTCCCACTATACAAACCCCAGGGATATAGGGCCCACCATACAACCCCGGAGGATATCAGGGTCCCACTATACAAACCCCAGAGGATATCAGGGTCCCACCATACAACCCCGGAGGATATCAGGGTCCCACTATACAAACCCCAGAGGATATCAGGGTCCCACCATACAACCCCGGAGGATATCGGTGTCCCACTATACAAACCCCAGAGGATATCAGGGTCCCACCATACAACCCCGGAGGATATCAGGGTCCCACTATACAAACCCCAGGGGATATCAGGGTCCCACCATACAACCCCGGAGGATATCAGGGTCCCACTATACAAACCCCAGAGGATATCAGGGTCCCACCATACAACCCCGGAGGATATCAGGGTCCCACTATACAAACCCCAGAGGATATCAGGGTCCCACCATACAACCCCGGAGGATATCAGGGTCCCACTATACAAACCCCAGGGGATATCAGGGTCCCACCATACAACCCCGGAGGATATCAGGGTCCCACTATACAAACCCCAGAGGATATCAGGGTCCCACCATACAACCCCGGAGGATATCAGGGTCCCACTATACAAACCCCAGGGGATATCAGGGTCCCACCATACAACCCCGGAGGATATCAGGGTCCCACCATACAACCCCGGAGGATATCGGTGTCCCACTATACAAACCCCAGAGGATATCGGGGTCCCACTATACAAACCCCAGGGGATATCGGGGTCCCACTATACACACCCCAGGGGATATCGGGGTCCCACTGTACACACCCCAGGGGATATCGGGGTCCCACTATACACACCCCAGGGGATATCGGGGTCCCACTATACACACCCCAGGGGATATCGGGGTCCCACTGGGCATGCCCACAGTTTACTTCATGGTCAACAACGATTCTGCGGATATTGCGGTCCCATGGTACAAACCGCAGGGGATATTGGGGTCCTACTGTATATCCCCACATTTTACTCCATGGTGAGCAACGATTCTGGGGGCCTGGAAGAGACCCCAAGCGGATATAGGGGTCCCATGGTACAAACCACAGGGGATATTGGGGTCCCACTATCCAAACCCCAGGGGATATTGGGGTCCTACTGTATATCTCCACATTTTGATGAACAACAGGCTATATTTGCAGAAACTTAGCATCCCAAAACTGCCCCCAAGAAGGAGACAGGCACAACCTCTCAGCTGAAAGAACAGGAAATTTCACGGGAAAAAAATAGAATTTCCACAACTATGGAGGGGAGAAAAAAAAACCTAACCTCTCACGGATTTATTCTGGTTATACAACAATGCGCTTTGGCCATAAATTCTAAGCAGAAAAGGCATTTATGTGCTTGAATTCTCTCTATGCAAAGAGGAAGTCACTTAATATTAAATTAAATATTAAATTTGAATTGTGTGCATTAACGGAAGCAGAGGAAATATTATAAAAGACTCTTGCTACAGGAAATCCGCCCTTTGGCATGTTACAGTTTGAGCTTCCAAGGCCGGCTGGAAATCGGGTCCTTCGGCATGCTGGCCTTCCTCTTCCTCTTCGTCACGGAGCTGCCTCCCGATTCTTGGCCCGCACTGAAGGGCCGTCTCCCTCTCTGCAAAAAAATAAATAAACCAGATATCTTTAGCCTGATGAAAAGAAGGTTAAGAGGTGATATGATAGCCGTGTTTTGAAGGGACGTTATGTTGAAGACAGAGCAAGCCTGTTTTCTGCTGCTCCAGAGACGAGGATGCGGAGCAATAGATTCACACTCCAGGAAAAAGAATCTGGAAATATGAGAAAATAAATAAATAAATATATATATATATATATATATATATATATATATATATATATATTGGTGGATTATTTGACCTGAACATAATTACAAAAATGCAGAATTTGGGAACTGGAGCAATTTTTTTTAGGTATAGCACGTGAAACACGGTCAAGCAAGCTTCTCCACATTGATATTTCCCAGGAAAATTCAATGTTTTTCTGTAGCAAATTTTTATACAAGCACACATACCGGAGACCACATCGACCACACTTCCTCTGCAGAAATGTCATTCTTGGGGGGCCCCAAATGGTACACAAATATTATTTTACCTTCACGAGGAAGTAAACCAATTTTTTTTGTTGCTGTTGTTGTAGAAAGACAGGAAACCTCAGATGGTTAGAAAGCAAAAAATGTCTTAATTTCTGGGGTTAAAAAATATAGGTGTTCCCAGATGAAGGAGATTTCTTTCTTGATGGGTAAACGATATACGCAGAAAATGTTGCACAAATTTAGCTTTAACGCCTAGCTCTCTCTGAACTGTTTTCAAATTAGAGAATTGTTTAAGTAAATTTACGAGGTAGGGAACACTAAAAATAAAATTATGGGGGTATTTTTAGTGTCCTCTACCCCATTAATTACTTAAAGGACTAAACAATTTGGGCCCATCTCTAATTTATGGGGTGAGAAGACTAAAGAAAACCGAGAGATGTCTATACAATGAGCCTATTCTTGGAGATATTTTTAATTCGGAAACGTGCCGAGCAAAGACGCTTGGGTCAGCATCTCCACATCCTCCTCCGTCCTGTATTTTTGGGTTCAGAACATCCATGAGAAAGAGACGGTTGCCACAGGGTTTTAAGTTTTGAGAACAAGAACAGCCCCTTGGTAATTTTATCTTAAAAAAAAAAAAAGCCCTAATTTCCCCCTTCTCCCAAACCGATCGAAAAATGCCCCCTTCCTATGGGAAGGGCCAAACAGCCATGGGGAAAAAAATTATATATATATATGTATGTGTGTGTGTGTAAATATAATAATATATAATATATGTATATATCTGTTCCTTTATATCATATCATCCCTAGTTGAACAAAAGCTACTCTGAAAAAAACTCTCATATATACATATACATATATATATACATATACATGTATAAAAATATTATAATATACACACACAAACACAATATATTATAATATATTATATTATATATTATAATAAAACTCTCCTATATATGTGTGTGTGTGTGTGTGTGTATAATAATATATATACACAAGCACATATTATATATATATATATATATTATAATATAGACACACACACACGCTCATATTATATATATATATATATATAGAGGAGAGTTTTAGTATAATACATAATATATAATATAACATATTATAATATACATACACACATATTATATATATATATATATATATATATATATATATGGGAGAGTTTTTTTCAGAGTAGCTCTAGTTCAACTAGGGATCATATGATATAAAGGAACATTTTTGAGATGAAGGGAGAAAAAGACATTTTTTGCACAATTTTTTCCCCAGTCTGCTTCATTATCAAAGATCTCTTAATTGAGTAAATACTGAAATTCGACTGAGTCAGTTACCCTTGATAATCGATAGCTTCCCACCACATCTGCTCTCAAGAAAAATCATATTTTTATATCACCTGTTCCCGCCCTCTAGCTTCGCTTTCTTCCTCGTCTTCCTCGTCGCAATCCAGCCCCTGGTGCGAAATCTCCGTGGGACCCTTCTCCTCCTCCTCCTCCTCCAGCAGCGTCCGCACCCGCTGGCTCTCGGTGGTCACCCTCACTTTCAGCCCGTGGAAGCCCGTGGAGACCCAGCCGACTTTCAGGTCCACGGGGTCCCCGTCGAAAAGCAGTGAGGCGGCGGCCTCACCTTCCTTAAAGCCCGGCGGCTGGTAGTCGTTGGGTGTGACTGGAAAGGAAGGAGGGATGAGAACCCGACCAAAAACACTGAACAAATTAATCCACATCCGAAATATACAGATTTATTTGTGTGTTTTATGTGTCTTCACATAACCTATTAATTTCCAAGGGTCTTCTTAGACTGGTTCCTTTCCTCTGCAATATCACCTGTTATATTCCTTGGCGGTCTCCCATCCAAGTCCTAACCACGCCTGACCCTGCTTAGCATCCATTAGATCTTTAGGCTATTTAGATAGCCATAAATAGAGGGAAACTGTGTGTAGCAGTTTGAATGTTGGACTGCAACCCCGGAGAACAGGACTCAACTCCTCTCTCTGCTCAGCCACGGAAAGCCACTGAGTGACACACTCTCAGCCCCCAGAGAACCCCATAAATTAGAAATGACTTAGAATAGGAAGGCCTTACACAAATTAATCGTGGCAATAGTGGTTTGAACGTTGGACTGTGACTTTGGAGACGAGCTTTTGGATCTCCGTTGGAAACCCAGATCTTGGGCAAAAGTCACACTCTCTCAGCCCCAGGGGAAGGGCAAAACCCCTCTCTGAGCAAATTTTCCCATTATAGGGTCACCTTACGGGAAGCCCCACAACTCACCATCATTGTAGTAGAACAATTTCATGGTCAACGTGACGTCGTTCGGCAGCGGGCCGAGATTTTGCATTAAGACGTAGAGTTTTCGGATCAAGAGGACGCTGGCGTTCCTCACTTCCTGGCCGCTTCCTGGCCCGTTCCCGAGGCTCGTTTGCGTGCTAGCGCCGGGACAAGAGAAGAAGTCACACGCTTTTTAAGGCTTTTAAAGAGCAAACGCAAGAGGTGAGAAGGGAAAATTCAAACATTCCCTCAAAAGTTTTTAGATCTGATAGAACAACGGCAACCTGGGTGCCAACATGGGCTGTGTCACACTCTCCCAGTCCCAGAAAACCCCATTCCCTTACAACCCTGGAGACCGGATTCGGTTCCCCTTTGCTCAGCCGTGGAAACCCACTGGGGGCACTTTGGGCAAAAAGTCACACTCTCTCAGCCTCCCCAGAAGTCACACCCTCTCAGCTTCCCCCCAATAAGTCGCATTCTCTCAGCCTCCCCCAAATAAGTCACACTCTCTCAGCCTCCCCCAATAAGTCACACTCTCAGCCCCCATAAGTCACACTCTCTCAGCCTCCCCCCAAATAAGTCACACTCTCTCAGCCTCTCCCCCAAAAAGATGGTCACTTTAGAGTTGTCATAAGTCAGAAACAACTCGAAGGCACACAAGAAATATACTCTTTAATCAAAATGACCCGGGCAACCCAAATTTAATTCCCTGACTCTATATTTATGACGGCATAGCTACACTCTCTCTCACCCAGACACCCTCCACAATTCAATTTTATGACACTGTGCTTCTATTTATGGCGGCAGAGATACTCCCTAATCAAGAGAATACAGATTCCCCCCCCCATTTTTCTTTTCAATAAACCACACTAAAAGTTTCGGGTTCCAACAAACAAGTCCTTTTAAATTGGGAGATGTGTCACGGTCTAAATTGACTGCATTAATGACACAAATCTATCCGCTTTCCCTATTTATCTTGGTCAGAGGGGTGAAAAATGCTCTGTAGCCTTTTTAAAATTTTAATTCCAGTAAACAAAACAAAACAAAAAAATGTGTCAGTGCCTATATTTGCTATTTAGCTGGCGGTTTATCTCGCCACCACAAACCATTTTCTTGCTATTTTGGGATCTCTTGTGTCTGGGAGATTACCAAATCCAGCCCTCTGTAATTATTTATTGTAATTATTTATTAAAATATTTATTTTTTGAAATTAAATTATCATACTTGCTGGTTTTTAAGGCACTTCCCCCCCTGAAAAATAATTGTTTGAAAGTGGGGTGTGTCTTAATTCTCTAATTTCCTTAATTCTCTAATTTTAATTTTTAGTTTTCTCTAATTCAATTTAATGTCTTTAATTCTAATTCTAATCTAATTTCTCTAATTTTAATTCATTTTCTCTAATTCAAGTTTTAAGTCCCCTCCTCTCTCTCTAAGGATGCTTTTCCAAAAATTACCGTACTTGCTGGTTTTTAAGGCACTTCCCCCCCCCCAAAAATACTGTTTGAAAATGGGGTGTGTCTTATATAAATACAGTATTTAAATGGAGATAAATTTGGAGGTTTACCTAACGAAGTCCATCTGAGGGCCAAGTTTGGAATACTTGAACTTGAACCGGTATAATTCTGTCATACGCTAGAAATCGCAAAGCAAAAAAGGGACAAAAATTGATATATATACCCTTGATAGGAAGGCACAAACAACAAACCTTTGCAACTGACCCAAATATAATTATTTTACAAATCTCTTGTAATTAGCAGACAAGTGGACAATTCCAGTATCAGACGGAATTGGGTGCCTTCCTCTGAGATACCTTGGGGGTCTCCATCCAAGCCCTAACCAGGGCTGACCCTGCTTAGCTTCCAGGATCAGGCGGAATTGGGTGCCTTCCTCTGAGATACCTTGGGGGTCTCCATCCAAGCCCTAACCAGGGCTGACCCTGCTTAGCTTCCAGGATCAGGCGGAATTGGGTGCCTTCCTCTGAGATACCTTGGGGGTCTCCCATCCAAGCCCTAACCAGGGCTGACCCTGCTTAGCTTCCAGGATCAGATGGAATTGGGTGCCTTTGGGGTCTTAAACAATTTAAAGAGTTAATAAGAGAGCACGAAATCGGCCTAACGAGCGCATGTGCCTAATTATGAGTCATACCAGAAGCAAAGAGATGTGACAGGAAAACCAAAATTTTAAACAGAGGACAAACATGTAGGTTGATCTGATTTAAGTTTTTTTATATTTTGTCACTTTCTCTTACCTCGGGCTCACTGGGATTGGTGTAAATCTGTTTTAAAGAAAGCAGAAAAACATGTTTTTACTTTCCTGTAAATTGAAATAAAAGTCATCTGCGATGTGAGCGTTTTCATTTTTAAATCGTCTTTCCTGTGACTCGTTAGGGAAACGATCAGAAATGCAGATAATACCGCTCTTTGGAGTAATTTTCCAGAAAACCAGGTCTCGTTCAGAGAATTTAATGTCAAAGTGCCACGTACAGGGACGCTTGTGGTCAACGCATCACACTATCAAAAAATAAAATAAAATACAGGTTTCTGATTCCAGTAGTCGATTACAACTTGTTTGGAAATACTGCCTTCGTGACGGGTTTTCGCTTTCTGTAAAAGGAGAATGCAGTAAACCAGTTATGGGGAAAAAAGTGCTTTTTTCTCGGTCAAAGGTCAGCAAAAGTATGAAGCATCTGTGTGTTTGAAATATCTTGGGGATCTCCCATCCAAGTCCTAACCATAGCTGACCCTGCTTAGCTTCCAGCATCAGATGGAATTGGGTACCTTCCTCTGAAACACCTTGGGGGTCTCCTATCCAAGGGTGCCTTCCTCTGAAACACCTTGGGGGTCTCCTATCCAAGTCCTAACCAGGGCTGAGCCTGCTTAGCTTCCAGCATCAGATGGAATTCGGTGCCTTCCTCTGAAACACCTTGGGGGGTCTCCCATCCAAACCCAACCAGGGCTGACCCTGCTTAGCCTCCAGTATCAGATGGAATTCGGTGCCTTCCTCTGAAATACCTTGGGGGTCTCCCATCCAACTCCTATCCAGGGCTGACCCTGGATATTTTTATTGTTATTATTAGGATAGTTATTTGTATTCCGCTTTTCTCTTCAAAATTAGGAGTTAGTCTCACAATTTTAAAAAAATATACTAAATAAAACATAGGGAAAGTGAACGTTAAAATAGAATTAAATTATTCACAGTATCCGAACAACCAAGGAAACTAAAAAGATATTAAAAGTGTTAAAAGCGTTGCGGTACAGACTCTCAGTCAGTTAGAATTTGCAGTAAGAAATTTTTTTCCCCAGTGTTTTGTTTTTTTATTTTTGTAATACTTACCGCCAAAACAGCCATATGCAGCTGGAAAATGGAATTAAAAACAAAAGCCATTGTTAGCAATATACTGAATTTGAATTCCTGGATAACTTTCCATGCACCTGACAAAGTTGGGTGTGACCGTTCCTGAAATATCCTCACAATAATAATAAAAATTATTATAAATAAATAAACAAATAAAACTAACTAACTAAATAAATAAATAAAATAAAAAATAAAAATGTGAGTCTTTTTAACCTGCTGCAGGACTCTTTGCAAAGAGCTTCTCTGACACCCTGTGGCCATTTGGGCTAATTGCAGAAGGAGGAAATTAGATTTGCATTTCTTGGCTAATTGCATTAATTGCTTCTACGTAAATTCTCCTTCTATACCCTATATTTCTGTGCAATTGTCGTTGTGGAATGCTTTCAAGTCGTCTCTGATTTATGGGGAGTCAAAATCTGAACCTCTCATGGGGTTTTCTTGGGGCTGAGAGTGTGTGACACTCCGTTGTAGAACCACGATGACCATCAAGAGGAATTAATGGGATTTTTAAAATCAGACGACTTTGAATGGGCCAACACTCCTTTATACGTTCATTTGGGGGGGAAAGGTGGACAGATAATTCCTGAAAAAGTTCTCCCTTGAAAATATGAGTTGAAATAAAATGGCTCAATGTTTTGAACATACTTTAAAATATCAAGAAAATTAAAACTTACATAGTTTTTTTCCAGTGCATCGAAGCATCCCTGAATCCTGTTGGAACAAAAATGTTAATTAATAGATTATCAGGATGTATATATACACACACACACACACACACACACACATACACACACATATAAAATTATATATATATAAATATATACATACATACATACATACATATATATATATGTACACATACACACACACACAA
The DNA here is from genome assembly GCA_948474755.1 of Ctenosaura bakeri. Taxonomy (NCBI): domain Eukaryota; kingdom Metazoa; phylum Chordata; class Lepidosauria; order Squamata; family Iguanidae; genus Ctenosaura; species Ctenosaura bakeri. Next base: position 194,218 of record CAOLHI010001232.1, on the reverse strand, counting down.
AATTATATATATATATAAAATTATATATATATATTCTAAGCAGTTAATGAAAAGATGGAAAAATGTGTAAAAATTCAATTCTGAGCTGTTAATAAATAAATTTATTAGGGAAAATGTGTAAAAAAAGTCACTTCTGAGCTTTCAAATGGAGTTTAAAACTCTCACCTAACAAAGTTTGGAATCTAAAATATGTGCCAAACCAATTAGCAGTAAGGAAAATCTTTGATTTTTTTTTTGCATCACGAATATATAGCTTTGATATATTGTACAGTTTTTCTGGTTGCGCACAGAAAACCAACCTGTTTTTGATATTTGTTTTTCTTACCACTTGACAATCTGCAGAGATCCTTGGCAACTCTTATCTTCCCGAAGGATTTTTAACTGCATGTCTGTGGGAAAAAGTAAAATAAAATACAATAACCAAGATTTAATTCCTGTTTTCCGCTTTGCAGGTCCCGGAAAGCCTAAAAATCTACTCCAAGCAAAGGTGTTTACCGTGCTTATGTTAAATCAAGGAATTAAACCTACCCAGTCTATTTTTAATTGTGATGCATTTAATAAATTTGTATTTAAATGGTATTATCTGGTTTTTTGGGGGGTTTCTTTTATCTTATGATGTATTTTAATTGTATTTTGTGTTGTACCTCACGTTGAACCTTGCAGAGAGGCAGGTAAAAACTATATTATTATTATTATTATTATTATTATTATTATTATTATTATTATTATTGGATGTTACCCTCTAAATAGCGTGTCCCATAGGAGCTTTCTGGGAAGAGACCTCGAAGATAAGTTATACACGAGACCGAAACTGCCAACAGCCTTTTCACGAGACCCACCGACTGTTGTTCCGAGTCAACCTTGTTTGGAAACAAAGCTGTTTCCTAAAAATGACAACCATGTATCACCAATTAGCTCTGGAAAGAAAGTATACATTTAGTTTCGAAAATTATTATGAATTACTTCGCAAAAGAAAGGCATTTCTTCATTTTAAAAATAATAAATCTTAAAATTACAAATTAAAATTAAATTAAAATTAAAATTAAAAACTAGTCTATCTCCTTGGTTCCACCTTTTGGACCTTTAATGTTTTATGCGCAGTCGGCAAGATTTGAGCGGTGGCCATCATTCAATCGCCTGTCGTCTTTTTTTTTTAATAATTTCTCTTTATAACCTGGAGGGAAAAAAAGGCAAGACTAATGTGAGCTTATGAAGTAATATGACAGCAACATGCATGCTACATAAATTAGGCTTAATAGCAATTAGGGTGGCTTCTCTCTCTCTCTCTCTCAACATGTTTGTTTATTTAAAGAAACATAAAGTTATTTATTTAAATAAATAAAAAGGGGAGGCAATTCGCTTCAAATCGGGTGAGCGAGGAGGGAAGGTGGGTGCAAAATTAGGGCATTACTTTTCCAAATAAGGGGTTTTTTTCTTCCGAAAAAGGAAAATTTTCCTTTTTTCCTCCCCCTCCCAATGCTGGAAAAAAATGAGAGACAAAACATGGTTCACTTTCGTAAACCTTTATATATTTGTATCTCCTTTGCAAACCTTTTCTTCCTAAATGCTATTTCTAAAGGCCCTGCTGAAGTAAAAATAAATAAAACAGAAATAAAACAGGAAAATTTAGTTCAAGAGGGAAGAGACACCTCCTCCCACTTCTTCTCTCAGGCTGCCATTGAATTTAGGAGGGGGGGGGAAATTAGCCTCCTGAGGAGACAAAACGTGAGGCAAAATGGGGGCACCTTCCTCTGCCTCTTTCTCCCTTTTTAAAAAAATTTGTTCTTATAAATAAGAAAAGCAGCACTGCTCAAAAAGGTCCTCAAAACTCATAGATACAAATACAGGTGGAAACAGGAGAGGCCATTTTGTTCATTCCAAGGAGGGAAAAGGCCTGAGGCCTGAGGCGGCTGAGGGGCGAAGAAACAAAATGGCTGCACTTGCGCCAAGCGGGCCGGCTAGGCCGAGGTGGCTGAGGCGGCGGCTAAACCCCTATTTTTCAGCCCCCACCCAGGTTAATTTTCCCCACGACGGCTCAAACGTGGCGGGGAAAACAGGGGGGACCCAAATGCACCCCCTTTTTTGCCCCGCAAGAGGGCTCTTGTCTGCTGAGAGAGTGTGACTGGCCCAAAGTGGGTTTCCACAGCCAGGTGGAGAAAACTGAACACCAGTTTCCTCCAGAAATGGACATTATTTTCTATTTCTCAGTGCTGGTTTCCGAATTTATTTATTTATTCTTGAAAAGTAAGCTAAATGTATCCAAATATACATCCAGGTATGTGTGGTTTCCCCATTCACATTGTTGTTATTTTTATTATTTGCTACTGTTATTGTTACCATTATTGCTGCTGTTATGCTTATTGTTATTAATGTTCTTGTCACTATTATTATTGTTATTTTTCTTGCTGTTATTATTGCTGCTGCTCTTATTGCTTTTATGTTCATTTATACTTATTTATATTTACTGCTGCTGCTATTGCTTTTATATTTATTTATATTTATATTTGTTGCTGCTGAGGCTGTTGTTGCTTTTACATCTATGTTTATACTTGTTTATATTTATTGCTGCTACATTGAGAGCCTCTTTCTTTTTTTCTTTCTTTCCAGAATGCATCCCTGTTTTTCATGGTTTTTGGGTGGAAAAGAAACGTGCAAAATAAAGCTTTTATTAAAGAAAACCTGGTAGTTGTGGCTGGCGTGGCTGAGCAGGGGTGTCACTGCCTGGCTTTTTTCCACAAACTTTGTCCCAGATCTGTCCCTGCAGAACGTGGGCGGTGCGGACACAAAGGCCAATCTGCCTTTCGCTCTCTGCAATTTTTAACATCCTGTGCATTTTTCGTGCATGGTCAGATTAAGAGGTCTCCATGCTCAGGAGGGGCCCTCCTTCCACCTGCTTGGCCCCGTGGGGTTATTCTAACCCCAAACCGCCCAGCTCCAAAATTTGGCACCGGATTCCAGGTGCCGGAGGAGTCCGGTTCCAGCAAAAGGATGCCAGCTTCGCCCACTTTGCAAAACCCAGGAGGAAAGAAATGGGTTTTTTTGATGATGAGAGGCCCCAGATTCGAAACCTGTACTTGGAAGATGGTTTTCTCCAGGGATACCTGAAATCCCACCTACCTGCCCAGGTATTTTGGGTGCTATTATGAATTATGCACAGGGGGGCTTTGTGGAAACCCACACATGGGGAGGAATATCCTGTATTTTGGAAGCCGGAAATTCCAACCTACCTGCGCAGGTATTTTGGATGCTGATACAAATTGTGCGCTGGGGGGCTTGTGGAGACCCCACAATCCTGTTTTTTGGTATTAATTGCAGCTTCAAGGACTCACAAACACTCTCCCCTCCCCGGAGAGCCAGCGCGATTGTCATAGTTTGCACATTAGGCCACAAAACCTGCAAAGTAGGGCTTGAATCTCTCTGTTCAGCCATGGAGGCTCAAGGCCAGCTCACACTCTCTCAGCCTCAGAGGAAAGCAAAAAGGCAAACCACCCCTCTGAACAAATTTTGCAAAGAAAAACCTATAACAGGGTTGCCATACGTTGGAAACAACTTAAAAGGCACGCAACAACGCAGTATTACTACCCAATTTGGCTTGGGTACCATTTGCTGCTCTGCCTCAGGCAGCAAAAGGTCTTGGGGCTGCCCTGCCTCTTATTGCTCTCCAAATCATAGAATCCTAGGGCTGGAAAGGACCCCCAAAAGCCATCCATCCTAACCCCATTCTGCCAATGAAAGCAGTCTCTTTGATGTACTAAGTCCATTCATTGTGGGATATTTCCTAAGTAAATATTACTATTATTTTTTCTCCTTTCTCCTCCCCAAAAGTCCTTGGGCATCCCCAAATCCTTGGAGGACATCTATGCCCGGCTGACATTGTGTGACCCCAAAAGGTTCTGGACGTCTGGCCAGTGGATGACCGAACACAAAGGGGGCTCAGATGTCGGTAAGTGTGTGCAAACGCAAGATGGCTTCTCGGTCCTTTTGCGAAATGCAGAATGTGCTCACCAACGAGCCATGCTTTTGGCTGGACTTGTATCTTATATTCTTGCTCAGCCATGGAAACCCACTGGATGACCTTGGGCGCATCACAGACGCTCAGCCTCCAGAAAAAAACCGAAAACGGGGTTGCCGCAAGGTCCAGGATGGCCTGAAGCCACACAACAACAAAGTGTTAAGTTGAAGAGCCAGTGTGGTGTAGTTTCTTGAGCGGGTTTCTCACTTAAAAAACTCCGCTGTTCTAAACCGGGAAATGGGTCGAAATCTCTGGCGAACAGAAGAAAAGGATCACTAAGGTTGCAAAGTTAATCCCCAATGGCCAAATTAATGGACATTTTTGGAAGGATAAGCCAACTGAAGATTTCTTGGAGGACTGTTCAGGGACTATTTTGGAGCAATAAGAAATCTTAACAATGCAACAAATATTTACCAGAAAAGGGAAAACCCGAGAACTATCTTTTCTAAATAAGAGGGATAAAAAGTGGACGTCGATCAACAATAGCTCCCATGCAAAACTCTAAACTTTATTTCACTTTTTATTTTTATAGATTTAACCATTCTAAAGTATTTACGTCTTGCTCTGACCAGAAAAAAAAAAAAAAGAAAAATATAAAGGAGCAACTCTAACCCCCTTTAAGAGCAAAGGGTTATTATATTTATATATATATATATAATATATATACACACACAACTATGTGGAGACAATTTCCTGCTTTACATACAAAGGGGAAAAATATTAATAAAAAAAGTGCTTCGTTGATCCAAAAGACTAAGGGCTGCAAGCGTTTTTTTATTCACACTGTACATCACAGACCCCCACAAAAAACAAACCCGTATCAGAACCTCTTGGCACCTGTTATTTATGAACCGCAAAACATATCCAACCTTGTTTCCCACCGTCTTATATTTGTACCATTAAAAAGAAAAACACGCGCGCGCACACTGGGGCAGGTGTGTCACACAAGACCATTTCCAAACGCGTCTCCATTCCTGCCTTTACTGGAAAAGTTCCCTGCATTGGGGCTAACATTTTTCCAACTCACTCAACTTCACCTGAAATGCTAAATTCTGGAGATATTCAATGCATCTTTTTTCCCCCTCCCTGCATGCTCCCAGACTATTTAACTTAAGAAAAAAAAGCCAAATGAGATTTTGCACCGGAAAAATGAGATTTTGCATTTAAAGGAGATGCTCTCTTGGAACCTCAATTTCTCTTTTATCCTTTGTGCACCTTCCACAAAGAACATGGAAAAATTCAGGCCAACCCACCTTCCTTCTATGGATTTGGGATTCCAAGACACCCAAAGCTTTGCCAACGTCCCTTAGAAGTTACCTCCTTCCCATGTGGCGTTCTCGTTACACTTGCCATTTATTTTGCAAACTTATTCCACAATTATTCCATGACACTTTTCCACACAGCTCCACCCCATGGAGAGTTTTCATGCCTTTGCCTGTATCATCTATGGCCAATTTTGGCACCGGAAATCATCCCACAGTGCAACAAAGAAGGGTTTTTGCAATACCAAGCTGCTGGCATGGAGAAGGCATCCCGTGGGGACCCGTTTTTAAGTGGGGGCTGTTTGATAAAACACAGGTCACATCAGCCCAAATCCTCCAAGCCTTGGAAGAAAAGGCAGGGGGCGTATCACAAGTCGTATTTTTTTTAGGCATAAATGGTTTCAAAGCTTAGCCTAGTAAGTGGTGGAAAAGGGGTATTGCAACCCTTTGCCCCAAAAAGCAGAGTATACTTCAAAAGGGAAATATTTTAAAAAACCCTCAAAATGTGAGGGCTTGGTCACAACTTTTAAAAAGAGATTTTCTTTCTTCCTATTGGGAATATTTTAAAATTTGTGTTTGCCGAGTCTACATACGGATCAGAGACAAAGACGAAAAGGAATCTCCATTTTTGTGCATCAGCATTTTTAATCTTCATTGGCCACTGACTGCAGAAAAAATACTCTAAAACCCATGTATGTTTTGGGGGGTGGTTGTCGTAAAAAGAATATCTCTGGCTGATTGTTATGCATACCATCTATCGGGCAAAGTCAGGTAGCTCTGCTTTCTGTGTCCACTAGGTTTAAAAATGTTATTTTTCCAAAGCTACAAGCAATCCAATCCCTTCCAAAACAAAATGCACCGGCAGAACCTTTCTCCTCGAGACGCCCCAGTTAAAAGCAAAACGAGGCCACAAACGGGGCCGACAGAACCCTTATCCCTCTCACGTCCCTCCAACAAGCACACACTTCCATTTTTTTTGCGGTCCGGGTTATTTTTCCAGTGACGAGTTGCCCGACATCAGTGTGGAGATCTGTGACCGATTCCCCCTCCCACCCCAAAAACGCCCATTTTGTGCAGCGAGAACGATCTATAAAGCCCGCTCTAAGAACAGAGACGGGGGGAGGGAGAGAGTTCTTTTTGAGAAGGCAGCTTCCGTTCCTTCTAGCAGCAACAACATCCCAGGCAGCAGATTTGGGTACTTTTTTTTTTCCTTTTCTTTTTTTTTTTGCTGTTGGGAAATAATAATAACAGGAGTGACTCAAAAGCATAAGCTACAAGTATTCACAATGCCTCTGGACCAGTTATTTCTCCCTCTCTCTGCAAGGTGAAAACCGACGAGGACAACGCGATTTCGGTCCTGTTTCAGTCTTCCAGCAAAATCCACACGCGTGGAGAACGAAAAGGGAATTGGAAGGAACAGTCTGGAAAGGGTTTTTCCACGCTCCACCCATCCCTGTGCGGTAATCCATACCCCCCAACTCCACAAAGTGCGTTGGCTCTCTCCAGTCCAACCCCAGAAATGGGCATGTCTCCTTCGGGGGAGAGAGAGAAAGAGGCGGCCGCCTCCTTGGTTTTTCCTTCCGGGCTGGCCGCTCAGTTTGAATTGGCAGCGATGGGTTTGTCCAGTTCGTGGTCAAGGCTGGCGTTGCCGGGGTGCAAGGTGGTGTAGCAGGACTTGCACACGCGGCTCGGTTCGAAGAGCTGCTGGCTGGGGACCGGCACCTTCTGGTTGCAGCAGCTGGAGCAGAAGACGTTCCCGCAGTTCCTTGAGACAGGAGGAGGAAGAGAGGAAAAATTAAAAACACATTTACAACAGACGTAAGGATTGAATTTAGCCAAAACGGCCAACACTTGGGGCCAGCTGCCCAAAAAGAGAGCCCTCTGGAACAGTAACCAAGCTACGTTTCTTCCCTCCGGCAACCTGCCGTGGGATGCTGAGCCGTATCAATCCAAACCGAAAAACCAAGACCTGGAAAAGATGGGAAAAGCAGGACAAAGAGCTGTATTTCCTGACTTCCCCTCGAGCCACAGATTTCCTCCGTGCTGCGCGTTGGTGCATCCAAATGCTTCCATAGCTTTAGCCAGCTAAAGTCAAAAGCTGGGAGACCAGAAAGCCAGTCCCTTTCTTGGGTGGCAAAAGAAACCCAAACAGAAGCCGGACCGGGCCAAGAGGAACACCAGCTTTCAGCACCGAGAAAGTACGTGAACCCCACCGGGGACCATGCAAAGCCAAAAGGTAAACAGAAAGAGTTAGGTAATAAATATAAAATATACATGTGTCTGTCTAGCTATCCACAGGAAGCCCTTCCTTCCCCACGACCTGACGGCTCGCTTCGAAATTAAAGGCAAGCTCCATGAATTCGATGGGGGCTCCACTCTTTGGACAGTTCTTCTTGCCTACAGAGAGACACACACGTATTTTATACTTATATCTTCACTCTTGCTGTTCACCTTTTCCCGTTATTCCAGCACGTTCGGCCTCACTCTTTCCTTCGGTCTCTTCTTCACCATGCAAAGCCACACAGTGAGTAGCCGGAGAAGACGCAGCCTGCATGCGGTAAGTGAGAACCCCGTTTTCGGGGGCCGGTCAGCATAACTAGTGCATGCACCTTGGGGCGGGGACCCGACCCATTCTGCTTTCTCTTCGACTTTCCTCAAGGAGTTTAAACTGGCACGGTCCCCGATTCACGAGCCCTGAGCTACCAATTTGGGTGGACAAGAACTCCCAAAGTCCTAGAATTGGAAGAGCCCCCCAAGGGCTACCAAGTCAAGTATACGTTTTTGGGGGGACACCCTGTGTATTCTCACATAACCACAGAGCTGGAAGAGACCTCAAAATACCTCCAAAGAAGGGGACTCCACCACACTCCCAGGCCGCATATTTCAATGTCATAGGATCCTAGAACTCCATAGTCTGTTTTCCCCCCCCCCAATTTTTCCAGGGAAAAATGGGTTTCAAAAACACTCCAGTCCACAGTGTCTCTGTTTGTATCCTGGATCAAAACACAATTTACCCTCTGACCCCTTGCAAGGAGGCACTGGGCAAGAGTTCTCTAAAATCCACTGGCCCTCCTTGCTACCCAGTCGGAAACAAAGAGAGGCCAAAATAATTTGATGACTGCTAAAAACAAAGTAATTGCCTACTGTTATGATCAAAATACTCCTCTACTGAGTCATTTACGGGTTACCCAGCATACAGAACAACATAAAAAAAAAATGTGGATTTTGAATTTAATGCGAGAAGAGACGTGCTGCCCGCAGAATCCTCCTCCGACAAGCTTGTCATCGTCCTCCACGTTTTTTAGGGCAAAGCGGGGGAAGAAGGGAAGGAGTCAAAAGTTAGTTTGGAGAGGTTATATCAGAGAAACGCAGACAGACAAGAGAGGGCTGTTGCGAATGCTCACCAAGTCTGATCAACTCGTTCGGAGTCCCTGCAAGGAGGGGAGAAAGAGCTCAGAGGGCAGACTAAACCAGCAAAGTTCTTAACATCAAAAAGCGGAAAAGAAAAGGAGCCATTGGCTTTCCTTCCAACCTCGAAAGAGAGGAACGAATGCACAGCTCCACACTTTATAGTGTGCAGATAGAAATTAACTTACAGGGCTCCTAGGGGACTAGAAAAGGGTAAGATCTGAAACTCTCCTGCCACTAAGCTAGCAACTCTGTCACCATCCATCTTGCATGAAGAGAGAAGATCGGAAGGAGGTGAGAGAAGACAGATTTGGACAAGATTTGGAAGAGGAGGAGGAGGGAAAATGCTCTATACAGATGTTTCAGATACCTGGCTTCTCCCAAAGGAGGCCTACAACCTTGCTGAGTGTAAGAGGCAGGACGTTGCGGTAGGATAAACAGCAGCCCTCAGGGAAAATAACAGCCAAAAGGACAGAGCCTGGCTAGAGACTGCGGTCGCCCCTCCACGTTCATAGTGGCCAGGGGTTCAGGATCTCTTGCAGAAGTGGAAAAACCGCAAAAAATCTAACCCTCCCCAAACCATATTTAACACACACAAAAAAGTACAGTTCATGGATTCAACCCATCGCAGATTCAAATGTGCCTTCTAGTCCGAGGTGAACCTAACAGGGTTTTTTTTCCAGGGGCTGAGAAAATGTGATGTGCCCAAGCTCACCCAGTGGGTTTCCACAGCCCAGTGGCAACTCGAACCCTGGTCTCCAATGCCAAAAAAACACTATGACACTCTTGATCCATATGTATAGCACGCAAAACGTTTGAATCCACACCTGACGCCTGGTTCTGCCTTCAAGGCAGTGGGCTTCCTTTGCAAGGCAGAAGTGGGCGGCTGCTGGGGTTTCCCTTTGCTGCTGCCCTATAATAGGGACTTCACAAGCCTTGCCTCGTGTTTGCAGTCTCTCCGAAAGCCTCGTGAGAGAGACTGCAGACACAAGGCAAGGGCAGAGAAGGCAGCAGACAATCCACGAATAATCCAAGGAAGTTAAATAGTCAAATGTGGAGGGAGGAGTGTAATTCCAGTCCTGTCACACACAGTCCCCCCCCACCGGCGCAGGGTGCCGATTACCTGCAATGGTGTTTCCTACTAACCAGCCAGAACGCGCTGTCGCAGCCATAGCAGTGGGCAGCCAGGTGATCGGGCAGCCACCGGGTGACCTAAGAAATAACAAAGGCAAGACCAGGCTTCAAAATACAGGAAGTTGAGAAAATAATAAAACAGAAGTCGAGAAGCAAGAAGAAAACAGCAACAACAGAAAAAGCAGACGGTTCCTGATGTACCCCGGAGAGTCCATGTGAAGTTAGTCACCCCTTCCTTTTGGGGGACCAAAGAATAAAAAGAAGAGCTTCTCCTTGCTGAGAAATGCCAAGGCCAACAAGCTCAGAGAAGGCCCCGCGATTCCTCCATGCGCTCGCAATGCTGAAGACGTTAGAATAATGAATTATTCCATTATTCAAATACGTGAATTCATCATGCAAAAGGATCTTCTAGCACTTTTTTGAGACCGAGAGAAAGAATTTGGGAGCATAAGGTTTTGTAGACTCAAGCCCACTTCATCCGATGCAAGGGCCTAAGAATGACCACGGTTAAAACAGACCTTTATCCATAAATTCTGAATTTCCGTTGCCATTCACACGTGCCGCCTGCTCACTCATGGCTAGAAATGTCTGTCCTTCAGCACTGCACTCCTGCATCTGGCGAAGCAGAGTTTACAAAATATAAAAGTTTGCAAAAAAATAAGTTTGCAAAAGCTTATGCCATTAACTTTTCTCAGTACCAAAGATGCCACAAGACGCCTTTCCATACAACACGGTTATGTCTTTCAATTCTACCACCACAGATGCATCGTTTCCCAGTGCGAATCCAGACATGGAGCTTGGAAGAAGTTACTTTCTTGGATTACAACTAGCTGGAAGATTCTGGCAGCTGTAGTCCAAAAAGGGAAGGAAGCGACACTTCCACGTATTAGAGACAAGAGGGAGACAGTTGGGGAAAAGGTGGGAGGAAGATTCCCAGTGTTAGAACCAGAGGGAGAGGCAGCAGAGCGGCGTCATTAGTACTGCGTGCTGCTAAGAAGGGAAACGGAGAGAGAAAAGGCCACGGAGAGCTGGATTCCGCCTGTACCTCTGTGTCCTGTTTCTCCACCTGCTCCCAGCTGGCTTCAGAGAAAATCTCTGTGCTGCAGCGAGACAAACAGTTGTGATCCAGATTGCTTTCCGAGTCAGGGATTGAAGTCTGTTGGCAAACAAACACATCTGAACAGAAGCTACTCCCAATTCCCCCAAAGGCGGATGAGGCAGCTGAGGAGAGGGAACCCTGTAATCTCTCTCCCTCTGGCTTGGAGAGAACCCGGAACCGTGGATGGCCTTGCACTGCCTACCAACGCAGGGACCGTCTAGCAGCACAAAGCCCCTCTATGGTCCCTGAGAAGATAGAAACGGTTCTGGCTTCAGCAGAAGCAGACCTCCAGCTTCGCAGGAGCCACAGAGGAGCTTTGTTTTATCTGGTATTATGAAACCTCTCTAGGCTTCCTGCAAAGCTAGAGAGCTACCTCTGGTGATGCCAGAGCCGTTTCATGTCGTAGTGTTGGCGGAAGCACGGGGCAGACCACGTGGATGCCGTCACTCAAGATGCCAGGACTTTACATTTAATACTATTGGATGGTGGGTAACTGATGTGAAAAGCAGTATCAGGGATAAATAATTGCCAGGTGGCAAATGTGCCCCCTTGCTCGGCCCGTGGCTATGGACCTGGGCTCCTCCCGAGTCCCCCCGCTGACTTACCACTTCGTCCCCGTACTCGCCGTTGCAGGGCAGCGAGCTGTTCAAGCACTGGCTCTCCAAGCGGCTCCGCAGCTCCTGCAACTGCTTCTTCAAGGTCTCCACCTCCTGCTGGTGCCCGCTTTCGATCTGCCGGAGGCGCTGCTGGATGACGTCGGCATAGACAGGCATCCCGTCGTCGTCCAGGTGGCTCCGAGCAGGCTGGTCCGGGCTGTGGGCCACCTGCTGCCGGTCGGGAACGCCAGGCCCACCCTTGTGGTAGAGGCTCCGGAGCTGCAAAGGGCCAGAACCGCCGCTCGCCGCTGAGACCTGCCGACTGAGAGCTGCCTTGACCCTCCCGCCCTCTCCGTTCACACAGTGCCCGTTCTGCACCATGTGTTTTTGGACGACACTCAACCTGATGGGCGTTTCAGCCACTTTGTTCTCCGGTTCCAGCTCGCCGTTACAGACGACCTCTTTGTAGTCAGATAAAGGCAAGGCACAAGGTGAAGGCGCTCGGTCAGGGAGGGTGCCACCCTGAGGAGTCCTGTTTAGCTTCGCGGCCAGCCGGTGCAGCTCTAGCGAGTCCTCCCTCTCAGGCCGACGCTCGACAGCCGGGAAGAGCCCGTCTGTGCTGTTGTCCGTGCGGTGGAGCCAAGGGCAAGAGACATTCTCGGTCAAGGTTTCCGTTGAGCTCTCCATGTTGGATGCTCCTGTGTCCGGCAGTGCTGGACTGGGCTCGGGAGTACCGCGAGGGCTTTCCACTGCAGCAGGAAGTCTGTTCACACCCTCTTCCAAAACTCTGGAGGGATCTGCATTCTGGATGGGCTCATCCTGCTGCCCTTGAAGCTCGGAAGCACCCTGGTTTGAACTGGGATTGTCTATTAACGTGTCCGTATCCCTCTCCATCTTTTCGCAAACCTTCTCCACAGACTTGCCCGGGCTCTCCGTCCTCCTCTCCTTTTCCAAGGCAGCGTCCTCTTTCCCTTCTTTGCTTGATGTTTCCTGAGCCACCCTCACGCTCTCCTCCTCCAAGCCTCCGTCCTCCTTGGTCGCCTCCTGCAAAATGTTCTCCATCTGCCCTTCAGCAACAGCGACAGACAACTCGGCTCCCACCAGAGTCCGGCCGGGTTTGCCCAGGCCGTCTCCCTCGAAGGGGTCATCATCCCCCACATTCCCCAGGCTGCTGAGCTCGAGGGAGCGGCGGTGCTCCTGCCATTTCTCATTGAGGCTGGGGTCGCTGCTGCGCCGGTTGGTTGTCGGTGGGCTGCTGCTGTCGCAGGCTGTTGTCAGATTGTCGAACGACCGTGTCTTTGGCAGCCTGGAAGAAGGAAGAAACACGAAACTAAGAAAACAGAGTAATAGAATCAAAGAATCCTAGAGTCGGAAGAGACCCATGGGACGTCCAGTCCAACCCCCTTCTGCCGTGCCTTTGACAGATGGCCATCCAGCCTCCAAAGGAGGTGGAGACTCCACCACACTCCATGGAGGCAGCAGTGTAGTCCATTGTCAAAATGCTCTTACTGTCAGGAAGTTCTTCCTAATATTTAGATAGAATCTCTTTTCCTGAAGCTTGAAGCCATTGTTCCATGTCCTAGTCTCTGGAACAGCAGAAAATAGGCTTGCTCCATCCTTCCTAGGACATCCCTTCAAATATTCAAACATGGCTATCATGTCCCCTTAACCTTCTCTTCTCCAGGCTAAACATCCCAAGCTCCCTCAGCTGCTCCTCACAGACTTCATGGTTTCCAGGCCTTCTTCCATTTTGGTCACTGGACACCTCCCAGCTTGTCCATCTCCTTCCTGAACTGTGGTGCCCAGAACTGGACACAAGATCCCTCCAGATAAGGCCTGACCAAAGCAGAATGGAGTGGCACTACTACTTCCCTCCATTGCTACTGAAGCAGCCTAGAATCACATTGGCGTTTTTTAGCTGCCACGTTGTTGATGCAGCAGCTAACAAAGCCAACGCGATACATTTTTAGTTATTAGTTCTATTCTCCTTGAGCAGTAACAAGCTACCCCTATACCAACAGCTATTTTTTCCTGGCTTGCAAGGTTTGGTCTCTAATCATACAGAGAATGAATGACGCTCCTGCCTCGTGGGGCAAATATTGGCATCCCACAAACCCCCAGCTCACCTGCCCAGAGGCGGGTCTTCGGGGCTGGAACCTGGCAGTGGGTATGGGGCACAGGGGTCATCCGCTGGGGTCGAGGGGGAAGAACAGGGCAAGTAAACGGCACTCCAGAGCATGAGGTTTCGCACGTGACACACCGGGTACAGCACCTAAGGGAGAAACACAGAGGTTGAGCCTGACTTGGACTTTCGGCCTTTGACTAGCTGACTGTCACATACTCTCAGCCCCAGAAAAACCCCGTAACAGGTTCGCCTTAGAGCCACCGTAAGTCCGAAATGACTTGAAGGCAGACGACATTTTTAAAATAGTGTTTTTATGTGGTGGTTTTAATTGTTTCTAAAAAGTTCACTGTAAATGTATTTTAACTGACTGTTCTGGAAGCCACCTTGGGTCCTGCTTTGGGAAAAAAGCAGCACACAAACGAAATAATGTTTTTTCATATGTGGTGGACTTGCAAAATTGCAAGAAAATTTTGGAAGGAGATTCATGATAGAATTTCCAAAGAATCTATAATTTGAATTTTGAAATGAAACTGGAGTTTTACTCGCTAAACATTTTGGGGCAACAAGGAGACAGAAGATATTACTGTATTTCATAACTGCTGCTAGGTTGACATATGCGCAATATTGGAAAGAAAAGAAATATACTGATACAGAAGAATGGAATTTGAAAGTCCTGGATATGGTTGAGACAGAAGAAATAGCGTTCTCTTTGAAAAATAAACCTAGCCAGAACTTTGGAAGGGAGTGGAGAGAAGTCTTGGATTGGATAAAGATATAAAGGTACAAGAAATGAAAAAGAAACACATGTAATTGCTCTCTATTTGTTAAGCAAAAACCATATTCGTATGTATGTAAGCAATGAAAATAAGCAGATTCAACTGGAAAATGCAAGCTTGGAAGTGGGAAGGGGGGATTTTTGTTATTTTTAAAGCAAATCCTTCAATAAAAATATTTGAAATATAAGAAATAAATAAAATAAAAATAAAGGAAAGAGGGAAATACGTACGGATTCGGACTGGGAGGAGTACAGCAGGTTTTTGAAGGGCTTGTTTCCTGCCCGGAGCAGAGACCAAACGGAACACGTCCGCTCTTGGGTGTGCTTCTCGTCCCGCTCTTTCGCGTTGTTGCACAGGAATGTACCAAAGAGGCAGGAGTAGGTGTGCTGCACCAACTTCACCTGGACAAAAAAAAACAGAAAGAAAGATGCAGCAGAAATCACTCACGGCCCTCGAGCGAAGAAAGCGTTCGGGGGGTTGACTGAGAAGCTGAGCGAAATGGGAGCCCCAACTCACAAGGAATGCTTCGTTAAATTCGAAAGAGCAGGGGAACTGTCTCTGGAGCTGGTGGACGCAATCCAGCCACTGCAAAAACACCGGGCAGCGCTCGTTCAAGTCGTCCGAATTCTCGCCGTGGCCGCAACGGTCGGCAAACTTGTGGCCGAAGTCCAGCCACTCCATCTCCACCAGCACCTGGAAACCCTGAGCAAAGGGAGAGCAGAAAGAAGTCTGACATTCTCAATTCCTTCGGATGTCACAGGGATTGCCTTAAAGGATTTGGGGACACAGCTACTGCATCCCCTCTTAACTTTCTTTTCTCAAGGCTGAACATCCCCAGCTCCCTCAGCTGCTCCTCACAGGGCTTCATGGTTCCCAGGCCTTTGACCATTTTGGTCTCCCTCCTTTGTACACCTTCCACCTCGTCCATCTCCTTCCTGAACTTTAGTGCCCAGAACGGGACACAGGATTATTCCGGGTGGGGTCCGACCAAAGCAGAACAGAGTCGTACCATCCCTTCTCTTGACCAAGATGCTATGCTCCTATTGATGCAGCCTGGAATCACATTGGCTTTTTTAGCTGCTGCATCACACTGCTGGTTCACGTTCAGGCTGTGGCCTACTATCATTGAACTGATACTCTTCAAAACTTGCTTGGCGGGAAAGACATCACATACAGGCTCTTTTTAAGTACAGCTGCCACCAGAGCTGTAATCCTAGATTAATCCTAATAATAATTCTAGAGCTGGGAGAGACACAAGGGCCATCCAGTCCAACCCCCTGCCAACCTGTTAATTCACAGCTTTTCAGATATAAGGCCCCGGCATGCCAACTTCCTTTCTTCCCCTGCGTTCAGTCACGAACCTCAACAGTCCTGTAATAGGGATCCAGCAGCAGCTTGGCCAGGGCCACGATCTGCGGCGTCCGATCCCAGCCGTCCGAGCAGTGCACCAGGACAGGCCGCTGGTCTCTGTCCACCGCGTGAACCACCAGCAGGGCCGACTTCAGAAGCACGGACAAATGCTGCAGCCATTTTGTGCTCTCCAGAGCGGACAGCCAGCTGCGGATCAACAACGGGAAATAGTTTGACCCCCTTGGGCTTTGGTTCAAGTCAAGTCTGAAGGCTGAGCAAATTAAGATCATGTTAATGGGAAAATGGGAAGGCAACCCTTTCCCATCCACACAGAGGAGGGCACCCCCTGTTTACTGGACCAGGGCAGTGTCAAAAAACAGAATACACGTAATATATATATAAATGAGGGCTCTGCTCTTTCAGAAGGAAAGACTTGGGACCACGAACATGCCAGATGCAAGGAGAACCGACAAACCAGCAGAACTCTTGTTGCATAAATGGAACTTGTCCATAATTTGCAAGCGTCAAAAGTAGAATGTAAAAAAAAAACGAGTTGACAAAAAGCTGGGAAATACTGAAATACTGAATCCACAAACACCTTGATTTAGCAAATTTAGGGCTAATGGATTTGGGCATTCCTTAACAAGAAAAATAAACCCATTCACAGGTTAAACTGCAGGGGGTGGCCCTTTTACAAAATACTAGGGGAGAGCTTTCATTTAAACAGTGTTGTTAACATGACTGGAAAGGAAGGATCGTGGAGGAGAAAGAGTGACCGTGCACACTTACTTTCCCGGGTCCGGCATTTGCGTGCAGAGCAAACGCAAAGACTGGAAGCTCTTCCGAATGGAATGGATGTTCGCCATCCCCATAAACACCACTTCACAGTTTGGATAATACTCTATTCAAGGGGAAGAAGCAGAAGAGAAGCCACTTCAAACAAGGCAGAAACCCCAATGAACCAAGCGGCCCGGTTGTCAAAACAAGCCGCCGGCAGCTGCGGCCTGTGTGCTCAGCCCCGTGACTCCCATCGTCCTCCCTCTCGGCCTTTGGAGGTTCTCAGGCACTCCAAACAGGGTGACAAAGGGGGATTGTTATGACAGAAGAGAGGGAGTTATTCTAACACAGCCAGAAAGAAAAACACACGAGCTTATTTATCTACTAGACTAGCACTGGGAACAATGGGTCCCATCTGTGAAAGTGGTTTTACATTCATTTTTGTTAACCACCAGCAAACATAATTTCGATCCCTGCCCTATCAGATACAGAGACGTCAGTGGGACAGCTGAAAAGAGCAACTCTTGGTGTCAGGATGCCAGGGGCCTCTCTGGACCCCCACATGTGAGTATGATGGGCCCCTTTTCACCCAGAATCCTCTTGCTGGCCGGGGCTGCCCATTCACACTTTCCCCGAACGTGGAGCGATGACAGTATTTATATTTAATGCTTCTGCAAGAAGTGAAATCTAGTCCATGCCACCTCAACTTCTGAGGTCCTGAGGGCTACCAGCGAACTTTGCACCTCCTCACCTGGGCACTCGCAGCCTCCGCCTTTGGCCCTGTTGGCGACGGCAGCGGCGTAGGAACGGGCATCTAAGATCAACAGCTTCTGGGGCTGTATGGCTAAGCTCTCTGCTCCGGAAGCATTGGAGATGGAAGAATCTGGGGAGACAAGAGAGCATGTTTGGGCATCTCCCAGTGCTCACGGGTGGTTTTGGGTATACAGCAGAGAGTATGAACAGCTTACCGAATTCTGCGTCAGAGAAGTCTCCTCCATTAGAGAAGTCTCTCGAGCAGTTCCCGTTCACCAGCTTGCTGCCGTTCGACTTTGAATCTGAGGCGCAAGCTTTGGCCACCGACTGGACCAGATGTTCGTCATCTGCGTTCCTCCAGCCCCACCAGCTGACCTCTGGCTGCCCACAACGGGAAATGACTGCACCGTTGCTCTGGTGCCTAGGCAGGGAACAGGAAGCAAGCAGTTAAGGCCAGTCACCGCAAGCAGGAACCCACGTGCCTAGAAGGCTAGAACGAAAACAACAGATGTCAAAGGAATTACAATCAGCCTTCCACTTTCGCTAGGGTTAGGGGCACAGCAATCTTGCAAAAATGGAGTAACTGCAAATATCAGAATGTGTGTTAAATGTGTCCGCCTTGGGTCCCATTCAAGGAGAAAGGCAGCATACAAACATAATAAAATAAATACATAAACAAACAAACAAATAATAAAGGACTGCGCAGCCCTTGAAAAACCACCTCTGGTCCTCCTTCATCAGCTAAGGGTGGATTCCAGCCCAATTTGTTTTCTGCTGCTCCAGAGAACAGGACAAGGAGCAATGGATTCAAGCTGCAGGAAAGGAGATCCCACCTGAACCCCAGGAAGAACTTCCTGATGGTCAGGGCTGTCCGGTAGTGGAATGTGCTGCCTCCATGGAGTGTGGTGGAGGCTCCTTCCTTGGAGGTTTTTAAGCAGAGGCTAGATGGCCATTTGTTGGGAATGCTTTGAGGGTGTTCCTGCATGGCAGGGGGTTGGACTGGATGGCCCCTGTGGTCTCTTCCAACTCTACATTTCTATGATTCTATGATCCTATGATTCTTTGGAGGCTTTTAAGCAGAGGCTGGATGGCCGTCTGTCCAAGGGAGTGCTTTGAGGGTGTTCCTGTATGGCAGGGGGATGGACTGGATGGCCCCTGGGGTCTCTTCCAACTCTACAATTCTATGATTCTAATTTCTCAGCACCACAAACCCTCTCCTGATTCCTCCCACATCCAAAGAAGGAGATGCGCAAGAGACAGGATGTCTCAGCCCCCTTCTTATAGAGACACACACACACACACACAGACATACATTTTGATATTTGCAATTTTTCCCCTTTTACAAGGATCCTGAGGCCCTAACCAAAGTCAAGGGCCAACTGCATTAAAATAAATAAGAAATCTTAAAAAAAAAAAAGTTTAAACAGCAGAATGATTAAATTCACTGTAAAGACAGAAAAGATCAAAAGGCCAAACTGGGGCTGGGGGAACTATAAGCAAACATCTTCACACTCTTCCAAAATGGTATGAGAATCAGAGCAGAGCAAAACTCCAAAGAGGTATTCATTCCACCCTCTGCCTCTGGAACAAGACAGGAAGTTCGGAAAGACCCCCCGAAAGGTCCTTTTTCATTCTTTATCTCTCTCTCTCTCTCTCCTCACCTGTAAACCACAGCAGGGATGCGTTTCCACGACCGGAAGCTCGCCACGCTCTCGAGCTCCTTGTCCGTGATCCAAGCGGGAACGATGAGTTCCTGAGGGTAGCTGCCGCACAGCCTGAAAGGAAAGCAAGAAGATGTCAACAGAGAAAGGTGTCAGGTGCTGGTTAACTAACTTTCCGGGAAAAACACTCAAGTGTGCAGCAGAAGCATTCTATTGGGGTAAACCGAGCAACAAAGCAGCTTGAGAAAAGTTGCTGAGACTGAGGTACATCAGTTAGTAGGAAGGTTTTCTACTGGAACATAAAAATTTAGCCACTGATTGGTGAGGGCTGTAAACGTGTCATCGTGCCCCCAGACCCCAGGTTTTCCCAGGCAATCCTGATGGTGATGTACTTTCATCTTCGGAACTTAAATGTTTCTCATGTTCTCATCTCTGCCTTTCTGGTCATTCCCACACTGTCTTCCCAGGATTTCTCACTTCATTCCCTTGATGTCCCCCAACTCTTTTCCTTTCTGGGATTTCTCGGACACCTGGAAGCCTTTCAACCCACGCCCAGATACACACAGCAATTGGTATTCAATATATTGTTGCAACCAGTTATTAGCAATTGTTGCAAGAGTGCATTCTATTCTCTACAAGCTAAGCTTAGCGGGGGGGTTTTCCTTCAGAGCCAAGCCTTCTGACAAAAGGCTTTTATTGGGACTGATGGATGACCCAACGGAAAGGAAGTACGGAAGATCACTATGATATATGGCCACAGCCGCAAGACTGATTATGTGCACAAAGTAACGGAAGAATGAATTAACACCAACAGAAGAGGACTGGCAATTATAGATTAAACGACTTAGCAGGAATGCACAAATTATCTGATTTCATCAGAGGAAAAAAAATATTGAGTTCCATTTTTGAAAGATTGGGAACTCGTAAGTGCCTTTGTGATTAGAAAAAAGAAAAAGGAGAATACAGGTCCCCCAACTTATCTGACAAATTAGAGACCCAAAGATGAGAGAATTTGAAGTCACTCTCTATTTTCAATCACCCTGCTCAGGTCTTGCAAATTCAGGGACGTGGCTTCCTAGTCTATCCATCACCCACTGACTACTTGGAGAAGTATTTCCCTTTCCTCCTGTGAATGTTAAGAAAGCCGCCCTTGTCACGGCCGAAATCAGCAAGAGGACCAAATTCCAGCAAGCTTTGGGCAGGAACTGCTCCAAGGCGTCAACACCAACAAACGCCATCCGTCCATCATCAGAGGACTTACTTGTATTTCTCGTTGATATTGGAGATCCTCCAGGCATTGTTCATATCGAAGCCCATCCTCTCAACCTCATTTTTAAACCTTGAAGTCACGTGATCTCCTAAGTATTGAAAGGACAACAAGGACAGAAACACAGGATGCATATTTAACACGTTTACTTTGCTAATTGGCTCTCCACAGAGCTACGTATTAATAATTAATTGTTTCGTGAATATCGAAAAGAACAGAAATCCTCTAATCTGGACAAGGGCTACTTGGGGTATCATACAGGCCAAAAACAGAGAGGATCCCACAGTGCCCTCCCTCCAATTTGGCTTTATGGTATCATACAGGACAAAAGCTGAACGGCTGCCACTGTGCCCTCACCAATTTGGCTTTGTGGTATCACACAGGACAAAATGGCTGCAGGATGGCACACCATGACACCATCATGCTGCTTGAAATCACCTCTGGAAGGTGCTTCTTTTTTCAAAAACAGCAGTGCAGCTTCAGGCTGCATTTCAAAGGTAAGCAGGTGGTGGTGGATGCTGGAGCTTTCTCCTTGGTGTCTGAGGACAGTTTCATCAGCCTGCCTCTCACCTGGTCGGCACAAGTCCCCGTGCTGCTCCTTTTCACTGGCGTACACCTCCATGCACCAGGCGTGGTAAGCAAAGGAGAAGAGGTCCTCTATCTTGGAAGGAGGGCGGATGGCATGGTTGAGCCGCTTCAGCCACTCTTGGGTCTGCTCGAAAGTTGAGAACTGGCACCTGGGCCAAACAGAGGAGACAAAACCGAGGGGAGCCTATGAATTTTCATCAATATGAACCGACGGAAGCCTGCTATTTCAATGCTTGCAATACAGACAAATTCCATTAATCTGACCAGGGGACCTGCTCTCTCCATTGACACATGACATCTTTGGTCTACATGTTAAAGTTACTGAGTTTGGGGGCAGGGAATCAAGGGGTACCCACTGTTTCTTGAAGCACATTACAACTAACGGATAAAGCAGCCGTTACGTACGACTGCCAGTGATCTTACTGTACAACATAGGACAAGTTGAGAGCACCGATAGATATTCATGCTTCCTTGCATCGTGCCACGTGTTCAACTGCCAACATAAATTACGCGTCCATACCTGATAATTTTGCAATCTTTACAAGTCAAGTGGAGCTGAAATATATCCCGGCATTCGACGCTTTCTATAAGCTGTAACGGAACCTGCGATTAAAAAAGATTTAGATGCCCTGAAAAAGGCTGACACACAGTTTTCTCAATGATTTACCGCGAAAAGATTTAACCGATATACAAGCAGACAGGCAAAGATTTATTAGACAATTCAGGACCTGAAACAAGGTTATTAGTCATAGTAAACTGCTGTCCTGTTATGGTTTGCTCCTCATGTAAAATCATGGAGGGAACGTGGTGAACCGTGGTAAGCCATGTAATCAGACTTCACTGTTATTTCATCAAGACTGGAAAAGGAGGACCAATTAAAACAATCCTCCTCTTCCAATCTTGATGAAATAACAGGGTTTAGATACTAGTGTTATCAGCATAAACATGAAAATATAACTATTTCCAAGTGGGCGGGCATTTTACTGAGAACTGAGCGTTAGGACTGGAGAGCAGGGGTTGATTCCCCTTTGCTTGGCCAGGGAAACTCACTGGGTGGCCATGGGTGTGTCACACACTCTCAGCCTTGGGGTCACCACAAGACAGAAAATGACCCGAAAGCAACACAACAACAAGCCATGTTACTGTGCTGGAAGAACAGCAGCGTCAAAGGCTAAAAAATAAAGAAGAATATTATGGCCGGCATCTCTTACGGAGCAGAATGCATTTCCTCAGATGGAGGTTTTTAAGCAGAGGCTGGATGGCCAGGAATGCTTTGATGGGTGTTCCTGCATAGCAGGGGGTTGGACTGGATGGCCCCTGGGGTCTCTTCCAACTCTATCATTCTACGAAGGGTTAGGAAAATGTTAAGAGGATGCCTTTACACTATCCAGTCAAAATGTGGTGCCCTTTTATGACTGTCTGTCTGACCCATTACTCAAGTCCCAGGCTCAAAGCAGCTGAGCTTTTACGGGAACAGAGAACTATTTTACAAACACACACTCCTCTGGCTTTTCTAATTTGGTCATGTGGCAAACCCTCCCGGCCTCCAGGTCTCAGGAACAGTAGCCATCCTGTTTTATTTTGCTTGAGAGATGCATGGGGTTAGATATCTCTTTTTACAGATACTATGGCGGGGGGGGGAATGTCAGCCCTTCACAGCCCCGCAACCGGTATTATCAGCGGTGCCTCCAACCCAAATGGCAACCACTGAAAGCATGGCTTCTTTTCGCCAAGAGTCGGCGCGTGAAATGCCCCAAATTGTGGGCGTGACGGGATGGGCCAAAGTGAATTGTCACCAAGAGGGGCATTTGGCAAGCCAAGACTTCTATCTCGAGGTCAAGTCTGGCAGGGACAAATGGGCACTGGCTGATTAAGAGGCAACACAAGATCACTGGAAGGTGGTCCAGAGGAGGGCAACCAAAATGGAAATCGTGAAGCTCTAGGAGGAGCTGGGTAAGTTTAGCCTGGAGAAGAGAAGGTTAAGAGGGGACATGATAGCTGCTATATATTTGAAGGGATGTCATATGGAGGGTGGAGCAAGCCCATTTTCTGCTGCTCCAGAAACCAGGACATGGAGGAATGGCGTCAACTTCAGGAACGGAGATTCCACCTAACCCTTTGGAAGAACTTCCTGAGGGTAAGGGCAGTTCAAGAGTGGAATATGCTGCTGCCTGGGGGCATCTTTCATATGACGTCCTTTCAAATATTTAAACATAGTTCCTTTCTCTTAGATCTTCTTTTCTCCAGGCTAAACATGCCCGACTCGTTAAGCCGCTCCCTCGTAAGGCACAGACCTTACTTCAACAAATCTTCATTGTCCATTGTCCTTAGCTAATTTTCATGCTTAACATCGTGACCACAAATCAAGACCACACCATGCAATTAGCGCAGCCTCCAAAGTCCAAACCGCAAAGCTGTTCAATTTGGGAGATAAGTTAGCATCTTGTTAAACCAACAGACCCATTCTCCTTGTTTCCATTGAGACTCAGTCCCACCACAGAGTCGTTCTTATGGAATGCAATCTCTAGATATCTCAATTGCTTGTAATTAAATTAACGATCTCCAGTAAACATTAAGAGTCTTGCTCAGTTTCTGACTTTGCCTGGACTGTAGGTATGGGATCTGCTATGGTTTGGTTCCAGGACCTCCCATGGATACCGAAATTTGTGAATGCTCAAGTCCCATTATGTACAATGGTGTAGAAAAATGGTGTCCCTTATATGAAAGTTTGTCGTTCAGAACTTTTTTTTGGGGGAGGGGGAATATTTTCAAGCCGTGGTTGGCTGAACCCATGGATAAAGAATCTGCAGATATGAAGGACCAATTTATGAAAATAAACACCTCTAAATAGAGGGGGATGAAACCCCCCCAAACACAACCTGTACCAGACAGGAGAAGTAAGGATCACCACGTCTTGTTAAACAGCTCAAATCTTCAAATAAAGAACTAGGCAACTATAAACCTCCAGATGTTGTTGGGATTGCAACACCCATTGTTCTTCACCATGAGCTATGCCAAAAACAGCACCTGAAGCAGCACAGCTGTCCAACTCTGCTTTAAATCTCAGTGTGCTACACTCACCCACCAAAAAAAAAAAAAATCTGCTTATTAGTTTCTCAATACAACTCTGTTGTGGCTTTTGACGCCACCTGAAGCTGTTTTTTCCACAATCTCCCCAGTGTAGACCTTTGGTTGCTTTTCTTCGACAGAGCTCCAACCCCACTAGCTGCATTTTGACATGCATACAAAATATCCCCTGTAGAATTCACAAGCAAACCCCCTTGCTGCTTTTGGAAAGGCACTGCTCCGCCACAGTTCATTGCAGGGCTCAGTGAGCCTTTTGTGCTGTTTCTCTGACCCACGGATTTGATCTGTCCCCCCCCAAAGGCCTCATGCATTTTAGCTCTGGCCCAGCCTGCGAGAAGCAAGTGACCATCAGCACGAGCTTATTCCGTTTACAAGCCAAGGCGCAGCAGTAAAATACCACCCAGCCACACCTTTCTACTTACAGAGATCTCACAAGCCGCAAACTTACAGACGCTCTATTGGAATTGCAAATAAGGAATAAAAATCAGAATAAAACTGGAAGGCAGACTTTGGATATTCTTAACTAGGTTTCACTCAACTGTACCCAGCTAACTCGCCTATCCAAAATCTATACTGGGGAAGGGGGGACAGAATCAGTAAATATTCCATGATGTTCGATCAGCTTTGTTAACGAGAGCACCGAACAAGATGAGCTTAATAGCACCTCTAAATAACAGCATTACCTGTTCAGTAAGAATGGAAGCAAATTCACCTTCCAGATTTCCTTATATTCTTGAGATTTTGTGACTTCTTAATGTAATTCACCAATCTTATTTGCACCGGTTGATCTGGATTACCTCCACATTTGTGGGTTTGACTTTCATAGAATTGATCTGATTTCCCGCCCACACACACACACACACATTTTGATATTTGCAGTTTTTCCACTATTGCAAGGGTCCTGTGCCCTTAACCCTAGCCAATGTGGGGCACAGATTATAGCCTATAAGTACAGATTTTGTTATGGAAAGTAACTTTAATTCTAAACTATGATGGCAGCCCCAACATATAAAGCAGGGCGGGCAAAATGCAGCCCTTCCAAAGATGCTGGATTGCAAATTCCAGAAGCCCTAGTCAGCAGAGACAGCGATTAGGAACACTAGTAAAAAAACAACTGAAGCCCCCTCCCCAACTTTGGTCAACTTGGCTACAAAGGAAACGTGTGGGTGGGCACCTCCCCTCTCCAATACCAGAAAAGTTCCTTTTCTGAACAGTCCAGGCAGACGTGAAGACTCACATTCACAAGGGACTCCTTGAATTTGATGTGAAGTCTGTAGTTGGAAAGTGCTATGACCGCATCCTCGGCTCGGCCCACGTACTCGGTGCCTCGCCGTGGAGTTCAAGGAACGGTACCTGCAGAGCGGATGTAGAAATCCATTTCAAAAATTTGTTTAAAATTACTATTTAAAAGTGGGTAGCAGCCTCTCAAAGGCCCAAGCATACAAATTTCAGATATGGACCTGGAAGAAACGTAAGAGGGAGGGCAGAGTCCAGGGCAACAAGGGGAGCTTTCCCTTCCCACTGGAACCCTCACATACACCCTAAAACCAGCTTGGGGTCGCTGGGGGGGGCGCTGGGTTTTCAGGCAGCATGGAAACCTGCAAGGAGAGGGCCAGAAAATGAGAGAGACAATCTGCCAAGATTGGGTTCAGAAACCAATAGAAAGCTAGGACATTTTTGCTGGAGGGTCCCACAGAGATATGAATTTTACAGAGCCAGCTGCAACAAAAGCGTCTTTGGGGGTACCAAAATGGGGAGCAGATCACCTAAAGGTGGCTCACCCAATCAACAAGAGGAGGAAGAGGTGCTAGAATTGGAAAGCCTGGTTCAGTCTGACATTGAACTTGGCCAAAATCTTGTTTTTGCTGTGTGCCTCCAACTTGTGGTGAACCTATCGCAGGGTCTTCTTGGGGCTGAGAGTGTGTGACACGTACAAGGGTTCCCATGGCTGACCAAAAGGGAATCAAACGCTGGTCTCCAGAGTTGTAGTCCAATGCTCAAAGCACTACACTATGCTGGCAACATCTTCCGGCCTGCCTGTGTGTCGCCGCTGGGAGGGCAAATGCTAGTCAGGTGATTACCTGCAGATTGTCGTCTTCGCGGATCAGCTGCTTCCTGGGAAAAATCTGATTAGCTTGGATGCATTCAAGGCTGGGTTGAGTCTCTTCATCCTGGGGGAAAAAAAGAGATCAGCCCGCTGAGTTCAACCGAGCGACAACACTGGTACGGGATCTCTGCTCTGATTAAGAAGCTGGAAAGATTCACCTTAAGGCACTCATGGATAATCTCAGTTACGAGAAGCTACTCTGGTTTGAATTCTGAGCGTGGCACACCCACCCACACATTTTGGGACGGACAGGGCAAGAAGAGTCTTGCCTGCAGCAGGAGCGACAAGGTTAAATATTAAATTCAGTACAAGTACAAACTTTAAAACTCATGGGAACAAGAGCAGGGGGGTGCATTTAAAAACTGTACAAGGGGGGAAAGTGTTTTAACCACCCATGCAACTTTTCTTCAAAGAGCAATGTCTCGTACATTCACCCTTTTAACTTTCATGGATTTGATGATTATCTGCCCCTACTGCAGCTCCCTTACTTACAAGAGTATAAGGGGTAGGAAGGGGCCATCAAAGCCCTCCCTTTGACTGGCGGCCACCCAGCCTCTATTTAAAAACCGCCAGACCTCAGACACCAGGAAAGGAGATTCCACTTGAACCTCAGGAAGAACTTCCTGACGGTCAGGGCTGTCCGGCAGTTGAATCTGCTGCCTCGGAGTGTGGTGGAGTCTCCTTCTTTGGAGGTTTTTAAGCAGAGGCTGGATGACCATCTGTTGGGAATGCTTTGATGGGTGTTCCTGCATGGCAGAAGGTTAGACTGGATGGCCCCTGGGGTCTCTTCCAACTCTATGATTCTATGACCTTCTGCAGTCACTAGGGTCAAACAGAGCCATACCAATCTTTGCTTGTATCAATACTCTGAGGAACACAGCATAGCCTCAAAACTTCCTGCCTGCCTCCAAAGGCTGCCACTCCCTGTTCGCTCATGCTTCAACCTGTTCTGCCTTTCTCAGTTCTGAAAGAATGCAGGGCACCTGCTTACCATGACAGGCCTGGGTGAAGAGGCAAGGTCCTTGCCCTTGCTTTCAATACTAGGCAGCACCATAGGTCAAGTAAAGATCTGGAAGAGATCATGTCAGCGGTTAGCAAAGACGTTGCTCAGGTTAACTTGGACTTTGGGAATTCGAACCCTCAGGGTTGAAGGAGTCCAACTCTATCACAACCACTACACCAAGCTGGGTCTCCAAAGCAGCATACAACAATTTTAAAAAGTCATTGTTTAAAACACACAAGGTACAAATGTTAAAGATACAAACGCTGACTCTCTAAAACATGCAAATACCACATAGAAGATAAAATCAACATAAAACATTTAGGGTTAAATTTCCATCCCCCCAAAATTCAAAGAAAAAAAAAATACCCCGACATTAACCATCTATTAACTTACCAGCAAATAATGGAATCTCCCTTCTAACAGATTGGAGACGCTATTCGGATAGTCTGCCATTTCACATTGAAGGCTGGAAAGAAAAAGAAATAATACCATAACTAAAGTGCGTCGAGAATGGTTTGATGTATTCCAGTTTGTGATGAATGAGCCCTGACAAGATAAGCAGAGTGGAATCGGCGACCCTTCAGCCAAAAACAGCAGGTAAGTTTGGTTACTGTTTGCAAAGTTCAAGTTACCTATTCTCCTAATTCTGGCACCTGTAGGAGACAGTTCAGAGGAAGGAACTGGCAAAACCAACTCTGAGGATTCCTGGCCTAAGAAGACCCTACAAAATTCATGAAATTCTCCATAAGTTGACGGATGATACACACATAATATCAAACACACAGATCCGAAACAACATTAACCCAAGTTCCTCCTTCACTTCTCAAAACTCTTTCCATTTCTGAATGCACAGCCTACACGTCCACATGAGGAGATACCTTTGCAAGCAGAGTGAGCTGGCAAAGAGGACTCCAACCAGTTCTTACCAACTGCAGCCCCGTCCGGACCCACCTGAAAAAAAGCCTCCATGGACTTATTTTGAAGCAAGTGTACACAGCATTACGCTCACTGTTTGTCACAAGGTCTTCACCGTGCTATCTCAAGCGAACAGATGCACGTGATCGTGACATGGGCTAAAACTCAACACTCCAAGGAAGTGTGTGATAGCACTTTTTATTTTTTAAAAAAAACAAGACTGGTGGCTAAGCACTTTTCCACCTTGTACAATGTTTAAGTTCACCCCCTGCTCTTGTCCCCGTGAGTTTTAAAACATTTATTCCCATGCACTCAGACTAAGATGTGCAGTTTTCTAACTTGCTCGCGCATAGCGATCTATACTTTGAAGAAATACCCTTTTCCATGGTCTAGGCTCTAGACTGTGCAATGCCAGCAGTGAGTTTTACTATATGCACAGGAAATACTCAAATGCACAAACTTAAGCATTTGCCATCTGGAATACCCTGCAACCCGCTGCAACATTACAGAAGCCCCAAATTTAGACCAAAGATGGTTCCAGTATCGACATAATGCTTTTAAGAGAGGGGTTCCAAACCTCTCCATGAAAACCCTCTGAGCACTGGATGAAAGCTAGGAACTGTTCTCCAGGGGACGTAAATGCACTCAACATGATTTGCTAGAAAGAAGAAGGAATTTTTTTAAAATATTTTTTTTGGCTTGGTTCAGACTCTCTGAACTCTATCCATGGACCAGAGGTTAAGAACACCCATTTTAAGGATTTTGGAAAAAACCCACTCAATGTCCCTCTTTTTACTTGTGTGGTGTATGAGCCTCGAAGCAGGAGAGAGATGCGAGGATCTGTGCAGCAGGTGTTGATTTGTTCCAAATACATCTGGATTTCCACTATTTCACAGATCCTCGTGTTTCTCTCCAGCCACGCACCTTGTTCACCTCCTACTTGTGTTGTGTAAGAGACGCAAGGCTGGAGAGAGACGCAAGGGTCTGAGACCAACCAACAGCCACCTCCTTGAAGGCGGAAGTGGATGGCTGGCAGCAAAAAAAATTGGCTTTTGGAGGTTTTCAGATTTTTGGATAGGGCATTCTCAACCTGTAGTAGAGAGCCCCCGCTGAGGATGCAAAAGGTACCGGGTTCAACACTACCTGAGCTGGACAGACCCAGACCACAGTCTTCAGACAGCTGCTGCCAGCTTGGAGGTATCTATAGTCCAATTCGGCACAAGAAAAGCTTCGTATATTCAACTGCCCATGCGCACACATAAAATGTCTGCTTCCAAGCTCTCGGTCTTTCTCTGTGCCGCACTGGATGCCTTCTTTTCAACTCTGAAAGAAATATTTCTGTGCATTCTTACCCACACTGCTTCCAAAATAAAAAATGTCATTTGCAGCCAATTCTCTTTTCCCCCAGTGGATTTCGCTTGCATACTTCCAGAAAGAGGCAACTTTTTTTTCCTTTTTTTTTTAAGCATGAGTAAGTTCCTACTTGGCAGACTCTCAGCCTGACATCATACCCAAGAACGAGATGGCTTGCTTCCCCACTTCAGGAGGGTTCTAATTCTTGTTGATCTTTGGAAGGAGAGTTTTTTTTTTTAAACCCATTCTGACTGCACACTTTATTTAACCTAATTTCATTCAGGAGTTAGGAATATGCTAAGGGGATCAAGGGAGGATTTATTATTCAAAACAAACTCCCTAATATCAAAAAGAATAAAAACTCAACGTACCTGGGGCAATTATACTGCAGCTTAAACTAGCTGCTTGCTAAACAAAGTACTTGCAGGAAAGCTTCTACATCAAACTGTTAAAAACAGGTGCCGGTTGAGCCTTCCTTACCCAGAAACTGGAAAACCTCCAAACCCCGAAACTTTTCCCCACCTTCTTCTGCCTTCGAGGTTGTCTTTCACATGTGAGGAGCATCTATTTTTCTTTAATTTCTATTTTTTGGTGATGATGATGCCATAGGGCCAATCCAAACTAGGAGTTGTTGCCATTCAAGTATCTCCACATTCCCAAGCCTTCCTCCGATATACCTCCCTCCTCTTTGCCAGAGCGGTGAGGACGAAATGGAGCTTTCACTTTCCACTTAAAGCAAACTCAAGAGGTGTCATTATGCCAAAGTTACTTTTCTGTAAAAACGAAGGATGGGAATCCTACGGCCCTCCAGTTGCCATTGAACTACAACTTCCAGCAGCCCCTAGCCAGCACAACCCAACGTTAACAGTCCAACAATATCCGAAGGGTTGCAGGAATTTCCAGTCCTGCTCTAAATGAGTGTGTTAATAAGCCAAGATTGTAAACCATGCTGTTATTCTGAGTTTTCCCTTTAAATGATGGCTTGTTAACAAGCAAGGATTATAAAACCCTTTCTGCCATGCAAAAAGACACAATCCAAGGTCTCTCTTTGACAGCCAGCCAGCCTCTTTTTAAAAAGCTCCAAAGGAGGAGACTCCACCACGCTCCCAGGCATCAGCGTATTTCTCTGCTGAGCTGCACATTACCTACACGAAGTTCTTTCTAAGGCTTAGATGGAATCTCTTTTCATAATATTTGGAACCACTGCTCCATGTCTTGGTCTCTGGAGCAGCAGAAAACAGACTTGCTCCATCCTCTATATGACATCCTGTCATCTCAGGCAGAATGAAGACCTGCAACTCCAACATCATCACCCTTTTTTCCTCCTGCGTAATTTTTAATATTTGCCTGATGAAGAAGCCAGTGAAGCTTCGAAAGCTTGCATGATGTATTTTACGCTTTGGAAAGAAAAAAAAAAGACTGCTGCTCTGTGGATTTTGGATTCTGTTGTACTTTGCTGCACGACCAATATGGCTGCAATGTGAGTTTTATTTCATTTTATGGGATACATTTATTGCAATAATTAAACCGTTTTAACTTTTTCAAACTGGCTTTCCCAAAACAAACAAGGGATAAGCAGGAGAACTGAAAAGGACAGTGTCTAATTCTAGTAGCTTCCCTATAGAGTGAATACCAGCCCCCTTTATTCATCTCTCTGGAGCGAGGCCGCTTTCTACTGCAGAGCGAATGTTCTTTGGGGTGGCACGAGACCTGTGTCCATGCAAAGCTTTCTTTTTCTGGGGAAATAAACAACTGTCCCATTTCTGACTGCTGCCCTTTACAACTTTTCCCCAAGCACCTCTCTTCAGAAAAAGAAAAAAAAAATCCCTTCAGCCTTTGCATGCTGTATTTTTTAAAAAAAACCTTCCATGTCCTTCTCTGCAAAATTGGACAAACATGCATGCACAAATGCAAAGACAAATACAAAGAGGTGCCAATTCGGAAAACTTAGAATCATAAAATCCTTGAGTTGGAAAAGACCCCAATCAAACAACAAACTGCTGTTTTCTACAGGGAACAGTAAGATAGATAGATAGATAGATAGATAGATAGATAGATAGATAGATAGATATTTTTGGCAACAACAATGCACAGGGCAAATAATTAAAACTGGGGAGGGGTACAGTACCGGAACTTTTCCCAAAATGAAAAGGTACATTATCTCCACGCGGGAGCTTGTTCAGTAGAGGAAAGGTTCACTGCCTACAGACAAAGAGCATAATTTGATTATACTGAGTATCCAGCCAGAGTATAATGCCCCTCTTCACAGCAAATTCTTGTTACTAGGAGTATGAAGAACAGCAAGGACCAAAGTATTTGAGCATTCCCCAAATATGTTTGTTCGCTTATAAAAAGGCATGTAAAGGGACCTTTTTCCATGATGAGGTAGCAATCTGGGACAACCCTCCCTCTGTTCAGACTGAATATACTTTCCACAATGACCTCAGGTGTGTGCGGAGGGCTGACTCTACAGCAATGCCATAAATTTTAAGTGCCTGAAAAATAGCAGTTCAAGCCCTCTCCCATAAATCTGTCCTTTGAACCAAGAGCAGTGGAGGGGGCCACTTTTAATTGTCACCTTTGATTGGCCCGATGCATAACCTGTATGCCTACTATCAGGACAGAATACGGAAATATGGAATGACTTCCAAGTGGCAAAGGCGTCTGGCAAGACTACATTTTATCACTCCGTCTGTTTAACGTAAGTGTCGAACATATTGTATGTAAATCTGAATTAGATTTGGGGAAACAAAGTGTGAAAAGTGGAGGAAGGAGCCAAACACTACACTGGGGAAAGCGGAAATGTATTGCAATCTGCTTCATCGTACAGGCTGAGCATATCTGGAAATCTGGAATCCTCCAAGAGCTGGAATTTTGTGCTATTGCTTGCTTGTTTCTGCCTTCAAAGCACCAGCTGCTGTGCTTGTCTCTCTGCCGCCTTGCATCACCTACAAAACACAAGTAACGAAGAAACAAGACGCGAGGCTGGAGAGAGACGCGAGGATCTCTGAAATTATGGGAATCCAAGCGTAGTACTTGGTGCAAATTCACACCTCCACACCACTTCACAAATCCCTGTGGCTCTCTCCAGCTTCTCCTCTTGTTCATTTGCTAATTGTGCTATGCATGAGAAGCAAGACTGGAGAGAGACTGAGGACCTGAGATGCTGAGGATATAAGGGACATGACACTTGCATTTAAAAAAAATAAAGTACTATATAGGAGATCTTTGGGAAGCTCACCAGCTGCCCACTTCCACCTGCTCGTTCATTTAACAGGCTCCCCAGAACTCTCCTGTACAGTACTGGATTTTATGCATATGCAAATACAAGATCCAAAAAGGCCAAAATATGAAGCACTGCTGATCCAAAGCACTTCAGGTAGGAGACACTCATTTATCCGTTAAGTCATAACAACACGATTGATCTGTCACTATGATATCTTCTCCCCGGTACCCATACGGAGGAGAGCAACTACCGGAACCCAGCAAGTTGCCTCGTCCCAAGTCAGACTACGGGCTCAGGGGTGGCTTAGACTGTTTGCGCTGCTTTGGGGTTTCAGGAGGGATCCAGCCCTATCTGGAGACGGGAGGAATTCTCGGCTTGACAAACAACAGATGATCTATAAAACTTCCTTGCTAAGGAACTAGCGAAAACAAGAAAGAGGTGGAATTTAGAATGACAGTTTCTCTCCCTTTCAAAGGCAGACGATGTCACAATGACCAAATGCAGAAGAATGAGACTTATGGGATATTCTGAAAGTTGGGAGAGACCCCAAAGGACCATCCAGTCCAACCCCCTTCTGCCACGCAGGAAGACCTAGCCAAAGCATTCCTGGCAGATGGCAATCCAGCCTCTCTTTAAAAGCCTCCAAAGATGGAGGAGATTCCACCACCCTCCATGGAGGCAGTAGCCGATTTCAACGTCAAACTGCTCTTATATCTGGAAGTTCTTTCTAAGGTTTAGGTGGAACCTCTTTTCTTGGGAGTTTGATGCCACTGCTCTACATCCTCATCTCTGGGGCAGCAGAAAACAGTCTTGCTCCATCCTTTCAAATATTTAAACATGGCTAACTGTACCCAGCTGCCTAAGCCTCATAGTTTCCAGGTCTTCTTCCATTTTGGTAGAAATGGCCTTCTACCATTCTGCTGGACACCTTTCAGTTTGTCCAACTCTAACTGTGATGCCCAAAATTGGACACAGGAGTCCTCCACCAAAGCAAAACTGAGTGGTACTATAACCTCCCTCATCCTAGACACTCTCTTCCTATTGATGAACCCTATAATCGCATTCTCATGGAAACACAGCCATGGTTTTTTAAAGGTGTTTCCACAAGCTGGAAGTAATTGCCTTTCAGAAGAAAACACCTTCGTTACTATATTAGCCCAGAATGTTGTAATCCTTAATGGGCCTTTCTTGTGGGTGTAATTACACCATCACATCCTCTAATAAGATATCCCAACAGAGATGCAACCGGTTTACAGGGATGGACCACAGAAGTGAAGGAAGCACTCTCAAATCAAGCAATAACCAAGAACACACATACATGTCACCATCGCCCCACGGTTACCGGCCTGAAACACAACATTCCACAGTAATCCAAGCAGCAGCAAAATTCTTTTCAGAAAAAGAATTAGCTTTAGCATTCATTCAGACATCACAGTAAGCTGTAGGCTGAGAATCTGTAGCACAGCAGAGTCTCACAGCCTCCAGAAGCTGCAAAGCCACGGAGGTAAGATCAAAAGTAGATGTAAAAAAAAATTAAATAAATCCAAGTGACAGAGGTTCTTTTCAATTTTTTTTTTGCTATCTTGGAAGCCAAGGGAACAGAGGTCATAACGTCTTCCCGCACGGCAGAAGGGGCTGGGCTGGACGGCCCTTGTCATCTCTTCCAATCTTACGATTCTATGCAACACAGCAAGGGCCACAATTCACTGCATACACTTTGCATGCAGAAAATCCCATATTCAATGTCTGGCTTCCTCCTGCATGGCTGGTAGCAAATGTCAGCATCAGAAAACCATTGCTAATTTACTGTAGAACAATCCTGTAGAACAAACGGGCCTGGGGTCTCAACTTGTTCCACTGAGGGTTGCTGCGTCCTAAAGGAATCCAAAAGATAACACACACACACACACACACAGAGGCAAAGATTTAACCCTGTTATCCATTGAAAAACACCTTCTGACACGAACTGAGTAAACTCAGCTAGATTCTTTCTTTAACAAGCTGTGTAATTTATTCAAAATAGCAAAGGTGGGGAGCCTTCCCTTCCTCATACCTGCGTAACAGCAACCTACAATTCTCTGTGAACACTAAGCATACTTTTTGGCTTCGTCTGAGCTTCCCCTCTCTTTCTCTCCACATCTCTGCTCCGTTCTCTTTACTCTGTTCACTATGGCAGGAGGCCTCTTCTTGTGCACCTTCAAGCCATTTCTCACTTACAGTGACCCTAAAGCGAACCTATTATGGGGTTTTCCAGGGGCTGAAAGTGTGTGACATGCCCAAGGTCAGCCAGTGGGTTTCCATCAAGCCTCAAACCATGCTGGCATTATAGGAAAACCATGCTCAAACCACTACACGTCATGCTGGCATGACAGGAAAGTAAAAGCAGAGTCTCATGACACAACAAATTCCACAACTTTTTCCCTGCCTTGCTTTTGCAGCTGTAAGATTCATCCTTTCCAAACACACACACACACACCAAAATTCATGCCCTGCAAAGAAAATGGAGCCCAGTCCTCTGCAAATTTGCCATCTGCAAAAGAAACGTAGCCTCCTACCTAAGAGAAGCTAGAAAGAAAAAAAGAAAAACAAGTATCCCCTGTCTGAAATGCTTGAGAGCAGAAGTGTTTTGGAACTTGGATTTTTTTAACATAACAATAACAACAACATACAATCCATATTTGCTACAGTAATAGCTAAACATTTAATCCTTTCCTCGGTTTTGAAAGGCAACTAATCCATGAATTGTATTTGCACTTCTTTTCACAAATTCTTCATTAACAGAAAAAATACAGAAAATGCAACCAGAACACGGTCTCGAAGCCCGAAAAACCCACAAGAACCAACCTTCATTAACACCTTTTGCTTGTGGGAGTGGCAGGGCTGGCAAGGATCCCGTTTTCTTGTGTGCAAGCTGTCAATGCAATTTGAATAGAGATATGGATAACATATGCCATCTTCACCTGCTGATGGGAGGATACCACCAGCTTGAGATTCAGAGCCGAGCAGCGGACAGGGAGAAGGCCCCGTCTCCCAAGTTCCCACCAGAGGTACCTGTGAGGGTTGTGGGACAGAAACAAGAGAAACCCACAACCCAGACAAAGCTGTTGCAACAAAGCTGTTGCAGCAAGGGACAATTTTTTTGTGATGCTCCCTCCCTCGTCACCTGGAGTGGCTTACACTCACCACAGGCAACGTGGACACCGGTAATTAAAGAGCCTGCTTTAATCACAAAGTCACAGCGACACAGCACTGATTACAAAAGACGAAAGGGTGGATTTTTTTCTCCCACACCCTTCTTAGTGCGGCCTACTGCACACAGCAGGTATTAAAAGCACAAGAAAAGAGGTAACACTGGATTATTATTGTAGAGTAAAAAAGGGTGGCCATAACATGGGGATGGGGAGGGAAAGGAAGGGGAATAAAAACAACAAAATACTAGCTCTGAGGATTTAATAAAAGGCAAAGGCAGGAGAGAAAGGTGTTAGCAGGAAAAAATCAGGTTTATAATGTGACTCACTAGAAAGGACAATGATGCTTGGGAAGGTAGTAGGAAAATCTCATTATATGTGGAGAGACTCAATCAAGGAAGACACAACTGCAGTCCTGACTTTGCAAGACCTGAGCAGAGAGACTTGGAAGTGTCCGTTTCACGTCCGTGTGTATTGTCCCCATGAATTTCCAAGGGTTTTCTTAGGTAAGGAATCCTCAGAAATGGATTATCCCACTTTCTTCCTCTGAAATATCCCCCACAGCACTTGGCTATTTGCCTATGGTCTCCCATCCAAGGCCTAACCAAGGCTCACCCTGCTTAGCTTCCAAGATTAGATGGGATTCTTAAATGCCTTTTGGAGCATGTGACTCCCTTGTACACTTGGGGCGACCTCCTGCTCCATCACCTCTCTCTTTCAAGAGCATGTTACTCCCTCACACCTTGGTGGGGACCCCCTTCCTTACCCTCCACATTCAAGAACATGTAAGGCTCTTTGTACTCTTGGGGGGGCCTCCCCCATTTCCCCCCAAGTCTGTCAAGAGCACATGACCCCTCCCTTCTACCTTGAGAGGGGAAGAATTCACTTCCCATCCCCCTGTATGATCATGTGACCCTCCCTTGTCAAGTGGGGGACCCCCTTCTCTATCCCCCCCTCACTTTGAAGAGCACTTTACCCCTTTCTGTCCTGGAGGGACCCCCTTCCTCTTCCCTCTTATGAACACCTGAGCCCCCTTGTCAAGTGTGGGGGATCCCTTCCCAGCAGGAGCACCGTACCCCCCTTCCCACTCCCAACTGCAGCCACGAAACGACCCCCCACCCTTCCCCATCATGACCGCCCCCTCCCCCTCCCCCTCCCCCTCCCCCTCCCCCCCCGCTGAGAAGCGGCGAGAGGCCTGGCTCCCCTCCTCCCCCCTCCTCACCCGGGGGCGTCGTCTGGCGGATCCCCTTCGCCGCCTTCTCCTCCCTCTTCCTCTTCTTCCTCCTCCCGCCGGGGCCATGGCTGGGGCGAGGCTTCCCCGGAGGAGGAGGGGAAGCGCCTGCGCCTGCGTCCCCTCCCTCGCTCTCCGCTTCGGCCTCTCCGCCGCCGCCGCCGCCTCAGCGACACAACAACATGGCGGACGGGGGCGTGGCCAGCGGAGGGCAGGGCGGGAAAAAGAAAATGGCGGAAGGGGAGGAGGAGGAGGCGGCCTAGCCGAGGGGAAAAAAAGGAAGCGTCCCCCTGGCGGGAGGGAGCGGCCGCGGTGGGGATGATGGCCCCCGCCGAGGCTGTGACGGCGTCAGGAGGCGCACCCTGGCAACCACAAGGCCCATCATCCCCAGCTATTAGGCATTTGGGCATTCCGCCTTCCCCATTCCATGCCTAAGGAAACCCTGTGAAGACATACAACCACAAGGCCCATCATCCCCTGTGGCCAGGCAGCATTTATTCCTCACAACAACCCTTTGAGGTAGGCCAAATGGGGGAGAGATTTGGTGGGAGGGTTTTCTGGGGCTGAGAGAGTGAGACAGCTTCTCCTAAGAACAAATCGAAACCTTTCTCTAATTGAGCCTGAGAGGGCAATTAAGAGCCATTAGCCTTACAAATGACCCGCTCCGGTCGCTTCCTTAAAACTGCCAGAACCAGTTTGTGGATGCGGATCGTGATGGTAGGGTTGGGTGTGTCTGCCCCGCGTGCTGCAGTGTCACAACTCAGAGCACGAGTCAGTGAAATATTTGCAGGCTCTGGAATGGAATAAATTTATCTTGGAAAACATTGGAAAACATATTGTTGTCTGGCTTGTTCCTCTTCTCCTACCCGGGCAGGGGTGGAAATGTACGATGGTGGGATAGAAATAAATATTATTATTATTATTATTGTTATTGCACGCCTTTGAGTTGTTTCCAAATTATGGTGAACCTATCATGGGTTTTTTTCTGGGGCTGAGAGAGTGTGACCCACCCAAAAAGTCTGCACCAAGCAAAGGGGAATCGAACCCAGGTTTCCAGGGTCGCAGTCCAACACCACTACCCCACATTATGTGCCATCAAGTTGCATCCAACCCTAAAGTGACCCCATCATGGGGTGATCTGGGGCTGAGAGTGTGTGTCCCATGGCTGCAAGGGGAACCGAACCCTGGTCTTTCCGGGGTTGTAGCCCAGTGTTCAAACCATTACACCAGGCTGCCTCTCTTGTAATATTTTACTCTTGTTAAAATATTTCTAAAAATGTCCATTAGAAATAAGATGCACATTTCCCCCTACGAAAAAAAACAACCTTTAAAAAATGGGGTGTTGTCTTCTACACTGGCAAATACAGTAACTTTTAAAAGGTAACTATAAAGGAAGTAGTGTTGTCCCAATTTGTTACATTACAGTTAAAATTGTAGCTTCTTAAATTCCTTTTTGTTTACAAAACAAAAAAAGAGGGAAAGAAACAAAAGTGAATGAATTCCTTACCGATAACTATGTAACTTGTTACTTGAAAGCAGCTCTTGGGGGATGTTTTTGGCTGAGAACTCCCGGCGCAGCCAGTTATGGGGGATGATGGGCGTGTTAGTCCAAACTCTTTGGGACTTTACTACTTTAGAAGAAGGGATGGGATATAAATGCAACCCGTAATTATGTGGTTTGTTGGTGTAACGTCTGCCTGAATCTTCGATCTGCTGTTTTATTCTGATATTTTGGGTTGTTTCTTTGCAAAACGGTGCCGTACCCCAGGAGATTACTGGGGTACATAGGATTGCTGCATTCCTATTTTTTATGTCTTATTTGCAACTGTTTGCCTGCATCCCACCTGATGGCTATTTTATCAAAGGCAGGACAAAAAAAAATCCTTATTTTTTAAAGCGACAACACAGAAGCAACGAGGAAGGAAACTGTTGCTCCATATCCTGTTTGCCCAAGAAGACTCAAGAGACTGCAACCGGAAAAAAGATTTCTAAAGCTGTGGAAGCACATAAAATAGCATCCATCTCAACTGAATTTCTCTCATTCACACATTCCCAAACCTGCAAGGTTTGTACATTTGCAGGCTAATTCCTGCACCAAAAACATATTTGGAATAAAAATGCACAAATGTCTCTTTAAAATATTTCCATTTCAGGACTCTGCAGATTTAGGAAAATGTGGCCTTTTTTGGAAGAGCCAAATGCCCCTTTGCTGTGTGCCAAGAAGGGCATCTTAACATGCTCAGGAGGCTGAGGAACTTTGGACTTTATGTGGGTTTTAAAACTTCTAGAAAGACTCGGAACCCATTCGTGCCGCACTGCCTCCCTAAAACATCGCAAAGAGAACCTTATCCTTGGGTTTTCTTGGCGAGGTTTGGTCAGAGAAGGGTTTGCCTTTGCCTTCCTCTGAGGCTGAGAGAGTGTGACCTGCCCAGGTGTGTCTTCCCCCCAAGGGGATTCAAACGCCGATCTCACGACAGAGCCTGATGCTCAAACCACTGTCCTGCACTCTCTCCCCAAAACAAGGTCTCAAGGCAAACCTATCCATTGCGTTGCCTTCCTCTGAGGCTGAGAGAGTGTGATCCTGCCCAGCGAAAGGCCATTGGATCCCCGCTGTCACAGTGTCTGATGTCCCCCCTGTTACTCTTAATAATTATACCCTGCTGCCGTTTCTCTCAGCCAGAATTCTCCGAAGGCTGAGAGAGTGTCACCTGGGCGAGGTGGGATTCGAACCCGGTCCCTCCGCGACTCAAGCCAAGCGCTTAACCGGCTCCGGTCCTGCCTCTCTCTCTCCTCCTCCTCCTGCCCCGCCCTCAGCCTCCTCTTCCCTAACCGGAAGTGGGGAGGCCGGGCGGAAGGGGCGTGGCTGACGCTCCCCTCCCTCCCGACTTCCGCCGGGAGTTGTAGCCTTCGGGCGGCCGCTGTTTACAGGTTGGGGGGCGGACGGCGAGGGTAAGGAGGGGCGTCTTTAGCAGACCCCAGGGCTTGGAAAAGTTCCTTTTTTCTGGGGATGGGGTACTACGACTCCCAGAACCCCACGGGGGCGGCCTGGCCTGGAAAAAAAAGAGGAAGGTTCCCCCGGAACTACTGCAGTTCCCATTATCCTGGGGCAGCGTGGGGATGATGGGAATGGTAGCCTCCTGGAAGCAGGGCGGCGATGGGGATCTGTGCCCTGGGACCGGGTGAGGGGTGATGGGAGTTGTGGTCTGATAGCATGGGGATGATGGGAATCTTCGTAGGGATGATGGGGATGGTAGCCTCTTGGCAGCGTAGGGGTGATGGGAATCGTTGCCCTGTGACAGGGTGCAGGCCGATGGGAATGGTAGCCGGGCAACAGCCTGAGGATGATGGGGATGGTAGCCCCTTAACAGTGCAAGGACGATGGGAATGTGTAGCCCAGGGACAGCATGGGGATGATGGGAGTGGTAACCCTGCCACTATTTTCACGTCCCACAAAGATAGAGGACCAGTTGCTGCCCCTCGGTGGGCCGGGAGCAAACCCTCTCTTATTTGTTTGGGGTTTTGGAAATGGTGCCTGATGCTCCCTTTTGCATTGGGGTGACTTATTTATTATTTATTAATTATTAATTATTATTTAATTTCTACGCCACCTTTCCCGAAAGGTAAAGAGACCCCGCAGGATGCCAGCGTTGCCCCTCGACGAGCTCCGATTAACAGAGAAAGACTCGCGGACCGGGAAAATGAAAACGTTGCCAGCTCTGGTGAGAAAACTTACTTTTTCCTATCCGGCTCGACCCGCATTTCCGTTAGCCGAAGTGGCGAAACCCGCCGAGCCCGGAACAAATTCTGCGTCTTGTTCCTGATGATGTTGAATAATAATAATAATAATGGACCAAATATAGCTGGCAGTAACGACAACAACAGCATTAATCTGTTTGCATCTCTGGTCTAAAAAGAAATAAACATTAAATAAGAAGAAAATGGGGGGCGGAGGGGAGCGCCGGCCTTGGCAGGTGGGCCCACCCAGCAACCCCGTTTAATTTATTAATTTACTCCCTGCAGAGCCCGGGGAAGAAAACCGAGCGCTGCTTTGTCCTCTACAAGCCCCCGCCGGACCCCCGGGAGCCCGCCGCGCTGGAGGAGTTTTTGGAACGAGCGGCGTTCATCGCGGACGACCTCGACTGGGTCCTGGCTCTGCCGCACGATAAGTTCTGGTGCCAGGTAGAATTTGGGCTTTGGGGCAACGGGGAAGGAGGAGGCACAAAGGAAAAAGCGTCCCTTCCGCTTTGGAAAAGGACAAGTCGTGCCCCGTATTTCAGATTTTGGGAATACAGCGCCATTTTGGAACAGCCTTGGCAAATGCGGATGGCCAACTATAATTTAATTCTGTATTAATGTTCAGTTTTTATGTCTTTTTTACTTTGCCTGGCTCTTTTAAATGTTGAGTCTTTAAAAAAAATGTCTGTTTTCTGAAGTCAGTGTCTTCCTCTTTGCTTCCCAGAACTTCCCAGATGCATTTTGCCACCTGTTGACCCACAGCTGCCTGCTGAATCTATACTCTGGGTCCTCAGAATCATGGGGACCCCAGGGGCCATCCAGTCCAACCCCCTGCTATGCAGGAACACCCATCAAAGCATTCCCAACAGATGGCCATCCAGCCTCTGCTTAAAGACCTCCAAAGAAGGAGGAGACACCACCACTCTCCATATTCCACTGCTGGACAGCTCTGACCGTCAGGAAGTTCTTCCTGAGGTTCAGGTGGAACCTCCTTTCCTGCAGCTTGAATCCATTGCTCCTTGTCCTGGTCTCTGGAGCAGCGGAAAACAAGCCCTCTCCTTCCTCTACATGGCATCCCTTCAAATATTTAAACATGGCTATCATGTCCCCTCTTAACCTTCTCTTCTGCAGACTAAACTTGCCCAGCTCCCTAAGCCATTCCTCATAGGGCTTCATGGCTTCCAGACCCTCCACCATTTTGGT
Source organism: Ctenosaura bakeri (assembly GCA_948474755.1). Lineage (NCBI taxonomy): Eukaryota > Metazoa > Chordata > Lepidosauria > Squamata > Iguanidae > Ctenosaura > Ctenosaura bakeri. Next base: position 152,362 of record CAOLHI010001232.1, on the reverse strand, counting down.
CGCCCTCCTCTGGACACACTCCAGCTTGTTGATGTCCTTTTTGAATTGAGGTGCCCAGAACTGGACACAGTATTCCAGATGAGATCTAACCAAAGCAGAATAGAGTGGTACCATTACCTCCCTTGATCTAGACACCATACTCCTGTTGATGCAACCAGGAATTGTATTGGCCTTTTTAGCTGCCACATCACGCTGCTAGCTTGTGTTCAGCCTGTGTTCTACTAAAGCTCTTAGATCCCTTTCCCACATACTGTTATCCAGCCGTGTGACCCCCATCCTAAATTTATGCATTCCATTTTTTCTGCCTAAGTGCAGGACCTTACATTTTTCTCTGTTGAACTTCATTTTGTTAGCTTTGGCCCAGCTCTGCAATCTATCCAGGTCATTTTGAATTTTGATCCTGTCCTCTGGCATCTTAGCAACCCCTCCCAATTTGGTGTCCTCTGCAAATTTGCTCAGCGTGCCCTCCACTCCTTCGTGATGAAGATGTCGGATAGCACTGTTTACTGTTCTGCCTCTTGACCCCCGTTAGGTGATATTCGACGAGACGCTCCAAAAATGCCTGGATTCGTACCTTCGCCACGCCCCTCGCAAGTTTGACGCGGCGTCGGACTTGCCCCCGGAGGCGGCCGACCTCCAGAAACGCCTCCATCGGAACGTTTTCCTGACCTTCCTCCGAATGTCCACCCACAAAGAGTCCAAAGTAAATACCACCTCGTTCCGGCCAAACGAACGGCTGTGTGTTTGTGTCTGTGAGCGAGGCAAACGGGTTTGTGTTTGTCTTTCCTAGCGGGCTTCCCATCACGGCCGCCGCCTCGTTTGGGTATATTTCCCCCCCTATCCAAATGGCTAATCTGTCTGAAAGATCTGGGTAGAAAAACAGATTTGTTTAGCTCTGCATCCCCTTCTGTTCCTCAAGTGAGAAGGCGTTAGACTCGAATTCGGTACTCGGTTTGCTTTGTTTACCCACCCTAACGAAGGAATATGTTTTTAACACATTAAAGCACTCATTTCCATAAGTAGAAGGGAGAAAAGGAAACCAAAAATTACAATTATTCTACTGGAGGAGAATTTCCCTCTTGCAGGGTCCATATTTTGTAGGCAGAGCCAGAAAACGCTCCTTTTAGGTGGATTTGTAATTAGTTGACCCAAAGGGTGTGAATATTAATATCTTCAAAAAAAAAAGGGGGGGGATAAAAAGAAGGACCCAAACGATTACCATCCAATCAGTCTGACCTCCATACCTGGAAAGATTCTAGAGCAGATCATTAAACAGACGGTCTGTACGCACTTAGAAAGGAATACTGTTCCACTCCAAGACCCATCACTGCCTGGCTGGCCAGGGCTGATGGGAACGGGTGTCCAAAAAGCCCCCAAGGAACTTCCCGCTGTTGCTCTCTCTCTCCTCCATATATATGGCTGGTATTTTTATTTCCAAATAACGAAATTTCCAAAATGTCATCATGTCAGCATACCTGTTGGCTGCACTTACCTGGAATGTTTGGGACTTCTTCCGTATTTTGGATTTTGGAGCACAGCCCTCCCCATGTGTGGCTTTGGATTCCACGGATTTAATCATTTGCAATTATTTATATCTCTGAGTCTTGGCCTTCCTCACCTCTTCCCCCCCCTCCATTCCAGGATCACTTCCTCACGCCGTCTGTTTTTGGGGAGATCGTTTACAACAACTTCCTGTTCGACATCCCCAAAATCATGGACCTCTGCGTTCTCTTCGGCAAAGGCAACAGCGCTCTCCTCAGCAAGATGATTGGTGAGCGATTAGCGGGAGGGTCGTGGGAAGGAGAACGTCTAGGAACCGGGGTTTGGATCGGCTCTGCCCCTTCGCATTGAGGATCGGGAGGGACCCCAAAGTCCAACCCCTTGCCGTGCAGGTTTTTTCAAACCACCCTGACATTTAAATTTAAATTATTTATCCTCTCTCTCTTTCTTTCTTCCCCTTCTCCACCCCGCAGGAAACATCTTTATTCAGCAGCCGAGCTATTTCAACGACTTGGAGGAGACCGTGCCGACCGTCCTCCAGGTTGTGCCACTTGGAGGGTGGGGTTTGCTGAGTCTGCACTAGACCGTTACAGTGCTATTATCCCACTTTCGGCCTCCTGTGGGGTCCTGGGGTTTGCAGTTTAGGGAGGGGCGTTTAGGATTCCTAAGCCAGAGAGCTCTTGGGCCTCAGGAAACTACACACCCCACAGGATATGGAAAGGGGAATCGTAGCACTATAACCGCGTGGTGCGGAAACGGCCACAGTTGTGACGGTGCCGACGTTTGCCTTCTAGGTTTTCGGCAACATCCTACATACTTGTGGCTTGCAGAGCGAGGGGGCCTCGGCCGCCCCTCAGAAGCTGGAGGAACGGGTCAGGGTGCGGCCGGAGGACATGCCGCTGCAGGTGAGGGCGCTTGCTGTGTGGCCACGACCGCGCCTCCGTACCTGGCCGTAGCGGTTTTATGCCTGTCACACTCTCTCTGCTTCTGCCGGGATTTACGGCTCGTTCCTTCCGCGCTTGGCTAGTACTGGGGCGGCAGCTCTCCCCCGTCGCGTGAATTTGGGTGTAATTTCATCGCATGTATTTTATTTTCTTAGAAAAGATGGAAAAACCTCACCGTTTTTGGAAGCCAAAAAGGAACCTACGCAAGAATGAATAGTTACTTGTCAGTAGAAAAAGGAGATTTTTCCACCTCTGGAAATTCCTAATTCCTAGAGAGCTTATTGGTCCCGAAGAAGGCCGTTGAAATAGGTCAAAACACGTTGGACTTGTTCTAGAATTAAAAAAAAAAGCTAAAATTAAAAATAACCATCCACTGAGCTCTTGGGAGCTTCGTATTCAAAGAGCAAGCTTAGAGAGTTCCCAATCTTTACTCAAAAATAGCTTCCCTATGACATCCTTTTCAATATTTAAACGTGGCTTCTCATGTGTCCTGTCTCTTCTCCGGGCTAAACCTACCCACTCCTTGTTGGGCTTTGTAGTTTCCAGGCCTTTGACAGTTTTTGGTTGCCCTCTTCCTGCATGTCTGTATGCCTCTAGAATTAAATCCTATTGCTGGAAGAGGACATCCAGTCCAACCCGATTCTTCCATGCAGGAAGACACAATTAAAACACTTCTTTGGACAGGTGGCCACCCAGCCGCTCTTTAAAAATCTCCAAAGGAAGAGGAGACTCCACCACATCCCATTGAGGCCATATATTTCCCTCTCAAACCGCTCTAACCCTCAGAAAGTTCTTCCTAATGTTTAAGGGGAATCGCTTTTCCTGGAGTTTGAATCCATTGCTTCCGTGTCCTGGTCTCTGGAGCAGCAGGAAACGGGCTTGCTCCGTCTTCAGCAAAAAAATTTAAGCCGTCCAATGTCTGTTTAGAAAACTCCAAAGGAAGGAAGGAGACTCCACCACATTCACTGATATACATGCTGTGAACTATGGGTTTTTTAAAAAAGCAAGGTTTTCTCATTCCTGCAGGAATTGATGGATATCGTGTTGTACTTGTGTGACGCTTGCACGACACTGTGGGCTTTTCTCGATGTCTTCCCCTTGGCTTGCCAGACGTTCCAGAAACACGACTTCTGCTACAGGTGGGTTTTCCAGCTTTCTGGTTGTTTGCACTAGAAATTGCAATTGCACTAGAAAAGATTGTCATTCTCTGGACTGCGGCTTCACATCCTTGTACCTGAAGCCTGGAGACCCCCCAGGTGTGCCGTGGGCCATATTTCAGAGGGAGCAACTTGCAAAAAACCACCTCCGAGTATTGCTTGCCTAAGAAAACCCTACAAAATTCATAGGGTTGCCACACTTGGGTTGGCTTTTTTGGAGGAAAAAGTTCCATTTCTGCCATGCGTTTCCTAGGCTTGCCGCATTTTACGAACTGCTGGTACCGGAGCTGGAGGCTGTGATAAAGAAGAGGTGTCATGAGGACCACAGGTATGGCTTTTTTATATATATATTTTATTTTTATGGAATAAGAACACAAACAAAGCAAAAGATAACCCATAAGAAAATAAAGAGTATATATAAAAAGGCAAAGTAGGAATCCATTAAAACAAAATAATATGCAATAATAAACTGGTTTATTATTATAGATTTATAGATTTATTATTATAGATAATCTATTGTTATTATAAATTTATTATTATAGATAATGTATAATAGATTATTATAGATTTATGACAACGCAAGTAGATAAATTGTCAATTCTATTAAAGGATAAATCTCTCAACAGGGTGTGAATCTGTGAGCAACTATTTGGAAATCAGGTGGGGACCGTCTTCAGTTATTATTATTTAAATAACATACTACTTAGAGGAGCTAAAGAAACCACTCCAGCCGCTATACTCATAAAATTAAATGTATATTTTATGAGTATAGAGGCTGGAGTGGTCTCTTTGGCTCCTCTAAGTAGTACGTCATTTAAATAACAATAATTATTGCCGAGATTTGGGAATTTGGGGGGTTGGAGCTTTGGTTAACCGGATAGTCTAAGGATGTTAGAATCTATGGAAGAACGTATGTTTCTGTAGGATGGTAGTAATAATGTTTCTGTAGGATGGTAGTAATAATAATAATAATAATAATAATAATAATAATAATAATAATAATTATTATTATTATTACTACCATCCTACAGAAACATACGTTCTTTCATATATATTTCATATATAATTATTATTATTATTTAAAAAACCCTGAAAATAAATTTAGAAAAATGAAAAAGCATTCCAATGGGATGTTTTACTGAGATTCCTCGTTTTTTTCCTCCCGGCGGCTCAGGCTGCTATCGGATTTGTGGCGGAGGCTGTCGCATTCCCGGAGGAAGTTAGTGGAAATTTTCCACGTCCTTGTGCACCAGCTGTGCCTTCAGCCCATCTTGGAAAGCAGGTAACACCTCCGGACATCCCAAACCGGCGCCTTTCCTCCTGTCCACTGGGAGAGGCGGGGTAAAAATAAATATTATTATTATTATTGTCCGGGATCCGAACCCAAGACCTCCTCTTCCCGAAGGAATAAGCCCCCCAAAAGTAACATAGATTTATTAGTATAGATTTATTATTATTATAGATGTATTATATTGTATAGTAGATTGTTATACTAGGGCAGAACCAGTCCCAAAGGCATTTGGGGTTGGGGTGTTAACTCACCTTATCCTTTTTATTTATTTATTTATTGCAGCTCTGAAACCATTCAGCCTTTCATCGAAGAGTTTCTCCAAATCTTCACCTCTGTGCTTCAGGAAAGAAGGTGAGAATCCTTGGAAATCTCCGCAGGGGTTTGCATTCCAGAGCTTGGGGGGCGGAAATGGGTTTTTGGAATCCCCCAGCCCCAAAAATCCCTCCCCCCCAAGACCAGATCAATTTCGTTTTGGGATGGGATATGACAGTATATCTGGGACAGCAATGGTTTTCTTCAGAAACTAGAATACAAACCTATATATATATTTATATATATATATCCTTGCTGCTTTGCTAATAGTAATTGATGGATTGTTAATTGTTGTGTATTTTAAGGGGTTGGTTTAGGTGGGTTGGTGGGTGGGGAGGACTGGGAATGTTTTTAATGTCTTTTAATGTCTTTTAATGTATAACGTATTTCAAGTTGTTCGCCACCTCGATCCATGTGGAGAGGCGGGATACAAATAAATTTTATTATTTATATATACATATATGTGTATGTATATTTATATATACATACATATACATATACATATATATATATGTAATTTTATTAAAATTTCCCAGTTGAATCTGAGTTTAACATTCCATCCCGTATAAACATTCCATTCATTATCTCTGTTTTACAACAACCGTAAACTATTATTTTTAACTTGTATTCAGCTATTTATTTATATTTATCTATTACCATCTCATTTTATCTTTCACACCCCAATATATTCTAATTGCACTTGACCCTCTACTTTTGTCGGGGAGCCTTGCAAAAAGTGGGAAAACCACAAAAATACAGACCATATTTAGTGCATTAAAAAAAAGAAAAAAAGGTGCCATCCATGGACTTCACTCACTGCAATAAATAGAGGGAATATTAATAATTATAATCCAGAAAGGAAAGGAAGAAGGAATAACATTTTACATGTAAGCATTGCAGAAATTATTGTTTGTTTTTATCTGTTGAAATGTGAATAAAATTATCGTTGTCGCTCCACAACTTCCGGAGCACCGCCCGAAGGAAGCCGTTTGTTGGGAATAAGATCCCATCGAGTTCAATGGGATCCCCTTTCTCAGATCTTATTCATGGAGTTCAGTGTGCACTTAACGACCCGTAATCTTTGCCCTTCTAGATTCCTCCGCGATTACGACGAGCGATTTCCGGTTGCGGACGATGTGAGCCTCCTCCAGCAAGCGTCCTCGAGTTTGTATCCTTTGCCGGTTGTTTTAAAAAAAAAAATCCATATTTATTGATATTCATACAAATCCAGTGGAAAGAAAGAAAAGCGTAAAAAGAAAAGAAACTAGATATAAACAATATATATATATATATATATATATATATATATATATTTTGTTGTTGCGTGCCTTCAAGTTGTTTCTTACTTACGGAGATCCTATCATTTTCTGGGGCTGAGAGTGTGTGACTTGCTCAAGGCTGCACGGCCAAGGAAAGGGGACTTTATGTGACTTTATGAATTTGATTGCTTGTTTTTTATAGTAAATAAAATAATCTTAAAAATAAATAGTCTTAAAAAACCAGAAAGAACCCTTAACGCTGCCCGCTAGGGACGAGACCCGGACGTCTTACGTTCTGCAAGGTGTGGAAAGCGCCTGGGAGGGGGTGCGGAGGAAGAAGAATTGGCCCCCAGAGCCACCGGTGCCGGAACCTGTGGCTGGAGCCTCTGTCCCGGCGCAAACTCGTGGCGCCAAACCTTTGGAGAAGCCGTTGAAGGAAGATCACTTTGAGGTGGGTAGTTTGGAGAAAGCTTGGAGGAGACTCCACTAGGTTGAGAATTCCACTGTTGAGCTGCTCTTACCCTTCTTAGTTCTCTTTTCCTGAAGTTTGATGCCATTGCACCATGTCCTGGTCTCTGGAGCAGCAGGAAACAAGCTTGCTCCATCTTCCCTCTGACATCCCCTCCAATATTTAAGCATGGCTCTCGTGGCCCCTCCTCAGCTTCTCTTCCCTAAGGTAAACATCCCTAGCTCCTTAAGCAGGTCCCCAGAGGGCTTCATAGTTTCCAGGCCTTCGACCATTTTGGTTGCCCTTCCAGTTTGTCCATATCCTTCCTGAATTGTGGGGTCCAAAGATTCCTCCAGATGGGGTCTGACCAAGATATCAACCTAGACACTATACTCCTATTGATGCAGCCCAGAATCACATTGGCCCTTTTAGCTGCCGCATCACGCTCCTGGCTCGTGTTCAGCTTGTCGTCTCCTAAGACTCCTAGATCCCTTTCCCGGGTGGCTTTTCTGGGACAACTCTTGTGTGTATTTCTCACGTCCAGTGTGCCGGAGCAGCAGCGGCACCTTTTGCCAGGGTCTCGGGGGTGGAACTGGATTCCCTCATCTCCCAAGTGAAGGACTTGCTACCTAACCTCGGGGAAGGCTTCATCTTGGCCTGCCTGGAGGAATATAATTACGACGTGGAGCAGGTGATCAACAACTTCCTGGAGGACAAGCTGGCGGAGTCCCTGGAGAAGCTGGACCGAGCAACACCCAGGTAAAACTTATTTAAATGCAGGCAAACCTATCCTGGGGGCTGAGAGAGTGTGACTGGTTTCTGTGGCCGAGCGACAGGGAATTGAACCCCGCTTTCCCAGGGTTGTAGTTCAACACTCAAATCCATTAAGTTATTGGTAGGTTTCAGAATATCTAAAAGGCTGTATCTCCTCGTAGCGACCTTTAGGGGAATATTTTATCTCGGTCCTGCTACCGTCTCAGCCTCGTTTGATGAAGCGATATTCTTGATGGCTGCTTCCACCCTCCGGAACTCCCTTCCACTGGAGGCTGGCCCGAACCCCTCCGTTTTTCCTTTTGCAGGATTTTCACGGATAAGCAGAGAAACTTCCTGGGATCTTTTGCCTGTTAAATAATTCCATATTTTTTTACGTGGGGGCTCAAGGGAAACAGGTACCAAATCACAGCCGTAGACCCGGCGGCTTCCGTTTCCTTTCATACCTCCCCAAAACTGTTTTAATTTTTTTAATTCCAGGCCGGTGAAACCAGACCTGACCCCTCTCATCAGCGCGCGGCACAACGTTTTCCAGAACGATGAATTCGACGTTTTCAGCAAGGACTCGGTGGATCTCTCCCGGATACAGAAAGGCAAGAGGTGAGTTGCCTCGTGGGTCCGTCCGGGACGAGGGACGCGCGACCTCGATTTAATTTCCGCGTTTTCCTCGGGCGTAGGAACGACAGAACCACGACCCGGCGCTTGCTGGACGACAAGCGCCTCGTGGCGGAGCAGAGGGAACGGTACAACCAGTATTCGGTGATCGTCGAGGAGGTCCCGGAGCTGAGCGGCGCGGGCGCGGTCTACCAGGACGACTACGAGGACGAATACGACGACACGTACGACGGCAACCAGGTGGGAGCGAACGACGCCGACTCGGATGACGAGCTGATCAGTCGGAGGTGAGTATGCTCAGGAACACTGTCGTTCCGCGCTTATGGTGACCCTACTATCCTGAGGTTCCCAGAACTGGACACAGTATTCCAGATGAGATCTAACCAAAGCAAAATTAAGAGTGGTACCATTACCTCCCTCAATCTAGACACCATACTCCTGTTGATGCAACCAAGAATTGTATTGGCCTTTTTAGCTGCTGCATCACGCTGCTGGCTCACGTTCAGCCTGTGGTCTACTAAAGCGCCTAGATCCCATTCCCACATACTGTTATCCAGCCGTGTGACCCCCCCATCCTAAGACAAACCTATCATGGGGGGGGTTTTTTGGGGTGGGGGGAGGTCGAGAATATGTGACATGGTTGAGAGCATGTGACGTGCCCAAGGTTACCCGGTGGGTTTCCACAGCTGAGCAAAAAGGACTCGAACCCAGGACTGTAATCCAAACTGTTGCTGCTCTTGATTTTTTGGAAGGTACAGATGGTAAGAAGAGCCCGCATTGGTGTAGTGCTTTGAGCATACTACGGCCCAGGGTTCGAATCCCCTTTGCTTGGCCATGGAAACCCACTGAGTGACCTTGGCAAAGTCACACACTTTCAGCCCCATAAAAACCCATGATAGGTTCACCTTAGGGTTGCTGTAAGTCAGAAGAACCACAACTCCTCTCTCGAAATGCTCACAATTTTGCCTTTTTTTTCTTGCTCCCCACAGGCCCTTCACCATCCCCCAGGTCCTGAGATCGAAAGAGGCGGAAGAGGAGGAGGAGGAGGAAGAAACCGAAGCTGTGGAAGAGAAGGAGACTGCCAAGGTGAGCGTTTCAGAGCGCCACGCTACAAAAACTTTTTTTGGGGTGTGTGTTTGTGTGTGTGCTTGTCTCCTTTTTTTTAATTTATTTAATTATTAGCTTTAAAACAAGGCCAAGCATACAATTTAATTTTCTTTTATGCAGGGAGGCAATGTGGACTCCCAAGATCTCCCAGGAGGTTAAAATTCTAAAAAACATGTTCTAAAAAATGTGCTTTCTGTCCTTCAGCAGGACCATTTCGTGCAGGATCCGGCTGTGCTGAGAGAGCGAGCAGAGGCTAGGCGGATGAGCTTCCTGGCAAGGAAAGGGTAATTTTAAAAAAAATTTAAATTAACATAAAGGGAATTTTGGGACAACTTTTTGCAGCAATTGGTGTCAGTGGGGAGGAAACTCCACTAAGGCAGCAGCATATTTCACTCTCAAACTGCTCTTACTGTCAGAAAGATCTTTATGTTTAGATTCCATCTCTTTCCCTGAAGTTTGACGTCATTGCCCCATGTCCTAGTCCCGGGAGTAGCAGAAAACAAACTTGCTCCACCTCCTTCCAATATTTAAACGTGGCTATCCTGTCCTCTTCTCTTCTTCGGGGTAAAGATATCCAGCTCCTCAGAGGGCTTCACGGTTACAGGCCCTTTTTTTCTTCTAATCTAATCTTCTAATGTTTAGATTCAATCTCTTTCCCTGAAGTTTCAACCTCTGTTTCCTAGTCTCTGGAGTAGCAGAAAACAAGCTTGCTCCATCCCCTTTCCAATATTTAAACATGGCTATCCTGTCCCCTTCTCTTCTTCGGGGTAGATATTCAGCTCCTCAGAGGGCTTTGTGGTTTCCAGGCCCTTTTAAAAAAAACAAAAAAACCTTGATTCTACAATTCTAAATCTTTAATTAAATGAGAAATGCAGGCTTCACCCACTTACCTGGCAGAAAACAGAGCCCACATATCGGAAGGGGGATGGAGCAAGCTTCTTTTCTGCTACTCCAGAGACTAGGAGATGGAACAACGGCTTCAAACTTGAGGGAAAGAGATTGAATCTAAACATTAGATCTTTCTGACAGGGTTGCAGCATCCTAATTGAATTCACAAAGAAGGGTTTGGGTTTTTTCTCTTTCTTTTCCAGGCACAAGCCGGACAACTCGGCCACCGTCGCGGGCAGTGCCAAGGGGCACGGCCAGAGCCGAGAAACAGCGCAAGAGCGCCGGAAAAAGAAGCCAACAAAGGGGCTCGGGCGAATCACAACCGGCGGGCCATGGCCGACCGGAAACGGAACAAAGGCATGATCCCATCCTGAAGAAGTGGGGACGAGGAGAGATGTCACTCCTCTTCGCTGTGGAAGTGACCCCCAAACCTTGAGGGACGGCAGACATCTTGGAGAGAATCTGCCCAGATCTGTAACAACTGGATGTTCATTAAAGAGAGCTGCCCGTGGCTTGTGTGTTGTGTGTTCTTGGCAGAGTTTTTGCTAAATTCGTATCCCCTTTCCCCCTAAAACTGGATTAAAAGCATACAAGAAGTGAATATTAAAATATTCACCCCCTTCTCTTCTCCTTTCCCTGACCTGGTTTGGACAGGGCTTTCTCCAAAAGAGTGCCTTCCAGACATATAGACCCTACAGCTATCATTGTTCCTGTCCCCATGGCTATGCTGGGTAGGGGACAATGGGAGTTGCAGGCCAGTCTATCTGGGAAGGCACCAGGTCAGGGAGATCTTTGTGGATGAAAAGCGAAGCTTGATGAAGTCATGGCTGGTGGTTTCCAGGCCGTTGACCAATTTGGTGTCCTTCTTCTGGACACACTAACTTGTCAATCTCCTTCCTGAACTGTGGTGCCCAGAACAGGATTCCCCCAAATGGAGTCTGACCAAAGCAAAATAAAGTTAGTACCACCACCTCCCTTGACCAAGACACTATAGTACCGATGCAGCCCAGAACTGCATTGGCCTTTTCAGCTGCCACATCACAGTACTGGCCTTCCAGAGGTCTCCAGCTCCCACAGTCCTCTACCACTGACCATGCCAGATGGGAACTGTAGGCCGAAACACAAAAGTTCCCAATCTTTGATGCGGCAATGAAAATACAGCACTTTCCAAGAAGCTACTTGACTACCCCGAAGGCTACAAATGCATCCTGATTTTCTGCATTACAACAAGTATCGAACACCATTTTTCTTAAGGAATGAGACGTTGTCTCAAGATCACCGACGAGCCAGTTCAGAGGCCGGCAACGAAAGCTCTGTGAGGCAGGACATTCACAGGTGGGAACGCGTTTTATTAAACCGCATTTCAGAATGCAAAGTCCGTGCCGATCCTGCACCACTCTTGAGGGAAGCCCAGGCTGGTTCGGATCCCATATGTTTGTCTCCTTGGGACGATAAGAGCATTGCCTGGAAGATCACCGAAGGTCCGGAAGGCATCCAGCTTCACTCTTCGGCCGTCTCGTACTGGTGCTTGATGTGTTTCCACAATTTCTGAATGGAGACAAGAATGCCACAGCTTACATAAGAGCCGTAAGAATTTCTCTCTGTAGCTCAACAGGATATTATAATTCATTGCCCCAGGACCGCTAGCAGGACAACATTTTTCAGTATTTAATTAACATTCTGGCTATCTAGCATGGAAGGCTGACTGTAGAATGAACAAATTCCCAGCTGCATCAAGAGGAGTCTGGTGTCTAGATTGAGGGAGGTGCTGGTACCACTCTACTCTGCCTTGGTTAGACCCCATCTTGAATACTGTGTCCAGTTCTGGGCACCCCAATTCAAGAAGGATATTGACAAGCTGGAGCAAGTCCAGAGGAGGGCGACCAAAATGGTGAGGGGCCTGGAAGCCGTGAAGCCCTATGAGGATAGACTGAGAGAGCTGGGTGTGTTTAGTCTGCAGAAGAGGAGGTTAAGAGGGGACATGAGAGCCATGTTTAAATATTTGAAGGGATGCCACGTAGAGGAGGGAGAGGGCTTGTTTTCTGCTGCTCCAGAGACCAGGACAAGGAGCCATGGATACAAGCTGCAGGAAAGGAGATTCCACCTGAACCTCAGGAAGAACTTCCTGGCAGTCAGGGCTGTCTGGCCGTGGAATATGCTGCTGCCTCCATGGAGTGTGGTGGAGTCTCCTCCTTCCTTGGAGGTTTTTAAGCAGAGGCTGGATGGCCGTCTGTCCAAGGGAGTGCTTTGAGGGTGTTCCTGCATGGCAGAAGGGGGTTGGACTGGATGGCCTCTGGGGTCTCTTCCAACTCTACATTTCTATGATTCTATGCATAAATGAACAAATTAAAGGAAGAAAAGTAGCTAGGTAGGAAGGCAGGTAAGCAAATTTGTAAGGAATTATTCCAATAAAAATAACGTTAACAGGAAGCCTGTGCATTTCCTTAGCTCTCCCTCCTCTCCAAATCTAAAGGAATAGTTTTATTATTCCTTCCTTCCCTCCCAGCTTTTGTGTGGATATAAATATATCTTTCTTTCTTTATACTTTTTATTAAAATTATATATATATACCTGTGTGTATATCTGTGTGTGTGTATATATATAGACATGCATATATTTCACACACACACACATATATATCACATGTATATATATATATATACACACACACAAATGTCACACGTATATATATATACATACATGCATATACATAAATATATATCTATATATAAAATACATGTGACATTTATGTTCCACTGTCATATTGTCGTCTTTTTCATTCTCCCGATCCTTACTAGAACTTTTTATTTTTGCCTTTATAACGGTACCACACACACATTTTTTTCAATTAATTGTTTGTTTCTGTATAAATTTCTAGTCTACCTTCCTAAATCTCTAATTCAACCTCCTTACACTATTCATCAACTCATTTTAAACAGCTGCCAAAACTCAATATACTTTTAAAAATTAATATTCCCTCCTACTTTGAAGTGTATATTTGTTTGTTGTTCTCTTATATCTTGCAAATACAGCTCTATTTATCCAATTTTTCCATTTTAAGCAAGCTATGAGTTCTCATTCTCTCTCAATAGCTTCGTCCACTCGACCTTTAAGTCTTTCAGTAATTATGTCAGTATTTTTTATTTCTCAAAGTGCATTTATTTTAAATATATTGTAAGACTGTAAGAGTCTCTAATTATTATTATTATCGTTATTATTATTTTATAATTATTATAATTATTATTATTATTATTTGCAAATACCTGGAAGCATTGGCCAGGTATTTGCAATTAGAGAAGCTTTTTTTTTTTATCTATAAAAGCTGGAGCCGATCTTTTTTTAAAATATGTTTAATTGCCTTTAGTATTTGGTGTTTTACTAGGTTTTTTTTTTCTTTTTTTTCTGGTCTCTCGTTTTCTTTTTTCCTTTGTTTCTCTTTCACATTCAATTGTGATTTGTGATTTATTGTGTCTTTGTTTGGAAAAATCCATAACAACAGTAATAACAATTTTAAAATATTGTATGCCTTTGGTAGGGCCCACTTTTTGGGTTGTTTTACTTGTAAAGTGTCATGTATGTGGACGGCACTATATAAATAAACGATAACAAGCACAATAGCAATAATAATAGCAGCAATATTAATAATAATAATTAGAAATACCAAAGCCTGCTCTCCCTCTCCTACCTTTTACTCATACATCAGCACGACCCAAGTTTATAATACTATTTTCCAGAGGGGAAAAAAAACCCTCTGAATAAATGTTAGGAATTATTCCCCAGCCAGTTTCGGCTAGTCGCGACTTCCGACCCAACAGGCCGAAGCCGGGGCCTCGCGTAGCTCGCAGACCGCCTGACCTTAGCTCGACCGCCGCTGGGCTTTCACGCGAGCCCCCGGCTTGGGCCTACACTACGACCCGACCCAGATTGACTTACCCCCTTGTTAAGGTGCTCGAAAAGGGCGTCCGCGCCCTGGTCGAAAGCCCGCTCGAAGACCAAGGCGCCCACCACGATGGTGAGGGCGAAGGTGGAGGTGCGGCGGAAGAGCAAATTGTACACCTGCCTGCCCAGCGCCATTTTGACTTCTTTCCCAGCAACGCGCATGCGTTGCCCGGTCCTTTATATAAAGCGTGGGCCCGGCTGCGCAAAGCATCTTCGGTCGTTAACTCCGCGTGGCATTATGGGCTTCCGAGTCCCGCTTCTGCTCTCAACGTGTCGTCGCTGTAGGCAAACGGACTGCATTTCCCAGGAAACCCCGCGCCGCCTAGTCCTCTTTCATTATTCCCGAGAGCTTTGAACTCTGGGAGTCGTAGTCACTCCTTTAGTGCTCTCTATAGGCAAGTTTCCTTCCAGGAACTACAACTCCCAGTCGGCTGAGAGGAAGAGAATACAGATATAGGTGGTGATCCAATTGTTGGGATTTATTGCCCACCAAGCGTGCTGGGCTCCGTACGTGGGTTGCACCTTCTTTGGAAGTAGGTGAGTGCTGTGTCGGGGGATCCTCCAGATGCGGCTGGACTACAACTCCCATCCTCCTCCTATGCCGGCCGGGGGATGATGGGAGGTGGAGTCTAAAATTTGGAGAACCCCCCAGTTCCCTGTACAAGCCCCTTATTATATTGCTGTCTTTATGCTGCATTTTCGCCTTTACTGAAAAGTTTAAATTGGGGGGGGGGGCTGGCTGCAGAAAGCGCAAATTTGGGGCCACATGTGGCCCCCCAAGCCTATTTTCCTGGCCCTCCCCCCATGGGGTGCAACCTCCTTTTCCTTCCCCCGGGAGCCTGGAGCAGCAGCAGCGCTCTGTTTTGGGGCTTGACAGCTCTTGCCAGGGTGGTGGGAAGACAGTGGGGTGGTGCATAAAGGACAAGAGAATAACCCCTGCGTTCCAGAAAGTGCAACGCAATGCACGCAGGGCCGAGGGGTATCCCTTTGTGCGCCCATCAGACCTCCAAAATCATCCGGAGAGCCCCTCCTCTCCATCCCACCACCCTCTCAGGCTCATTGGGTGGGAAACAAGGGAGACGGGGCCTTTTCGGTGGTGGCACCCAGACTTTGCAACTGCCAAGATGACCCTGTCCTCGCTTTCTCGTCCCTCAGCAGGTCCAAATATTTTCCTGCCCTCGGGTTTTTGCAAACTGACCAGGGCTGGGCTTTTAATTCTGCCTGTCGCTGTTTTTCAGGGCCGAAAAGTGTTCGATCTTCCCCCCAGGGAGGGCGTTGTGAATGGGGAAGCGATATTTCTGCGACTACTGCGACCGCTCCTTCCAGGACAACCTCCACAACCGGAAAAAGCACTTGAACGGCGTGCAGCACCTCCGAGCCAAGAAGGTCTGGTACGATCTCTTTCGAGGTGAGAGACTGTCTTCCTTCCCTGGACTTGGGGAAGACCTCCTGATATTTTGGAAGCTGGTCCCACAATTCCCGCCCTGAGTTCAAGTCCCTCACCTTGCATGTTTCTTCCAGACCAGTCTCCAGGGCAGCCCCACGCTGAGCAAATTGCAGTAGTCCAGCCTCCTAAGCACTGCAACAGGCTATTTATACTGCAACTTTGTCATTCCAAGCTTCCTTTTCCAAGCCAAAGTCTTGAGAATCCTAGGTTGAGGCTCCCTTATCTGGAAACCCAAAAACCTCCAAAAAAAAAAATTAACTTTTTTTTTGCTCCCCCAGCTGCCTGCTTCCGCCTTTGAGGTCCAGCTCGTTCATCTCTCAGATCTGAATTGTGCCACAGCCGACACCTCAAAGGTGGAAGCAGGAAAGAGAGATTAAAATAAAAAATTAATCTGTAAAATTGCAATATGCTTGGATTGCCATCATTTTGCAAACCCTCCGTCTCGCTCCAGCTTTGCGTCTTAGTTATATAATACCAGTAATAAATGAACGGGATACGAGGCTATTCCAAAAATGCACCATATTCCAAAATCTGAAATATGGTTCTGGTCGCAAATGTTGGATAAGAGAGGGTCAACCTATAGTAGAAAATCCAGATTCCCCCCCCCTTTTCTTCTGGTGGATTTTGCTCCTGCCTTTGAACAGTCGATGCAAACGCCCTCGGCCAACCGGTCTGCAAAAGCTGCCTGCTCTTAGTTAAGAACAAAATATAAATCTTGTGGAAAGTTACTTTTTTCCCCCTGCCTCTTTTCTGAAATCACTTTTGGCCTTTCTTCCCAGATGCGGCTGCCGTCTTGCAGGAGGAGCAGAGCAAAAAGCCATGTCGGAAATTTCTGCAAACGGGTAGGCTTGCCGCACTGCGCAAGAAATCTCTGTGATAAGTTGCTGTAAAGTTGGAAATGAAATTGGACTGCAAGGCAATCCTTAGCAGCTGGGGGAGGAGGAGGAGGAGTCACACTCTCTCGGCCTCGGAGGAAATGCAAAGGCAAACCGCCCTCTGAACAAAACCCCATGATAGGGTTTAACAATAACAGCATATTTTTATGCATTTTGACACTACGTGACTGCAACTCTCTTATGCTGTTGAGTGTGAAGATGTTGCTGGATGGACTGGTTTATTAATTAGGATTTGTTTTGACTTTTTCCTTTGCAGGGCAGTGTGATTTCGGCTCCAATTGCCGCTTCTCTCACATGTCGGAGGCCGATTTGGAGAAGCTGAATGCACAAGTGCAAGGTACGTGGTGGCCACCAAGCTTAGCCAGAGGGCAAGGGATAGCCCAAGGGGACCACAGAAGCAGGTTTCTAATAGGGTGTGTGGTGCAGCAGCAAAAAAGGCCAATGTGATTCTAAGCTGCATGAATAGGGGGATAAACAGGAGACTTAGTGGGCTGGAAAACAGACATTGTCTTGACCCTTGGCTCTGTCTTTTCTTCCTCAAAAGAGGAGCGGAGAGCCACGGAGCAGAAGCAGGAGGCGACCGCCAACCCCCCTGGCACCATTGAGGACTGGCTGGACAAACGGGCCAAGCGGGTCAGAACAGCCAAGCCAGACAGGTATGTCTCAGTCCCCCCCCCCCCATTCTTATATGTGGGCCATATGGCCCACCTCCTCTATGTTTTCAAACACATTAATCAATTTTCAATCCTGTTAAAGAAGCATAGTCTCTGAAAGGTTCAACGTTGCATCTGCAAGCCTGACCTGACCTGCTTGTTCCGTTTCACACATGTTTAATTTCCTAAAATTTCCTTAGATTCCTAAGGTTTAAGGTGGACTTTGAAACCATTGCTCCGTGTCCGAGTCTCTGGAGCAGCAGAAAAGAGGCTTGCTCCATCCTCCATAGGATGTCCCTTCAAGTATTTAAATGTGGTCATGTTATTTTGATGTGTTCAGAAACACATCAACTTTCTTAGGCAAAGTATATTTGCATTTAGAGCATGCCTACTCTACAGGACTGTTGTGCTAAAGGCTGGCACAATCTCCCTGCTGCAGCCTTTCTTTGCTAACGCTGTGCTTCTCTTCCTTCCCCCAGTACCCTCTCCGAGGAAGAATCGGTGTTCCAGTATCCACCAGGCTGGCCCCCAGTTCAAGAGTTGCCACCTTCTCTGAGGGCACCCCCTCCCGGCGGGTGGCTGGTACCCCCAAATCTCCAATGGGGGTGATCACAGAGGTGGCCGGATTCCAGGATTCAAAACTGAAGTCTTCCATTGATGTCTAGCTGAGGAATCCTTCCAATCTTTGGGACTACATTTCCCATGAACCCTCAGCCAGCATTGCCGGTTGCAAAGGATTATGGGACCTGTAGTTCTTTACTCAGCTAGTCCAATGTTTGGGCTCTCGTTTCCCAAGAATCCTCAGCCAGCATAGCCGGTTGCAAAGGATTGTGGGACCTGTAGTTCTTTGCACAGAAAGCACAGGTTCCTATTTCGATATTGCCATGTTGGAATTACAAGATGCCATTTCATAAATTTGTCTGTTTCTATTATTATTTTGCTTTGAGTGCCTTGGATGTCTTTGGTTTTTCTGCCTTGCATTTAAAACGCAAAGCAGGGCGAGAAGAACACAAACTCCCAAGGCTGGAGAGAAGGGAGAAGAGTTAATTGTTCTTAATTTATCTAAGCCAGATCGTTAAAATTGCCCGTGTCGGTATTTAATCCGTTAATGCCTCGTCACTTGTTCGATGAGAAGCAGCTCAGCCAAAACTGTTGCATCATCTCCGTATTTATCAAATATCTATTGTTTTCTAACAAATAAAAACTTTTGCAAATGGGTGCAAGTGAAATGAAGCCGATTTGGTGAATTTGTTTTCGTCGCTCACCTTCCTTAGCGGTTGTCGGGTCCCCGGAGCGCACGCAACTCTTTTAAAAGCAGAAAATACTTTGCATCTCTGGTAGTCAGGATACGACCCTAATAAGTGAACGTCCTGGACGAAATTCGAACCCGCCTCCCGGTTGAGAGCCAGAGAAATTCAGAGGGGAAAAAAAGCGGGGGGGGGAATAGAATGCTTCCAAAAAATCAATGTGGCGATTTATGCGGCAAGGCTGAAAGCTTTTGTGCGACACGTTGGGAACAATTCGGGCTGCCAAGGGGAGACGTTGAAATAAACGAGGAAAGAAAGGTACACCGAGAAAAGGGTCCCCCTGAAGGAAAGCAATAAATCAGGAACGACGGGCGGGCTGTAAAGGAAAGAAAAAGAAAACCTAACAAAACAGCAAGTTTGCCCAGGCGAATTTGGATTAATTTGTGTCGTTTCCCTTTCCGTTGTTGTCGTGCCTTCAAGTCGTTTCCAACTCTAAACCAATTTGTCGGCAAGATTTTTTCAGACGGGGTTTGCCTTTGCCGCCCTCTGAGGCTGAGACAGTGTGACTTGCCCAGGGGGGCGGCGCAGGGGGGATTCGCACCCAGACCGAACTGTTACCTCCCGTCAAAACCGTAGGAACGGACTAAGGAATGCTGGAAAACACAGACAGAAAAAGGGTTGCCGGTGCTTGTGGGTAACTTGGAGCGCTTTCCTTCGTTTTTATTTATTATTTTAATCTCTTCCCTATTAAAAATGCATCGCTTGCACAACTGCGAGGGGAATCGTCCCTCGAGGCGGAGGCAGCCCTATAAAAGAGGGATTTCCCGCAAACTGAGTGGGATGCTTCGTTACCCGCTCATCCCCGGCTTATCTCGGAGAGATGCGGGAGGTGCCGGCCAAAATCGGGGGGGGGGAACAGGTGCTGAAGATGATGTGCCCTTCGTTAAGAAACGGAGCTGAGGCCCGAGCACCAATTAGGTAATAAATACTGACCCGATTAGCACCAATTAGGTAATAAATACTGGCCCGATTAGCACCGGCCTGAGCACCGATTAGGTAATAAATACTGACCCGATTAGCACCAATTAGGTAATAAATACTGGCCCGATTAGCACCGATGAGACACCTCCGACCTTGAAGGAGCTGCTTGTAAATATCGGGGCAGTTGCCTCCTCACCCTGTTGCTAACAACTGCCTTATCCGGTTTCCTAGCATTACTTTGGCCATTTCCGCACCGCACTGTTATAGCGCTGTTATTCCACTTTCAACATCCTATGGAATCCTGGGGTTTGCAGTTTAGGGAGGGGCCTCTTGGGCCCTCAGTAAACTACAAACCCCAAAACCCCACAAGGTGTTGGAAGCGGAATAATAGCCGTGCAAGTGTTTGGAAGTGTCCAAAATTCTAATTTTTGCTCCTGGCGCTATCCAAACGTCTGCTTATTGCTTTCCAAATATTGGCTTCTCCTAAAAGGCCGCAAATCACTCGACCGGCGGGATATCTCGGCTTGTTGGATTGACGAGGAAACGACGGTGAAGAGTTTATTACCGTCGTTATGTAGAATTATGGTTAATAACACGCAGCGAGGCCGGATGGGTTTTAATAACTCGAACGAAGAAATAAAACAAACCCCAGCGCTTTGTATTTAGAAACAAGCGGTATGATTTATTCCTTTTTTATTAGAAACGATGGTGAGCAAATTCCTTCTGGTTAACAACGGTACGTATTGCTGTGTCAGGAACATTTCGAAGCCAAATAAAGTGCACGGGAGGAAAACAGGCACATCATCTCAAAGTAAAACTCCTCCGGGGGGTTTATTTTTTGGGGGGGAACGATTCGTGGGGAATGTGCAGAACGCTGTAAACATGTCTTGGGGAATTGGGGGGTGGGGGACTACAACTCCCAGAATCCACAAAGAGAGAGAGAGGAAAGGAAAATGGGGTTGGCCAGCGGGTTACATGTCTGGGTATACAGTGAGTCCGTGCCGGGTTTAACTCCGAACTTTAAAGGAGTTGCACCTCATTCGAGCTTTAAAGGAATAATAACAATAAATAATAATAAAGGCTCGAGGCAGGGTACAGCATGGATAGAGCTAAAAAATTAATACCTAAGTATTAAGTATTTTCTAATACCTAAGTACGTACATACATAACCACTAAAAGGAAGATTGGAAGTGATGTTTTCCTCTTTATTTCCTTTTCCTATTTTTAAATTTTTGTTATACTGCATTTCAGTTTCCTATCTTTTCCTCCCCCCCTTTTTTTTACCCCATTTTTCAAGAACAAGAAGCAGAGAACGGCTACAGACTCCAGGAAGATGGTCTATCTTTCTCTCTCTCTTTTTTAAACGTTTGAAAAATCGACTCATTGTGGCACAAAAAAAAAGAAAAAATTAAATTACATTCACGGCCATATAGCATAGGCTTAGCAACAGTCTCTTCAACCAAGCCACAATGCTAACGAGAACCGACAACTTTGCGACGTTTGGACACAGTCAAATTAGAAATAAGGCACAGTTCTGATTTCCGTCCTTGGGTGGGGTTGGTTCGAACGGGGAAAGAAAGGGGTCACCCTTGGCAAAGGTGAAAGGGGTCGAAATCTCCATCGTTAAGAAGTTGGAAGTCAAGACGGGGGTCTCCCGAAGCCAAGACGGGGTTCTTCCGAGGGACCCCCTCCACGCCTCTCCGGATAACGCAGAGGAAGGGGCTTCGCACGTCAAGACGGACGGACCCTCGGACCTCGTATATACATTATGGTGACATTGTGGGGGGGGCACCAAGGAGACGAGGGTCTCTTGCGTCTCCGAGAACATTTTGGGGTGACCCACCGTGGGGGAAAATCCACATGCAATGGTGACGAGAAAGAACAGCCATCCGGTCCACGCTGAAGCGGACGCCTCCCAGGCAATCCGACTGTTTGCTGGTTGCCTTCCGTCCGGACGACCCCGAATCCTCAGGCTCGAGTCCACCCCAACTTCCCACGTTTGGGGTGCTTTGGGGAGCGGAGGCGAAAAGTGCATAGATGCTGGATCGCGCCTGTCCCGGCGGGGAGTCCGGAGGACGGTGCAAACAGCAAAGGGATCGGTGCCCAGCCCTTGTCGTGTTGGATGTCCATGCAAACGCCCAAAATCTTGGATAGAAAATCCCGAGACACGCGCGCGCGTGTGTGTGTGTGTATTGCTTAACAGATTATTCGGCTTATCATAAATATATAGGTATCTATATCTATATTATGTATATAATATTTTCATATATATATATATTTGTTTTTTGTAGGATTCTAATATTCTGGTTATAAAAGCACACAGTATTGTACCACTCAGAGGTCAGGTGCAAAGAGGTTGCGGAGAGGAAGGAACAAGAGTCTCCATGCACTTTTACATGCTTTGAAAGGTTAGTTTAAAATTTCCACCATGCGGGGGGGGGCCCTCCGCTGGATCGGGGCTGGACCCACCTTGGGGAAAACCATGCTATCTGCTGAAAAGATAGCGGCATTGCCGGGAAAAGAGGAATCCCTCCAAAGACAGGAGTTTCGGTGAGCGTGCATGAAACTGGTGGTGGAGGGACACCATTTCCCCCCCCCCTTTTGGCCCTTGGAGCTACAGGGATCTATAGTTTTTCTTTGAGGAACTCTGTCCGTGCCTCCAGCGGTCCTTTTCCGGCCCAGAGGGGCTACTTCATCCCGCTTCGCAGCACCTGGTTTGCAGCGATCAACATGACGCTGATGATGAACGCAATGGCGAAGGCGCAGATCAGGCTTTTCCGGACACACGTCTGTCTGATCTGTTGGTTCGAGCAAGCTGAGGAGGGGATGCGAGGAGAGATGGAGGACAAAAGAGAGACAAAAAGAGAGGGAAATTAGGTTTGCATCACTTTGGGCAGGAGCGCTAGGTGCCTCTGGGAACCGTTCTGCAATGCAGTGTGAACTTTTGGGGAAAACATTATTGCAAAGTTTTAATAAAAGGATGCAAATTTTCCTACTAGAATCATAGAATCATAGAAATGTAGAGCTGGAGGAGCCCCAGGGGCCATCCAGTCCAACCCCCTGCCATGCAGGAACACCCTCAAAGCACTCCCGACAGATGGCCATCAAGCCTCTGCTTAAAAACCTCCAAGGAAGGAGACTCCACTACACGCCGAGGCAGCATCTTCCACTGCCGGACAGCCCTGACTGCCAGGAAGTTCTTCCTGAGGTCCAGGTGGAATCTCCTTTCCTGCAGCTTGAATCCATTGCTCCTTGTCCTGGTCTCTGGAGCAGCAGAAAACAAGCCCCCTCCTTCCTCTACGTGACATCCCTTCAAATATTTAAACATGGCTATCATGTCCCCTAGAGCATTTTGAGTATTTTTTCCTGTTTCCCATTGCAAACTGACATTACAAAGCTCATTAGTTGTCACAGGGATAGGAAAAGGAGATAGACAAAGGAGGATTCCCTAAACTTCAGTAGAAGAGCCCCTAAAAGCTGGCTCCTCGTGGATGCTCCCTTACCAGGCAAAGGGGGAAGAAAAGGACTGAGTTGGCCTTCCACATTTGCACATTTTGCATTTACGGATTTGATTATTTGAGAGTTTCTCCAACCCCTGCCCTTCTACACCCTTTCCGGGGGAACCTTCCATCTCGGCAGGCCCTTTAAAAAACCACCTCTGGACCTCCTCCTCCACTAGCCGTGGGCAAGTTACATTTTGCTATATCAACTTATTGCTGTGCATCTCCAAGTAATTTCTGAGTTATGATAACCCTAAGGTGGCCCTATCATTCTTGGGGCTGAGAGTGTGTGACACGCCCAAGGTCTCCTCGTGGGTTTCCATAGCCAAGCAAAGAGGAATCAAACACTGGTCTCCAGATCGTAATCCAACAACAATATACAATTATATTGTTGTGTACCTCCAAGTTGGTTCTGACTTATGGCAACCCTGAGGTGACCCTATCACGGAGTTTTCCGAGGTTGAGAGTGTGTGACATGCCCAAATGGGTTTCTATGGCCAAGCAGGGAATTGAACCCTGGTCTGCAGGTTCACAGTCTAATGCTCTAACCACTACACCATAGCTACCCATTTTTGCATTTTTGCTTAAAGGGTTCAAATCTTCATTTGGCTTTTAAAAAACCCATGTTAACTTGGCCATTTGGGTCAACCTCTCCGTCTCCTTCCAAAGCTTAGTAAATTGGCTTGCAAAGTGATACTCCTTCTCCCCCCGCCGCCTTGGCCTCGTGTAGCCGCTGCAATTAATATTCAGAGCACTCGGTGGCCGGAACAGAACTGGCACTTCCCAAATGAAACAAAGAAGAGGACACAGCAACATACAAGTCCTCTTGCCTTTGTGCGGTCCTCGTGCCAGGTTCGGATTCTCACAAAGAATATGGGACGTTTGTTCCTGCCATCAATTCCCTCTGGGAGACGTAAACCTCTCCAAGTCCCTGGCTGACCCTTGGCTCCAAAGTGGCTCCGTTACAGATCCCTGGGAGCTGGAAAATTGTCTGAGCTCTCCCTGTTTTAGTGCTTGGATGCATTGCTATGTAGGTGGAGGATGATGGGATCTGTTGACCTGGGAACGTGGAAGTGTTATCGTAACGAGCTGCGATAAGGGAGGAAACAGGCACGGGTGCAAAGTCAGACTGTTGGCAAGCCGATCGGGAAAACTGGAGGGAGACAGAATAGCTGGGAAATGGGTTGCTTGGGTAAACCATCAAATGGAGTGCTAATTTTAAAAATTAATGGTTTATAGAGCACTGCAAATCCAATATCAGTTTAGTCCTAGCAATGCCAAGAGGTGCTGTTGTTGTTTCTTCAGTGAACTCGGAGTTATCCAAGACATCACAGAAGTGGTGTAAACCCCAAATTTTTGTATGCCTCTCTTTCACCATGGAAAAACCAACTATAAAGTTTCTCTCATTCTATGCTGCTTGCCCCAGGATCTCTTTTTGGCGAAAAATGAGCAGTACTCTTGTTGTGGAAGTTGTTTCCGATTTAAAGTGAACCTTCCACTGGGTTTTCTAGGGGCTGAGAGTGTGTGATACACACAAGGTCACCCTATAAAAGAGTTCTCCAAGGTCCTGAACCCCGTTCTTAAACCGGCCTAAGCACCATGGAGAGCTCTTGGGAAAACTGCTCCAGCACCGTGGAGAGCTCTGGGGGAAATTGCTCCAGCACCATGGAGAGCCCCTGCAAAGCTACCCAGAAACCGGAGTGGATTCTGTGCCCCCATGACATGGCATCTCTCCCCGATGCCCCGCGTTCACTTACTTTCCACGTCCACTGGACACTCCTCTGCGTTCCCCATGTGGCTCTCCTCCTCTGTCATGATGATATTCTCGATGTCTTTCATGGATAGGTGCTCACAGAAGGTGTCGTACAGCAGCCGCTTCAGTTCGTCCACCGTCAGCTTCTGCATGTCACACTGCGGAGGGAAAAAACATGTCATAGCCTTGGCCAGGGGAAAAAACGTGGCAAGGAACACACAGCAATGCTGTCGGCCCTCTGCATTTACTGGGGTCAGGGGTGCAGGACCTTTGGGAAAGTGGAAAAACCGGAAATATCCGATGTGGGAAAGGGGCAGAGTCCACTTGCCCCTTCTCCTGGTGTGGAGAATGGACACCCAGGTCAGAGAAAGTGGGTGGGTTGGCACCAAGAGAGGGTTTGTGATGCTGAGGAACTGGGCTGCAATCTATCCTTCGCTGTCCAGGAGGACCAGGAGGAGGACCAGAGGTGGGTTTTTAAGGAATTTGGAGCCTGATCGGAGCCTCCGAGAGGGAAGGTTCCCCGGAAAAGAAGCACCTGAAGTGGGACAGGAGTCGAAGAAATTTGCAGATAATCAAATCCTTGGAGGTCAAACTCATGGATGTAGAAGTTCAATGGTACTTGGCAAGGAACCTACCAAGAGACTGAGGATCCAGTTTTAGAGTCACTGGGGCTAACATCAGCTGTGGCTTTCATGCATGTTCTCCTGATCCATTTTTGGCCTCTTCCAAATCTCATACGTCTTGTTCTTCCCTCAAGTAAATGTGTGTGTGTTTCTATCTACCTTCTCATGAATTTTGTAGGGTTTTCTCAGCCCAGGAATCCTCAGAGGTGATTCTGCCAGTTCCTTCCTCCAAAATATCGCCTACAACACGTGGTACTCATTGGTGGTCTCCCATCTAAGTCCTAACCAGGCCTGACCCTGCTTGGCTTCCAAGTGCCTTTGGGATATTTAGGCCCTCACGTTGCCTGTCCACTTACAGAAACCCCATTAATTTCTTTGGGTTTTCTTAGGCAAAGAATTCCTAGAGGTGGTTTTGCCAGTTCCCTCCTCCAAAATATCACCTACAGCAGCCGGTATTTAGTGGTGGTCTCCCATCCAAGGACCAACCAGGGCTGACCCTGTTTGGCTTCCAAGATCAGATGGGATCTGGTGCTTTTGGGGTATTCAAGCCCTGTGTTATATTGAGTGTGCATGTATGCCCTTGAGTAACCTGTTGATTTACGTTGGTGGCCCTCATGAACTTCATCGAGTTTTCTTGGACAAGGAAACTTCAGAGATGGATTTGCCAGTTCCTTCCTCCAAAATATCACGCACAGTACCTGGTGGTCATTGGAATACTCAGCCTCACAGAGATAAAGGGAGATAGGACCATGAAGGGCTTCACTCTTGAAGACCAACTCCAGGTTCCAGTTAACCATTAAAGCAGGAGAAGTCCCATCTCCAGCAAGAGAGAACCGACCCATCTGGTCTTCTCCTTACCTTCCAGAAGACGGTGTCAAAGTCAGTGCCGTGGAACTTCTCAGGAATCCCCGAAGTGGAAAGCTTGGGTCCGAGTAATGTCACAAACTCCTCAAAGTCCACTTGCCCATCTCCTGGAAAGAAGAGACAGATGGAAAAAAGTCATGTCTGCAAGGCAGGTGGACTCAAGCTAGAAGATGTCCAGAGGAGGGCAACCAAAATTGGTCCAAGGCCTGGAAGCCATGAAGCCCTCTGAGAAGAGGCTGAGGGAGCTAGGGAGGTTTAGTCTGGAGAAGAGAAGATTAAGGGTTGGTGGGACCTGCCATTGGGCAACATCTGGAGGGCTTCATGAAGCCCAACCTTGGGCTGAATGGCCTTGTGTTGGGTGTCTGTCCTAGCATGGTCTGGATTCAAAGACCACCTTACCGTCCATGTCCAATCTCTGGATGATGACTTCCAGCTCCACCTCGTTGGGCATGTAGCCCAAGGAGCGCATGGCCGTGCCCAGCTCTTGCTTGGAGATGAAGCCATTCCCGTCCCGGTCGAAGACCTTGAAAGCTTCACGGATCTCTGTAGAGAAAGAAAGAGAAGGGAAGGTAGCCACACTCCATCATCCAAAAGAAGACCGCCTTGAGCCAAAATAGCCCATCTCCAGATGTTTCTTGCTGTTTCTGTCTGCTTGCCACAGTGTTGAAATTGGTTGCCATCTTAACCTTAACCAAATGAGGATCTAAGACATGGTGGAGCTACCTGTGAGTGTCCTTCTGTTTTTGGGCTGCAAGAGATCTAGGAGTCTTAGTAGCCCTGAGAACATGTTCATAGGATTTAAGGTGGCTGACCCCTGGCTTTGACCACATGTGAAAAGGATCTAAGAGTCTTCGCAGACCACAAACTGAGCCAGGAGTGTTATGCAGCAGCTAAAAAGACCAATGTGAATCTGGGCTGCATCAATAGGAGTATGGGATCTCGGTCAAGGGAAGTTACAGTACCCCCCTGTTCTGCTTTGGCCTACCCACACCTAGAATACTGTGTCCAGAGTTCAGGGAGGAGATGGACAAGCTGGAACATGACCCGACGAGGGTGACCAAAATGGACAAAGGGTTTGAATCCATTAAGTCCTATGAGGAGCGGCTTAGGGAGCTGGGGATGCTTAGCCTGCAGAAAAGGAAGGTTAAGAGGGGACATGATTTAAATATTGGAAGGGATGTAATATGGAAGATGGAGCAAGCCTGTTTCCTGCTGCTCCAGAGACGAGGACGTGGAGCAATGGATTCAACCTACACCTGGTACTTTGGATAGAGCCTAGCACTTTGGAGAGCTCCTTTTGACTCTAGGATAAATCTGAGAATGGATTCACTGCTCCTTCGCCATTAAATTCTCTGTCCATCCCTAGCGTGGAGGGTAGCAATTTCTACCTCCCCTTCGCCTCTTGCAAGAATGGCCTTACTGGCTAGGACCAACCCGATATCTCAAAGCGTTAACCAGATGGATGTCTCCTCTGTCGACTGAGAACAAGGGCACGAAAGTAATGGGCAACCCCAATTGTCCTCCGTGCATCTTGTACACCTGGGTTAAAATTTATGGGCAGTAAAACTCGTTTCTTTCCATTTCAGCTCCGGAAATTGGAGAACAGGCTGGACGGGAGGAACAAGTCCGACCACTCATTGGGAGACCGCGGTTTAATTATCCGAAGCCCTACAGGCCAGATGGGGGAAAAAAAATAGATTATTTATGGGTTGATTTACACCCTGTTCTGTTCTCTCCTCACCTCTAGATGGCTTCAGTGGTTTTTAAGATGGTTTCAAGGCCTCTCCGGCTTCCAGATTCAAAATGACAAGAAAGGAGATTCCAACTCACTTCCTAAGAGTAAGAGATGTTTGATAGTGCAATGGACTGCCTTTGAAGGTGGTGATGCAACGGCTAAAAAGGCCAATGCAATTCTGGGCTGCATCAACAGGTCAAGGGAAGGGATGTTCCTACTCTATCCTGCTTTGGTCAGATCCCCCCGGAACGGACTGCCTTTGAAGGTGGTGATGCAACGGCTAAAAAGGCCAATGCAATTCTGGGCGGCATCAATAGGTCAAGGGAAGGGATGTTCCTACTCTATTCTGCTTTGGTCAGATCCCCCCTGGAATGGACTGCCTTTGAAAGTGGTGACGCAACGGCTAAAAAGGCCAATGCAATTCTGGGCTGCATCAACAGGTCAAGGGAAGGGATCTGCTTTGGTCAGATCCCCCCTGGAACGGACTACCTTTAAAGGTGGTGACGCAATGGCTAAAAAGGCCAATGCAATTCTGGGCTGCATCAACAGGTCAAGGGAAGGGATGTTCCTACTCTATCCTGCTTTGGTCAGATCCCCCCGGAACGGACTGCCTTTGAAGGTGGTGATGCAACGGCTAAAAAGGCCAATGCAATTCTGGGCGGCATCGATAGGTCAAGGGAAGGGATGTTCCTACTCTATTCTGCTTTGGTCAGATCCCCCCCTGGAATGGACTGCCTTTGAAAGTGGTGACGCAACGGCTAAAAAGGCCAATGCAATTCTGGGCTGCATCAACAGGTCAAGGGAAGGGATGTTCCTACTCTATCCTCAAGTTCAGACTAAAACCAGGAGAGGATTCACCATCCCAGCGACGGGGAAGCCACTTGCCTCCACCTGCGGTAAAATCCAGCCACACATCCCCTCCCCAGAATGCCCTTGCTTTTTGCAACCACTGTTTATATTCCTCTACAGATGCAAATTTAATCAAGGGGTTAATCCATTAGAACTCATGCAATTAATCTGCAAATATTTCTTCAATGGAGTGGTTGCCCTAATTGGTTTTTAAAAACGGGAAAGCTGTGCATTTTTTATTTTCATTCAGCCCGGTTCCTGCTTTTGGCTGTGATACGCCAACGCTAACGATGACAAAGGGAAGAACATCTGGTACAATGCTGGCATTAATTATCGTGGGGAAATTAGCCAAACAGGGCACTCGGTTGCCAGGTTGGGCTTGCTAAGGTCAAAGTGAAGGTGGCGCTGGGCATTTGTTTTGCCCAAAAAGGGCTAAAGATGTCTCTTTCTGTGTCCAGTTCTGGGCACCTCATTTCAAGGAGATGGACAAGCTGGAACGTGTCCAGAGGAGGGTGGCCAAAATGGTCAAGCGTCTGGAAACTATGAAGCCCTGTGAGGAGGGGTTTAGGGAGCTGGGGATGTTTAGTCTGCAGGAGAGAAGGTTAAGAGGGGACATGATAGCTGTGTTTAAATATTTTGAAAGGATGTCATGTTGAGGACGGAGCAAGCTTGTTTCCTGCTGCTCCGGAGACCAGGACAAGGAGCAATGGATTCAAGCTGCAGGAAAGAAGATTCCACTTGAACCTCAGGAAGAACTTCCCGACGGTCAGAGCTGTCCGGCAGTGGAATATCGAGTGTGGTGGAGTCTCTTTCTTTGGAGGTTTTTAAGCAGAGGCTGGATGGCCATCTGTCCAAGGGAGTGCTTTGAGGGTGTTCCTGCATGGCAGGGGGTTGGACTGGATGGCCCCTGGGGTCTCTTCCAACTCTATGATCTTCCTATGAAGGAATATATTATCAAGCCCTTACCTACAGCTCTGTTTAGAAACCTCCAAAGAAGGACACTCCATGGAGGCAGCAGCAGATCCCACTCTTAAAGTCAGGAAGTTCTTCCTAAGATTTGGTGGAATCTCTTTTCCTGGAGGTTGAAGCCATTGCTCCACGTCCTAGCCTCTGGAGCAGCAGAAAACAAGCTTGCTCCGTCGCCCATAGGACACGGTTATTCTCTTAACCTTCTTTTCTCCAGCTCCTCAGAGGGCTTCATGGTTTCCAAGCCTTCTTCCATTTTGGAGACCCTCCTCTGGACGCCTTCTAGCTTGTCCAGGATTATTCCAGGTGGGGTCCAACCAAAGCAGGATGGAGTGCAGCCATCTCTTCTCCCAACCTAGACACTATCCTTTTATTGATGCAACCCAAGCAAAGGGAATTGGAGATCGTGGAGCAGAATTAAGCAGAATTAAGCCACTCCGTTCTCTTCCCGGTGCCTCGTCTCCAACCCCATCCATCTCCGCCTGCCTCCCGTGTCTCGATTCCGGCAGGGAACCTTTTCAATAAAATTAAATAAAACCACAGGAGGTCTCATTTATGGATCTCTCGTGTCAGCTGTTTCTCAGAGCAATTAATTATCCTTTAAAAACCTGTGCCGTGGTGGGTTGTGACCCAAAACATCTTCCTTCCCGCTTTTAGGTCTTGTTTTTTGCAAAATCACTCCCATCCATGTTTCTGAGGGGGTGATTTTTGCCATAATTGTCAGCCACATCTGGGGGGGGGGGAGAGGTCTTTTTTAAAAAACAGGAATCTGCAAAGAAGTTGGGCAGAGGAGGAAATTTATATCTCCACATGTTCCCGTCGTGGAGTCTCCTTCTTTGGGAATTTTTAAAGAGAATCTGTCGGAAATGCTTCTTGCATGGCAAAATGGGGTTGGATCGGATGGTCTCTGCTTGGCCCTTTGAGGTCTCTTCCAACTTTGGGGCTCTTGGATTGTACAGATCTCGAATAGTCCTTCCGTCTCTGATCCTCTTGCATTTGCTAGATTGGTGGATTTATTCCGTACGACCTGCTGGCTCGGGACGCAACTTGGACACCCTCGAATTATTTTCTTATTGGAAACAGAAATGCCTGAGCCACACTGGCTCCTGCCACGCGAAGTCATAGAAATGTAGAGTTGGAAGAGACCCCCAGGGGCCATCCAGTCCAACCCCATTCTGCCATGCAGGAACACCCTCAAAGCACTCCTGACAGATGGCCATTCAGCCTCTGCTTAAAAAACCTCCAAGGAAGGAGCCTCCACTACACTAGGCAGCAGATTCCACTGCCGGACAGCCCTGACCGTCAGGAAGTTCTTCCTGAGGTTCGGGTGGGATCTCCTTTCCTGCAGCTTGAATCCACTGCTCCTTGTCCTGGTCTCTGGAGCAGCAGAAAACAAGCTTGCTCCCTCCTCTACGTGGCATCCCTTCAAATATTTAAACATGGCTCTCATGTCCCCTCTTAACCTTCTCTTCTGCAGACTAAACAGGTCTCTCACCATTCTGGTCGCCCTCCTCTGGACTTGCTCCAGTTTGTCAATATCCCTCCTGAATTGGGGTGCCCAGAACTAGACACAGGATTCAAGATGGGGTCTAACCAAAGCAGAGTAGAGCGGTACCAGTACCTCCCTCGATCTGGACACCATACTCCTATTGATGCAGCCGCAAATTGCATTGGCTTTCTTGGCTGCCGCATCACACTGCTGACTCATGTTCAGCTTGTGGTCTATGAAGACTCCGAGACCCCTTTCACACATACTGCTATTCAGCCCAACCTATGCATCTCCTTTGTGCATATTGCAAACTGCTTGTCAAAATGGCCCCAAGCTAAAATCATCGCCCGTCCCTATCGAAAGCGGGTCTGGGTACGAGAAACTAGCCACCGTCCCCCGTCCCCCTGGACCCAAGGACACACAGCAGGTACGCCGGGCACCTTCAAGCCCGCCCGTGGATCGGCTGCCGCCTCTCTCGCGGCCTGCGAGGGAGGCAGGTGGCGGTGAGCAGACTGCGAGAGCGAGCAAGTGTGCGACAGACAGAGAGACAGGACAAGGGCGGAATTAATGAAGGCACCGACGGGGCGCTGGAGCAGAGTCAACCTCCCTGAGGCTCGCCACGGACTCGGTGTCCAAAGCGGGCGTGTGGCCGGTTGCACGTCTGCTAAGGAAGTTCTGGCAGGGGTGCACCTTCCTCTCCTCGGGATTTTGGAATCACAAAATCCTAGAGCTGGAAAAGACCTCGAGGGCCATCCAGTCCAACCCCGTTGTGCAATGCGGGAATGCACAATCCCAAGCCCTCCCCTGGACAGTTGGCCATAAAAAGAAGGCGCACCAAAGTTTATATTGCGCATGTTTGGCAATATCGCAGTTTGGTTTTTTTTAGGCAACATATTGCACTACTGCAATTCGTGTTTTTTGCAATATATTGCAATATATGTTTATTGCAATATTGCAATTCATTTTTTTGCAATATATTGCAATTTTGCAGTTCGTGTTTTTTGCAATATATTGCAATTTTGCAGTTCGTGTTTTTTGCAATATATTGTAATATTGCAATTCGTGTTTTTTTGCAATATTGCAATTCATGGTTTTTGCAAAATATTGCAATATTGCAATTCATCTTTATTGCAATATCACAATTCATTTTTTGCAATATATTGCAATATTGCAATTCGTGTTTTTTGCAATATATTGCATTATTGCAATTCACGTTGTTTCGCATCCATGTGCCTTGTGCATTTGTGACCTGTCTGGACAACTCTGCTTTGAACTGAATACAGATATTGTCCCCATCAGGCAAAAATGTCCAACTGTTTCCACCAGGGAACTCCCTTCTGAGTAAGATACTGACAGTATCCTAGTGATAGAAATCCCAAACTACAAGTTGTCATGAAAAATGACAGCTAGAGCATTATCCTGAACTCCACCGTCAGAGTGCATAACTCCAGCCGACAGTCAAATTGATTCCCCAAAATATTCCTTATTCCCCCGCAGTTTGTATCCCGGCTACCAAATTTTTCCACCTGAGTTTGTTTTTAGACAGCCTCGTTTCTTTGATTTATGCCCCTGGTTTTCAGCCACGCACCCAAGCTGGGTCCCAAAACCCTTAAAAATGTTAATATCTCAGTGTGGGGGGGAAAAAATAAGGTCATTTTTTAAAAACAAACTTGAGCAATGGAGAAACAGACATCTTACACTGAGGCTAAACCAGACACAACAAGCAGGGATTGCGATGATGAAAAATGGCACCGCTTTATCCCGTTTGGAAATGAGAACAGGCACGGATCCGTTGCTATTGCCTGGAGAGAATTGCTGAGGTTAGGCACAAAAATAGCTTTACGTTTGGGGTTTTCCTTGACGGACAGTCCTGCCAAATTTCTTGGCTGCATTTGCAAATGTCACTGTCAATTATCCATCTTACGTGTGCATTTTTTTAAAAAAAAATCTTGTAATTCCTTTATTTGAAATGTCTTCCTACCTAGGCTGAAGGAAATACATTGGTCTCTCCATATCTGCAGGGGTTCGGCTGCGTGATCTCTCGTGCATACCAAAATTTGCAAATGCTCAAGTTCCATTATAGTAAAATGGCATCCTTTATATAAAAGGTTTGCTTCCACCAGGAAGTTCTTCCTAACATTTAGATGGAATTTCTTTTCCTCCTGAAGTTTGAATCCATTGCTCCACATCCTAGTCTCTGGAGCGGCAGAAAACAGGCTTGCCCCGTGAGAAAACTCTGAGAAGAAGATGGAGAGGTGACATGAAAGAGCCACAGAGCTAGCTTGTTTTCTCCTGCTCTAGAGACCAGGACATGAACAAACAGAGCAATAAGATTCCATTATTCTCTTCCCCAAGAGAACATAATTGGAAGGAATGATTCTGAACCTGGACAGTCCATGCTCCCTGGATGAATTTGATGGCTAGTTTTGCTCATACTGGTTGCCAGAGGATGCATTTCCACTCTGGAGCACGGAGCAAAGAAACCATCATCCCCCCGCTGACAGCAGTCAATCAAGCATCCCACTCTGAATTAAGTGGCCCGTGTTTCCCAAGCGCGGAAGGTTGCAAGGCCTCTGGCGTCTGACTCATGCGGGTGCCCGCATTATACATGCACCAGGTCTGCAGGTTGCGGTGTGACACTGGGAAAGATAATAAGACATCCCCCATGGGTTCAAGTGGCTGATCATCACACCCCTGAGATGCTTCCAGCTCAAACGGAAAGGCACATTTTTGAATGCACGGCTCTGGATTGCAAA
Organism: Ctenosaura bakeri; assembly: GCA_948474755.1. Classification (NCBI taxonomy): domain Eukaryota; kingdom Metazoa; phylum Chordata; class Lepidosauria; order Squamata; family Iguanidae; genus Ctenosaura; species Ctenosaura bakeri. The sequence continues at coordinate 118,372 of CAOLHI010001232.1, read as the reverse complement.
GCAGACCGGCTGTGCAAAGCCATCCAGGCTCACGGAGTTGCACGGCAGTTGCACCACTCTGCCTCATTCGGAAGTTGGAGCGTTGCACTTCCCACAACTGTAGACACAAGGAGCTTCTGTCGTGCAAATTCTGAGCACTGTAAAAACTATCCGTGGGAATACAGGAGGGTCCCAGGCTTTTGAAGCCCTGTTACCATGCCCTTTTGACACTTCCAAATTAAGGACCAGTTCCATTAATTGCTCGTTCATCAGCTCCTCACTTGTGTGCATGCACTGCTTGCAAAGGGAGCTGGCATGCGGGGGAAAAGGCATCACGCTGGCTGAGAGATTTTGCAAGCAGTGTGCAGACGGTCGGTCCCAAGTGAGCCTCCATAAATCCTTCACACTTCCCACAGTACAATACATGGGTTCTGCATTTCGACCAGATCTGTTTTATGACCACGCTCTGGTCCATAACCTGTCAGATAAAAGGAGGAATCTTTATAGTGTCCAGGTCAACCCTAGACCAAAGCAGAACAGAGCGGGACTATCCATTCCCTTTTGCTGGGAGCATAGGATATAAGATGGCTGACACCTGGTGTGACCACATGTGAAAAGGATCTAGGAAGCTGAACATGAGCCAGCAGTGTGACGCAGCAGCTAAAGAAGCCAATGCAATCCCAGGCTGCATCAATGTGTCACGATCAAGGGAAGGGATAGTCCTACTCTATTCTGCTTTGGTTAGACCTGGAAAAATCCTGTCTAGGTCAACCCTAGACCAAAGAAGAACAGAGCGGGACTATCCATTCCCTTTTGCTGGGAGCACGTCCAGTCCTCAATAGGATATAAGATGGCTGACACCTGGCGTGACCACATGTGAAAAGGATCTAGGAAGCTGAACATGAGCCAGCAGTGTGACGCAGCAGCTAAAGAAGCCAATGCAATCCCAGGCTGAATCAATGTGTCACAATCAAGGGAAGTGATAGTCCTACTCTATTTTGCTTTGGTCAGACCTGGAAAAATCCTGCGTCCATTTCTGGGCACCACCGTTCGGGAAGGACATGGACAAGACGGAAGGTGTCCAGAGGTCAAAGGCCTGGAAACTATGAAGCCAGGAAGCAAAGAGATGTTTAGTTGGGAAAAGTCATCTGACCGGATGGCAATTAGCAAGAACAAATTGGCCCAGGCCCGGGTTTTCTGGAAACGGCAGGTCCGTCTGTTTGCAAAGAAAAGAAGCAACACGTACTTCGGTGTTGACCTTGTAAAGATAATTGATGATGATGAAGGAGGAGGAGGAAGAGATAACGATGCAAGCCGGAGACAAGAAGCTACCCATCAGTGTCAGCGCCTGCCGGGCATCTGGCGACCTGGGAGGACGAGGACGTGGTCGCGTCAGCCGTGGCATTTTCCACCCAAAGTCGTCTCAAAGTGACCAGGAGTTGTCAGCAAACAGCTTTAAAGCCACACACACAAAACAACAACCACCATAGGATGATTCGGGTCACAATTACGATAATTTCCATGCATAATAAAAGTGCAATTGCTGGCCACAAAGTCGGCCCCGGGAGGAACTGGCGGAGTTCTCCCTGGCTAGATTTTCTGTTTATTTGGCTGTGATATATTGGGTTTTCGATCTTTTAATCTCTCGCGGTGTCTGCAAGCTGCAAATCACCCTGGCGGAACCGAGGAAACTCAGAAGAAAGCCATTTTCTGTCCCAGAAACCATGAAAAGGATTTACCGCAAGAAAAGGCAGGTGAGCTAGAAAGGCCAGAGACAAAGAATGTCTTTCCTGGTTATGAGATCTCCCTGAGAGGACCTTTTCTTGGTCCCAGCATGGTTGTTGGGGGTGCAAGAGAGAGTCTTCTTGGTGGATTCACCCCCCAGACTCAGGAATGCCCTTCCTAGAGAGCCAGCGGTGTGATGCAGCAGCTAAAAAAGCCAATGCAATTCCAGGCTGCATCAATAGGAGCACAGGTCAAAGTAAGGAATAATACCACCCTGTGCTGCTTTCAAGAATAGTATGTGGAAGAGAACCCAAAGGCCATCCAGTCCAACCCCATTCTGATACAGTCAAAGCACTCCCTTTCAGAGATGGCCACCCAGCCTTTGTTTAAAAACCCCGAAAGGAGTCTCCATCGCACTCCATTGAGGCGTCCAACTGCTCTCATCACCAGGAAGTTCTTCCTAATGTTTAGTTGGAATCTCTTTTCCTGGAGTTGGAATCCATTGCTCCGTGTCTGAGTCCCCAGAGCAGCAGTAAAGAGGCTTGCTCCGTCCTCCATAGGACATCCCTTCAAATATTTAAGCATGTCCCCTCTTCACCTTTTCTTCTCCAGGCTAAACATCCCCAGCTCCCTAAGAGGCTCCTCATCGGGATTCATAGTTCCCAAGCCTTTGTCCATTTTGGTCACTCTCCCCTGGACACTTTTCCACCAGGGTGGAAAATAACTTTTGGGAAGGGGGAATTAAGTGCAAAAAAATATAATAATCCTGGCCTTAAAAAGGGTGAAGCACCTTCCCCATTTTGCTTCCGTCCCTGTTTGCAAATGTTTTCAAACTTACGGAAACCAAGCTGAACGCGGCCCTTCCCAAAACACACACTTTTTAAAAAAAAACTGTGTGGCTCGCCCCTCCTCGATGCTCCATGCCACCGCACAGCTATAATTAGAAACAATTAACTGGCTCCAGGTACTCGTTATGGGCGCTGGGGACACAAAGCACATTCTTGAGCTTTTCCACCAAAAGAAAGAGTGGTATTTGTGGGCGATAGATGGATAGATGGATAGATAGATAGATAGATAGATAGATAGATAGATAGATAGATAGATAGATAGATTAATAAATAGATAGATTAATAGACAGATGGATGGATGGATAGATAGATAGAGAGATAGAGAGATAGATAGATAGACAGACAGACAGATGGATAGATAGACAGACAGATGGATAGATAGATAGATTAATAAATAGATTAATAGAAGGATGCATAGATAGATAGACAGATTAATAGATAGATAGATAGATAGATAGATAGATAGATAGATAGATAGATAGATAGATAGAATGATGGATAGATAGACATAGATAGATTAATAGACGGATGCATAGATAGGCAGATTAATAGACAGATGGATGGATTAATGGATAGATTAATAGAATGATGGATAGATAGATAGATTAAAAGAAAGATGAATAGATTAATAGACGGATGGATTAATAGATTAATAGATAGATAGATAGATAGATAGATAGATAGATAGATAGATAGATAGATAGATTAATAGAAAGATGAATAGATAGGTAGACACACAGATAGATTACTTGACAGGTGGATGGATGGATAGATAGATACATAGATAATTATCAGCTATTATTATTATTATGTATTTATCAATCAATCAATCATGTCTGTCAGACAGAGACAGATAGATAGATAGATAGATGATTGATAGCTAGATATAGGTAGAGAGACAGATACAAAGATGATAGATAATAAAGAGATAGGATGAGAAGAATATCTGTTCTCAGATATTCAGATAGATAGATAGATAGATAGATAGACAGACAGACAGATATTGATAGATAGATAGCCAGATATTGATAGATATTGATAGATATATAGATGATAGACACATAGCTAGATTATAGATGGACAGGCAGATACAGAGACAGATGGACAGACAGGTGAAGAGAGAGATGGATAGATAGATGAATGGATAGGGAGACAGATGATTGATTGATTGATACACAGGCAGATAGATAAGGGAGATAGATAGATAGATAGATAGATAGATAGATAGATAGATAGATAGATAAGATAGATAGATAACAGGTGGACAGATGGATCGATACGAGACAGACAGTCCGGCAGTAGAATCTGTTACTGCCTCCATGGAGTGTAGTGGAGTCTCCTTCCTTGGAGGGTTTTAAGCAGAGGCTGGATGGCCGTCTGTCAAGAGTGCTTTGAGGGTGTTCCTGCATGGCAGGGGGTTGGACTGGATGGCCCCTGGGGGTCTCTTCCAACTCTACATTTCTATGATTTTATGATTCTATGACAGACAGACCTCTGTTTATCTAACGATCACTCATTCGAGGAGAGCCCCCGAAACAGTTACGGCAAACCCTCTTCCTCTATAGCTCGTTTTTGCGATTTAATCTTTGATCATTTTTCTCGTTAGGTAACGGAGCAGAACTTTGAACCCAGCCATGCTGAAGATCCTTTCCCAGAATTTTTATTTGGGGGGGGGGTGGAAGCACCCGGCACCAAAAGTCCCCAAGGGTCTCCCCCTTCCTCGAGTCCCCTCTCTCTGCTGGGTTTCTTTCAGAGATCGGGCTCAGAGACGCCTCTCTCGGCACCAAACAATCCCACAACCACACTGCAATTAGCAAAAAAAAAAAAAACAAAAACGGAGAAGCAGAAGCACCACCACACTCTCTGGGTTACGGCCCCCTTGCCTGCATCGCTGTAGCATTGCAACACCAAACCCACGTTACTCCAGGCGGCAGAGGCTGCTTCCATCCCTCCACACAGGTTGTGAGTGTCGCTGCATGTTTTGCACCACAATCACATCTCAGCCCTTAACAGCTCCTCATCTTGGAGAGCCCTTAACGGGGCTCGTCTCCCCGCACTGAGACCGCACCGAGGTCGCCGGCTTTGCAAGCAGGCCTGATCCGACGGTGCCAAGCAAGACCTTTTTCTTTTTTTTAAGGGCACCACACACACACACACACACACACACACACACAAAGAAGATGCGGTGTGTTCACCATCAGGTGCAATGCAGAAGGAACTCTGCGCTGGTGCAGAGGTCTCTGGGTGCAATGTTTTGCAGAGACCACATTGGGGTTGTGGAGCATAATTAAATAAAAGAGTGATGCGGGCAAGGGAAAATCCGGACAGCTACAAAAGAAGTACACAAAATGTTAAGGCATGTCATTGTTGTATTTCCAATTTCCAATTAGGATTGCTGTTGTATTTCCAATTTCTGTGCATGGTTGTGAAAGCCAGAAAGGGAAGAAAGCAGACGGTGCCGGAGCAGAGTTTTACGGACACCCTGGAGTGCTAAAAAGGACTAACAAATGGGCAAAACCAGAAGCGGTTTTGCTAATTTGTTCCTCTGCAATATCAGCTACGGCACCTGCTGGCGGTTTCCCGTCCAAGTCCTAACCAGGGCTGTCCCTGCTTAGCCTCTAAAACCAGAAGGGATTTGGTGCTTTGAGGGTATATTTGGGCCCTGTACTATGGATGTGTGTGTGTGCGTGTTTCAAGTCACCTCTGGAATTATGGTGGCCCTATGAGGGTTTTTTTAGCCACTTCATTGAAAACCGTGAAGCCTTATGAGGAATGGTTTAGGGAGCTGGGGATGTTTAGCCTGGGGGAGAGGAGGTTAAGAGGAGACACATGACAGCCATGTTTAAATATTTGGAAAGATGTCATACGGAGGACGGAGCAAGCCTGTTTTCTGCTGCTCCGGAGACTAGGACGTGGAGCAACGCTTCATGATTCTCCAAGAGAGGCTCTGCCCTCGGTGCTGAAGCTATCCAATATTTTCAGCACCTTGGAGAGGCCCTTTAAAACCTGCAATAAACCCCAGCATGGATTCACTGCACCCCAGCACAGAAGCTGACAGCATTTCTTGAAATGAATGAACGAAACATTCGTTCCAGATTGGGGCACTATGAAAGATTTTTTTCCCCTTCTGTCTCCAAAAGAACGCCCCCTTCTTCCAAGAGTGGCCATGTTTAGCCAAGTTAAACGAACAAACGTCATATAACAATATTTTAAGAAGGCATTGCTCCCAGTCCTGGCCAACCAGCAAGCCAAAATTAGAGGTAAGGTGCTGCCAGATAACGGACTAATTATGCAGCCACTAAACATCAAAGATGGATTTCTTTACAAAGAGCCTTCTCTACCCATTCTTTTCTTTCTTCTGCCTCTTTTCTTACAACACAGACACACACTTTAAAATTCTTAAGAAAGACAAGATAGACTCCTAGAGTTGGAAGAGACCCCCGAAGATCATTGAGTCCAACCCCCTTCTGCCATGCAGGGGGACACTGTCACAGCCCTCCCTTTAACAGGTGGCCACCCGGCCTCTCTTTAAAAACCTCCCTCCAAAGAAGGAAAAAAGCCACATCGTCTTTTGACTGGCAGTTCTGGGGGGGGGGCTGCTGGCCTGGAAGCCCCCTCTCCTTGGATAGCACTGCAGTCTCAACAAGAAGGTCACAAAATAGGGATTTTTGGAGCAGCCACCTAAATATCGGGGACATTTATGGCCATCTGGTACAGCCCCAAAAGTAGCCGATGGCTTCCATCTACGGAGGTGCCGAATTTGTTCCGGGTTTCAGTCTGAATTTTACAAGAGCTAAAAGCTATTGCATAGCTAGCTGAAGAGACCCTTTAAAATTTGGACTGAACCTCAGAGTGGATTCACCGCTCCACGGAAAGGGAAATTACTCCTTGTGTGATTCCCCCTTTCTCGTCCATGGAAACCCAGTGGGTGACCTTAGGTATGTCACACACTCTCAGCCCCAGAAAACCCCACAGGGTTCGTTTCCCTGCTTGCTTCCGAGTTCTAGTCCGAACTTTAAGAAACTATCCACCCATTTGAGGGAGCGGGGTTGAGTTCTTTTGAGAGATTCTCGGACATTCAGCGCAAAATATGAGGTTGACATCAGTTTCAAACAGAAAACAATATAAACATCAATTGACAGTTTTAACACAAAGCGTTAAACTAAATTTTTTAACATAAACTGAAATTAAAACACTAACTTACAACCTGACTAAACACTAACATTAAAACACAAAAGGACTCTAACCACCCTTAAACCAAACTATAAGAAGCAGAAAATAAGACAAAAATATATTATTCTACCACACCCAAGTACCGATACCCATATACACAAATTACTACACTTCTAGATTTCTTGTTGCTCAAAAGGCCCAGTTTCTAGTATTTCAAAAAATATCTTTTAAAACACATTAGTTGAAAAACATTTTGTGTGTGTGTTGGGTGACCTCGGGTGTGTCACACACTCTCAGCCCCAGAAAACCTCAGGTTTGCCTTGGGGACACCATAAGTGGGAAAGAGCTCAAAGGTGTACAACAATCACAGCAAAAACCCCACCCCTGATCCCAAGTTGGAAGGTTAGAGCATTGGATAGGGAACCCAGAGATTCGAACCCGTGTCCCTAGGCGCCACTACGCCATCCGAATGTTTGCTACCGAGCAATAACATGTACAGACAGACCCCGAAGCAATGTGCTGGTGAAGACTGCTGAGAAAAACCTGAGATGGGTAGCTTGCATATAGAACGGAGCAGGTAATCTGAGTCCGAACTTGAAAGGAGGTGTCAGACCCAATTTGTGAGGGAGGGGGAGTCTTCAGCACCTTGGACCTCTCTGTTCAAGTTCAGACTCAAAGCCGGAGCAGATAACCCACCCCACTGACCCGGAGGCCATGGCCTCAGGCCGCTGCCAATCAAAGTCGATACCACTGGAAGGAAGGTGCCTCTTCCCACCTTCCCACCCCCAAACAGGCCCCGTGTTCCCAGGGCTGGATCCTATTGGCGGCTTCAGCCGCAGGAGAGTTGTAGAACCAATTGTTGCATCGCCAGTGGAGACTTATGCAATTCCATTGGAAGCAATGGGACTCCTTTAGTCACCATTCAGGCTCCAAAAGGGGGCCTGAGATGGCTCAAAGTTCTGGCTTCCCAAAGGGGCCAAGATTTGGTGATCCCCCAAGCATCCTAGTGTGCTTGGGGGCTACCACCGAACCCCAGCCACAATAGGGAGCTGGGCTCAGGTGGCTTGAGACAGGGAGAGGGCATCCCCCTCCCCTGGTGTGGGCTTCCTCTGCCCTTACTAACCTGTGGATCCGAGATGGAACCGTGCCAACCCACTTGTCTTTCTTGTCTTTCTCTATTTTTCTGGAGGGACCCCCACCCCACACATCCTCTAGGCCTCTCTCTGATAGCTTTGGCCAATAAATTTGGGGGAAGAAGGTGGACGAGAGAGAGCTGGGGGGGGGGAAAGCTCCACACATCTCCTCTGCCTTCCTCCAAAAGGGATTGGAGACTCTTAAAGGAAAAACGCGAGCAGAATTTAAATCCGGCAGCGCAATGTGTGTGTGTGTGTGTGTGTGTGTCTGCGCGTGGAGAAAGAGGAGGCGGAGAGGCTGGGGGGGTCAGTAAAGGGGAGATTTCCTCCTCCTCTCCTCCTCTGCGCCCCTTCCTTCTCTCCCCTTCTCCAAAACCACCGCTGCCAAGACAGCCGTGCGCAAGAGCGCAGAGGAAGTGCCGGCTTTGGCGCGCCCTTTGCGCGCAGCTGGAGAGGAAAGGATCCGGCCGTGGGGACCCACGGGGCTGTGGGGTGGCCCAGGAAGGGGGGCTTCGTGCCTGGGAGGGTTCGAGGGCAGCTCTCGGGCGGGCAGGGAGAGCAAGAAGGAGGCGCAAGGAAGGAAGCCCGGCGCGCCGCGAGGGTCCATGTTCCAATCAATCCCAGGAGCGTCCCCTGCAGTGAAATGTTTCCTACCCGGGGACTCAAGAGTGGGGTGGGAGTCCAACCTCTGCATGGCCCCCTGGAGGAAATCTAACTCCCCCAAGCAACCCTCCTCTGCTACCTGTTCCACGCCCCCCCCCACAGAAGAGAAGAGGTGGTCGCCAAAGCAGAGGGAAGAGGGAGGGCGGTCTCTCCCTGGGAATCAGCTCTGCTCGCCTTGACATTTGGGGAAGGGGGCCAAGTTGGTCCTTCCCCTAAACATGCCCCCTCCTCCCCCTAAACAGGCCCCCCCTTTCCCCTGAACAGGCCCCCTCCTTCCCTCTTTCCCCACGGCTCTAGCTTCGCACCCCTCTTCCCGCTGCGCCTCTCCCTCTCTCTCCTCTGCAGTTGAAGACCCTGCCCCACTTTCCTCGGCTCCCGCTTTGGCCACCTGGCTCGGTCAACCTCGACGCCCCCTCCCCTCTGCCGACCCTCCGTCGTCCCCACAGACAACGCCGCCCGATTCCACCCTCGGCTTTAGCGGGGGCGTTTTCTGCACCCCCTTCACATGACTGGTGGTAAACAACTCCCCGCGAAGCCCTCCACGCCTCGCCCCCCCCGTAGAGCCTCCCCCGAGAGGGGGTCCTCGCCCCCAGCCCGCTCCCCTCCCCGGCCGGCGCCCACCTTCTAGCTCGTCCTCGGGGATCTCCACCGGGTGCTGCTCAGCCGCTAAGATGTTGGGAATGGTGTAGATGCCCCGGTACATCAAGGCGGCGGTGACCGGGTGGAAAGGCATGGTGGCGGGTCGCGGGCAGCCGGGCTCTGACCCCAAATGTCATAGGCACAGCGAGCCCCTGGCGGCGGCGGGACCCCGAAGCAGGAACGCCTGGCAGGATTCGCACCCGCCTCCCTTCTCCTCGGGGCGCGCCGCCGCCGCCGCCGCCGCCGCCGCGGCCGCCTCCGGTCCCTCGGCGCAGGTGGGCAGCCCGGGGGGAGACGCCGTCCCGGGGAAGATGCCCTGCATCCAAGCCGGCCTCCAGCGACGGCGCGGGGGTCCCAGGCTCCCCTCCAAGCCGGCCGACTCCTTTGCGCAAAGGGCGGGCGGGAAGGCGAGGGGCGCCCCGGGCACCTGCACGGGGTGGGGAGGGGGCTCCCAGCCACGACCAGGGGGCTCAGCTTCCCCGGCTTCCCCGGCGCCCGCCTCGCCGCTTCGCCTCTCCTGCGCCGCCTCTCCTCGCGCCTCCCTGCGCCCTCCCGCGCCAAGGCGCACACACGTACCGGGTGCGCGCACACACACGCATCCTCCTGAGTGGCGGAACATCTAAATCAATAGGACGAAAAGAGGGAGGGAGGGAGGGGGAAGGCAAAGGGGGCGCCCTCCGCTCCGTGTCCCCCCTTTCTCCCGCGTGGGGGGTCTGCAGCCTCCCGGAGACCCTCCCAAGCGCTCCGCATCCACACCTGGGCGGCTCCAGGCGCTGTGGCATCTTCGGAGGGTGCATTAGAGTCCCCCGCCGCCTAGGAATGCGGGCCGGACCAGGGTGGGTGGGTTATCTGGCCCCTTCCTCTCGCCTGGTCCAACACGGGGGGGGGGTTTCGCATGGGGGTACTGGGGTTTGGGCGCGCCACGGAACCCCAGAAGACCCAAAACAACGTCCGATACCTCCACTTGCGTGCCTTCACACGTGCACAGATGCGCTTCAGGGCCCTGGGCTTGCAGGCTGTTGCCCCTCCTCATAGAATGGTAGAATCCTAGAGTTGGAAGAGACCCCAGAGGCCATCCAGTCCAACCCCCTGCCATGCAGGAGCACACAATCAAAGCACTCCCTTGGACAGATGGACATCCAGCCTCTGCTTGAAAACCTCCAAGGAAGGAGACTCCACCACACTCCATGGAGGCAGCAGCCTATTGCACTGCTGGACAGCCCTGACCATCAGGAAGTTCTCCCTAAGGTTCAGGTGGAATCTCCTTTCCTGCAGCTTGAATCCATTGCTCCTTGTCCTGGTCTCTGGAGCAGCAGAAAACAAGCCCACTCCCTTCAAATCCTCTTCAGCTCTCCTCTTCAATATCTTGTTGTGTGCCTCCAAGTCGTCTCCAACTTATGGTGACCCAAAGGCACCCAAAGGCTGAGAGTGTGCTTCCAACTTATGGCAACCCCAAGGTGAACCTATCACGGGGTTTTCTGGGGCTGAGAGTCTGTGACATACTCAAGGTCACCGAGTGGCTGAGCAAAGGGGAAATCAAACTCTGCTCTCCAGGGTTCTGGTCCAATGCTGGCGCTTAAAATTTGTTTGGAGAGGAATTTGTGTTGGCCTTCCTCTGAGGCTGAAAGGGTGTGACTTCCCCAAGGTCACCCGGTGGATTTCCATGTCTGAATGAGGAACTGAACCCGAGGCTCAAACTGTTACACCATCACCTCTCCCCGTTATGAGATAAAATTGATTTTTCATTAATTTTTTTTAAAATCCAGTGGGTTTCCGTGGCTGAGCAAAGGTGAACAGTCCAAAGCTGAGAGCGCTACAACACGTAGCACATCTTTTACGAGGGCTTTGCGCAAAAGAACCTTGGGTTGGAAGGAAAACCATCCCTGATCTTGGAAGCTAAGCAGGGTCAGCCCTGGTTGGGACTTGGATGGGAGACCACTCCAAATTACCAAGTGCTGTAGGCTCTGTTTCAGAGGAAGGAACTGGCAAAGCCACCTTTGAGCATTCCTTGCCTACGAAAACCCTCTGAAATCCATGAGCTTGCCATAAATCAACAGGCAACATGAAGGCACAAAATTCCCATTGAATAGTCAGACACCCTGAGCTTCCACAGAAGAAACTGAAATGTCTTTGCAAATTATTCTACTTCCAACAGTTATATGGCTGCTGTTCATTCTTTAAAAGCAAAATAAAACAGAAAAACCGAGGTGCTTCACGGTACAAAAAAAAAAAAACCAGCTGTACAAAAGCAATTGCTAAAAAAAGGTTGAAATCCACCGATCCACTTACTGAAAACCAGGGGTAACGAGCAGAGTTAACCATTAGCCAAACGAAGAGCAAAGCGCCTTGCGTGAGCTAAACGGGGTTGCATTTGTATCCCTTTTCCTTCTGCAAGGCACCATTTTAGAGAGAGAGAGAGAGAAAGCAAGGGTATAAATAAAATGATGGATGAATTGATTAATTGGTTCCGACCAGAGTCTGGCAAAGTGACTTTGAGGACTCCGACTCCCACAATCCCCCAGCCGGCGTGGCCACCTGAGAATTTCGGTAATTCTCATCGGAAACGTGTTTCGAAGCCCGGAGGACCAGCTCACTAGCCCACCTCGAGCCAAACGCAGCAATTGTGAGTCCAAAGGGACATGCTTTGACTCAAATGAACAGAGTTAGGGTTCTCAAGCCGCTAGCAACCCCTAGCAAAGCTTTCTCCAGCTTGGTAGAACCACAGAATTCCAGAGCTGGAAGAGACCCCAAGGGTCATCCAGTCCAACCCCATTCCACCATAAAGGAATCCAAAATCAAAGCACTTTTTTGGAGAGATGGCCTTCCAGACTCTCTTTAAAAACCTCCAAAGATGGATACTCCACCACGCTCCACTGAACTGCTCTTACCCTCAGGAAGTTCTTCCCAAAGTTTAAGTGGAACCTCTTTTCCTGGAGCTTGAAGTCATTGCTCCACGCCCTAATTTCTGGAGCAGCAGGAAACAGGCTTGCTCCATCCTCCAGATGACATCCCTTCAAATATTTAAAGACAGCTATCACATCTCCTTCTCTGAACCTTCTTCTTCTCCAGGCTAAACATCCCCAGCTCTCTCCGCTGCTCCTCACAGGGCTTCATTTTGGTCACCTTCCATCTTGTCCATATCCTCCTTCAATTGAACAAGGGGTGGGTTTAGGTGGAATCTCTTTTCCTCCTGGAGCTTGAAGTCATTGCTCCACGCCCTAGTTTCTGGAGTGGCAGAAAATAAGCTTGTTCCGTCCAAGTATTTAAACCTGTCTACTCTTAAGCGTTTTTCCTCAAGGCTAAACCTACCCAGATCCCTAAGCCCATCTCATAGGACTTCATGGTTTCCAGGCTGAATTGTGGTATCCAAAACTGGACCCAGGTTTCTTCCAGGTGGGGTCGTAGAAAAGCAAAAATACCCTCCTGGGTTGCAACAGACTCTCTTACCTTGTGGAAATGTCCCTCATCGGCTCTCCAACATCCCGATTCTTGCCACGGCCGGAGGAAGAGACTCATTTATCTGAAGGTGATTAGGAATCGATAGAACAACACAAGGGGGGAGAGAGAAAGAGAAACACACATGCAGCTGTCAGCCAGGCCTGGATCTATATTGGAACATGGTCTCAAAGGTCTTGTCCTTCCATCGTCTGCCCCTAATTGGCTCAGCTCCCTGTCTGTCACAAGGGGGTAGGGATTCAGCCTGGATTCTTTTTTGGGGAGGGGTGGGTGGGACACTGGACCCTCCAAGCAGACCCCTTATTCGGCAATAAGGGATGGAGCGTTAAACTCCTATATAAACCCTCAACCACTGCCGAAACAACAGGGGCGTTTGCAAAAAACTGGGCTGAACTTAATGCAATATAATCCAACTGAGACAAATGCAAAATTCTACAGGTATAAGATGGGGGGGTACTTGGCTCAGCACTACTACATGCAAGAAGGACCTTGGGGTTGTTGCTGGTTCTAAGTCGAGCCAGGAGTGTGATGCAGCAGCAAAGAAGGCAAAGGCTGTCTTAGCCTGCACTAATAGAAGCATAGTTTCCAAGCTGAGGAAATGGTCCCTGGTGGAGTCTCAAGCTTGTTTTCTGCCGGTCCAGAGACTAGGACATGGAGCAATGGTTTCAAGTCCTAGAGTTGCAGAATACCCCACTGGCTATTACCATTCTGCCCTGCAAGAATGCACAATCAAAGCCATCCCAATGGCAGCCCATCCAAAACCTCCAAAGAAGGAGGACACTCCACAACATTTCATGGAGGCAGCAGCGTAATCCACTGTTGAATTACCATTGGAAGTTCTCTTTTCCTCCTGGAGTTTGAATCCATTGCTCCATTTCCTAGTCTCTGAAGCAGCAGAAAACGAGCTTGCTCTGTCCTCCATATGACTTCTTTTAAGAACGTCACTTCTTCACCTTCTCTTCTCCAGGATAAACTTAACCAGCTCCCCAAGTCGCTCCTCTGAGAGCTCCCTGGATTCGGGGCCTTGGACCATTTTGGCCGCCTCCCTCTGGACCCCTTCCAGCTCGCCAATTCGGAAGGGAAGGGCCAATTAGGAGAGAGGCCTCTTTGTCAATTTGGACCGGCATTTCTGGACAGGGTAGATGATGAAATTACCGAAAGACACCCCAATCAACCCTCCGCTTTGCCACATGGGTCTCTCTCCCCCTCTTTCCAAAACGCCTCTCAACCCCGTGCACCCAATAAGGCAGAAATCAGCGAGAGAAGACAAAGAGAATAGCCCGGAGGAGCCGAATTCGGGTGCTGATTAAATCCACTCCAGCCCAGGCGGCTTGTTTCCAATTATTCCCCACTTCCTCCCGAGCACTGATTACATTTTTCTACTTATTTCTCACTTTGCCATTGATTAATCGTGGCGCTGAACACCTAAAAAGAGGGAAATGCAGGCAGGCAATGATGCTAAGCATGGGTTTTTCTGGGGCTGAGAGTGTGTTTCTGACTTACGGTGGCCCTAAGTAAACCTATTATGGGGCTGAGAGAGTGTGACCAGGTTTTCCCAAAGACTAGGATCAGGTTTCACATTACAGGAGGGTAGATTTTGACTGAACATTAGAGGAACTACTTGGCAGTGAGGACAGTTGAGCAATGGAAGCAACTGCCTAGAGTGGTGGTAGTAACTCCAGCTGTAACAAACAATATTTTATTAAAGACAAGAAGCACGCAAGACAAGACATAAACTAACCGACTGGGAAATAGAAATGGAGATTTGTTCGGGAGAGGCAATACGACACCTGGTCTCGTAGTCCTGGAGAGAAGTGGGGATCCGGGGAAGAAAGCCCAGCGTGGGGAGCTGAGGGGGGTTTCCTTAGACAACCGGCGGCAAGGCGGGATGGAAGTCCAAAGTAGTCCGAAGACCATTTGGAAACGCGGGGTTTTTATAGGGGAGTTTGTGCCTACCGGCTATGGCAAGCCAGGTGAGAACAAAGGGAGTTTTAGCGCTGGACAAAGGATTTGGAAAAGGTCAACTTTACATGTTTGGATTTGCTCTTGATGACAATAGCGTGACCGGTACGTTGATGGCCCAACATAAAGGAATGGCTTGGCTCAGAGCTGTGCAGCTATTGTATGGTTTGCAGTTGGAAGTTCCCTGAAGCTACGAGCAAGGCTGGAGTTGCTGGCCTCAATAGGGTCTGGAATGCAAAACCATTAGCGGCCACACCCTGTCCGTGCTTGTCCGGAGAACCTCGCAAACCTGTGGAGTGGGGTGGCTGGAGAAAGGTCAAGCTAAGGCCGAATTGCTTGATATCAAAATGATATCTGGGGTCCTCAGCCAGAGTGCCATGGGGGAAGTAACAGTGGGATCGGACCAAAGCAGAATAGATTGGGACCATTACTTGGAAATGCACCATGCTCCAATGGACGCGGCCCAAAATTGCACTGGCAATTTTAACTGCATGTGGTCACAGCTCACCGGTAAATACCCTGATATGGTACCACTGGTGTGCATGTTTTCCTCAAGAAAAAAAAGGGGGAAATGCCTCTGCCCCATGAGTTTACAATCTAAAATGCGGCAGGTGCCCCCAGCTTCTGCTGCAATGCACCCCGATGGGTTTCATTTTTCCCCTGGTTGGTGGCAATTATACCTGGATAAGGAAGGAGAATGTCCTATTTTCACCGTGGGAGGCAAAGTTTGGAGGAGGAAACAGTGAGCCGAAAGAAGGAGAGAAATAGAATTAGATTTGTTCCGCCTCTCTGGCTTTAATACCCCCAGGTGCTATTAGGGATATGGGGAAAGATCTTAAAAGATTCTATTATTTTTAACTAGACTGAAGTCCCTTTTTAAAACGAGGCTGTTTATTCTGGGAAAACGTCTCTGGCAATGCATTTCCCCGCCTGGAATGAGCATCTCGGCGGAGATTCATGTTTTTGAAAGTCACCCTTCTCAGCGTGGTCAGGGGGAATTCAATTAAAAATGAAAAAGCAATCATAGAATAGCAGCCAAATCTCTATGCAGCCATTCCACCTCCAACGTTTTAGACATGTGGAAGGGTCCCTGCGACCTTGCATTTATTTAGCAAAATTAGTTTTTCTGCTTCACGATAAACCCCACCTGGTCTCTGAAGAAAAAGATTGTCTGCTTCCTTTGTTGGCTTGCTCCAAGCTCAGGTTGCTCAGGAATGCAAGTCTGGAACTTTGCAAGATTGGAAACCCAGAATTTTACCAGCAGGAGTTTGCCCAGAGTTTCTAAGTCAGATTATCAGCCAGTATCCAAGTATAAGCTTCTCCTAAAAGTCAGCCAAGTGAAGTGGTTTGAGCTACAACCCTGGAGATTGGGATTCAATTCATTGGGTGACCTTGGCCAAAGTCACACATTCTCAGCCCCCAGAATAAAACCTGCAATAGGTTCACCTTAGGATTTCCAAAACTCAGAAACAACCATAACGGCAAATAATGGAGACTGCCGCTGAAAAATCAGAAGAAGGACTTGGAAGGACAGACAAGATCCCAAAAATGTAAAGATATATCATTGGATACCAAAATCAGAATTGTCCATGCCATTGCATTTCCAGTTTCTACATATGATTGCAAAAGCTGGACCGTCAAGAACGCTGATAGGAGGAACATCAACTCCTTTGAAATTTGGTGGTGGAGGAGAGTTTCCCATGGATTCCTTGGCTTGCTAAAAAGACAAATGAATGAGCAAATCAAGCTCAATTCTCCCTAGAAACCAAGGCCCTTTCCACACACGGAGGAAGAAACGGGCGAAACACGCTAAAACGGAGCTTGCCTGCAACCAGGTAAGTCCGTCATCACGTGGAGCAGTGCAAGTTCGCTGCTCCACACTTGGCGGCGTCCTGCGGCGTCCAAAATGGCTGCTCCTGGTGGGCGGAGGCTCTCCACCAACCGGAGAAGCTCGCCAGCCGGAAGCCCGTCCTCTGGCTGGTCTGCAGGCGCGCCCTTGCATGCACCTGCAAATCTACACTGGGCGCTGCGACGGGGCTACACGCCCTGTGCTTTTTAAAAACCTCACAAGAAGTGGTTTTTAAAAAGCACACAGCGGCACCACTTCCGGTCGCCCTAGCGCGGATTGGGGTGTGGAACTATGCAAAAGTAGTCCACCCCAATCCACTTTACAGTGTAGACAACCTCCGTCAGAGGTCGCTCTACACCATTTTTTAACCCCCGTGTGGAAAGGGCCCAACATGACTAAATTGAGGCTGTTATACTTTGGGCATATTATGCAAAGGCACGACTCAGAAGAAAAGACAATGATGCTTGGAAAGGCAGTAGGAAAAGAGGAAGAACCACAACGCAGACGGATAGACTCAACTGAAGAAGGAATTTGCAAGACGGCTGAGGATGGAGATCTCTGATCCACAGGGACATCATATTGTCAGTTGCTAATTGGTGTGATAAAGCCCTTAGGAAACTGGAGCTTGGACCCAAGGTGTGTGTGTGTGTTGTTGTTATTATTATGCCTCTCCGGCGGGTGAGTCTTGGGCCCTGGCAGACGCTTTGTCTCCAATCTGGAGCACGCAGAGACTACTTGGAGTCCGACTGAAGTCCAAACGGCACACAACATCTTGATGTCCTTCCAGGAGACACTTTGGAGCGTCTGGCTCGAGAATAAAAGAACATCGGCGTGGCCGATGTGGCTTGGCCTCAGCCACCCTTCGGATGCCAAGGCGAGGAGGCGCTGATGCTCGGAAGCCAGACAGAAGAGAGAGAGAGGTTTGTCACCAGAAGTCACGCAGGGTGGATGGGAGGATGCTAGGACTTGCAGTGGAAAAGAGCAAACATCCAGATGCCGGCCAGGAAGTGCCATGGCTGTGCCGAATGCACGTCAACGGATGATCTTCTAGTATTTTAGGATTCTGCGCAGACCACTTCCAAATTAATTCCAAGAGACACAAAGGTGGGGTATACAAGACAGTTGTGCCACACACAGGCATTGCTTTTAAGAAAGATACTGCTCCTGGATATGGAGGTTCCATTTCCTAACCATATCCCATTGCCATTAATTGACTTATTGGTGCAACGTGTTAAAATGTTGCATTCCCGCGCCGGTTTGTAGTTTCCGCCCTGGGCTCTCTTCCCCTGGTTTGCTCTGTCTCCTTTGCCTCTGCTCCACTTCTGAATAATGTTGCTCTTCTGAACTCGCGAAGGGAAGGCAGCGTGAAATATTCATGGCTCCAGCCTTCGTGGGAAAGTTGCACACACACACACACCCGAGATGAATAATGGAGGTTGCAGACACGACATCTCCATTTTGATCAGAGTGAAGGATTATCCAGCCAGTCGCAGTGGCTGTGTAGGCTTTTGCTACTCAGCAGCACCTTCGGGTCAGGAAAGCAACCCAGATTTCTGATTCATCTTTTCCCTCTGCTTATCATATCCTACAAACCAGAACAAGGCATGCGTCGATGGAGCAGTGAACCTGCTTTCGGATTTAGTCTGAATCCTCAAGGCTCTCTTTTGAAGATGCCAGACACAAAGCAGATTCAAGGCACCGCGCAGCTTTAAAGTTTGGATGAAACCCCAGATGGGAGCCAATAAACTAGAATCACTTTTCCATCATCCACTCCATGGGTGGATTCTGGAAAATGTGCTTTAAGGAAGTAGCATCTCCATAATTGGGGATTTCTTTAGTCCTAAAGATTGTGAGCCCACAGGTCCTTAGAGGGAACAGCTGGACATTAATGGGAGAATTATCTTCTTTGCTTGCAGATATTGCAGATTTGGGCAATAAATTGGATGGAAGTTTTGACTTCTAGGCATCAGTTGGTCCTTCTGTAAGGTAAACAACCATTTCCCAGTCCTTGCAATAAAATCTATTCCCCGAAATATACGAAAAAATATACCAATCTTCATGGTATCAACTTGTTCTTCTGGAAGAAGACCAAGGCAATGCAAAAACATTATGTTGCATTAGGCCAAGCAAAGCCATATTCTTTTCCTCTTCAATTTCATCTCGGTTCTTGAGCTAGATTTCCTTTTCTTAGGAACCGCTCTTTACAGCTTTTCCGTATGGAATTAAAAAGTGACTTCCGTCCTTCTCAGCCCTACTGACGGTCCAGTTTTGCTCCTCCTGTCAAAACATCCGGCATTTAAGAACTTCCAATTCCAATTGAAAATCTCCAAATCTCCAATTCTTTCCAACCTGAATAGGAAGCCATTTGCAAGAGAAGCCATTTGCAAACTTCAAAGCTGGAATGATGATGACGTTTCTCACTCTCCTCGACTTGGGGTGGCCAACAGGGTCTGAATCTGGACATATATTGGGCATGGATTTATAACCAGAAGAAATTCACCTGGTGGGCTGCCTCCCCCCCCAAAAAAAAGCCTCCCCAAACTCAGTTGACAACGCAGGCAGCTTCTCTGTGATTTTCTGCTATTCTGCTGCTACTGTGCCAAGCAGACCTTCCATCTTGGCAGCAGAACCCGCCAATTCGGAGCCAAATAAGCAGGAAAAGGAGTCTGTCTCCATGTCCGACTCAGTCGCCAAACCGAGAGCCAAGACGAAGCAGAAACGGAGCCACCGTTACTATAAATCGAGCGGTAAATTTCTCATGCAAGGGGCCAAGGCGTGCTCTGTCTCAGAGGCAAGCAGAATCCTCCAAACTTTTTTGGACTCATCTGTCCTTTGAACACTTTGCATTTGGTAGCGTCGAGCTGTAAACACAGAGTAGATTCTGTTAAGAGCAAGACGCTTTTTCTGGTCTTCCACATAATACTCTTCCCGTAATAGTTTTCCTGATTAGACTCATCGCAAAGCCGGAGCTCTGGATTGCTTCTCAATTACTTTGAAAGATCTCCATTCCTTTGTAGGCCACCAATTTCTGCGCCAAGTGCTCACCTTTTCTGGGGAATTCAGCAGCTAAAACTCTCTGTGCTTTGTTCTGCTCTTCCTCCACCCATTTCTCCGGGACGGGTTGTTGTTTTTGCTAACCTTGGCTTATGGAATAAAGACCCCCAAGCCACCTTCTATCCCCAGCCGCCCCGCTCAGGTCTTGCAGAGTCAGGGACGTGTCTTCTTCTTTGGTCCATCCGCCTATGATGAGGTCTTCCTCTTTTCTGACCACACTCTACCTCCTTCTAGGGAGCCAGGTCTTCCCACGATGTGTCCAAAAGTTGAGTCGTCTTGGCTTCTAGGAAGAGTTTGGGCTTCGTTTGCTCCCGGACCCCTTCGTTTGGCTTTTCAACAGTCCAGGGTATCTGTAGGACTTTCCTCTAGCAACCACATCTCATTGTTTCTCATCCATGCTGTTGTTAATTGCCATCAAATAAACTTTGACTTATGGTGACCCCATGGATGAAAGATGTCCAAGTCAACCACTATCCTCAACCACGTCTTCCAGATCCAGGGAGGTGTCCTCCTTGGTCTTCCTCCTCTTCTACTGCCTTCCACCGTCCACCGGGCATCATTGTCTTTTCTAGGGAGTCAAGTCTTCTCATGACGTGGCCAAAGTAGGACATCCTCTGTTGGGTAACCACCTTGACTTCTAGGGAGAATTCAAGCTTGATTCGCTCCGCATACTATTTCTCTAAGGTATTCATGGAGAACTTTCCTCCAGCACCACCTTCCAAAAGACTTAATTTTCTTCTTCTCAGCTTTCTTCACCATCCACCATGCATAGAAATTGAAAACACGATTGCACGGACAACCCTAACTTCATCTTGATGTTTGAGGATTTTGTCCATTTTCTTCATCGCTGCTCTTCCAAGCCAAATTCTTAGCAAATCCAATCAGCGGCTCTTTCTCCTTCCCCCCCCCTTTCCTCCCTGATTATCGCCACTTCATTTTTGCTCCAACATGGGTTTTTAAAAGCATTTCCGTAGCTGCAGATATTTTTTGAGTTATCATTAATTTAATCTTCCCTGCCTCATTTATTAATGAACCAGCTTCGTCGCTTGGATTTTTCTCTCCCCTGGCAGTAGGGTAAAAAGCCCAATTTATTCTCCCAAACTCCTTTATATAAAAAATAAAATACCCTGGTGCAAAATTCATTTTGTTTAACCCTCATGCATCCCGTCCCATCCATTGGCTGTGGGGGGCAGAGGGAGAAATGGGTGGGCTTCGGGCAGCCCCTTCAGGGTCTCCCGTCCCACCCGTTGGCTGTGGGGGACGGGAGAACCTAGAAAGAGGGCTGTCTGAAGCCCACCTATTTCTTCCTCTTCTCCCCACAGCCAATGGGTGGGATGGGAGACCCTAGAAAGAGGGCTGTCCAAAGCCCACCTATTTCTTCCTCTTCCCCCCACAGCCAAGGGGTGGGATGGGAGACCCTGGAAAGAGGGCTGTCTGAAGCCCACCTATTTCTTCCTCTTCTCCCCACAGTCAATGGGTGGGATGGGAGACCCTAGAAAGAGGGCTGTCCAAAGCCCACCTATTTCTTCCTCTTCCCCCCACAGCCAAGGGGTGGGATGGGAGACCCTGGAAAGAGGGCTATCTGAAGCCCACCTATTTCTTCCTCTTCTCCCCACAGCCAATGGGTGGGACGGGAGATCCTAGAAAGAGGGCTGCCCGAAGCCCACCTATTTCTTCCTCTTCCCCCCGCAGCCAATGGGTGGGATGGGAGACCCTAGAAAAAGGACTTCCCCCCAACTCCTGGGTTGCATTGAGGAGGGAGAGCCTCATTATCCATGCAAAGCTTGTCAGCCCTTTCCCCTTCCCTTGCAAGTGCATTTCCTTTGATCTCTGGTATTTCTGTTTCAGAGACCACTCTCTGGTGAGAGGAGGAAGGAAGGAAAAGTGGAGAGAAATGTCTCTGGGCCATTCGAACTTTTTATTCTCTCTGCCTTTGGGCCAAAATCCCCACAAGCAGCGACAACTAGTCTCTGGAGCAGCAGAAAACAGGCTTGCTCCATCCTCCATACGGAATTTTTTTCAAATATTTAAGCAAGGCTATTATGTCAAGTCACCTCTTAACCATTGCTCCATGTCCTAGTCTCTGCAGCAGCAGAAAACAGGCTTGCTCCATCTTCAACATGGCATCCCTCCAAATATTTAAACAAGGCTGTCATGTCCACCTCCCTCAGCCACTTCTCAAAGGGCTTCTGCCATTTTGGTTGCCCTCCTCTGGACACTTTCCATCTTGTCCATCTCCTTCCTGAATTGTGGTACCCAGAACTGGACATAGAGATTCCTCCATTTGAGGTCTGACCAAACCAGAATAGAGTGGGACCATCTCTCGACCTCTATTGATGCAGCCCAGAATTGCATTGGCCTTTTTAGCTGCTGCATCTTCCACATGAGCTCTGAGCAAAGCAGAATAGAGTGATAGTAATGCTTCCCTCAAACTAGACACTACATTAGTATTAATTAAGCAAACAGTGACCTCCTAGCAACCCAGTTCCTTGGATGGGCTGTCAGGGGATCATGGGCTAAACCCCCGTTCCTCCTCTCTTGTCCCCCTGCAGGAACATAGGGTGTGTGAACCCAATTTTCACATCCCATTTCCACTTGGTTAAAAGTGACAAATGGAGAAGATGGCTCTCCTTTCCCCCTCCTTCCAACAGCTACTCTTCTCTTCCTGCCAAGATTTATGGGCCGACCATAAAAAGGAATTTATCTCCAGTGAAGTATTGGGTGATACAGAAAAGAGACAGCTCTGTACAAATGGACCAGTGTCACAAATGTAAAAAAAAAAATTAGAAAGGGGAGGAAGCTTTCCAAAGCCTCCCATTAATAATCGTAAATTAACACAACCCACCTCGGCACCAGATCTTTCGCCAATCATGAAAGGGATTGGAATTCTGTTTTGCAAAGACGATTTTTCGTGCACACCAAAAACCCAAAACCCATTTCCCGTTTGCTTCGTCTTCTTGCACTTCACATAAGCATGACTTTTTTTGGCACAATTTAGGGAGAGTTATGCCTGTAATATCTAACGATTTGAGATATGCTGATGACACCGTACGACTAGCAGGGGAAAAAAAGAAGCAAAGACTCGGAACAATTACCGAAAAAAGTCGAGAAAGAGAGTGCAAAGGCAGGTGGAAAATGACCTAGTTCCAATTTAAATATCATGCTGATCCTATACCAGGGTTTTCTTGGGAAGGTTTGTTCCGGGGCGGGGGGCCACCGTGGTCTCCCTCTGAGGCTGAGAGAGTGTGGCTCACCCAAAGCCACCCCGTGGAGCTTCCCAGAGGCAGGATTTGAACCCAGTTCTCCCAGAGTCTAGTCCCGCATTCACACCACGCCAAGCCGAGAACTCTTTCGCAACCTCGGGCGAAGGGCACCACAGCGTTCCATGCTCTGTGTCTCCGGCCCCGAAAATGCAAATTGGGTTGATTTGCTAAAAACAAAAAAAACCGCAGACTGGATAAAATATCCCCCTGGCTTGCCTAATTCATCCCTAACTCCGAGGATGGATGAGCTGTCAGAGGAAGTGATTAATAAGGAGTCGGGAACTTAACTGAAAGGTACAGAAGAAAGAAGAAAGGAAAATTAAAGAGAGGGCGTTGTGTGTGTCGTGATTTGAGCTTTGGATGGCAATTCCCCGCTTGCCTGTGGAAACCCGTGGGGTGACCTTCCGTGATCCTATGATTTTTATGATTTTGCAATTTTTTTGAGTTTTAATATTCCATGTGCAAGGCCCCCATGGTGTCAGAGGACAGGGGCAGCGGGGAGGATCACATCGCATTGCTTCAGGGGTGGACAATTCATCGCATCAGCTTCGAGGACCATTTTTGTCTCCAAAGAAAGCACCCCTTTTCTGATTTTGAAAAGCTAGGTTTTTTAATGTCTAATAATTGAGGCCTCCTCTTGCAGCAATGCAGCCTTTTCTTGCAACCAGTTCCGGCCTTCTCTTGCAACCCTTTGCAGCAATGCAGCCTTTTCCTGCAACCGGTTCACGCCTTCTCTTGCAACCCTTTGCAGCAATGCAGCCTTTTCCTGCAACCGGTTCTGGCCTTCTCTTGCAACCCCTTGCAGCAATGCAGCCTTTTCTTGCAACCTTTCTTGACCAGAAAAAAAGAGGCAGTTTGGGGAGCCTGGAGGAGTCCAGGGGCCACCAAAACACAGCCGGCCCCTGGGTTCCTTGCCCTGTGGCTATAAGAAATGCACGGCAGAAGGACAAGAGAGGCATGCACGGGCAGGGCTGGAGAGAGAGAGAGAGAGAGAGAGAGAGAGCGAGCACGGAGGGAGTGGAGATCAAGAGGGATAATATATCTCCTCAATAAAATCAAAAAGCACATGGAACAGCTATAAACATTAACTTTTCCCAGGCAGCGGGCTATAAATTGAAAGAGGCTATTTGGATAAAGGACCTGGTCATTCGCTTTGGCAAAGAAGGAGGTGGTGGTGGGGAATCAATCTTCTGAGCGGGAAAAGTCGATGGAGATCGGAGAGCTGACCTTTTGCAGCTCCAATGACAGGGAGAAGCAGCAGCGCCTGTTGAGGTCAGCTTTTTGGGAACGGTGTCTCAACAGTGGCACCACTTATCCTATGGAAGGTGCACGGGGCCAAGATCTTACCATCTTTCAGCACTATGAATCCATTGCTCCATCGTGTCCTCGTCTCTGGAGCAGCAGAAAATAAGCTTGCTCCGTCCTCCATGTGACATCCCTTCAAATATTTAAACATGGCTGTATTGTCCCTTCTTAAGACCTTCTCTTCTCCAGGCTAAACCTGCCCAGATCCCTAATCCCATCCCATGGTTTCCAGGCCTTCTCCATCTCCTTCCTGAGCTTATCTTCTCCTTTAATGTGCTTTATTCTTCCCGTCAGTCCCCCCATCCTTTGCTTTTCCTCCCAAACCCTCCTCCCTTTCCATGTGGCGCGTTGACATCCACACGGGACGGGCAGCTGCCATCTATGGGGTAATTAAAACGGAGTGGAAGCTAACGGGGCCCTGCGGCGCTGTTGCCGGAGCCGTGGCAAAAGCCCCTCTGAGGTTTGCCAAGTGTTTTCCTGGGTCGAGGAAAAATCCGGAGAGCTCCCGTCTCCCTCGGGCCGAGGCGGGGGTGAGAACCATCTCTCGCCCTAGATTGCGAGAAGCAGGCGAGTCGACAACCTGGAAGTCATCAAAAATTAAGGCCGTACAAGATGGGTTTTCTGGGAGGTTTGTTTCCCTTGATGGGGAGACGTTGGAGCTCATGGAAACAGCAAGAAGAGGAGGGAGGAAAGACAAGGGAGATCTGCCGGGGTCTCCAAGGCTCTTGCACTTTTTTGGAGGTTGCAAAAGTGCAAATCCATGCATTTCTTGCAACACCTAGGAGGTTCTACCTGCTGGGTTTAGCATCGGGGTGGGTAGAGCGGGAGAAACCAGCCCTGCCTCTAACTCACTTTTTTTAAATCAGAGAATCATAGAAGAGACCCCCCCCCAAGAGATATCCAGTTTGACCCTGCAGGAGGACACAATCACACAATTCACCCAGGCTCTCTCTAAAACCCTCCAAAAATGGAGACTCCACCACACTCCAGTCTATTCCACTGTTGACCTCCTCTTACCATCAGAAAGTTCTTCCTAAACTTGGAAGTGGAATCTCTTTTCCTGTAATTTGAATCCGTTGCTCCGTGCCCGAGTCTCCGGAGCAGCAGAAAACAGGCTTGCTCCATCCTCCATAGGATATCCCTTCAAATATTTAAACAGGGCTATCATGTCTCTTAACCTTCTCTTCTCCAGGCTAAACATCTCCAGCTCTCTCAGCCACTCCTCAAAGGTTTCCAAGCCTTCCACCATTTTGGTTGCCCTCCCCTGGCTATCTTGCAGCTAGCCAATATCCTTCTTGAATTGTAGTAAAAAAGCCATTTGACAGTGGAATTTGGAGATTTTTAAGTAGAAGCTGGATGGCCAGTTTTGAAGAATGCTTTGGTTGTGCGTTCATGCACGGTAGAAGACTCGATGGGGTCTCTTCCAACTCTAGGATCCTGTGAGTTTGCATGATCTCACAAGTGTGTTTGGGTGTGTGTGGCAGTTGTGTTGATCCCCATTTCTGAGTATGCACGCACAACCCTATCCCACCCATTGCAGTTTCTGCATGAACCCTAAATCTGGTCATGTTGATGAGGGAGCAGGCTTGTTTTGTGCTGCTCCAGAGACCAGGACAAGGAGCAATGGATTCAAGCTGCAGGAAAGGAGATTCCACTTGAACTTTCTGATGGTCAGAGCTGTGGAATCTGTTGCCTCCATGGAGTGTGGTGGGGTCTCCTCCTTCTTTGGAGGCTTTGAAGCAGAGGCTGGATGGCCATCTGTTGGGAATGCTTTGATGGGTGCTCTTGCATAGCAGGGGATTGGACTGGATGGTCCCTGGGGTCTCTTCCAACTCTAGGAGTCTATGATTCTAAGATGCAATCAAATATTTGAAGGGATGCCATGTAGAGGGAGGAGAGGGCTTGTTTTTTGCTGCTCCAGAGACTAGGAAAAGGAGCAATGGATTCAAACTGCAGGAAAGGAGATTCCACTTGAACTTTCTGATGGTCAGAGCTGTGGAATCTGTTGCCTCCACGGAGTGTGGTGGGGTCTCCTCCTTCTTTGGAGGCTTTTAAGCAGACGGCCATCTGTTGGGAATGCTTTGATGGGTGTCCCTGCATAGCAGGGGGTTGGACTGGATGGCCCCTGGGGTCTCTTCCAACTCTAGGATTATGGGAAAAGGAAGCCCAGACTCCAATTATGGAGGAAAAACCCATTTTGGTTGCAAATGGGCAGCTGCTGTGGCTAAACTGTCCCCCCTGCCTTTCAGACAGACGGTCCAGGAATGAACCCAGTGGCTGGTAGGGGGTGACCATGCAGAGGCCCAGCGGGCAACTTCCATTCCCGACATGATTCATTCCTCTTGGCGCGGCCTTGGCACACTCTTTGGAAACATCTGTTCCAGGGACCAATGCGTGTCCCTCGTTCTGGGAACACCATCGGTGAGGGAACGGCGAGGGTCTCGTTTTCCAGGGTGGGGAAGGGCAGCCGGTGCCGCCTCCTTCTCTCCCTCCCCACCCTCTTTGTGCTGGGGAACAATGGGGAAAGGAAGCACAAAAGGAAGAAAAAGGGATGAATCAGAACCGCAAAGCAGAACAGAGCAGATGGTGGCTTTGTACCAAAAAGTGTCAGAGCCCCTGAAGAGGGAGTGGAGCGTGAGATGAATGAAACTCTCCCCGTGGCAACTGGCAGCCGGAACAGCCTCAGAAATGCAAGAAAGCAGCGCCTCTGATTCCGTGCAAAGAGCAATCAGTCCAAGCGGTTTTGGTCTCCTTGCACAAGTATTGGGGTTGCACGTCTTCGGGTCATTTCTGACTTATGGCAACCCCAAGGTGACTCTATCGCGGGGTTTTCTGAGAGGGTGAGACATGCCCAAGGCCACCCAGTGGCCAAGCTCATTGCACAAGGATTGTAGGATCTAAAAATCCTAGATTTGGAGGAAACTCCAAGGGCCAAATCCAGCCCAACCCCCTTTGCATGCAGGGAAACACCATCCAAGCCCACCTTGGATGGCTGGCTGTCCACTTTCTGCTTAAGAAGAAAATCCAAAGAAGGAGAATCCACCACACTTCCATTGTCAAACTACTTGGAAGTTTTCATTGCTCCTTGTCCTGGTCTCTGGAGCAGCAGGGAACAAGCTGGCTCTGTCCTCCATGCGATATCCCTTCAAATATTTACACCTAGTTCCTAATGGGAAGTCTCGGTGCTTTGATTCCCGGGGAAATGTCTCAGAGCACGGTGACATTTGCAACAACCGGTGCTCAGAGCATCGCCCATTTCTGCTGAATCCACAGTGCCGGATCCTTCCATCTTTGCACATTTCAACCATCTTGCTGTCACGGTTGAAGCACTATTCCTTGGCTCTGTTTTCGATTGCATAAAAGCTGGGGAATTTCCAACCCTGCTGCACAGTTGGTGTGGCTCTGAGTGCGGGGGATGTTTTGCTGGAGAGGCCCCCGGCCCCCCGGCCGCCTGCCTCGCACTCTCTCGGCCCTTGCAGGCTGGTACTGAGTAGGATCGTCCCCACCAGCTGGCAGCTCAGTAAAAACCCTTAATGATCTCGCTCAGTGTGCTAACAAGAGCTCTCGGTGCCCACTCGTTTCAAGCTCAATTACATCAGGAGAGAGATTTGCCATCCTCAGGCGGCGAGGAGCCAGTGGCCAGCTGAGCCAAGCGAAAGCTAGCCACAAGGGGCAGAGAGGGGCTTCCGGGTCAATTGGGGCAGCGGATTTCTTCTGGAATTGAAAAGAATTGAGCTGGGGGAGACCCCCCAAGGGCCATCCAGTCCAACCCCATTTTGCGATGCAGGTGGCCGTCCAGCCTCTCTTTAAAAAACCCCAAAGAAGAAGGAAACTCCACCCCCACACCACACATTCCACTATCAAACTCCTTTTACCCTCAGAAACTTCTTCCTGATATTCAGTGTGGAATCTCTTTTTCTGAGGTTTGAATCCATTGCTCCATGTCCTGGTCTCTGGAGCAGCAGAAAACAAGCCCATTCCCTTCTCTACATGGCATCCTTTCAAATATTTAAACATGGCTATCATGTCCCCTCTTAACCTTTTCTTCTTCAGGTTAAGCCCACCCAGCTCCCTAAGCTGCTTCTCAAAGGGCTACTATTTTGCTACCATTTTGGCCACCCACCTCTGGACACCTTCCAGCTCGTCCGTCTCTTTCCTAAACTGTGGTGCCTAAAGTTGGACACAGGATTCCTCCAGGTGGGGTCTGATCAAAGCAGAATAGACTGGTATTATTGCTTCCCTCAGTCTAGACATTAGACTACTATTGATGCAGCCTAGAATCACATTGGTTTTTTCAGCTGCCGCATCACACTGCTGGCTCATGTTCAGCTTGTGGTCTACTAAGACTCCTACATCTACATGGACTGTTGTCAACCCAGGTGTCACCTATCATATATATGTGCATTTTATTTTTTTTAAGGGTAGTACCATACATATAATCTGGGTGACTGGTGTGTCACGCACTCTCAGCCCCCAGAAAACCCCATGATGGTTTCTCCAAGTTGGAGACAACTTAATGCAACAACAACAAAGTTTGCATTGTTATTTTTATTTTCCAGAGCACCCCTCCAAAAAAAACCTGACGTGGGAGGGAAGGAGAGATATTTCCAAGCAAACAAACGAAGGCAGAACAACAAGGAAAGAGTAGGATCAGAGGGAGAGAACCTTTTTCTCATCTGTGTGCACACAAACACACAATTTGACACCCACACAGAGTAAACTGAGGCCTCTTCAAACACATTCCAATTCCCTCCACGCCGCCTGGCTGCTTGCCGGCTCATTACTTGCTCTCCGGAGACATGCCTGGGAGCATCTTGCAATGATGCGCTTAATAAATAATGCGACTTGGTTGTTAGTGGGACGGCGACGCTACTAGTCAGAACTCTGCCCCTCCAAGCCAGAAATCTTCCCAGCCTCCCCTCCAGGGAAACAAAACAAACTAATTAGGAACTGGGGAGGACTCGCATATCCTACACGTTCAACGGTGCCGTGGTGAATTTCCAAAAGTAACTGTTCCTCACAATAGTCTCATAACCTCATGGGCAGTTGGTGACTCCTTTGCAAATTTACACCAGATTTTAGGCCACGTTTTCAAGGTGTTCTCTAATGTGCTGTTCTGGCATCTAGTGTAATGGAAGGTACTACATTTGCGCAGGAAAAAAAAAATGAAATGCACACACATAGGACAGGTGATGCCTGTCTTGAGTACAGTCCATGTGAAAGGGATCTAGGAGTCTTAGTAGACTACATGAGCCAGCGGTGTGATGCAGCAGCTAAAAGGGCCAATACAATTCTGGGCTGCATCAAGGTCAAGGGAAGTGATGGTACCACTCTATTCTGCTTTGGTTAGACCTCACCTGGAGGAAACCTGTGTCCGGTTCTGGGCACCACAGTTCAAGAGGGAGATGGACAAGATGGAAGGTGTCCAGAGGAGGGCAACCAAAATGGAAGAAGGCCTGGGAAACTGTGAAGACCTATGAGGAGGGGCTTCGGGAGCTGGGGAGGTTTAGCCTGGAGAAGAGAAGGTCCTAAGAGGGAACATGGTTGCACTTCAGGGTCCAAAATCCCCAAAGCCACGTGCTAATGGTCTGGAATTCTGGGGGTCTTGGTCTACTGGCTTGGGGGTCCCCATCTCCCAGCCTCTCTCGGTGTACTTTGATTTCTCCCTCCCTGCAAGGCTAGTT
Organism: Ctenosaura bakeri; assembly: GCA_948474755.1. NCBI lineage: Eukaryota > Metazoa > Chordata > Lepidosauria > Squamata > Iguanidae > Ctenosaura > Ctenosaura bakeri. Next base: position 88,639 of record CAOLHI010001232.1, on the reverse strand, counting down.
TTCCACATCCGGGCAGGACAAGCAGCAGCTTGCCGTGGAGTCAGTTCTTGGTGGGCGACAGAAGCCAGAGCGGAAAATGTAGGGCAGCCACAAAGTTTGCCCATGAATCATTCAGGGGCCGAAGCGCCGGCAAGGTGGCGGCTGTCATTTTAGAAGAACAAGGAAAGAGTGTCAAATTAAAGCCCCGGCTCCCGCTTGGAGCTGATGTGTTCTGACATGCGCCCGGCGTTGCAAAAGAGGGAAGGCAACATTGCCAAGAGAAAACGGAGATGGGGAGAGAGAGACCTGGAGAACATGGAAGATGGTGACATCTTGGCACATCCAAGCCAGAAAGCACGGCCAAAGCCCAAGGCACCTGGATCCCACCTGGAGAAGTTGGCCGCTCCAAAGGTCTCCTTCCATGTGGGGTTATAAAGTCATAGGACCCTCAACTTGGAAGAGACCTCAAGGTCCATCCAATTTGGTCCCCTTCTGACACCATTCAAGTCCTCCTTTCGACAGATGGCCATCCAGGCTCTCCAAAAAAGGAGGAGACTCCATCATTCTCCCCTGAGGGAGGGTGATGGACAGTGTAGTCCACGGTCAAATGGATCTTAGTTCTTCTTAAGGTTAAGATGGGACCTCTTTTCCTGAAGTCTGAAGCCTTCCAGCTTCAACCTCCAAAGAAGGAGACTCCACCACACTCCACTGAGACAACAGCAGATTCCACTGTCCAACTTCTTCTGCCATCAGGTAGTTCTTCCTAAGGTTTAGGTGGAATCCCTTTTCTCCTGAAGTCTGAAGCCGTTGCTCCAAGTCCTGGTCTCCAAGAGCAGCAGGAAACAAGCTTGCCCCACATCCAACAGGACATCCCTTCCAATATTTAAACATGGCTATGGAATCATCTCTTAGCCTTCTCTTCTCCAAGCTAAGGAACAATGGATTCAATCACCACCACCATGAGTTTCATGTAGGACAACTTCTCCTGTAGCTTCCTGTGGGACAACCTCCCCTTTATTTCTTATTCCGGGACAAGATCCCCAGGGTCTTCTCATACACCGAGAGATGCTGGGAGAATGGGACCCCCAAGCCAGTAGACCGAGACCCCCAGAACTCCAGACAAAAAATGTTGTATGTGGGTGACACCATGGATGGTCCATTCGTAGACCAGACACGTTGGTGGAAACATTGAACGAGGCCTTGGCGTCTAATAATTCTTATTATTCTGAGGCTAATTGGCCTCGGTGTCTAACAATCCTTATTATTCTGAGGCTAATTGCCAGGGACAATCAGCTCTTAGGGGGAGTGATAGCTTCTCCAGATCTTCCTTCATCCTGTCTGGTTGTCAGGAAATGTACCGGCCCTTTTCTGTCTCCTTCTCTTCCTCCGTGCTTCGTTTTCCTTCCGCACGTTTGTGATTAATTTGTGTACTCACCGCACAAGGCAGGTGCGAGCAAAGGGCTGGCATAACAAATGAGGGGTGGGAACACTTCCTTTGACCGCGTCATAGAGCGGCCCCGAATGAGACGTAATAGGACATGACGGTAGACCCCTCCGGCAAGACACGAGCGAGAAAGACCCATCATCCATAACCAAAGCTCAGAAACATTGCTGGCTTTTTTGCACTGCAACTCCCAAAGTCAGATTCTGGGGATTGTAGTCCAACTGGTAACCCCCCTCGGGGACAAACGCAACTATGAAATGCAGCCGCCGAGCAAGGAGAGTCGGATAATTGAGGCTATGGATTTTTCAGCCCAGTTAATTAATTCTGTGCCGGGCAAATTACTTTCTAAGGCCACCATGGGGCATAATGGGGTATTCTTATTGCCCCAATTGCACATGAGCTCCCAACAGCCAGCAGCCACACTAAGGGCCTTTCCGCAGCACACAATTATTGCACTATGATTCCACTTTAAGTGTCATGGCCGCCTCCTATGGAACCCTGGGGTTTCTTGTTGTAGGAGATATTGCAGCTCTTTGGCCGAGAATTCAAAATATCCATCCCTAAACTTACAAATCCCATCATTCTATGGAACAGAATTGTGGCAGTTAAAGCAGAATCATCGTGCAATAGTATTGTGTAGTGCGGAAAGGCCCTGAGATCTGGTTTTCTGGTGGAAATTGCTTTAGGATGCGATATGACAATAATAACAATATGTTGCTGGGCAGTGGGAGCGATTTAGGATGAAGTTTCCTTGGAATAGTGACTTTTGGAGACTACAAGTCCCATAACCCCCACCCAAATGGCCGTGTTGGGTGGGGATAATGGGAGATGTGGTCCCCCAGTGGCTTTATTGCGCTCTAGAAGGCATACTGGAATCGTCTTGGGCTGGTTTTTGCTGCCAAGGAAGAGAAAGCGGCCTTTTCTCTTTGTAAAAGGATTTCTGATCGAAATAAAACGACTGAAAATACAATAAGGCAGAGCTGTTTAAAAAGAAAGGTCATCTTTAATTACTTTTTCGTTCCCACGAACGTACCTGATTTGTTCCCTAAGGCGAGGCGCAAGAAACCACCGCAAGAAACCTTCCCGTAAACCCTCTCCGACTTGCCGGTTTAAAGCACTCTCCTGCCAATTAATCAAAGAAAGCTCTATGATTTCAGTCGATTAATCTACTGATTAATTGGGTGGTAAATCTCGTAGACGATAAGTAAGTGCCTTTCGTAAACAGGGGCTGGGAAGCAGCAAAGAAACATTGGTCGGAGAAATAAACGCCGCAAACGGATGCAGAAGAAATTCACGTCCTTTTTGCCGGCGACGGATTTTCTTATTGCTTTAATATTTCCAAAAGCAACACATGAGGACCGGCTTAGGGAGCTAGCTGGATTTAGCCTGGAGAAGAAAAGGTTAAGAAAAGGGGACATGATTGCTATGTTTAAATGTTTGAAGGGATGTCAATTGGAAGACGGAACAAGCTCGTTTTCTGCTCCTCCGGAGACTAGGATACGGAACAATGGATTCAAATTCCAGGAAAAGAGATTCCAGCTAAACCTTCCTGGTGGGAAGAGTAATTTGACCGTGGAATGTGCTGTATAGGAGTCTCCTTCTTTGAAGGTTTTTTAAATAGAGGCTGGATAGCCAACAAGCTTGTTTTCTGCTCCTCCAGAGACTAGGACACGGAACAACAGATTCAAATTCCAGGAAAAGAGATTCCAACTAAACCTTCCTGGTGGGAAGAGTAATTTGACCGTGGAATGTGCTGTATAGGAGTCTCCTTCTTTGAAGGTTTTTTAAATAGAGGCTGGACGGCCAACAAGCTCGTTTTCTGCTCCTCCACAGACTAGGACATGGAACAATGGATTCAAATTACAGGAAAAGAGATTCCAGCTTAACCTTCCTGGTGGGAAGAGCAATTTGACCGTGGAGTGTGCTGCGTAGGAGTCTCCTTCTTTGAAGGTTTTTTAAATAGAGGCTGGATGGCCATTTTGTCAAAGGGAGTACTTTGTGGCTCTCCCTGCTTAGCACAATGGGGTTGGTCTGAATGTCCTTTGAGTGGCCATTTCTTCCACCAACATTTTGCGGCATCGGCGTCCACCTCTTCACACCCCTCGTCTCTCTGCATAGTTCGTCAAGACGGCCTGACGATGTTTGGAAGCGGATCACTGGCGTGGCATAAATGAATTGCATACATGTGTACCTATAAATCATTTACGAAGCGTGCACCCTTTGCATTCATTATGTAGTGTTTGGACACCTTGCAGACTGCTTAAGCAGCTGGGGAAAGGGGTAAAAAATCTAGAAATGCAAAAAATAAATGAATAAATGCGTTGTGCAATGGTTAGAGCACTCGGTTTCCAGAGGAGCGGCAAAAGGCATGGAAACTATGAAGCCCTAAGAGGATTATATCCCCAATATCAGATGCAAAATTATTATTTGCACCAATAGGAATATAGATCGAGAGATGTCACAGGGCTTTCTGCACTGCTATTATCCCACTTTCAACCTCCTGTGGGGTTTGCAGTTTAGGGAGGGGAAACTACAAATCCCAGTGGAAGTGGAATAATAGCGCTATATAACAGTGTGGTGCGGAAAGGGCTGGAGCGCAAAGAGGAAAAAGAAAAGCAAACGCTTTGCCTTTTCGGCGCAAGAGGAGCCATAACGAACAAAGCAAAGCCGGCATTAGAATCCGCTAAGTGAATTAAACGGACTCAATATTCCAATTTTTGTTTCCACTGTTGTTGTTCCCCGAGGAAATAACTCTTAACATTCATCAAACGAAACCGGCGCTCGTTAGATTCGTGCAGTTAAGGAACCTGTTCTGGCATATTTCAGACAGATTTGGCTGAAAATCTAAGTCTTGCCAATCCTGCTGATGTCAGCTTCTTTCTCTCGGGTCTGGAAACTATGAAGCCCTAGGAGAAGCTAGCTGCTTAGGGAGCTGGGGATGTCTAGTATGGGGAAGACAGGCTTAAGAGGGAACATGCTAGCAGGTTTACATATCAGAAGGAATGTCATATGGAAGATGGAGCAAACTCGTTTTCTGCTGCTCTGGAGACGAGGACACGGAGCAATGGTTCTACATAGACATCTATTTCCATGCTCTCCTCTTTCTGCATTCATCCCTCTTCTGCCACCCTGTGTGGCCCTGTTCTTTTCAAAGTTCCTCCCACCCCATGCAAGATTATCCCAACCGAATGGTGAAATATTAAGGTCAATCAGGAAGGGTGGAATTGCCGAAGTTGTCAAATGAGACGTGAGTGAAACAGCTGGAGTTAACCTCTCTTCCCTTGTGTTTTGCAACATTGCTATTTGGGATCGGCGAGGGAGGAAGCAGGCCAAAGCATTGCCATGCGGACAACTGTAGTAGAGTCCTAAAGCTGGAAGAGACCTCAAAGGCCATCCAATCCAACCCCTGCCATGCATGAAGATAAAACCAAAGACTTCTCAACAGGTGGCCACCCAGCCTCTCTTTAAAAACCTCCATCCCAATTCCAAGCCACTCTTGAATGGCTCTTACCTTCAGGAAGTTCTTCCAAAGGTTTAAGTGGAATGTCTTTTCCTGTAGTCGGAATCCATTGCTCCGCGTCCTGGTCTCTAGAGCAGCAGAAAACGAGCTTGCACCATCATCCCTTCTGCTCCATGTCTTGGAGTTTCTAGAGCAGCAGAAAGCAAGCTTGCACCCTCAGCCTTTCAAAGAGTCATGTCAGGAAACTAAGTCCAAAGTTGATGAACATGTATAAGAAGTGGAAGTAAAAAGGAAACAGAGCTCTGTTTTATTTTTTAAGAACCCCGCGTGACTTGACCTCTATCAAAGTTTGCATAACATAATTCTATTCATACTTTAATTATACTTATTATATTATATTTAATTATACTTAAATTATACAGTCAGCCCTCCACATGTGCTAGGGTTAGGGGTGTTGCAGACCCCCCAAAAGTGGAAAAATCACAAATATTAAAATGTTGGTTGTCTCTGCAACACCTTGTCCCCTTTCCCACGGACACACCCACACATTTTGATATTTTCCCATCTTTTCAGGGGTCCTACGCCCCCTAACCCCAGCGAATGTGGAGGTCCAACTATATAATTAATTCGGTGTTAAGACCACATTTTAATATTTGTGATATTTCAACTTTTGCAAAGGGTTCTGAGCCCCTAACCCCAGCCATCGTGGAGGGATGACTTTAATGGGAACGGAAACTCGTAATGAGTCCGTTTGCTCAACAAATTGATAATTGGTATTCCCTGGGTGCAGAACAAGTCCCGTCGTCGCTAAACGTGCCGGAATTCCTAATTGGCTCCTAATGAAGTCGGGATTTACAGTTCTATGTCTCTATCTGAAGCCAAAATTAGGTGGTGTCTGATTTGGGGAGACATGTTTAGAGAAAGAAGAAGTGGGTGACCAGATGCCGGGGGTCTCCTGAGACCCCCCCTTGGGTGGGAACAAACCAGAGCAAGTGAGGAGGGATCATGCACTGGATTCCTAAAGTGACCTTCATAATTTTTTAAAAATATCTTCGCAACATGAAGGCGCAATATAGCACGGGACCTAAATACCCTAAAAATGCGCCACGTCCTGTCTGGCCTTGGAAGCTAAGCAGGGTCAGCCCTGGTTGGGACTTGGATGGGAGACCACCCATGCTGTAGGAACCGGGAAAACCACCTTCTATATATTCCTTGCCTAAGAAAACCCTGGGAAATTCATGGAGTCTCCAAAAGTCACAAAGGATTCCAGGCATCCCGTCTGCTGTTGGACGCCTTCTTCAGTTCCAAGATAAGATACCTCCGGGGCAATAGTTGGACTTCCAGATGTCAGGGGGCTGCAGCTCCCCTCATCCTTGTCTACACTGTCTAGGCCTGATGGGATCTGCAGTCCCACATCTTTTGGAGAGACCATGCAAATCTCCTGACGCTTGCATGAGATCATCTTGGATTATTCATCTGTTAAATTCCTAGCAGGTCCACCAGGACAGTCTGTTTTCCTGACTTGCCCTCCTTCCCCTCCCCAGTATCCCCAGCTGAGTAATTAGCACTCTGGTTCCTTTCCTTGGCGTAATTAATAAACATGACGAAGCCCCCAGAAGGCGGCCTCTTTGATCTGCAATCATTCCAGGCCACGGAGGGCCCCGGGGTCTCCTTACCCAGCTCAAGGCAGGGGCTTTGATCTAGCAAACCGCCTCCAAGCTCACAACCAGCCACCTTCGGGGGGGGGGCTTTTGGTATCCTCAGAGGCTCACCGTTGAAAGCCCAGAAGATCCGGAGGGTAGGACCCCAAATACACCCTGTTGTCCAACGGCATGGAGAGGCATTGATTCTGTTTTTTAAATAATGCGATGGAAAAATGCACCCAAAGATGTCAGGAGGATGGGCACATGTTTGACTTCTCTTTGAAGCAGGAGAAGGGCGGATTTGGTGCTTCCTCGCAGGTTCTGTTTGGAACATCTGCTTGGGTTCTGATTGCTTGCAAGCTACCTTGGCAATTCTCATGCAGTTTGCATGAGAATTGCCAAGGTTTTCCAATTACCGCCGTTTTCCCATTTTTCTTTCAACAGAGAGAAGTGTAAGGTCCTACACTTAGGTAGAAAAAATGGAATACAGAAATATAGGATGGGGGACACGTGGCTGGATAGCAGGACGTGTAAAAGGGATCTAGGGGTCTTCATAGACCACAAGCTGAACATGAGTCAGCAGTGTGATGCGGCAGCCAAGAAAGCCAATGCAATTCTCAGCTACATCCATAGGAGTCTGGTGTCTAGATCAAGGGAGGTACTGGTACCACTCTGCTCTGCTCTGGTTAGACCCCATCTTGAATACTGTGTCCAGTTCTGGGCACCCCAATTCAAGAGGGATATTGACAAGCTGGAGCAAGTCCAGAGGAGGGCGACCAAAATGGTGAGAGGCCTGGAAGCCATGAAGCCCTATGAGGATAGACTGAGAGAGCTGGGTGTGTTTAATCTGCAGAAGAGGAGGTTAAGAGAGGACATGATAACCATGTTTAAATATCTGAAGGGATGCCACGTAGAGGAAGGAGGGGGCTTGTTTTCTGCTGCTCCAGAGACCAGGACAAGGAGCCATGGATACAAGCTGCAGGAAAGGAGATTCCACCTGAACCTCAGGAAGAACTTCCTGACAGTCAGGACTGTCCGGCAGTGGACTCTGCTGCTGCCTCCATGGAGTGTAATGGAGTCTCCTTCCTTGGAGGTTTTTAAGCAGAAGCTGGATGGCCATCTGTCCAAGGGAGTGCTTTGAGGGTGTTCCTGCATGGCAGAATGGGGTTGGACTGGATGGCCTCTGGGGTCTCTTCCAACTCTACATTTCTATGATTCTAAGTCTGGCTGCCCTGTAGGGAGTTGGACTGTGGTTCCCAGCCTTCTGGAGCTCTGCTGGGAGTTGCAGTCCAACAATATCTTGGAGACCCTATCAAATCTGCCGCTGACACCAAATTTGGAGGGGTGGCTGATTCCCCAGAGGACAGGATCAGGACTGGGAATGACCTTAACAGATTGGAGAGCTGGGCCAAAACAATATAAATTTATACCTGTTGTATCATGGCTTGAATTCAAGAGGATTGCAATCAGAGGAAACTAAAGAAAAGAGAGTGGGGGGGGGAGTTTTGATCTACTCTGGTTGATTGACTGAAAGGCAGCTGCTCCGGCTGGATGCTCCGCGTCCAACCCCTCCGCCCGACAAAGACAGAAATAGCCGGGTCTCGGCATCTTGGCATGCTCCGTGGTTCGGCACAGATGGTCCCAAGCAGCCAAGAAATCTGTTGTTCTGAGTGGGTATTTTTCCCCATTTACAATCTGCTTCTCCACTTCACGGTGGCTGGCTACCGTTCTCTCTTTTCCCTGTGCCAAGCATGATGGGACTTCAATTCCTTGCAGCCATCTAGCTGGCATTGCCAAGGGGTATGAATGCTGGGATGTGTAGTCTTAAGAACACCAGCAACTCCCTCCACCAAAGTTGGAGGGTATGGTAAGCTTAGGAGGGGACATAGTAGCCGTGTTTAAATATTTGAAGGGATGTCCGATGGAGCAAGCCTGTTTTCTGCTGCTCCAGAGACTACGACATGGAGCAATGGATTCAATCTGCAGAAAAGGAGATTCCTAAACATTAGGAAAGACTTCCCAACAATAAGAGCAGGTCAACAGTGGAATGCCCAGTGGAGTCTCCTCCTTTGGAGGTTTTTAAAGGGAGTTTGGATGGCCATCTGTCAAAGGGAATGCTTGGTTGGACTGGATGGCCCTTGGGATCTTCTTCCAGCTCTAGGATTCTATGATCTTTGAGTCGTCCTTCTCAATGCAGTCTCCTGCTTGTGCAAATTGGTGTGCAAAACTCCACCAGCCTGCCGGCAAAGCATAGCCGTGGGGTTGCTTCGGTTAATCATGGAATCCTAGAATCTTAGAAATGTAGAGTTGGAAGAGACCACCGGAGCCATCCAGTCCAGTCCCTCTTTTACCCTCCAGAATTCCTTCCTAATGTTTAGGTGGAATCTCTTTTCCTGAAGTTTGACACCACTGCTCAATGTCCTAGTCTCTAGAGCAGCAGAAAACAGGCTTGCTCCATCTACCCTTCAAAGGATAAACCAACTGAAGACTTTTTGGGGAGTGGGGTGGAGAAGATTGGAAATCATTTATGGACCTTGTTGAGCACTAAAAATATCTAGCAATGCAATACTCACGGTCGGAAGGTTGGAAGGGTCTGATTCTTCTTTGCTTGGCCATGGAAACCCACGGTGTGACCTTGGGTGTGCCACATTCTCTCAGCCCCCCCAAAAAACCCCTGATAGGGTCAGGGTGGGTTGGAGCTCTCCCATCCGTAGGGTCAGCATAACTGGGCTTAACAAGAGCTCCTTAAAGGTACAAGAGCCCTATCCAAAAATAAAATAAAATAAAATGTGGGGAGATTGCTAAGTGTCACAGGTGCCTTAAAGAAGATCTCTGCTGAACACCAGAGAGCCAGGAAAGTGTTCAAACTGGCAGATGCAAGCCTTTGACTCCTGCGGAGAAGCAGGGTTAAATGGAGGCTAATTATTTCCACTTTGAGCCAATTAGCCAGGCTAATTTTGCTCAGGTGCCACCTTGTATTTTTCCAGAACAGGGGGCTGGGGAACAGGTGAGGCCCGTTAAGGTATTTAATACACCTGGGCAAACACACAGAAGCCTCTCTCGGCGTGCCTTGGGATTGCCAGGTAAGTGGGGTGGAGGGAGGATTTGAACCCAGGACTCCCACCCAAGGATGCCCCAAACCCTTGCCCACCACCACTCAAGGGCAAGTTTTTGCCATGGCTACCCTCAAACCTGGCTCTACAAAACACCCCCTCCATACAAACAGCCATTCACTTTTTTTTACAAAAGACCCCGTCCAGACAAGCCCCCTGTAGCCTGAGAAGAGACCCTTCTTTACAACCCCCATTAGCCTTACAAAAGACCCCAGTTATTGCTAATTACAAATCAATTACTTTTGATGGTATCTTTTCAAGTTCCACCCTCTGTGGCACAGAACCCAGATGCCTTTGGCTGGCATTACAAAGGCTGGACTCCGAGCTTAAGAAAGTGCCTTTTGGAGGTTGCAACTCCCAGCTGATTGGGGGATGATGGGTGTTGCAGTCATGGATAGTATCTTTTCAAGTTCCACTCTCTGCGGCACAGAACCCAGATGCCTTTGGCTTGCATTACAAAGGCTGGACTCCGAGCTTAAGAAAGCGCCTTTTGGAGGTTGCAACTCCCAGCTGATTGGGGGGTGATGGGTGTTGCAGTCATGAGCCATTTCCTCTGAGATAGTTGCAGTTTGTCCCCTTTCACCCAGCTGATTGGGGGATGATGGGTGTTGTAGTCGTAAGCCATTTCCTCTGAGATGGTTGCAGTTTGTCCCCTTTCACTCAGATGAAGCTTAGGAAAGTGCCTTTTGGAGGCTGCAACTCCCAGCTGATAGGGGGATGATGGGTGTTGCAGTCGTGAGCCATTTCCTCTGAGATGGTTGCAGTTTGCCTGTTTGACCCTGTCCCCTTTCACCCAGATGAAGCAATACTGAGTCAGCCCGGCTCAATTCCTTGGGCTGGGTTGCCCAACCTTGCTTTCTGCTCAAGAATTTGTGCCGCCTGACGCAACCTGGCCTCGTGGCTGCCTCTCCCTTTCCCCGTCCAAAGGTCAGACAGAGGGACTCGACTCTCAAAAGCAGAGAGAAGCGGAAACAATCCAGCAGAACTGATACAGCTGAGCGGCTGCTGCCTGGGTGAGTGCAATTTTGGGGGGCTCGTGATGATGGGGGGCAGCAGAGGAGGTAACAACAGATGGTAAGCAGGGTCAGCCCCGGGAGACCACCACCAAATGCCAGGTTGTGCCGGGGAACATGTGTATTTATTAATTTGGGAGACGTAAATTATAATTTACAGAAATAGGGAACAAACTACTGTGCCTTCCGACTTATGGTGACCTTAAAGCAAACCTATCATGGGGTTTTCTGAGGCTGAGAGTATGTGACACACTCCCAGTGGGCTTCCATGACCAAGCGAGGGGCATCAGACCCTGCTTTCCGGGGCTGTGGTCCAACGTTAAAAATGCTATACAACATTGGCTTTCAAAAAGTTGTTATGTGCCTTCAAGATGTTTTCAGACTTATGGCAACCCTATTTTCTGGGGCTGAGAGTATGTGACACATTCAATGTCACCTTTTGCATTTCTATGGTGGAGCAAAGGGAGAATCGAACCCGGGTCACGGTCCAATGCAAATTGTAATTAAAAGCTTTCTTTCTCCCCACAGCTCAGACAAAGCTCTCCTTGCAAAGATGGACTATGCAAAGAAGTCGTTGTCGCTTCTCTCCCCACAATCCCTCTCCAAGTAAGTATTTATGGGCAGGACGGGACTCGGGTCACTGCCAATAAATTTGGCCTCTAAGTCTGGAATCTAGTTGCTGTCCAGCCCAAATTTTTGGAAGGATTGCATTCTCTCTTATGAATCTGCCCCGTGTTTTGGGATCTTCTCAGAGGGCCTTGTCTTTGTCCCACCAACCTCACGGGGACGTTTGGTGGGAACACAGCAGACGGCATCTTCTCAGTGGCTTCTCCCAAGCTCTGGAAGTGAGAATACTGCCCTTCCAAAAATTTGGGTCTGGTACCACCAAGCTTCCGGCAGGTCCAGGTGGTGGAAGCTGGATTCCTTGGAGAGCTGAAGTCCCCAAGACCCCTTTGACCGCTTGGTTTCTCCCATCCCAGGTGTGTTTCGGCCAGCGCCTCCATGACCCAGCAGCTCCTGGCCAGCTCTCCACCCCGTGCCCGACCTTACCGAGTGAGCAACTGTGAGCGCACCCTGCGGAAGGGGATCGTGGCAGACAGCTTGAAGGACCTCCAAGAGAAGGTGAGACCCCTGTTGAAGGCCCTTTCTCTGGAGCAAAAGGTCCCCATAAAGCTTTGTCCATCTTCTTTGGACCACTGCCTGCAGCCAAGAGGGGCTGAGAAGATGTTCCCTGTTGGCCAAGAGTGGCCGGGACGACGTTGCCTCTTGGCCAAAGTGGCCGGGACAACGTTGCCTCTTGGCCAAGAGTTTGTGTGAATGGGACTCCTTCTTAACCTGATTTCAGGGCCCAATTTCACAAGGGTGGATTGGTATTTCGGTCACACTCAACACTAGCAGGGCTAACCTAACTGCGATAACAAACATTTTGACTTTGCCGTTGAGCATGCTGGGCTTTACAGTCCTCAAAGGTATGCTGATTCAGCCTGATGGGCCTTACAGTCCTTGAAAGTTGTGATTTAGCTTCCAGAGTATTGTGAATCCTCAGTTATCCATTCCGGGATCTCTGCCATGGAGTTCCTTGGAATGCGCTCGTTAAAGAGCTAATTCAGCAAAACTCCACCAAGGGAAGAGTGGGGAAAAAACGAGGCAGGCGCTTCACTGCTTCTCCTTTCCGCCCACGCAACATTTTTTTAACCCAATCGACTGTAGAGAAGACACAGTTCCTCGAGTATAAAAAGCTTTATTGTTAATCAGGGCCTGCCATCTTTTGGGTGCAATTGCACAGTTGGTTTAAATAAAAAATGTCCATCTTTAGGGAATTTTTCTCGTGACACCAACCTTTTTCTGCCTCTCCAGGTATGCAGCGCTTTGCATCTCGTGGGGAATATCTCGCTCGTCCTGGATGAGGACGGGACCTGTGTGGAGACGGAGGAGTTCTTCCAGACATTGGAGGACGGCACGGTTTTTGTGGCGTTAACCAAGGGGCAGGCGTGGCGGCCAGCCAAGGTGAGCCCCCGTATCTCCGTCAAGACCTCCATCTCTCTGGAAACAAGGGAGGACTTTAGGTGCAAAAATGTTGCTGGGCTTATTGGGTGACTGCAGATGTTCCCCTGCTAATTCTCAATACCTTAGGGACCAGGGCACTGTTGAAAAAGTGAAAATTATCAAAATGGAGAAGCAAATTAACAAACTAACCCAAAAAAGATGGATGCCAAGTCCCTTAAGAGAGGAAAAAGTAGCTTTTTTGTTGTTCTTGGGTGCCTTCAAGTTGTTCCCTAAGGTGAACTTATCATAGGGTTTTCTTGGCATGATTTATACAGAGAAGGGGTTCGCCTTTGCCTTCCTCTGAGGCTGAGAGAGTGTGACTTGCCCAAGGATTCAAAGCCTGCTAATTCAATGCTCAAACCACTACCCCACGCTGCCCTGCGGGGTCCAATAAACACCATCTGCTTCCATTTTGTTGGCAGACGGCCGGCTACCAGCTCTCTCTGTCCCACAAGCCCCGGCACCGGATTGATGTGGCCTGCGTGACCTTCGACCTCTACAAGACCAATCCTCGAGACTTCATCGGCTGCTTGAATGTCAAGGCGACGCTCTACGGGACCTACAGCATGTCCTATGACATGCAGTGCTATGGGGCCAAGAGGATAATGAGGTTTCCATCGTTTTTTTTACCCCTCCCTGCTTACAGAGGTTATGCTAAAAAGCTGTTTTCTGCAGTATGGACATGCAGATAGCAGTTCGATACTGTTTTAATTGTCATGATTCCGTCCTGAGGAATCTTGCAGTTTGTAGTTTGGTGATGTACTTAGAATTGTAAGTACCGCACCAACCTACAAATCTTATGATTCCTCTGCATGGGACTGATTAAAACAGTATCAGGACTATCTATCCACAAACTGCCATGTAGTTTTATCAACAGAGACAGTTTAAACCTGTTCCCTTTCTCTTCTGCCAGCTTTTCCCTGTCTCTCCAAAATCTGCTCCTTATCTCTGTGCCAGCTTTTCCCTGTCTCTCCAAAATCTGCTCCCTCTTTCTGGGCTAGATGTAGGAGCTGTATTTGCACAGAAATCCAAATGGGCAAGGGGGTCCCCCAAACCCGTTCCTTTACACGTCTGTGTCACTCACAATCCTTCCTCTCCTTCTCACTCCAGGGAAGCTCTACGCTGGACACTCTTCACCATGCAAGCCACGGGCCACGTTCTGCTGGGGACGTCCTGTTACGTGCGGCAGTTGCTGGACACGACCGAGGAACCAAAAGAGGAGGACTTGGCACTCCATTCTCCCCTCCAACCTTCTCTCACCCAAAAGATGCTGCATTGATGGAGGGGACGTTTGAGTTTGCTTCTGCTATAGACTCTTAAAATGTTGATGCAACCACATGGATCCAGGAGGGAACTGGCTGGAGAACCAAGAAGTATCACCCAGTAACTCACTGCTCTGTTGGGTTGTACTTGGTGCTGGCACTTTCCACAAGAGTCCTGAGACCTTCCCAAGACTCGAATTTGGATCCCAGGACTCTTTTTCTATTCACTGGAAGACTTGCGGCTAGGAATGGTGCACAGCTCTCCTTCACACAAGACTTATTTAAAAGGCAAACAAGGTGTTATCGGTCTTGGTCTCTGGCCAAGCATGTTGTAAATATATGCATTAAAAGACCACTTTCTTAAGCCATACTGTGCTTTCTTTTTCCCCTTCCTTACTCCTCAACCATTAGCTAGAGTTGCTGGAAGCAACAGGTTTTGGGTGTGTTGCAAAACGGCAACCGACTTCACTATCCAATTTGGAGATTATAGGGTTAATGAGAATAATGGGATAATTCTCAGGTTGCAAACAATTTGGGGGAAAACGAGGCAGAATAAGAAGAGTGCTTTGCTGGAGGTGGCTTGTCAAGAAACCAGGAAGTGATTGCTGTCTGTTCCAGAAACCCATGGCTGAGCTCAAAATCTGAGTTAATAGCATGAATTAGCTTAATGGCATTCTGATTCATTATCCTATCAGAGAGGTGTGCGCAATTAAATGCCAGCAAGTATCACCTGGCTGTGTCGCCGCTCCCTGCTTCCAAAGAGGGATTTTTCCTCTTGGATACGTGTAGTGGCTTGAGTGGAATCCAGGGTTCGATTCCATGGGTGACATGGAGCAAGTCACGCTCTCTCAGCCTAGACCTAGACCTCCCCTGGATCAATCTGGCCCAGAAAATGTTTGCCGTGGGAAAGCAATTTGCAATCACACACAACAAATAGGTAGGGGTGGTGTGTTCATTTCCTAGTACCCACCAGCCATCAAAGGTCATTAAAGGTTCCCAGTTTGTAAGCTCCGGTTGCAAAGCTTTAGCTCGAAGGGAAAACGCTTCAGAAGCAACAAGCATTAGAGCTGCTGCATCTCTGTTTACACCACCCGGTCAAATCCTTATCCAGTCCTTTTCCTCTCAAGGGAAATGTACACAATTGATACTCTCGGGGAAAAATATATATATAGCAGCTGTAGAGGCGATTTCTTTCAGGGTTAAGTGCACACTGTCCAAACCTGTTTTCTTTTCCCCGTAATGACTTAATGCTGCTTAGTCCTGCTTCGCTGAGATTAAGCTGATATTTCCTGCTGGAGGCGGCGGTTTCGTGGTTGTGAAAGGCAAAAATGCAGCTCTTTTGCAGCTTCGCTCAAAAGAGTGCAAGGAAATTGCTGGCTGGCGAAGGATCCGGTCAATACCCATTCAGTTGGATTTTGCAGGCTGCCGGGAAAGAGAGTCACCCAGAAATGCTTTGAAATGTCAATAGCTCTTGAGAGCCAGAAGAAGGGAGACAGCTCATAATAACTCAAAATTGCCGGAGCAATTTGGACACCATTTTATTGACCACGTATAAAAGTTGGAAGGGGGTCATATTTCTCTCTCCTCTTGCTCAGGTGGGGAAGGGGAAAGGTGACGCTGGGAATAAGGTTGGAGAGGCCATATTTCTCTCTCCTCTTGCTTTCTTGGCTGCCGCATCACACTGCTGGCTCATGTTCAGCTTGTGGTCTATGAAGACAATCCACCTGGTTCTTGTGGGGTTTGTACAACATGCTAATGAGGAGAGAACATTCAGACCTATCAAAGGTTTACTTTGAGGCGGAAAAACAGTGGAAAAATTGCCTTGCATGGCCCACTGTTCCCACGCTTGCCCCAGTTAGTGTGGCCACCGTCCATGTCAGCAGGGCTAGGCTGCAATTTGCAGTTTCTGGAGGCTGAGAGTGTGTGACACACCCCGAGGTCTCCAAGGTCATAGTAGTCCAAATGCTCAAATAACTACGCCATGCTGGTCCTCCCTTTCCAAGCATCGAGTCCTCTGTCTTGCCTTTGCTTGCTTCCATCCCATTTTAACCGGAGACTCCTTTTGTTTAAAGGGCAGCACATGGAACCACCGTCAACAAACAAAAAACTAAAGGCAGTTGCATCCCACTGAGCAGAATAGAAAATAACTCGATATGCCATTGCTTGGTTTAAACGAGATCACCCTGAGCAGCTTGCAAGACATTTTGCTTTGTTTTAAAAAAGAGGAGTAATTCACAAGCAACCGGATTTGTCACAATTGCAAAAAGAAAGATCCAATGCCCTGTGAGGCTCCTGCAATCCCGCTCACACTTACCCAAGAGTAAGCCCCATAGGATGGCGTGGCAATGATCTCCAAATCAAGAGGCATAGCTGTGGGCTGAAGCGGAGAATAAGAGAGAGACAGAGCTAAAAACAGACCAAGCAAAGGATTAAAGAGGAGACAAAGAGGCTTAAGACAAAGTCAACGTTGCTCTGTGTCTTCAAGGTGTTTCTGACCTAGGTGAACCTATCGTGGGGTTTTCTGAGGCTGAGAGGGTGTGACTGAGCAAAGGAGAGTCAAACCCCGCTCTCCAGGGTCGTCGCAGTGCAACGCTCTAACCACTACACCTCCCTTCCTCTTATAGCTCCCAGAATTGCAGGATTAGAGTTTAAAATAGTAACTTTTCCAAGCACTTTCTCCATCCTATTTGAGAGATGTTAGGAACAAAGACAACAGGTTTGAAGGAGATTTCATCCGTCGTCACGGAGGAGCGTTGATTGCACAGGTGTCTCCCTCCTTGCGGAAGCAATTAATTAAGCGAAACGTGAAGTTAATTTGAGCATGTTTATAACATCAAAGTCTCCCAGATGAGCAGGGAGCGAGGAGAAAGCCTCAGCCAATGAAGGTGGAATCGGAGTTGAGGTACAAAGAGACTCAACGGATTCTGGGTTTGGTTCATAGAATCATAGAAATGTAGAGTTGGAAGAGACCCCAGGGGCCATCCAGTCCAACCCCATTCTGCCATGCAAGAACACCCTCAAAGAACTCCCTTGGACAGATGGCCATCCAGCCTCTGCTTAAAAACCTCCAAGGAAGGAGACTCCACTACACTCCGAGGCAGCAGTTTCCATTGCTGGACAACCCTGACTGTCAGGAAGTTCTTCCCGAGGTTCAGGTGGACTCTCCGCTCCTGCAGCTTGAATCCATTGCTCCTTGTCCTGGTCTCTGGAGCAGCAGAAAACAAGCCCTCTCCTTCCTCTACGTGGCATCCCTTCAAATATTTAAACATGGCTATCATGCCCCCTCTCAACCTTCTCTTCTGCAGACTAAACATCCCCAGCTCTCTAAGTCTGTCCTCATAGGGCTTCATGGCTTCCAGGTCTCTCACCATTTTGTTCGCCCTCCTCTGGACTTGCTCCAGCTTGACCCTGTCCTTCTTGAATTGGGGTGCCCAGAACTGGACACAGTATTCAAGATGGGGTCTAACCAGAGCAGAGTAGAGCAGTACCAGTACCTCCCTCGATCTAGACACCATACTCCTCTTGATGCAGCCGAGAATCGCATTGGCTTTCTTGGCTGCTGCATCACACTCCTGGCTCATGTTCAGCTTGTGATCTACTAAGACTCCTAGATCCCTTTCACACATACTGCTATCCAGCCACGTGTCCCCCATCCTATATTTCTGTATTCCATTTTTTCTACCTAAGTGTAGGACTTTACACTTCTCTCTGTTAAATTTCTAGGGAGGATAATGTCTTGGTCAAGATGGGCACCCATCTGTCTCCAGTTCTGGAAGGAGATGGACAAGCTGGAAAGTGTCCAGAGGAGGGCAACCAAAATGGTTGAAGGCTTGGAAACCAAGACATCTTGGGAGGATCTGGAGATGTTTAGCCTGGAGAAGAGAAGGTTAAGAGAAGGCGGCATGATATCCAGGTTTAAGTATTAGAGAGGGGGACTCCGGAGACTAGGACACTGTGGAGCAATGGCTCCAAACTTTGGGAAAAGAGATTCCACCTAAGCCTTAACCAGGCCTTCCTTTTGGACCTCCCTCCCCGCCACTCATTTCGGCTTCTCCCCAGTGTGCACTTGACAAGATGGAGATTCGGAGAAGCAGATGGAAGGAGCAGATTGAGCTGAAATCTGCAAACGCCTCCCTCGTTTCCCAGCCGCTGGAGGTTGACAGTGTTGCCGAAGTGGTATTAATTGCCTCTCCAAACATGGTGTGCATTTGCACCCCTGAGATGGAGGGGGAGTGGGGTGCCAGCAAAGCATGGTGTTTCCTCCAAACTGAACATTTATAGTTTAGTCTGGCAAAGGGGATGCGTTGGTATCCACGTCCGTAGGCTGCAGGAAAGGAAGGGACAGAACTTGGGAGGCTTTCTTCTTTGGATTGCAGTTCCCATAATCCCCTGGTGAGTGGGCAGGTTGACTGGGGGAAGCTAGGAATTGCAGTCTGCTGTCCAGGTTGCTTTTGTGTGCCTTCAGGTTGTTTCCAACTTATGGTGACCCTAAGAAAAACCAATCACGGTGCTTTCTGAGACTGAGAATGTGTGACCCCAATGGATCTCCAGGGCCGAGCAAAGGGGAACAGAACCCCAGTTTTTGGGGTCAGTCCAATAGCCAAACCACATTGTTGTTGGGTGCCTCCAAATTGTTTCCGACTTATGGCAACCCCAAAGTGAACCTATTGCTGTCTTTTGGGGGGGGGCTGAGAGTGTGTGACATGCCCAAGGTCACCCAGTGGGTCTCCATAGCCAAGCAAAGAACCCTACTCTCGAGGGTTGCAGTTCTTGCTGGCTCTGAAGTTTAAAATATAATTAATCTCTCAACAAAATTAAGAGGAGATATAAGCAAACCATTAAAAAGAAGAACAGCAAATCTTAACCAGCTAGCACATGAATGACCCTTTCCCTCTGACCAGCCAGCCCTCAGAGTGTCCCTTGGAGAGCTTCCTTAAAGTTCAGACTAGACTCCGGAACGGATTTGCCACCCCACCAATGCGCAATGTGCCCCTGCCTCTCACTTTTATTTCTCTCACTTTGTTTTACATTTCTTAGCGCTGGCTGAGTCTTTTTCCTTAAATCTTCAGCAATATTGATCGAAAATTGCAACCAACATACCAATCAAGATCTGTGGGTTTTTTGTTTTCGTTTTGAAAAACTCAGCCATGCACAGACGTAGCGCTGCCTCGTCGAAGGTCAGCATCAATTCTTTCATGTTCCACGAAATGAAATGTCAGGGGGTGCCATTTGGGTTTTGGGAATCGACAAGACGCTTGCATGCCATGTTTCCTCGAAGGGAGATTAGTCTTTCGGCCCTTCCGATGAATGTTGTGCTGACAGGAGAGTTGAGGAAATGAAAGATTTTGAACAAATCTTGCAAAAAAAAAGCAACAACCCCATAACAGGTTCATTTTACGGTTGTCGTAAGTCAGAAGTGAATGCAAAGCACACAACGACAAAATGGGGGAGGTTCTTTCTTGCAAAATGGGGGAGGTTCTCTCTCCTTTGAAATGTAACTTATGGCAACCCTAGCGCAGGGTTTTCCTTGGCAAGACCTGTTGCCTTTCTCTGAGGCTGAGAGAATGTGACTTGCACCGCCTAATCTCCAAGGACGGTAAATGCCCAACTGTTAAATCCCTGCAACCAATTCAGGTCCATGGGGTCTCCTGTCTCTACTGGAACCTTTGCCCCTGGATCTCTGGAACTGGCAATGGAAACCCACTGGGTCACATTCTCTCAGCCTCAGAGAAAGGCAACAAATGCCAGCTGCAAAATGCCAGCGGCAACGGACTCTGGGTTTTAGTCTAAATTTTGCAAGACCTCTGCAAGGTAATAAGGTAGCAAACTCCAGCTCCCCAAAAGGAGATGAAGGCACAGAAGAGAAAGCAGAAAATATTATTCCATCCCTTTCTGGAGAAGTCCCTGGAATAACATGATTTCTTTCCTCGGTCTCTCTCACCTCTCCCTCTTACCATTACCACTCACTTCCGTGGGATCTGTCATATTATTATCCGTTTAAATTAATCTCGCTCCTTTTTTATTCTTAAAAGAATTCAATTTGTCAAAATGATGCCCCGGCACAATGTTAACACGAAATTCTTCCTTAACTGAGGAAGCTTTTTGCAGATCCTCAGGACTGAAACAATGGAGGTGTCCCCTTTGTTGCGTGAACTTTAGCCTTTGGATGAAATTAGGAGATGCATGGCTATTATTTAGCGGTTAATGAAGCCCGGCAATGGGATAATTCAGCGGGAAACCAAGCGGGCGTCCAATCAGGCCATGAATGGTGTTTCGTTCGGCTCGGCCTGCCAGATAAAAATCAGAGAAAAAGGGGGTTAGCTCTGCAATGGCAATGATGGAGAGAAACTCAGGGCATCTTACTCAGAGGGGCATCGTGCATTTGGTTGGTAGAAACCAAGAGTTGGAAGAGACCCCCAAGGGCCATCCAGTCCAACCCCCTGCAGGAGGACACAATCCTACTGTTCCTGACAGATGGATATCCAACCTCTCCAAAGATGGAGACTCCACCACACTCCAAGGCAGCATACCCCAAATGGGTAAGCATTTATTATTTAAATCCCAAAGAGCTTGGTATTTCTTGATCCATACAAAGGACGGAGCATATTGTCTTAAGCGTTTAGATCCTGCTGGGCGGCAGGTTCTTCCACCGTCTTGGACCCCGTCTTCTCAAAGGGAAGGACCGCTTTTGGGCAATCCGCCTCCTCGCCATCTGGGTCCACCAGCTTGCAAAAGCAGTGGAGCATTTCTCAGCCGTCAATTTGCCCCAAGACTCAACCCTCTCTCTACTCCATGAGCCCTCTGGGAATCATCGGCACCATTTGCAAGGACCCGGCTTTCCTTTCCTTTCTGTGTTCCCTTGGGATGCAGAATGTGGAGGTCCCCTTTCGATTCCTCCAGCTCAAAGGGTTTTTAAATGTGGAGCCATTTCTGAATCGAGGACACCAGTGGTGCTTTCATTAGGCCGGGAAGCCCTGAATGCTTTTGCGGGCAAGACAGAGAAAGTCAGCCACCGACAATCAGGAGAACAGCCAGCAGAGTTGATTCAATTTGTAGAGACCTGCTCGGGTGGTGAGATTGCCTTGCGCTGAATCTCTGGCTCTAATTGGGACCAGACAGCCTTTCAATTACACCTCGTTGCCTTCCCACCTACGTTGAGAAAGCGACTCCGAAAAATGGCCCAGCGCTGGAGCAGGAGTTTGTCTTTGGGAGAGCCAGCATGGTCTAGTTTTTTAAACATTGGTCTGTAACCCTAGAGACCTGGATTCGGTTCCCCTTTGCTTGCCCATGGAAACCTTGGCCATGTCACACTCTCAGCCCCAGAAAAACCCCTGATAGGTTTGCCTTAGGGTTAGCGTAAGTTGGAAACGACTTGAAGACACATAACAACTATTATATATATTATATTTCCTGGGTCCCTTGGGCTGGAATGCTGGAACTTGATTTCCAAATGCTCAGCCGAAATTTTAAGTTACTGCAATGCTGCAAATTTGGGACCAAAGGAAAATATTATTTAGGAGAGGTCAAATTCTCTGCAACAAGCCCCAGTGAGATGAAAATGGAAGCCCTTCTTTCTTTATTTCTTCCTCCTCTGGCTCTTGTTGTCCCTTGACTGGGAATCTGAGCTCTCCCCCAAAGCAAAGGATTTGGTTTAATCTCCATGCGCAAATTGCTGGATAAACGACCAGTGCCAGGCAAATGAGAATTAGCGGCATTAAGAGCCAGGTCGTCCGATAGTCACTCCTGCCAGCTCCTCGTGTGTTTGGCAAGCTTGGGGCACGCCAAGCACGTGCCCACGTGCAAAGCTGGCAATGCACGCCTTGCCCTCGCGTGCCTCTGACCCAAGCCAGGCCCGAGGATAGCATCGTTCAGACGTCCTCTGAGGATGCCAGCCACAGATGCAGGCGAAACGTCAAGAGGAAATACTAATAGAACACGGCCTCAATGCAATGTTGGGGGCTGAGAGTATGTGAGCATGTCTTTAATGCTGTGGATGTAGCATATCTCGATTTCAGGAAGGCCTTCGACAAAGCTCCCCATGACATTCTTGCAACGAAGCTGGTAAAATGTGGGCTGGACAGGGCTACTGTTAGTTGGATTTGTAACTGGTTGACCGACCGAACCCAAAGGGTGACCACGAATGGCTGCTTTTTGTCCTGGAGAGAAGGGACTAGTGGGGTGCCACAGGGTTCTGTCCTGGGCCCAGGGCTGTCCTACATTTTTATCAATGACTTGGATGAAGGAGCAGAGGGCATGCTCATCAAATTTGCAGAGGGCACCCAATTGGGTGGGGTGGCTAATACGCCAGAGGACAGGATCAAAATTCAAAATGACCTGGACAGATTGGAGAGCTGGGCCAAGGCGAACAAAATGAAATTTAACAGAGAGAAGTGTAAGGTCCTACACTTAGGTAGAAAAAATGGAATACGGAAATATAGGATGAGGAAAACGTGGCTGGATAGCAGTACGTGTGAAAGGGATCCAGGAGTCTTCATAGACCACAAGCTGAACATGAGCCAGCAGTGTGATGCGGCAGCCAAGAAAGCCAATGCAATTCTCGGCTGCATCAATAGGAGTATGGTGTCTAGATCGAGGGAGGTACTGGTACCACTCTACTCTGCTTTGGTTAGACCCCATCTTGAATCCTGTGTCCAGTTCTGGGCACCCCAATTCAAGAAGGATATGGACAAGCTGGAGCAAGTCCAGAGGAGGGCGACCAAAATGGTGAGAGGCCTGGAAGCCATGAAGCCCTATGAGGACAGACTTAGAGAGCTGGGTATGTTTAGTCTGCAGAAGAGGAGGTTAAGAGGGGACATGATAGCCATGTTTAAATATTTGAAGGGATGCCACGTAGAGGAGGGAGAGGGCTTGTTTTCTGCTGCTCCAGAGACCAGGACAAGGAGCAATGGATTCAAGCTGCAGAAAAGGAGATTCCACCTGAACCTCAGGAAGAACTTCCTGACAGTCAGGGCTGTGCGGCAGTGGAATCTGCTGCCTCAGAGTGTGGTGGAGCCTCCTTCCTTGGAGGTTTTTAAGCAGAGGCTAGATGGCCATCTGTCGGGAGTGCTTTGAGGGTGTTCCTGCATGGCAGGGGGTTGGACTGGATGGCCCCTGGGGTCTCTTCCAACTCTACATTTCCATGATTCTATGATTCTAATCTGTTCTGGTTTTCCTATTCTGCCTTGTTGAGGGAAAGGTGGGATATCTAGTATTGTTGATAATATATATGATTTGGAGACTTTGCCATTGGCACCTATAGGTGTCCACCAGTTCCCTACCCTGGCCTTACCCACTATGCCAAAAGACAACCAAAGTCACTCCCGATTCAGCTTGCTCGGGCCACACTCTTGCCTGGCTTGGGTCTCATCCAGATGGATTACTTTCCGCCGGTATAAAAATAACCCATTGTTTGTTCAAGAGCCGCCGTCATTCTTTTGCAGAAAGCCTGAGATCTTTCTTGGCTGGTCTTCCCGGAGTTCCTTCCCCAGTCGGCCGCTGGATGTGGGTCAATCATAGCAGCGGGCATTTTTTGTGCTTTCATTGGGGTCCGGCAGGTGGGCCGTTTCTTTGTCTACACACATGAGAAAAGGAAAAAAAAGCTCTCTCTCCATCGAGGGAGTTTGCACATCTTGGAAGAAAGCCGAGGACTTTGGAGAGAAGGAATCGTATTCTGTTTGCAAGCAGAGAGACAGAGTGGAAAATGCTGTCAACATTTATTAAAGTATGGAAGGCAGCCACCGTTCTCCACTTGCTGGGCAATGGAGCTTCAGTCTCTGAAAGATAGAGGCATCATCATCACCATCATCATCATCATCATCATCATCATTATTATTATTAGCCATCAAGTTGACTTCAAATGGCTTAGGGAGCTGGGCAAGTTTAGCCTGGAGAAGAAAAAGTTAAGAGAAGGGGACAGAGATTTTAGATATTGCCATAATGAAGATGGAGCAAGTTTGTTTCCTGCTGCTCCAGAGACTGGGACGCGATGGAGCAATGGACACAAACTTCAGGAGGAAACGAAAACGTTAGGAAGAACTTCCTGGGGGGGGGTGTAAGAGCACTTTGGAAATGAGATACATTGCTGTCTGGAAGTGTGGTGGAGTCTCCTCCTTCTTTGGAGGTTTTTAAACAGAGGCTGGGTGCCCATCCATCCAAGGGAGGGCTTTGGTTGTGTCCTCCCGCATTGCAAAATGGGGTTGGACTGGATGACCTTTGGGTGCTCATCTGTCCAAGGGAGGGCTTGGGTTGTGTCCTCCCACATCGCAAAATGGGGCTGGACTGGATGACCTTTGGGTGCCCCTCTGTCCAAGGGAGGGCTTGGGTTGTGTCCTCCCGCATTGCAAAACGGGGCTGGACTGGATGACCTTTGGGTGCCCCTCTGTCCAAGGGAGGGCTCTGGTTGTGTCCTCCCGCATTGCAAAATGGAGTTGGACTGGATGACCTTTGGGATCTTTCCCAACTCTAGGATTTTATGATTCTACGGAAGCTCCAAGGCTGTCGCTTTCTTTCACATCCAGGCTGGAGATTTGCAAAGTTTCCTTCTGGGGGAAAAAATCCTAAAACTGCAAACCTCTGGCCCGCATCCCGGTGTCAGGGATGAGACAGGAGAAACAAGTGGGATTTCTAGGCTGCGCACTTCTCTCTCTGCACAAAGTTTTCGAGTGACATTACTTCCTATCCCCCAGGAACCTGGGAGCTTCACTGCTAGAAGAGGACTATCGAGGGATCGTATTATCTGGCAGAGAAATGCAGCTGCCTTCCGTGCGCAAAGGGCCCCGGCGTGTCTGGCAGGAAAAACAAGATTACATAAGAATCCGGGGCAGCAGAGAGGAAGGCTTTTGGGAAACAGGAGAGAGATAATGAACCCTGAGCATAGCTTGGCAGGAAGGGGGGAGGACTGGGGATGCTGATGGAGAAGCCGGCAACACCCCTAAATTCGGCATAGGGGAAAAGAGGGGGGTCCATCGCACAGCCGTGAGACCCCACTTTATGGACCCAAAGCCCCCAGATTCCTTCCTTAATTTGTGTGAGGATGTTGTCCTTACACACACATAGAAATTAAAATTGGAAAATTGGAATACAGAATGCACAATGGATCAATCAGCCGTTCAAGGGTCTGGCGTCTTGGATAACCCCGAGAAAGTTCGGACCTGAGCCCAGCGTGGATCCACCGCCTCCCCAAGAAGGGAGCTGACCCAAACTGGATGACCTTTGGGTGCACCTCTGTACAAGGGAGGGCTTTGGTTGTGTCCTCCTGCATTGCAAGATGGGGTTGGACTGGATGACCGTTGGGTGGCCCTCTGTCAAAGGGAAAGTTTGGGTAAGCTCCCTTCTTGGGGAGGCGGCGGATCCACGCTGGGCTCAGGTCCGAACTTTCTCAGGGTTATCCGAGACGCCACGCCCTTGAACGGCTGATGGATCCGTTGTGCAAATTTTCTATAAGGCAGAAGGGGGTCCATCAGGCCCTTGGGGTCTCTTCCAAATCTTCTACGGGAAAATAAGATACATGATTGGGGACCGGAAAATAAAATCTCATTTTGGGGTGCTGAATTTTTGTCTGCAAAGCCAACGCTCTCGTTCCACTCCTGTGGAAGCATTACTTTGCTGTTTGGGGAATTCTGGCAATTACAGGCCCAGAAAGTGGCTTCTTCCCCCCCCCAAAAGCGCTGCCCCAGATTTCGGCTTTTGTGGCTAAGTGCCAAACCTTCTTCCTCCCGTCCCTCTCCATGCAGCTTTGTCTGTTGACTTTTATCTCCCGATTTGACAAGACAGATCTGATCACTGTGACGGGAGGCAGTGAGACGAGGAACCCTCGCCGTAATGAGCATGACAGCAGCAGGAAAAAATTGGGATTTGCAAGGGCTTTGAGGGTGACATGAGGCTTGCAAACCTCCCTAAAAATGTGGCAGACCCTTAAAGCAGACAGCCCTTGCTAAATGAGCAGGAAAAAAAGGAAAAAGGATTCAAAACAGAGAGCCCACGCAGCCTAGAGAATCATAGAATCATGGAAATGTAGAGTTGGAAGAGACCCCAGGGGCCATCCAGTCCAACCCCCTGCCATGCAGGAACACCCTCAAAGCACTCCCTTTGACAGACGGCCATCCAGCCTCTGCTTAAAAACCTCCATGGAAGGAGACCCCACCACACTCCATTTTTCACTGCCGGACAGCCCTGACTGTCAGGAAGTTCTTCCTGAGGTTCAGGTGGAATCTCCTTTCTTGCAGCTTGAATCCATTGCTCCTTGTCCTGGTCTCTGGAGCAGCAGAAAACAAGCCCCCTCCTTCCTCTACGTGGCATCCCTTCAAATATTTAAACATGGCTATCATGTCCCCTCTTAGCCTTCTCTTCTGCAGACTAAACATTCCCAGCTCTCTAAGTCTATCCTCATAGGGCTTCATGGCTTCCAGGCCTCTCACCATTTTGGTCGCCCTCCTCTGGACTTGCTCCAGCTTGTCAATATCCCTCTTGAATTGGGGTGCCCAGAACTGGACACAGGATTCAAGATGGGGTCTAACCAAAGCAGAGTAGAGTGGTACCAGTACCTCCCTCGATCTAGACACCATACTCCTATTGATGCAGCCGAGAATTGCATTGGCCTTCTTGGCTGCCGCATCACACTGCTGACTCATGTTCAGCTTGTGGTCTATGAAGACTCCTAGATCCCTTTCACATTGTAAAGTTTTGCAAAAAAGGAAAGCCTGGCTTGCTGAGGCATTGTAACACACACACACATCTTTTCTTCTTTTAATGATAAGAAAACTAGAAGCAGAGGTAAAAAAAAAATTAAAGAGAGGAGGAAATGAAGAGTGTCCTCAATTCCATCTCCTGGCAGACATCCAATGAGCGGGACGGCTGTGTGTTTTGCAAAACAGGTCTTTTGTTTCTCCTCCATCCTCCACAACACGAAGGCGCTCAGTGGGTTTTTCCAAAGCCATGTTTCCAGTCCTCATTAATGCACAGAAAACATGATCACACCAGACCAGGACTATTCAGGGAAAAATCTCCCAAAGGACTGTGAGTCACGGCCATTGCATAAGGGCAAGGATTCGGAAAGCTAATTCCACCTGTTGCAAAAGGAAGACACAAAAGACAATCCATACAAATATATATATTTTTTTTCCCAAAGGGGGAGGTGGAAGGAACAAAAAGCCAAACAGCGCATCACAACTGTGTGTTATACAAAGGTTAGCCAAAAAACAAAAAAAGTACAAAAGGAGGAAGGTGCAAGAAAGGGGTCACAGCAAACTCTCTTGCAAACGGTCATGTCGCTGCACGTTTGCACGCCCATGCACAAGGGCCGTGGCGTGGAGGAAGAGACGCGCAGCTGGTTTCCGGCATCAGGCGCTGGCTCGGGAACAGCGCAGCTGGGCTGGCTTCCTAGAGTTCCTCAAAAAAGGCCACTCGGGATTTGGTGCTTTGCAAGGTGAGCTGGGGAAAGGAAAAGAGAGACACAGAGAAGCCATATTAGACCCTCCAGATAAGTCATAACGCACAAACTCTGCTCTGAGACAGACAGTGGTGTTTATTTGTGACAAGCAAGCGAGGCGGCACGCTTCGTCCAAAGTCGCTGAGACCGAAGCATACAGCTGTGCATAGTTTTTATACCTTTTAGGATCATCAATTAAACATCACCCTGCAAAGTTAGACAGTTCCCAGATTGTCAGTTGTTTACCACTCTTTCATCCTTGAAGCATGAACACGTTTCCGGTCGCTTATCTCTGAGCAGTTCCAGTTCCCATAACACCTTTTGGCACATTGGAGCAATGGGCAATAAAGCAATAAACAATTTGGAGCATCAAAATAAATGAAGTATGCTTCAGATGGATGCATGGTTGCAACCAACAATTGGCCTTCAGCACTTTGTAATTAAAGCCTACCTTTATCTACAGTGACTATTCTGCATATTGTAATATCCAGCAAATATATTCGGAGAGGAGCCCCACATCTTACTGACTTCCTGTGGAGCAAAGCTGCCTCAAGGAACCCTGGGAGATTGAGTCCTGGAAGATAATGACCCTGGGCAGCCGTTTTTCATCCCTCACCCCAATCCCCAGGTCAACTTTGCAAGCAATGGGCTGGGCTTTCAGGTGCCAGACCCCAAAGTCCCACCAGCCCAGCATCCTGGGTGGGAGGAAGGCTGCCAACCTCGGATTACTGTGCCCACAACTCACGGAGGATATTGAGAAGCTGGAAAAGCATCCAGAGAAAGGCGACCAAAATGGTCAAAAGATCTGCAAACCACGAAGCCCTAGGGAGCTGGGGATGTTTAGCCTTGGAGAAGGGAAGGTTAAGAAAAGGGGAGAGGAGGACAGCCATGTGGAAATATTTGAAGGGACGTCATAGGGAAGATGAAAGCCAGCATTGTGTATGAGCACTGGACTATGACCCTGAAGACCAAGGTTTGATTCCTCTTTGCTCAGCCATGGAAACCCACTGGATGACTTTGGGGAAGTCACACTCACTTAAATGCCCAGAAAACCCCATAATAAGTTCACCTGAGGGTTACTGTAAGTCAGAAATGACCTGGAGGAACACAACAACAAACAGTCCGTCTGTCCGTCCATTCATCCATTGTCTCTTTCTCTCCATCCATCCATCCATCCATCCTTCCATCCAACCATCCATCCATCCATCCATCCATCCCTCCATCCTTCCTTCCATCCAACCATCCTCCATCCTTCCATCCATCCCTCCATCCCTCCATCCATCTCTCCATCCATCATCCATTCATCCATCCCTCCATCCATCCTTGCATCCAACCATCCTCCATCCTTCCATCCGTCCTTCCATCCAACCATCCATCCATCCATCCTTCCATTCCTCCATTATCCATATCTATCCATCCATCCATCCATCGTCTGTATGTTTTCCCCAGTTTTCCCCAAAGTCCTGGAGCGTCCTTGCTACTCGTCCTTGCTTTCAGAGCCAGCTGGGGGCGACTGAGGAGGGCCCTTCGGGGGCCATCACGTCCCCCAATTGGGCTCTTCTTCCCCATGCCCAAGGTCAACCAGGCCTCCCCCAGCCTTCCAAAATCTCAGGTGCAGACAATGACTGAGCCCACCTGGGTGAACTTGGGCAAGGAGTGCTCTTCCAACCACAGAAGAAGAGAACTTCCTCTGGATAAATCCAAAAACCCCTAAGGTACTTATAGTTGACAAAAACTGGGGTTAACCTTAAGGAATCTCACAACAACAGTGAGAGCCAGCCTTGTGTTGTGGTTTGGACGACAACTATGGAGACCAGGATTCGATTCCCCTTTGCTCGGCCATGGAAACCTACCAAGGGACCTTGGGCAAAGTCACACACTCTCAGCCCCAGAAAACCCCATTACAGGAAAGGTGGCCTTAGATAGCTTCCAGAAGTGGGTTCTTCTGTGCTTTTCCATCCGTCTGCCTTTTGACTTGGAGTTTCTGGCATCCCCGTTAAATCCCTCCGCAGCCCCTGTTGCAATGTGTCTTGCCATCCCTGTTCCATTATCATACATATTTCAGTGCCTCCTTCCCGCCCCCTCCTCCGTGGGTGACTCATTTTCCTTGGGAAGAGCGAGCCGAGCAGGCACGGAAAGAAGAAGACGGCGAGGAAGCCGGGGAGAAGAGTGCGAAAGGAGCTTGGGGAGGGTCGGCAGGAGTTGCTAGCCATCTTCTTGCGGCTTCCTGCCTTGCAACTGCAGGGTCTCGGGGGGCGGTTGGGGCTGCCTTTGGTTTCTGGAAAGGAGGGCAGAGTTAGCTCCTCCGTTTCATTTGAGGAAGGGGCTTCAGGGTGCAATCGTGGCCATTTCTCTCATGCACTTGATTTGTGAGTTGGGAAGAATTAGGGAACAGATTCCCCCAGAATAAAGGTGTGATAAAAAGGAATAAACCAGGACTTGAGCCAAGATTTAAGCAAAAGAGCTTCTCCTAGAAGAAAGATGGACTGGATGTCGCTTGGGGTCTCTTCCAACTCTACAATGTTCAGTGGTAAGGTAGGTCTCCATGACCTTAACAACCTTTTTGGACACCCACCATAAACTGGTCCAAAAACCCACCATAAAGTGGGGCAGGGGGCAGATAAATTCGTTGCTTCTCCTCCCTATAGCTGGTCAAACACAGTGGAAAAAACTACAACTTTTGCACCCACACACATAGAGCAAAGACTTCTGCATTGCGCAAAAGAATGCGTGTGACGGAAGCCTCAGAAGAATGCCCCTCATTAATAATAATAAATTATTTTATTTCTTACCTGCCTCTCCCCAAGGTTCAAGGAATAGTACAATATAGATTGAAAGGCAACTAAAAACCATTTAAAAATACCAATTGGGTAGGCTTGCCAGAAGAGAAAGGGCTTTTAATACTTTTTAAAAATTCAGACAGCGTGTTTAGCTGTCGTATCTCTTCCAACAGGTCACTCCGCAGTCTAGGGGCGGCTGAAGAAAAGGTCCTCTGGGTGACCATCGCTGGTCTAGAGCTGGCTGATTTAAGCAAATAGTCCTCCCTGAGTACCCAAGTGTGTGGATTGTACGAGAGGAGGCAATTCTGCAGGTAACTTGGACCCAAACCGTGTAGGGCTTTGCCCAGCCTGGTTCTGACAGGAGGCAGGTAAATTCACACACGCCCCGGCTGCCGAAGGCCGTCCTAGAACCGCTCCTCTCATCAACACAAGCTTTCCGCTTTGCCCATCCAAGAGCAGCTCTTGGGAACCCTCTTGACAGCAGTGCCTCAGCTGCCTGACGGAACGGCACACGAAGCCGCGGCCCAAAGGCTCCCGGCTCTGCAATCGGCAGCCGGACCGTCCCCGGAGAGTCAGCCGAGGAACACGGCTTTGCACGCTTTATCCGCTGGGATGGACACGGCAAAGCACGGCGGCCCTGTGAAGCTCCCCAAATCTACACCCAGGGAGAGTTTGCTTGGGACAGATCTAGCCCTTGCTCCCCGAAGTCACAGCTTTACTTTTCGATGACTTGAAGGCAACAACAACATAAGAACTTCCCCAGCTTCTCTTACACCGAGTATCTTGTATACATCCAGCAACAACAGTGTCTTTTAAAACCCCATTTCATTTCGGGGTCTTGCAACACAACAAAACCTTGGAAAAGTCAAAAAGAGCATGTGTGTGCATGCATTTTTCTGCAAGGCACTGTTTGTCACGAGAGCAGCATGGTCTAGCAGTCTGAATCTTGGACTACAACCCTGGGAGATCAGGTTCAATTCTCTGCTTGGTCATGGAAACCCACCGTGGACAGTCACACACTCTCAGCCCCCAGAAAACCCCACGATAGGTTCACCTTGGGGTTGCCATAAGTTGGAAAGGCATGCAACGACAACAATACATATATACTGTTTATGTATAGTTGCTTTTTCCTCCTTTTCCTGTATGTTGATTATCCTGTTGTGAACAAAATTGTCTGTATAACTGCTTTCCTCTCCTTTTTTTCTTTTGTACGTTGATTATCCTGTGAGTTTGTATTAAAAATTAAAAATAGATGTGTGTGGGGTTTTTTTGTTGAAAGAAGGCCTGTTCTCCCATCCCAAAGCCCCCAGGGCAAAATGCACGCTGCTTCGAATTCGAGAAAGCCTTTGGAGAATCCAAGGCCGGCTCAAAAGACGATGCCATGCCTGGGTAAGCCCAGCGATCGAAGGCTCTCCTGCCCCGGAGGCATCCATGCTCAGTTCTGCCAAGGGAGGAAATTCCACCCCAGAGATCAGCTGCCAGTCAGCCGCCAAGACCGTGACAGAAATCCAGAGAAGCCAGGCACCGGGGGACAGGTTTGGCCCTGTTGTTCGGCCGCATCGTGAAGGAAGTTGCTCAAAAACTGTTTGCTAAGTCTAGGGACAGCAAAATGTCTTGGAGACGAGGTCTGAGCCCCTTCCTCCTCCCGGTTGTTGTTGGTCAAGATCTCATTTGAAGCCTCCGAGCCCAATCTGTGGGCTACGCTGGGGCAGGAGCCGGGCGAGAGCAGCAGAGACGGAAAACACTCAAGATACCTTCTTACCCGTTGTCAGGAAAACAAAGTACACCGGGGTGGGCGTTATTGCATCGAGCTACGAGAAAACTGTGGCCCCAACAAAAATAATGTCTCCAAGCTTGTCTTACCCACCAGTTCTGCTAGGCAAGGCCAAGTTGGTGAGCAATTATGCAGACAAATTTGTTCACAACAGGATAATCAACATACAGGAAATTTGCTGTAGGATTCTCTCCTGCTGGGTTAGGATTAGGGTTAAGGTTAACCCTACCTTATACCCGAAACTACCCTAACCCTTATCCTCTTTTCCTACTTCCTTTACCTTTACCCTAACTCCTATTCTAACTGTAACCTTTACCCAAAACCTAATCCTAACCCTGCTAGATCTGGGCCAGCTGGTTCCTGGTTCTTACTCTTGCAAATGTTGCACACTTCCATTTTTGGCACCAGCATAAGTCTGAGATGGAGAAGAGCGAAACCTTCCTTCTGTTGCTAATAATCTACCCAATCCTCTAATCCTGGGTTTGGCTGGAAGGAACGCGGTCCCAGGACCAAGCTGAAAATTGAGATTGCTTGCAAATTAGGAACGAAGCCAGAAGCAATCAGGGGGTATTTATTGCCCCAGCAGGGCTTCCCATCTGCCTTCTACGCAGGGAAAGAGAAGAGACTTTTTGTCCAGGTAAAAAAAGAAAAAAGAAAAATCCTTATTGCCTTTTCCCCCAGCGCAGTAAGCCAACTTCTGCACAGTGAGAAAAAGCTGGGTTCTTTTTTGTCTCTGTCAATTAAGGCAAATCTCCAGGGTCTCCCTCGCTTGAGTGCAATTTATTAACCCGCAGTCTTTCCTAGACAGTTGATGGGAAAGCTGTAAGGCTTCTCAATGCCACTTTTGATTTCCTAGAAATGGGGCGTTTGAAGGAAAATTACATTCGGAGGCAGCTCTCATTTTGCCTACGTGGAAGCTAAGCTGGGTAAACCCTGGTTAGGGCTTGGAAGAGATACCACCAACAAATACCAGGAGCTATTTCAGAGGGAGGAGCTGGCAAAACCCCAATGGGATTGCCATAAGTCAGCAGCGACTTGGAGGCACATAGGCACACCGTATAGTACAGGGTCTAAAATTCTCTCTGCGCAGTACAGCCAGACATTTCTGGGGCCAAACATAAAGGGCAATTAACGAGGAAGAAGTCAATAAAGAGAAGCCAAAAGCCTGGGTTGCGGGGAGACTTCTTGTTTTCCTCTAGCTGGGAATTCTGCCTCCTTCTCGAAAAGCGCTGCAGATGGTTATTTGATTTTAAGTAACCAATAACTTGCTTGCATCAAAACCCATTTTCCACTGGCTAACTCAATCACTACAGGCACAGAACTTCTGCTGGTCTTGCAAAATTACATGGAATTGAAATGAGACCCACCAAATCCATTTAGGCGACGTGCCCAATAAAACCGGGGATTATGGATGGGGGGTGGTGGAAGCGGCAGGGATGGGGGGAAACCAAGCCACGCCGATCCTTCCCATTCTGCCAGAACCAGAACATGAAAGGGGCAATTTGGAGCATTAAAATTAAGCAGATGCTGGTAGGGTTTGGAGAAACGCAATTCAGAACCAAACCGGTTCAGGAAGGTTGATTCGAACCACTGCTCTGAACACCCAGCAATGTTTTTTTACATTTCAAATCCAAATGGAGACCCTAAGGCAAACCTATCAGGGGGTTTACTGGGGCTGAGAGAGTGTGACACAACCCATGACTAAGCAGGGAATCGAACTCTAGCCTCCAGGATCATAGTTCAATGCTTAAACCGCTTATTCTTGCTGTGGTGTGCAAGTAATTTCTGACCTATGAGGTTTTCTTGGGCTGAGGGTGTGTGACACACCCATGATGAGTCTCTGGGCTTCCATGGCTGAGCGTGAATCAAACCCTGGTCTCCACGATTGTAGTCCAAGGCTCCAACCACTATCAACCTGGAGATCCCTAAAGATGGATGGCTGGGTGGGTGGGTGGGTGCGTGGATGGATGGATGGGTGGGTGGATGGGTGGGTGGGTGGATGTTGGGTGGGTAGGTGGGTGGGTGGGTGGATGGATGGATGGATGGATGGGTGGGTGGATGGATGGATGGATGGATGGATAGGTGGATGGGTGGGTGGGTGGGTGGATGTTGGGTGGGTGGGTGCGTGGGTGGGTGCGTGGGTGGGTGGATGGACGGACAGATGGATGGACAGGTGGGTGGATCGACGGGTGGGTGGGTGGGTGGCTGGATGGGTGGGTGGGTGGGCGGATGGATAGACGGATGGACGGACGGGTGGGTGGGTGGATGGACGGACGGATGGACGGATAGACAGATTGATTGATTTTGTCAGCTGAGAAACTTTCGGAGGGACGAGAGCTTGAAATGGAAGCTGAGAATCGAAACCATCAGCATTGCAGTAAAGAAAGATTTTTCTCATCTGAGGTTTTAAACAATATAGAGAGAGATTTCAGCACTGTTAAGGCAAAATGCTTTAGAGACTTGTAGAACTCGGGGGGGGGATCAATGTTTCTATAATGTGACGAAGGAACGGCAATAAATCTTTATATAAAGGCTGCAATCCTGGACACACTTAACTGGGAGCGAGCTTCCCTGGAAATGCGCGGGGCTTGCTTTTGAGTAAATGGGTGCAAAATGGTCCATTTTCAACTCTCATTGTAATTGTGCGGAAGCTCGCTCCTCACAAACCCAGGTTATTTATATCCTGCTGCATCCCAGCACATAATATATCTCTGAAAGTACTAGCATAACTCAAGTTTTATTTCTCTCATCGGTTTTTGAAAGATCCAAAAGCCTGCCATTCTAAACTTCCACTTTCAGCTTTTAGCTGAAAAATGGAAGGTTTCCAAAAGTGGAAAGACATTTCTCAAAACTTTTCATGTCTTGGTTCTCAACTGCTTGACAACGTTTTCCAAAGCTGCATCAGTGTTCCAAAAAGCTTGGAAGGGACAAGCGACAAATAAAAGATTTAATTGTAATTAACTCCTTTGTAAGCAAATGCTTTCCAAACCTGTATTAGTTCTCCACAAAGCTTGGGAGGGACCAGCTACAAATAACAATTTACTTGCAATTAACTCCTTTTCCCAATAACTAAGGCAAAGATGGGAAACACGACTCTTCAGATGGTATTAGATTGCACAACTAACACAATTGACTAGGGCTGGTGGGAGTTTTACATCAGCAAACATCTGGAAGGTCACATGTTGCTCGGTCCTGAATTCCATTACCACTGTAAGTTAATCAATTTTGCAGGGTTGACTGCAATTTCTTTCATTGCTTTTCTTTTTAGAAAAGTGTGGCCATTTGGTGGGCGGGGAGGAGGAGGATCACCTGGTTCCAGTGCCGGTTTCTGCATCTCACATATGCTGTGTTGCAGGTACAGAGGAAACAAGGTGAATGAGAGGAGAGTGAGCTGGTTTGCTGTTGTCGTGTGCCTTCAAGTC
This sequence comes from Ctenosaura bakeri, assembly GCA_948474755.1. Lineage (NCBI taxonomy): Eukaryota > Metazoa > Chordata > Lepidosauria > Squamata > Iguanidae > Ctenosaura > Ctenosaura bakeri. Next base: position 53,277 of record CAOLHI010001232.1, on the reverse strand, counting down.
ATTTCCAACCTACAGGTTAACCCATCAAGGGGTTTTCTGGGGCTGAGAGTGTGTGATGCATCCGAGGTTTCCACTGAACCCTGATCACTGAACTCTGATCACTGAACCCTGATCACTGAACCCTGATCTCCAGGGTCATAGTCAATGCTCAAACCACTGCACCATGTTTCGTACCAGGTGCCAAAAACAGCATTCCAATTTTTGTCGGTGATGGCAGAGTTAGAATGCTTGAAAAAAGCAAATTCCGAAGCAATTCTCAGGTTCTCTTTGCTCCTGTTTTTACCATCATGGATTCATGAGAAGAAGATGGAGGGAGAGAATACGCTCTCACCAAAAAGCTCATTTCTTCCGTTCCATTAAAGCACCCTCCCGCCCCGGAGCTCAGCCGGTGCCGGACTTTGCCGAGCCAGCGCGCGACACAAAGAGCAAATCGGTTTCCAGGAGCGATGCCTTGCGATCGTGCCCGCCGCGAGCTCATAAAAGGGGATTAGCATGTTAACCACATAATTAAACACGAAAACGGTTGCCAGCCTCTTCCAAGGTGGAGAAGAAAAACCTGGAGGTCACAAAAACAGCCGCTCGTGCCAGCGTCACAAATTTGTGCCGGAGAGACCAGAGGTTTTGTTAAGACCTCCGGACGCAGGGATGGTCTCCCGGTTCCTTCCAGGTTGGTATTTCGAAGAGAGAGATTCAAAAGAAACTGGAGATAACGTCCTGAACCTAGAAGCCCTTGAGTGCTATTTAGAAGAGACTCCCAAAGGTCATCCAGTCCAACCCCGTTCAGAGAGGTAGAAATGTACCTTCAAAGCCCTCCCTTTGAGAGACGGCCATCTACTTAAAAGCCTCCAAAGAAGGAGGAGACTCCGCCTAAAGTTGGAAGAGACCTCAAGGGCCAGCCATTCCAAACCCATTCAGCCACGCAGGAGGAAACAATCAAAGCCTTCCCAAGAGATGGCCATCCAGCCAGAAAAACAACCTCCAAAAGAGGAGAAGAATCCACCACATTGAAACAGCAGCAGATTCCACAGTCAACCTGCTCTTACCCCCAGGAATTTCTTCCTAAGGTTTTGGTGGAACCTATTTTCCTGTAGGTTGAAGCCACTGCTCCTTGTCCTAGTCTCTGGAGCAGCAGAAAACGAGCTCCCTCCATCTTCCGTATGACATCCTTTCAAATATTTAAACATGGCTATCATGTCACCCTCTTAATCTTTGCTTTTCCAAACTAAAACATCCCTAATTAGCTGTCAACCTCTTGCTCTGCTTAAATTCCCTTCCCTTCAAGGACAATTCTGCTTTAACATCCTGTAATAAAATCCATGGAAAGGGAAAGGCCTGTAAGCCATAAAGCCCTGGCTGAGGGAGCTGGGGATGTTTAGCCCAGAGAAGAGAAAATAAAGAGACGGGGATATGATAGTTATGTTTAAATATTTAAAACCATACCATTTCTAAGATGGAACAAGTCTGTTTTCTGCTGCTCCAGAGACCGGGACATGGAGAAACGGATCCAAACTTCAGGAAAAGAGATTCCACCTAAACCTTAGGAAGAAACTCCAGAACCTCATGTTGGAGCAAGCTTGTTTCCTGCCGATCCAGAGACTAGGACATGGAGCAATGGAAAGGCGATTCCACCTAAACATTAAGAAGAACTTCCTGACGGTCAGGGCTGTCCAGCAGGGAGTGTGGTGGAGTCTCCTCCTTTGGAGGAGGTTTTTAAAGAGAGGCTGGATGGCCATCTGTCTGGAATGCTTGTGTTTTCAATGGATTCAGTGAAGTCTCTTCCAGATCTAGGATTCTACAATTTTAAGTGAGTTGCCCCACATCAAGCAGGAAGCACGGTTTGCTCACCGAGGAGCCTTTGCTCACATGCATCCACGCCGCCTCCTTCCTCCCTTAGGTGCTTTCCTCCCACTCTTAATTCTTTTAGAAAATTGAGACGGTAAGTCTTGCTGGGCAGGGAGTTCTCTTTATTTGGTTATGCAACACTATTAAAAAAAAAAATGCCCGGTACATTCACCATCTGGCGATACCTGAACTCCAACTCAATCTCTCCAGGAGTTTGCAGAGGGAAAACGAAGTCCCTCTTGCTAGCATTCACAGTTTGCTTTTCCCGGCAAAGATGAGCCCGAGAGGAGGCTTTCGTTGCCGTCTTTGCAAACTGAGAAAGGTTTCAGACAACATGCAATTTGCACCACTTCGTTGGTTGCTGAGAGGGCAAACCCAAACGGTCCTCCGGGGTCAGGACTCATTACCACTGCTTAATATAAAAAAATTAAGTTTAAGATTCGGTTTAAACCTGAATTGTTCTTGCTGGGACTGCTGGATGATCCAATAACAAGACCGACCACAACTGGCGAGACTTTTGTATGCACAGAAATGGAAATACTCCACCGTGCCATTTGGAGAAGGAGGAATATTGACGTTATTTGTCATGGAGGAGATGGACAACTTTAATAGGGAAAGAAAGATTTTTTAAAAAAGCAATGGGACAAGGTTGTAAGGTTCAAACTTGGGGAAAATGGGGGACACGCAAGCAGAAGGAAAGCAATGCAACAAGACACAGAAACCCCTTTCCTCCGGAAAAGGAAATGTCTAATCCTGCTGATGGGCTTGGAGATTTATCAGGTGTGAACCTTCAAAAGCCAGTGTGGTCCAGGAATGGGGCTGTGTAGCGCCACAAATATCGGAAAAAGGAATGCGTCGTCCACAACACAGAAACAGGCACAAAATTACAGAAGACTTGCACAGGTTGCAGTCCTGCTTCAGGGTGTATCTCAGGGAGTACCCTGGGCGTATCACACACTCTCAGCCCCCGGAAAATCCCTCGACAGGTTTGCTCAAATTGGCATTTGGAGTTTTCTTTGGTTGAGTTTAATTTTTTTTTTAAACCCCAAGCATTAGCAACATCCAGTCTTTGACAGTGTAAATTCTAGAACAGCTGGCAAGATGCAAGCGGCCCTTTGGGAACCAGTTTAATCAAAGCCAAAGGGGATGCCTTTTTGATCCTGGCTAAATTAGAATGGTCTTCTGTTCACTTTTGCATTGCCCTGGTCTTGGCTTCAAATAACCAAATTATTCCCCCCACCGCCTTTGGTTCCATCTAAAGGTCAAAACTGTGGAGCTGGTTTTTCTCCACCGAAGCCACAGAAATGTGTGTTAGAGCAAAGGACGGGCAGCTTAGCTTCCCTCTCAGCCCCAGAAAACCCCGCGATCGCTTTGCTTTAGGGTCACCAAAAGTCAGAAACGACGGGAAGGGACACAACAATACATACATGGCAGCCAGCGAGACGTAGTGGTTTGAGAGTTAGACTATGACCTGGGTTCGATTCAGCCACAGAAACCCACCAGGTGACCTCGGGTGTGTCACACACTCTCAGCCCCACAATAGGGTCACCATAGGTTGGAAAAGACTTATTGATCACCAGCAGAGGTACGTGGCTGCAAACCCCAACCGTCTCTCTTGGGTTTTGCGGTGCCAGAAAGGCTGCGGCGGCGGCAGGCAAGCTCATGCGGAGGTTAGTAGTGCGGAAGAGTGTTCCCCACCCGTGCTTCCGTCCACCACCATCACCACCACACACAAAGGACTAACCTACTTGGAAGTCTCAAATGCAGACAGGTCTTCTGCCCTGGGCTTGAGGCTAAACCAGTAAGAACAGGAAACAAACGTAAGAGAGGTCGACTGTGAAACCGGGAAAGCCAACATTGACAGCTTGTCTAACCCAGGGGCCGTGCAAGAAGACGCAATCAAAGCTCTCCCTTTGAGATGTTCATCCAGTCTCTGTTTAAAAACATCCAAAGCAGGAGCCTCCATCACATTGAAGCAACCTTATCCCACTCTTGAACTGCTTCTGTACCCTCACAAATTTCTTCCTAGGGTTTAGAAGGAATCTCCTTTCCTGAAGTTTGAAGCCATTGCTCCATGTCCTAGTCTCTGGAGCAGCAGGAAACAGGCTTGCTCCATCCTCCATATGACATCCCTTCAAATATTTAAACATGGCTAGCATGTGTCTCCTTTTAACCTTCTAAACATTCCCAGCTTCCTAAGCCACTCCTCAAAGGGCTTCACGGTTTCCAGGCCTTTTACCATTTTGCTTGCCCTCCTCTGGACATACTCCAGCTTGTCCATACCGTTCTGGAATTGCAGGGCCCAGAAATGGACACAAGACTCCAACTGGGCTCTTTGCAGATATTTCTGCAAGGTTCTGTGCGGGCTTTTCTTTCCAAATGCAAAGGCAATTTTTTCCTCGTGCCTCAGCTCTTTGCATCACAAAAGGCTCGGGAGAGGATTATCTCCACTCCTCGACTGTACGTGCTCCTTTCATTTAGAGTGTGATATATCAATTAGGGTGATACAAGAAGCACAGCTGTTCGGTGGAAAGAATCTCAAGAGAGAGACAGGGGGAGAGAGAGAGAGAGACAGACAACCCAGTTTTGCCGAGCAAATGTTCAGCAACGGAGGAAGGGAGGTTCCTGTTGGACTACATTTCCCAGAAGTCCCCAGCCGGCACGGCCAACAGGGGTGGAATTCTGGGATAACAAAAATCTGACAGCATAGGGAATCTCCCCAGGCTGACCCCTGCAAGGTCGGTGCAATTTACTATTGCAGTGTAGGTGCAACTCCCCCTGTTGCAGATGCTCTGGCCTGGAAGCCGAAAGAGCAAGTGGTTTTCTTTAAGTCGCACACATGGAAGGGGAACCAAGCTTTGCTACTTCATAGCTTGCTTCCTTTGCTGTGTTTCACTAGCCCTGGGGTGGCTGGTGGGCTCCCATATGCCACTGGGCGAGTCCGTTTAATCCAGGACTGCAAAGTTCAGTTGCAGTCCTTGGAGAGAGCTCTCCAAGGTTCCCTTTATGGACATATATTTTATTTAGGGTTTTTCAAACGGCCCTTGGTATCCATGAGGGTTTGGTTCCAGGGACCCCCAGGGATACCAAAATAATTCACTGGATGCCAAAGTCCCGTTATGTGCAACGGTATGGTAAAATGGTGTCCGTTATGCAAAGTCGCAAAATCCAAATTGGCTTTTTGCATTTTTGGAATATTTTCAAGCTGTGGTTGGTTGAATCTGTGGAAGCCCAGGATACAGTAGCAATAATAATTGGGTTGGAAGAGAAGCCTCACAGCCGATCGAGACCAGGATTAGGGTCAATCTCTCTCTCTCTGTGCACATGGGTCCCCCTCCGTACAGCCCATTTTGGAGAGCCCGGGACTCACCTTCTTAATGGTGTTGTGCTTGCCAGTGCCCCGGTCGTTGTTCTCGTTGTGTAGCACATCCATGGCCGTCTCCCTCTCTTTCAACTTCAGTGCCTCGATCTCCGTCTTCAGCTCGTTCAGCTGCTCCTGCAGGTGTTTGCTTTTCTCCATGTACTCGACCCTGAGAAGAGATGCACAAGAGATCAAGAGAGAGACGGCCGGCCGGCTTTTAGTTGCCTTTTCCGCCAACGCAGGGAAAAACAGAGACAAGAGGCTTTGCATTTATTAATCCTAGAAGCACCAGAGGATGGAATTGAGGGCAATTCTTTGGACTAAGACCCCAAGAGACCAGGGTTTGATTCCCCCTTTGCTCAGCCACAGGGTGACCTTGGGCACATCACACACTCTCAGCCCCCATAAAACTCCACGACAGGTTTTCCCCCTTTGCTCAGCCACGGGGTGACCTTGGAAACAACAACTCGGAGGCGCACAGCAACGGCAAGGAGGTAAAGTTAAGAAACCGCCGGGCTCAAGGGCACATTGAACCACCGACGGTTTTCTGCCTCAACCCTCAATTGCGGCGCCACGGAGATGAAAGAGGACCACATACTTCTCTTTCTCTATCTCCATCGACAACCGCTTCATGTCAGTATCCTTGAAATCGAAGGAGAGACTTTCGCTGATGAGGCCGTACGCTGGCAAGTCGGCGGGCAGCGCGGTCGTGCTTGAATTCATAGCCTGCTAAAGGCAAAACCAGGATTAATGGATATGGAAAGCTCACAGCAGTTACCCCAAGTTTTAGCAAAGAAGCAGCTGTTGACCCTGGTGAAAAAAAACCCAAGATATGTTCCTGACGGCTTCACAATTGCCCTGGCACCATCGGTCACTTAACTGGCAATGTTCTTGGTCTCTCGTTTCACGCTGATAAGAAAATACGGGCTGGTCTCACCGTGGGGAAACAAACTGATTTCTCAAAGCCAGGGAAGGAGTGGAACCATTCTCTGTACGTGTGCATATCTATCTCTCTGTCTGTCTATATAAAATGCCACTTTTCATGCAGGAAGTTTGCCACTGATCTTATATTTTCAACATTTATATCCCAGCCAAAGACTCCTAACAGGTTAATGCTGAAAAACACATATGGAATTCAGCCGGGGGTTAAATCAAACCATAAATATCAAATTCTCATATCGGTACTCTGAAGCCATTGCTCTGTGTCCTAGTCTCTGGAGCAGCAGAAAGCAGGCTTGCTCCTTCTCCCATGTGACATCCCTTCAAATATTTAAACATGGCTACGATGTCACCTCTTATGCTTCTCTTCCCTAGGTTAAATCTACCCAGTTCTCCCTAAGCTGGTCCTCATAGGGCTTCTACCATTTTGGTCACCCTTCACGGACACGTTCCAGCTTGTCCATCTCCTCCTTGAACTGCAGTGCCCAGAACTGGACACGGGATTCCTTCAGGTGAGGTTTGACCAAAGCAGAATAGAGTGCTACCGTGAATTCCCTTGACTCCTATTCCTGCATGGCAGAGGAGGGTTGGACTAGGTGGTCTTCAGGGTCTCCTCCAGCTCTTTGATTCTACGACCCATCCGCTCTGTTGGCTTCTCCTCCAGTTCGTCCTTCTATCTCCTCCCAACAGGCGACGTACAGCCATTTTTGTGAAGCCTTTGCCAAACTCATCAAGGGGCCCAAGAAAGCTGGCAGGAGACCAGCTGCAAACTTCTTGGCTACCCACAACGGGAAGAGAACAAGCCGGCTGTGTCCGTTCCCTAGATTTCCTGGACAAAGCACCCAAGCTCTGGGGCCCTGCCGGCTAGAGATGGCCCTGCAACCCTTCCCCGCGTGTGCGTGCTCTTAAAAGCTTTCCCCTTGTTTGCAGACAGCCTCAGAGAATCCGGAGGAAAAGCCATTAAATTCCAGCCACCTTTGTTCGGCTTGTTTAAACACTCACTCGGGGGGATGCAGGAGCCAAGATGAATTGCCACAACAGAAAGAGAGCCTTGGTTAACGGCTGGAGGAGCAACCTGTTTTCAGAGTTTATTTGTGACCGCACAGCAGCGGTGTCACTAGGGTTGGTGTTACCTTCCTATGGAGCCTTTTCCATCCAAGAGCCTGAATTTGGGGTTCTGATCTACCCACCCGGCTCCACGTGCAAAGGCTGTCTTGTACGGTCATACGAAAAACAGGAGGAGGTCATCCTATATGAAGCTATATGGGCTCTCGTGGAGGGGAAAAGACGGGGCAGGCGGTCATTTTGTTATCACCCTCCTCTGATGGTGTCACCCCCCAAAATCCCCTAGAGAGACTAATAAATAACAGCCCTGCCTTCACCACCTCCTTTCGTTAAAAAGAGTTAATGACTTAAAGTGAAAAGAATCATAAAACCGTAGAGTTGGAAGTCAGCAAGTCAAAAAGCAAATTAAAAAAAAATGGAATAGCTCCAAGGTTAATTATGTTGACTCTCACCTTTAACAAATTAGATAGATAGATGGATGGATGGATGGATGGATGGATGGATGGATGGATGGATAGATGGATGGACGGACAGATAGATAGATGGACGGACGGACGGACAGACGGACAGATAGATGGATGGATGGATGGACAGATAGATAGATGGATGGATGGGTGGATGGATGGACAGATAGATGGATGGATGGATGGACAGATAGATGGATGGATGGATGGATATAGACGGACGGACGGACAGACAGACAGACAGATAGATGGATGGACAGAAAGACAGATGAACGGATGGACGGACAGATAGATAGATAGATAGATAGATAGATAGATAGATAGATAGATAGATAGATAGATAGATGCCCAAGAGTTAAGAAACCTTCTCCAGATCTGAGTGAATTTTGGGGATGGGTTAGCCTAGCTGAACTCAAGTTGAAAGAAAGCATCTCCATCAATTCTGGTTTGTCCCTAAATTGGTAAGTGGGAGAAGCCTATATAGAATTTCTGCGGGGAAAAAAAGAAAGAAAGAAATGATTTGGTAACTTTGGGGTTTGACCACTAGTAAAATCTGGTTACCAGAAGAAGTAAATGATGTAATTTTCAGAGAAAGAGGTATGATTATATTATAAATGCTGAAAAGGAAGTTGTTATCGATGCTTCCTTCTTATCTATCCATCTATCTATCTATATTTTAATATCCTGCTCCTGATGGCTGATAAACACAAGGGTTTTAACACCGGGCAGCCTTCAGCCCTCCTGGCAAAGCCTGTTGCTTTCTAGTTTAATTGGAGGCCTTGTGATTTTCTCCTACCCAGAAGAGGAGGAAGGGTTTTAAAAAAGTCAACCACCTGTTCAAAGCTCCAGGACCAGATGCCTACATTTCAGTAACTCAGAACAGGCTGATTAAACTCATGCAAAGCTCTCAGCAGGGAAGACTTGTTAAGGACTCTTAATATTAAGAAGCAATGTCGGGGTTTTTGTGTGTGTGTGTGAGAGTTGTTGAAACGACACATAGATCTTGCAATTAAGTTGAATGTTATATCATTGGCCCTCCACATTTGTGGGTTTGACGTTCAAGGATTTGATTATTTGATATTTATTTGTTTGATTTTCCTTTGATATCTGATAGTTTCTTCAACCTCTGCTCTGACATCATGTGCTTCTTTTTTCGGGGAACCTTCCCTCTCAGCGGCTTTGAAAACTGTGCAGCCCTTTGAAAACTCATCTCTGGCCTTGGAAAAATTTAAAACAACCTTTTTAAAAAAAGGGGAAAGCATTTCCTAACCTAGCGGGGCTAACAGATAACTCCCTGTGCCTCCAGTTCCCCATCGCAAAAACCATATGTGGCATGCAAACAGACCCAACAAATTTAGGTAGCAGACTGCCTAAGGAAATGGTAGGTATTGTACAGCCCTCTGGATTTCGCTGGACTGCAGCTCCCAGCAACCCCAGCCATCTGGCAGTGAAGGGCAAGGGATGCTGGGAGTTTCAATCCAGCCACCTTTGGGAGCACTGGATGGTCCCCATCCTGAGCAGGTGTGATGCACAGGATAGCTCCAAGTTCAAGCTTTCCTAAGCTTTATTCAGGAACATCGAAGAAAACACCTGCACACCTGAGCTACTTAGCAAATGGCTGTGACCTCTCAAATTAGCATGCACTAATGTCCCATTTGATGGCTACCCGTAACAACTCCTTTGTCAGGCTCTTCTGTCTCCCCTCCCGTTTTCTCACTCAGCTTGCCTACAGTTCAAGCTTGTGATTGAGTCTGTCTGCCTACACCGGTACTCTCATCGCAGTTTGTTAAAATAACATTCCCCTGTTCCCAGCACCCTGTTTTTCCAGCTGATCCCCTCAAAGCATAGTAAAGCCCATTTAAGGCCATTTCCACACTAGACTGTTATAGTGCTATTATTCCACTTTCAGCTTCCTGGGATTTGTAGTTTACTGAGGCCAAAGAGCTCTCTGGTTGAGAATTCTCCATGTAAATAGCACCATAGGAGCGTAGTGCAGGGAAAGCATAAGTGTTAAACCAAGGCGGCTACCAAAAAGCATGGCGCGGGGACCAAAAGCGATCTGACACCAGAGTAAAGTCGCTAGCGAACGAGGGGGAAATGGAACGGTAGCACAGAGTCTTCTTACTGTGTAGGAGGACTTGCTGGTGATTTCTAGGAGTTTCTGCTTGGCTCTCCGCTCCGAGTCACGCGCCTCCTGCAGGTCCTGCTTGAGCTGGTCGGCTTCCTTCGCCCTGCGTGCGGAAATGACACAAAAGAGGAGTCGGAAAAGAACGGCTGGAGGTGGAGGGCGTTGGAGAAGCTCACGAATAATCAAATCCGTGAAAGCCAAACCTGCAAATGCGGAGGAACTGACTGTACACCGAAAGCCTGTTTAAGGCCCTTTCCACATGGGGGTATTAAAACGGTGTAGCTCGACCTCTGACGGAGGTCATCTACACCGTAAAATGGATTGGGGCGGATTACTTTAGTGTAATTCCACACCCCAATTCGCGCTAGGGCACCCGGAAGTGGTGGCGCCATGTGCTTTTTAAAAACCACTTTTCAAGTGGTTTTTAAAAGGCACAGGGCGTGCAGCTGCGTGCAGCCGCATCACAGTGCCCGGTGTAGATTTGCAGACGCGCGCAAGGGCATGCCTGCAGATCTGCCGGGGGCAGGCTTTCCGGCTGGCAAGCTTTTCCGGTTGGTGGAGAGCCTCTGCCAGTCATAAGCCGCCATTTTGGGCGCCGCAGGACACCGCGGGATGCCGACCAGTGTGGAGCAGCGAAAACGCGCTGCTCCACGCGGCGACAGACTTACCAGGTTTAAGGTAAGCTCCGTTTCAGCATGGTTTCCCCCATTTCTTCTCCTGCATGTGGAAAGGGCCTAAAACAAAAAGGTCTCTGCCTGCTGGCAAAAGGAAACCAGGTAGGGACTTCCAAAGGATGGGAGTGGCCACCGAGAAGGTCCTGTCTCCCTGTGTCCCCACCGAGTGAGTCTGGGACGGTAGCGGGATGGAGAGAAGGCCTTTTCTTGCAGATCTTAAGACTCTGGCCGGTTTGTATGGGGGGAGACCGTCTTTCTGAGAGCTGCTCAAGAATTACAACCTGCTGCGGTATCCTCCAAAGGCTTCCAACACCATTAATTAAGTTTGTTGCCTCTAGCTATTCAGTGGAATTCATTACTGTCCCCCGCGTTCCCGTATCTCTCTCCAATCTTTCCCTCTCCCTCCCGCCTAATCACGAGGCCGACGCTCTTATCTGGCTTCCGTGAGCCTCTGAGCATGTGAGGGTGAATGCCAAGTGCTTTTGTCATAAATTGCATTCATTAGTGAGTAAACAAACAATAGCCTTAAAATTCCATCCTGTTTTTTTGTTTGTTTGTAATCCCCTGCGTCCCTCCGATCCTATATGTGTTTTGGCTGCAGTCTTCTCGTATTTGGCAACTCTTATTTGAGTGCTTTGCTTGCCAAGCGCTGGGGATTCTTTGGAAACGGGAGGCTTGCTTACTTACTCTTTTTCCTCTTTCTCCAAAGTCCCACCCACGTTCTGCCCAGAAAATTTTAGAAGAGCCTGTCATGTTTGAGGGGTACACAGTAGTTCTTGAAACCTCAAGGACCCTGATTAAGTACCACTTGTCCTTTCTTGCACGGGTGCACGAAAGTGCCCCTAATTGCACTCAACTAGAAACTTCTCCGGAGAGATATATAGTCTTAAAACTTTCCCTAGAAAACAGTTTTGTTAAAAAAAATTAAAAATATTTTATTACTTTATTAAATCATGATCCACAGGGAAAATGGAGAGATGAGACCAGGGTTTGAGTCCCTTTTCCTCGGCCATGGAAACCGAGGGGGTGACCTTGGGCATGTCACATACTCTCAGCCCAAAGAAAACTCCATGATTAAGTTGCCAGAAACACCTTGAAGGACCAGAAAAACAACAAGTTTCCAAGACCTCCACAGAGGTTGGAAGCATGCCGGTGGGACCTCCTCCCCGTCTTACCTCCGCTCGGATTCCTCGGCCATCTTCAGCGCCAGCATCTCAGCCTCCAGCACCTTTTGCTCCATCAGCCGCTTTTCCTCCTCCGTCCGGATGGCGGTGGCCTTGATCCTCTGCATCTCCTGCTCTGCTTCGGCCGCTTTCTGAGCCAGGAGCTTGGCTTCCTCTTCCGTGATCTGGGCTTTTTCGGCCAGCAAGTCCGCCGTTTCTTCTGATCGCATCTGCTCAAAGAGGAGGGAATTAAATATCAACACAGGAATGGTTGCACACTCCAGGGGGTTAATGCCCACCATCAACTGTTGGCTGAGAGTGTGTGATGTGCTCAAGGTCATCTAGTGGGTTTCCACGAGCGGAGAATCAAACGCTTGTCTCCAGGGTTGTAATCTAACCCCCAAACCACTACATTAAGAGGGAGAAATACCCCATAGTTTTCTTTCAATCCCAAAGGGACATTCAGACTGTTTCCGACTGTGGATTCAACCCTTCTCCCCGCAACCTCCCACCCCAGAAACCGGAGGAGACCTACCAAGGCTTCGTTCGCCATGGACGCCTCTTCTTTTAACTGCAACAGCCTTCTCTCCAACTCGTCTCTGGTTCTCTCGGCCTCTTCCCTCATCTGCTTCTCTCGGGCTAAACGCTGCCGTTCCATCTGGAAGACGGACACAGGAAAGAAATCGCATTAAGAGAAACCCATGTGGACAAACTGTATGTGTTCTGGGCTCAAAAGAAATCCAATTTATTATGACTATGCAAGTGACAAAATTCATATACAGGCTGAGTATCCCTTATCCAGAAACCCAAAGTACAAAATATCAGAAAGTTCTTCCTAATGTTTAGATCAAATCACTTCTCTTGAAGCCACTGGTCTGTGTCCTAGTCTCCAGAGCAGCAGAAAACAAGCTTGCTCCATCCTCCATGTGACAGCCTTCCAGATATTTAAATATGGCCATGATGTCCCCTCTTAACCTTCTCTTCTGCAAGCCAAACACACCCAGCTCCCCAAGCCACTCCTTAGCGGGCTTAATGGTTTCCAAGCCTTCTATGATTTGGGTTGCTGTTCTCTGGACTTCTTTCAGCTTTTGTCCATATTCTTCCTGAACTGTGGTGCCCAGAACTGGACACAGCATCCCTCCAGGTGGGGTCTAACGAAACCAGAACCGAGTGGGACTATGGCTTCCCTCAACCTGGACACTACACTGCTATTAATGCAGCTGTTCCAAAGGATCCCTCCAGCTACTCAGGCTAGAGATTAGAAGCAATCCCAAAACAAGCAGACTTTAGAATTCAGGAAGCCAACCTGCTTGACTTATGGAATTAACGTTGGATTGGATTCAAGCCTTCCAGCCCACAAATCCAGAGGGAATATCTAAGCCCAGCATTTCAGTCTCTTGGGCCCAAGAAGCGGCTTCCACCTATCCGCAGGCTTTGGCACAACCCTCGAAAGGGGCCATCTATATTCCGGGCAGCGCGGTTACAGATTTCAGCTGTGTAGGTTTCAGCAAGCAGAAAAGGTCTACAAGCAGAAAACAATGATTCACACAATCCAATTTGCTGATATCTGCTCGTTGGCTCCGTGCTGCTTGCTTGCTTGCTTGCGCTGTGTCTGCCAGCTGGGCTGACCCGCTGCCGAGAAAAGGAGGACAGGCCCACAATTAGCATGCAGGCGGCATGCGCCGGGATGTCGGCGTGCATTCTATCACCATCTAATTAGGACACCAAGCACACGGCTCCCCCAGGCCTCGTCTTCGCTGTAACCAACTTCCCCAAGACACAGCCAAGTTCCTAACACCACCAGCGCACAGGGATGTGGATAGGTGGGGGGGCACCTTTTAATGAGGAGGGTGCGCACCCACACAATGCACCCGCGCTCACCTATACATCCTGCGCAAAGTGTGTTCTCTGCAAGTATCTTTGCAGCAAGGTTTAAGAGCCTTTTACCTCTTTTTTAATTGGCGTTCTACTCTTTTGCTGAGCTGTAATTGCCGTAAATAGTTCAATTGTATCTTAATATTCGTTTCTCGTATGTTCCTAACTATTGTTGTTGTGTTCTTTCAAGCCACACAACCCTCACAGAGTTTTCTGGGGCTGAGAGTATGTGACGTGCCCAAGGCAACCCAGTAGGTTTCCACGGCTGAGCAAAGTGGAATCAAACTCCGGCTTTCGGGGGTCTGTAATCTAATGCTCCGATCATTACGCTGCGCTGGAAACGAGCACGACTGACACACTGCCTATTGTTTTCTTAGAAAAACAGTCTTGGTAGGAACCAGCATCTCCTTCTTTGTTGTCTATGTGCCTGATGGGTTTTCACACCTTCCCATTTTTAGACTTATTAGAGAACAAGAGCCTTACCTCCCCAACCCACCCCTGTCCTTTTACTCCGTGCACTTTCCTTGTGGCTTTGCTTTAGTGCCAGGGAAAGTGGGTCTACTCCATTTCCTGTAATAAATCCCAACTGACCGCTAGGGAATTGTAACATCCAAGCGGCATCTCTTCAGAGGACTGCAGGACAATGCCGTGTGAATTTTTTGTTCCCTGCCTTTGCCAGATGGCCGTAGAGTTCAGTGTATCCATGAAACCCGTCTGAAACGCACACCAATGTGTAAAGCTACCTGAGTGCTTTCCCTCGACCCAATAAAAACTCTGCCCCCCTTCCCATAAAACCTTCCCTCAGTCCCCAAACCTCTAGCTTTGAAGAGGGTGAGGCTTTGGGAACTGTTTACATGGAAGGCTTTCCTATGCGCTGTCTTCCATTGCCTTTACTATGCTGTCGTGAGCCGCTTTGAGTCCCAACTTGGGGAAAAAGCGGGGTATAAATAAAGATAGAATCATAGAAATGTAGAGTTGGGAGAGACCCCAGGGACCATCCAGTCCAACCCCCTGCCATGCAGGAACACCCTCACAGCACTCCCGACAGAAGGCCATCCAACCTCTGCTTAAAAACCTCCAAGGAAGGAGACTCCACCACACCCCGTGGAGGTAGCATCTTCCACTGCCAGACAGCCCTGACTGTCAGGAAGTTCTTCCTGAGGTTAAGGTGAGATCTCCTTTCCTGCAGCTTGAATTGTTCCCTGTCCTGGTCTCTGTAGCGGCAGAAAACAAGCCGTACTCGACATGGCATCCCTTCCAATGTTTAAACATGGCTCTCATGTCCCCTCTTGACCTTCTCTTCTGCAGACTAAACATCCCCAGCTCTCTAAGTCTATCCTCATAGGGCTTCATGGCTTCCAGGCCCCTCACCATTTTGGTCGCCCTCCTCAATAATTTGGAAAAGAAAAGGAAAATAGAGGCACCGAACCCCCTCCGTCTCACCTGCTTCCGGGCCTTCTCCTCCCTCGCCTGGGCCTTCATCTGCTGGACTTCCAGAGAGTCTGCTTTTCTCCTCCTCATGAACAAGTCGTGGTTTCCAATGCACAGCTGGAGGATCTGCCCCGGCCAACACGAAGGGGAGAAGGAAGAACGAGGTCTCGTTAAGAGCGCATGGCATCCGCACAGCATTCTTGTCCTCTCTCTGTCCCACCATGTGGAAGGCCACCCCTTCTGGCAGTGCCATTTTGAGACACGGAGAGGGGCATCGGGGAGGGACCCCTGCTCTGGCCCTGTCTGGCCACTTGGAACACAGGTAGCCACCTTACACTGAGCCAGGTTGAGCTCAACACAAGTGGAGTATCCCTTATCTGGAGTTCCGACGTCCGAAATGCTCCAAAACCCAAAACACGTACATAGCTGTACTGCCATTTGCAGGGCTGGAGAGAGACAAGAAAAGGAAGCAACCCACACCTTCCAACATTTCACCCACCTCGTACCTCTCTCCAGCCAAACAAACACAGACAGCGCCTCCACCTTTGCGGGTCTGACTTTTAGGGACTTGCTTACTTGTGAGTTTCTCCAACCCTTGTCCCCCAACCTCAGGTGCTTCTTCTCCTCTCAGCTGCTGCAACAAGGCTGCACAGACCTTTAAAAACCCACCTCTGGTCCCCCTCCTCCTCCGTCTCCATTAGCCGCTTGCAGATTGCAGCCCAGTTTCTCAGCACCCCAATGCCTCTCCCCACATGCAAGGAAGGAGGCAAGCAAGAGAGAAGAAATATAGGGCCACTGTGCCAACTCACCCCCTTTTCCTCTCCTTGCTCTGACCTGGTTTGGACTCTGGGTGTCCCCTTCCCTATTTCCTGTGCCCCAACCCTAGGAAATGTGGAGAGACCCCCCCCTCCCCAAATTGCCACTGGGGCTTCGTACCCACCAGCTTATTCACACGAAGTTTAGAGGAGTTGAACTTGAAGACATCGATCTTCTTATCCAAAGGCTTTATTGTGAACTGGAGGGGAGGAGAGAAGGAATCAGTAAACTCAAAGACTGGTTTTAAAAAAGAGTAAATTAAAGGTGGAGAAGGATGCAGTGTCACGGCTAAGCCAGGTCCACAAGGTCCTAACTCAATGGTTCTCAAACTTGGGGACTCTTCCAGCTCTGAGTGGAGTCTCTTCTTTCTTTGGAGGCTTCTAAACAGAGGTTGGACAGCTCTTCCTACATGGCAGAATGGGGTTGGACTGGATAGCCCTTGGGGGTCTCTTCCAGCTCTAGGATTTTATGATGTCTTGAGGACCAAAGGTTGGGAATTGCTGGTCACGTGTGAAGCGCAGGACTGTTATATTAGAAGACGAGGAGTGCCTTCTACTTTCCTATAAAACGCTTTAAGTTAGCAGTGTTTTTAATTAAGTATTTCTGCCTGCCACGGGGTTAGACTGGATGGCCCTTGGGGGTCCCTTCCAACTTCAAATTTCTAAACTACATCCCGGCACGAGAAAGCTGTCTTTTCCAAAAGGGTCAACCTGGCTTGCCTCCAGATGAGAACTATGGGTTTGTTTTGAAGGTTTTCTAGCTAAGAGAGAGTGGAAACAACTTTTTTCCAGCCAGCTCCCGGCTTGCTGCCCTGCGTGGCCACGGCGGTGGGGGGGGACCAGGGCAAGCCGTGCCAGTTCCCAGGCGGACGGTGGATAATTGGTACACTCGATTAAACGCCTCTCCGGTGTGCCGGTGCAGCTGTCCCAGGCTTTCTATTAAGCCCACGTGCTATCGTGTCCGATCTAACTTGCAGCCGTCTTATTAGAGGGATTATTGACACGATGAAAGATGACAGAGCTTCTCCCTGGAGGGGCAGATCTATTACAGCCTATTATGTTTGAAAAGTCTAGCAGACAAGGGCTGCCAATTCCTCCAGGAGGAAAACTTCAGCTGTGTACAGGTAAGCATACACACACACATACACAAAGGGCTTTGGCTTTGCTTTTCCCCCCTTAATAGGATTATTTATCCAAATATATTTTTGGAGGGGAAAAAATAATAATAAAGAAACCATCATGAGCTAATTTGCTTGAGGCTTCAGCAATAAAAGTAATTGATGTGGAACGTTTTAATCTCTTTCCCCTTACGGGATAATGCTTATTTTATCCCTCCTGCCACTCCATCAAGAAATAAAAACAAAACCCCAGCATTGCTGATTTCTCCTACGGATCATTATTGCATTTTGGTCTTGCAAAACTCCTGTTGGGATTCTCCTGCTTTTAGACGCCCCGTTTATCTGACGACTCGCTCTCTTGATGCTTCCAAATTAAAGACAAGTTCCAAATTAAGGACAAGTTCCATAATTCCACACGGGTTCCACTCTTCCACCCGTTCTCCTTGCCTACGGAGGCTCGTTTGCACGCTCGCTGCTTGCAAAAAGAGGTGAATAAAAAAGTGCTAATCTGGCTGGGATATTTTGCAAGCAGCACATATGCGATCAGTCCCATGTGAGCCTCCATAAGTCCTTCCCGGTTCCTGCAACATAGTTCACGGGTTCTGCTTTCCAACCATTTCCATTTTCCGTGTCCGATAAGGGAGGGGAGCCTGTGTATCGTTGGGGGAGAACCTCTGTTTACCTTAAACCCGTTAAAGCGCTGCCACTGGTTTTTAAAAACTATAGAATCCAAGATTGGCGGGGAATTATCTGCGGTGTCGGTGGACAAACGGGATCCAAGGACACTTGTGACGTATAAACACAAAGGGAAGGACACTTAAAAGTCCATCTTAACAGCCTGCCAGGCTGAGCAAATTTCATTCCAAGGCAGCAAGTTAAAAGGCAGTCGCTCCGAGACTGAGTGTATTGACTCTTTCTCACCTTTAACAAATATATATATATATATATTTGTTAAAGGTGAGAAAGAGTTAACACACTCAGTCTTGGAGCGACTGCCTTTTAACTTGCTGCCTTGGAATGAAAATGTTATATATAGAATATATTTATATATATTTGTTATATACAAGCCCTAGAGTTAAAAAACTTTCTCCAGACCTGTGTGAATTTTGGGAAAGGGTTAGCCTAGCTGAACATAAGAGGGGGAAAAAGGACCGTCATCCATTCTGGTTTACTTAAGATTTGTGTAAAGAATTTGAGCACTGGACTATGACCCTGGGAGACCAGGGTTCCCGACAATCCCCCTCTGTTCACCCGTGGAAGCCCACCGTGTGACCCTGAGCAAGTCACACTCTTTCAGCCTCAGAGGAATGCAAAGGCAAACCCCTTCTGAACAAATCTTGCCAAGAAATCCCTATGATAAGCTTGCCTTAGGGTCACAGTAGGTTGGAAAATAACTTGTGTAGGCACACAACCACACTTGGCTTGCCTACCTCCTTATCGCTGTAGGAGACATTACGAATCTCATTCCACGGGAAAGAAATCTTGGGGGTCAGCTTGTTTTCTGGATCATAGATATGGAGACCTAAGGCATCCACTCCAAGCAGGAGTTCGGTTCCCTTCTTGTTCTGCAGGAAAGAAAAACCACAAAGATTCAGGTTGAAGCAGGTCTGACAAAAGGAGATTTTTTTTCCCACCTTGCTTTATGCAACCTTGGCTTAGAGCTTTGCTGCAGCAACCTGGTCAAATTTGGGAGGGGAGCAAGGAGGAGGAGGAGGAGGCTGAGAGCAGGAAAAAAAACCAACCGTCCGGGATTTTTCCAAAGCAGAGCCTCGCTGCAGTGACAGTGACTCATCCGTCCCTCTCGACACAAGTCCCCAATGGCCCTTCCTGGCTGCAGGTGAAGCTACAACATGGAAGCTGCCAGCAGAGCAGAAGTTTCCCCATAAAAAAAAAATCTTCTCTGCAAAACTCAGTTGGAACAAAATGGACCTAGACCAGTGGTTTTCAACCTTCCTAATGCCGCAACCCTTTAATACAGTTCCTCATGTTGTGGTGACCCCCAACCATAAAATTATTTATTTATTATTTACAATGCCTCCCCCCTGGCAAAGGCCGCCAGGCACATCTCCCCCCCCGGAAAAGTGCCGCCTTGCGGCCCCCGGGCCTTCCGCAGAGCCCCCCTCCGTGGCGAGTGGGGTAGGGCCATGATGAGGAGGGGGCCTGCCCCCCGTGCTGCTGCCGACCCCCTTCCAAGCTGGCCCATCAGATGGGAGGTTCTCCCGGTAGTGGAGAAGGGGAGCGATTTCAGTCCCTTCTGAACAGGGGGCAGGAGGACGCGAGTGCGTGGCTCATGCTTGCGCACCACCACCGAGGAGGAAATGGAGCCTAAGACCATCGGAAATACGTATTTTTCTATGGTCTTAGGCGACCCCTGTGAAAGGGTCGTTCGACCCCCCAAAGGGGTCGCGACCCACAGGTTGAGAACCGCTGACCTAGACCATTTGAAAGTCCGTATCTGTCCATACAAACCTGCCCAGAGTTTTAAGATCTGAGGGCTTTCTCTCGGGAACACCGCCTTCCCAGGCTTGCTTGGTGAGGACGCACGAGAGACAGGGCCTTTTTGGTGGCTGCTCCCACCCTCCGAAAGCCCCCCAGCTCTCCCGGTTGGAGGGCAGCCTCAAGAGGCACGGAGCTGCCTTTATTTAACTTTATTTGAGGATCAAAGCAATTGCATTCGTGGAAACATTGCCAAGACTAAAAGGCGCCTACATCTCCAGCATTTTACAAGCATTCAGTAATAAGCTCCAATCTGCCTGTAAAAGTAATGCAACCCGAACGGCAGGGGGATCTTACCCGAATTGCAAAGTAGTTCACACCATACATCTCAAGGTCTTGAGCGATCTTGAGGTACTCGATTTCAGCTTCATCCCTGTTAACACCAACAAAAAGCAGAAAGCTGACAAAGTTGTAAAAGACCACGAGGTGTAGGAAAGAACGGACCGGAAGAAAACGAGTGTTCAGGGCTCCTCGGATGAGCCCCAAAATTTTTGGCATCCACATGTGGAATCCTGACAAAGGATTCTCAGTTCTCCATCATTTTACTTTCTTAAGGACTTCTGAGGCCCAGAGGCATTTTTGCAGCAGACCAATTTCACAGGGGTTTCTTTCCCCCCTTAGAAGTGATTTTAAAAAATCGTTTTAAAAAGCCAAGAGAAGTCGGGGATCCGGGCAGCGTGCACGGATGCTGTTCCAGGGACGTCTCGGGCTCTTCCGAGAAGCAAGACCCACAAAGATTGAGAAGCAAATCCCAACCAGCAGTCAAAGTATATTAAGATGGAAGCTCGGAGACAGAAAGATCTCTCCCATAGAATCCTAGAGCTGGAAAAGACCCCAAGGGCTCTCCAGTCCAACCACATTCTGTCACGCAGAAACACACAACGCTTTGACAGGTGGCCGCAAAGCCTCTCTTTAAAAACCTCTGAAGATGGAGACTTCGCCACAGATCCCACTCTTGAACTGCTCTTACCCTCAGGAATTTCTTCCTAATGTTTAGACTGAATCTCTTTTCCTGTGGTCTGAATCCATTGCTCCATGTCCTAGTCCCTGGAGCAGCAGAAAACAAGCTTGCTCCATGCTCCCCGTAGAATCCTACAAGGGCCATTGAGTCCAAATCTGTTCTGCCATGCAGAAAGACACAATCAAAGGATTTCCCTTTCAAACATTCTGCAGCAGCCTGCCTTTTGTGATTTCTCAGAATCTGGGAAATACATGGTGAGAGGACATGGCGGAAGGACCAATTTGCTACGACATTCCTGCTATTGAAGACCCACCCTTTAGGGACCCAAATGCTGCCACTATCAGCTTCTTTCCCTCTTGTTGTTGTGTGCCTTCAAGTTGTTTCTGACTTACGGCAAACCTATCACGGGGTTTACTGGGGCTGAGAGAGTGTGACACACTCCAGGTGACCCAATAGGTTTCCATGGCCAAGCGGGGAATCGAACCCTGGTCTCGAAAAAGGAACCCCTGAGTCCATGGCAGGAACAGGTGTTGGAGAAACTCCCAAATAATCAAATCCGTGACAGCCAAACCTGAAAACGTGGAGGGCCGACTGTGCACGGATTCCGCTTGTAACAGAAAAGGGTCAAAAGAGCGGATTCTCAAAAAGCGGGGGAACATTTGTACATCTTTCCAGGTTCCAAGTTCATTTAGCAGGACAGACGGCAAGCAAGGAGTACGCCCAAAATTGTTTGGCTAGAGGAAAATCTTTAAAAAAGGGGAAATTGTGCAAAAACCCTCTTGGAATCGGAAAAGCAAGCTATTGTTTGTTCCACCAGAAAGAGTTTATCTTTACAAGAAGGATGACATCACAGAATAATGTCAGCGGTTACTGAATTCATGGCAGCATTTCTCTGTGTTAAAATAAAAATTATCATGTAAATGTGTTCCTTAGATAGCGGTTGTCTAGACGGCGGAGGGCCCCCCGGGACAACTTTCGAACGTCCCCGTGGACCTCAGTTCCTGCCAGGGAAGACAAACAAAACTCCCACCGTATCGCACAAAAGCCTCCTACTCCTCTCCATCTTTCTCTTTCTCGCACACACGTTTTGCACGGGGGCAACGGGACGCAATCCCAAATAGCTGCCATAAGCATCCAAAGGCACTAAGTGGCAAAGCTGGGGATAAACGCACGGCTCTTCTACCAGTGCCTGTCCATGCTCTGTTGGCAAAAATGCACACACTTGCAGGTTTTCATTTCATTATTTGCAAGTTTCTCCAACCTCAGGTGCTTTTTTTTCTGGTGCTTTCCTCTCAGTCGCTCCAATCAAGCTGTGTGAAACTTTTTAAGAACTCACCTCTGGTCCTCTTTGTCCTCCTCCACCAGCGGAGGATGGATCACAGTCCAATTTCACAGCACCAAAAAGCCTCTCCTAATGCCCCCCATACCCAACGATGGAGATGGGCAAGAGAGAGAGGAAGTATAGGGCCACCTACTCACTCGTCCCCTTTCCCTCTCCATTTCCTGACCCGGTTTGGATCAGGAGTGCCTAATTTCCCCACCAAGCCTCAGCCCCCTTCCCACAGATACACATGTGCACATTTTGATATCTGCATTTTTCCCACTTTTGCAGGGGTCTCCGATACCCCTAGCCCTAGCGAAATGTGGAGGGCTAACTCTATTCATATTGCTAGGAGGAATCAAGCCCTATGAGGAGCTGGGTATGTTTAGCCTGGAGAAGAGATGGTTAAGAGGGGACAGGATAGCCAAGTTTAAATAGTTTCCATGTGGGAAACGGAGCCAGCCTCTTTTCTGCTGCTCCAGAGACTAGGACATGGAGCAATGGATTCAAACTCCAGGAAAAGAGATTCCACCTAAACTTTTCTGAGGGTAAGAGCAGTTCCAGAGCGGAATAGGCTGCTGCCTCAGTGGAGTGTGGTGGAGTCTCTTATTGGCAGATTTTTAAGAGAGGTTGGGCGGCCACCTGTCTTCCCACATGGCAGAAGCGGGTTGGACTGGATGGCCCCTGGAGGTCTCTTCTGTGCCAACCATTGGGGGTCTCTTCTGTGCCAAAGAGAAGCCATGCCGCTCCCAGCCCTTGTACTGCAAGAAGGTTGAAGGCACACTCTGTGCAATGCAATAACCTTCTCACCTGGCTCTCCCCCGATGTTGGCCGTACCAGGCCGTGATCCGTTCCTCCCACATTTCTGGGGTCATCTGGTACAGGTTTATCACCTGGAAGAAGGACACGAAGGAGGACATTGAGCTCACCTGAGCCTCACCTGTCTGGGATGTTCCCTCAACAAGGACCAATGCCATCCCGTGGTCACATTTGAAACACAAGATCCACTAAATGGTGCCGTTTGTTGTCTTCTCATCACAGCCACCCAACTTCCTAAGGATGGGTATCTGAACCAGAAGGATTTGGGCATTTGGATGCAGTGTCTTACCTGTGTTTCCTCACGCTAATTCTTATACAGGTTGAGCATCTCTCATCTGGAAATTCGAAAACATCCCAAAGCCGGAACTTTTGCTTCCACCTTCAAGGTGGTGGTTATATTGCTCCCACTTGTTTGTCTCTCAGATCCTCCGTCTCTCCCCAGCCTCGCAACTCAACAAAGGAGACGCAGGGCTGGAGAGACACACGAGGCTCTGCGAAATTCGATTCCACGCCTCTCGACGGTTCACGGCTCTCCCTCTCTCTCTCTAGCCTTCCATCTCGTTCGTTTGCTGCTTGTGTTTGGTCAATGGCCCCAGGGCTCGTCTCCAAGCCCACGAACGAGCAAGCAGGCGAGGTCCTTACCCTTTTTGGAAGCAGCTCCTCCTGGGCCAAGAAGCCGCGCTTGTGAACAGTGGGATCATAATCTCCATACTGCAAAGACAAAAGGGATTTGGGGAGTTAGGACCGTTTTGGAAAGGACCAGCTCCTTGCTGATCCATTTGCAATAGGCCAGGTGGGCATTCTTGCTTCTTGTCGGGTGCATTCGAGTCATTTCTGACTTCTGGCAACCCTAAGGTGAACCTATCAGAGGGTTTTCTGGGGCTGAGAGTGTGTGACACACCCATGGCTGAGCAGGGACTCGAACTCTGGTCTCCGGGATTGTAGCCCAGTGCCCAAACCACACCATGCTGATTTTCGTTAGGTGTATATGAACCATAAATGGATCTTACGTTTAGACTCGGGTTACATCACCAAAATATCTTACTATATAGTTGCAAATATTCCAAAATCTGAAACACTTCTGATCCCAAGCATTTCTGAGAATAGCATCATTACTATTAGCCGTAGTGCTAACATTAAGATCTTGCACTGGTTTTGAAAGCAATATATTATCAGAGCCTAACAACCCGGTCGGCCAGTTTTTTTCCCTAGCTCAGCAAAATCCTGCTGCAAGGAAAATCTGCGTTATGCGGCAGCCCTTTACGCAAATTAATTAAATCCAGTTAGGTTAAACACAGTAACCCTCCATATATTCTACTGTATAATCACAGAGGGAGAGGCATGGAAAGAAACTCTGTTCCCTCTTCTGAGGTCCAAAAGCAATCTGGCTTTGGGACTGTTATTTATACAGTTTTACACCTATAATATAAAAGCCAAGCTGTTCATGTCTCCACAATATTTATGGCAACTTGGACATCGAACAACAATTGTTTGTTTGGAAAGACAACACAGGTTTGGCCCCTCTTATCCAAAATGCGTGGGAAGCAGAAGTGTTCCATATTTTGGATTTTGCAGAATAGTCTCACTTCACACTTAATGCAAAGTATGTTAGAATAAGACAGTGAGCTACACAACATATCTTGAAAGACTCACATCCTTGATGTGTCAGTGGAACAATAATCCTTTGCTTAAAAATCTTAGATTCCTAGATAGTACATGCATATCTGAACCAACGCTGACCTCTATGCTTCTAGTTGTACTTTAATTAAAGTTGATTTTTTTTTTCTGAAAGAGATGACAAAATGGTACGCTAACCCTCCATGGGCCAAAAATGCGCTTTCAAAATGAAAGCCAAGATTTCCTGGATGTTGACCCAGCTGCTGAACTCAAAACTCCCAAGGGAAGCACCAATTCTCCTTAGGTTTCTGTAGCCAAATCTCTATAACAAATCCTTCAAATGTTCTTTTCATTAGTACAGTTAATATACTGAGTGACCATGAATTAAATGAAGAAATGAATCTGTTGGTACAATTATAAAAAAATATTTAAACACACATAGAAAGTCGAAAATGTAATTAGAATCGAAACAGGCTTTGATGGCATGGGTGCGTAATATATAATTGATTCAAATGAAGACATTAACACCTTATTAATAAAAAACAGATCTCCATTTAGCCAAGAAGAGCTGTAATTTCCCTGAATTTCTGACAAGACTTTAAATCAGTAAAAGAAGGGGGGAAAGGAGGATTATTACATTATTGCGGTAGCTGAGACCAACCAGACTAGATCTTAAGGAAGCTTTTCTGCCTTCTGCAGATATTTCGGAGTATAGATCCCACCAGAAAAATAATAAAGTTTTTCATGCCCTTTGGAGCAAGAGAGACCAGCTCTGTTCCATTTTTGGCATGAGAAACCTTCATTTATTGGAAGTCTTTCGGACATTATCTTGCGTCCAGACGAAACAGACCCAGGTCTTGCAAGCTATTCTTACACCCTCTCCACATCGTAGTTTATTTTCCCCACGTCCTTCTTAAAGCAGGGTGCTCAGAACTGGGCAGAGCAATCCAAACGCACCCGAAAATGCAGAATTTATCTGAATATCGGCCACTCGATGTGGAAAGCCAGCCTTGTACGGTGGTTTGATTACCGGACAATGATGACTGGGGTTTGATTTCCAACCCAGCCATGGAAAGCCAGTGGGTGACCTTGGACAAGTCACATACTCTCGGCCCCTGAATAGGATTCATCTGAGAATCAAGTTCAAGGTTCAAGTCATTTCTGACTTATGTTGGTCCTACGGGGGACCTACCACAGGGTATTCTGGGGCTGTGACATACCCAAGATCACCAAGTTGCTGAGCGAAGGGGAATCAAACCCTGCTTTTTAGGGTCACAGAGCCCCAGAGCAATGTCTGGATTTAGGTAGAAGCCCCCAAATCAACTCCTTCGGACCCCCTGTGCGATGCCTGCTGCCACAGAAAAACCTTCCCGGCAAGCAAGCTTTAGACAGGGAGCTGGAAACGCTTCAGACAGCATCCTGTCTGGCAGCCAAAATCTCTTTTACCTAAATTGGGCCTCTTAATGGCACCCAATCGTTATTCACCTGAGTTCCTGCGATCCGTCATTTTACAACTGACGAGAAACGGAGAGGACCAGTCGCTTGGGAAATTACTCATTCAAGGCAATACGCAGGCAGAGGAGACGCCGTACGAAAGGGCAGAGGAAACGGCTACTGTCGGAAAGATTTTGATTCAGGTCTTGGCTGCCTTTGCAGGACTTGCGAGTCCTGCCAAGGTACGAAGCCACAATGTGAATACTGACAAAAGGTGGAAACTCACTGGGTGACCTTGAGTGCATCACACCCTCTCAGCCCCCAGAAAACCCCGTGACGGCTTTGCACTAGGATTGCCGCAAGTTGGAAACAACTTGAAGGCACACAACAGTTTTCCATACGTCAATGCAACCCTCTCAGCCCCCAGAAAACCCCATGACGGCTTTGCATTAGGATTGCCGTAAGATGGAAACAACTTGAAGGCACACAACAGTTTTCCATACGCCAATGCAACCCTCTCAGCCCCCAGAAAACCCCATGACGGCTTTGCATTAGGATTGCCGTAAGATGGAAACAACTTGAAGGCACACAACGGTTTTCCATATTCCAATGCAATAGGGAATCTTCTCTGTGTCCGCGTTCCTAAATCCCACAAAAAAGGGAATATTTCCAGAAGCGCCCTGCCCTTCTTACAGTGTGTGGGTTTTCAAACACTTAAGAGAAATTACAGCTTTCCTTCAGGAATCCCAAAAAGTCACCTTCGCTTGCCTTCTGCAATAATTCAAGTTTAACTGGCTGATGAAAAAGCCCAAACGAAAGAATTATCTTTAAATCAGCTGCCATCCTCGCTTAGGAGTTCTGAGCAAATATCAACAGAGTGATTTAACAAGCCTGGACTTTGGATGAGAAATTGGGATTCATATTGGGGCGATGTCGGGCGGGGAGAGGGAATGAAGAATAGCTCCCATATTTCAAGAAATATTGGTTTGAGTAAATCTGGCAAACGTTTAGGAGAAAAACGCGCGTCCCGCTTTTCAATTAAATTAGGTCTTTAAAAGTGTCACGGAAACAGTTCTTCTCGAGCGAACACTGATTCATGCTTGTGTTTATACTTGTAGATTGTCTTTCCATCTCCAAGACATCTGGTTTCCTTGTACCAAATATATTTGTTTGCATTCATATTCAGGATACCAAACCGTTATTAGTTTTGGAAATAACAAATAATGGGGGGGGGGTGGAAGGAGTGCCGGCGGGAACTCGGATGGCGCAAAATCCAAAAGACCGGAACCAGCACAATCATTTGTGAGAGTGACTCATCCTTCCAAGGCGGGAGGGTGGAACTGGTGTGTTTATTGCTTTGGGAAAGGGGCATTTATTCTTTTTTAAAACGTGGGCTGCTGTTTCAACACAGGAAGACGCTCAAGGTGGCACGAGGACAAGAGAGGAAGAGGGGAGAGGAGAGTCTTCTCCACTGGTTGGAGCAATTCTATGCACTCAAGGGAAGGAGATTTCTTCCAAAGTCTTTGTTTTAAGCCGTTACTGCAGTAGTTCCTAACCTGTAACCTCAGGACATTTAGGGGTATGCAAAATGTATGTATATATGCATATGCATATATATATATATATGTACATTTTGCATGTATGTATGTGTATATATGTACACACACATATATATTGCATGTATATTGCATGTATGTATATTGCATGTATGTATATGTATGTATGTATATATATATATACACATATATATATATATATATATACACATACATACAGTAGAGTCCTGGTTATCTGACCGAAACGGGTGGCCGCAGCGTTGGATAACCAAAAGGGTCGGATTACCCGGACGCTCGTGGTGGCCACCATTTTGGGGGGGTGTCAGGGGCGTGTCAGGGCGGGCCTGGGGCATGTCGGGGCGTGTCAGGGGGTGCGGAAATGCCCACAGCCACGCCCCCAGGCCATCGCGTCGTCGGTTAATCCGGATGGTCGGATAACTGAGCATCGGATAACTGGGACTCTACTGTATATGCTTATACACATTTTGCATACCCCTAAATGTCCTGAGGTTACAGGTTAGGAAATACTATACACATATAAAATAATGGGGGGGACCTCCTACACCAACAAGAAAGATATTAGCAGGCCCTTGGTATCAGCCAGGACTTCGTTTTCGGATGCTGCACGGATCCCGCCCTGTTAGAAAGCCAGCCACGGTTCCTAATCCTTGAACAAGAGTCTACGGGAGCAGCAACAGTCGAGGTTGACAAAAACTCACCAGTCACTCACTGTTCTTGTTTCAGCAGCCCAGGTCAGCAATAAATTCAGAGTGTCAGTTCAAGGAAACATCCAGCAGCTTGTTTTCTGCTGCTGCTCCAGAGACTAGGCGACTACGGAGCAATGGATTTAAACTACGGGAAAAGCAACTCCACCAAAACTTTAGGAAAAGCTTCCTGGTGGAAAAAGCTGTTCAGCGGTGGAATATGCTGCTGCTGCCTCTGTGGAGTGTGGTGGAGGTTTCCTTCTTTGGAGGTTTTTGCACAGCAGAATGGGGTAGATTGGATGGCCTTTGGGATCTCTTCTAACTCTAGGATTCTATGTGTCTAAGCCACACCAGCTCCAGAAGGCAGGTGGAAAACCTTTTGCTCTACGAGCGCCAGTCGTACCCCCCACTCCTGGGAGAAAACATCCTCGTTACGCCTTGTAACGAGGGCTGATTGCCTGCCGGCCCCACCAGGTGAGGAGCGGCTCCCACCCACCTGTGCCACCTGCCAACGGCACAGGCTCCGTCCCAAAAGCACCTCTTGCTTCTGCGGAGAAGACATTAGCAAAAAAACACCCCAGACGATCCCAGACGCTGGCCCTCAAGAGACCCCCTTCCCTCCTTTGGGCTGGGCAGAGGGAAAGACCACCCCTTGCAAACGGGCAGGCGGAGCACAGGTGCTTGGCGGCGGAGCACGGGGGGCTCGTGATGAAAAGCAGACCGACTGAGCCACTCCGCCTCCCGTTTCTCAAGGGCACGAGTGACAACGCTGTCGCATTGGCTGAAGAAATGCACAAGCAGGAAGCCCCTTGGAAAGGAAGCGGGAGAGAAGAAGACCTTGTGTGCACACATGCCTTTAAGCCGCATGTTGACTTGTGGCCAACACATGGATTTCACGGGGTTTTCTTAGAAGTACCTGGTAGGTCTCCTGTCCAAGGACTAACCAGGGCTGACCCTGCTTAGTTTCCAAGATTAGACAAGTAACCTTACATCGTGGGAAAAATATGGTTTCTGGCAACGAGTAAGCCAAACCTGCTTTCCAAAACCAATTTTTTAAGTCCACCCAAGTCCTTCTCCACAATTCCAGCAACGTACACATCACAGATGCATAATTCCTCGCCCGTGCAAACGAACGGCAGGATGGCGCACGCGAGGGTGTGTGTGTGTGTGTTTCAACACAAATACCCTCTTCTGTAAACACTTATTAAGAGACACGCTGCACGATTTGGAGGGGGAAAGAGAAAGGCGGCATTAGTCACCGCTCAAAAGGAACAGAAAGAACATCGCTCATTAAAAATAAATGATTGATCAATATTTATGTCCCAAATTTCATCTCTCGATACAACTGCGCTGCCTTCTCCGGTGGGGCTTTTCCGTTTGTTTTGCCTGAACAAAGACAAAGTGACGCACGAAGCAGGGGCGGGGGGGGGAAGCAAGATTTTTGGGGAGGAGGGGAAATGTGAATGTTGGAGAACGAGCAGCAACGAAGAGACCCCTCCGCAACCTTCTCCCCCTACCCCTGCGACAGAAGAAAAGGAGAAGCCTTCAAAGCAGAAAGCCACAGCTCTCATTTATGGGAAACCTCACGCAGGAGTCTGAAGAAGGTTTGCAAAGTACAGAACAAGCAGGTGCAAAAATACAGCACAGCGGGATGGTTTCAGGACCCCCATCCTCCGGACACCAAAACTCAAGTCTCATAGCGCCAAGGACTTTGGTTATAATATACAATTGGATCAATGGGGAAATGCGTGGACCAAAGGGTTGAAATTTACATTAAAGAGAATCATTATACAGTCTGCCTTCGGTATTCGCTAGGGTTTGGTTCCATTAGATACCAAAATTTGTGGTTGCTCAAGTCCCATGATACACAATGGTGTAGTAAAATGGCATCCCTTAAATATAAAGTGGCAAAATCCCATAGTTTGCTTTTGGGTGTTTAAAAAATCCTTTCAAGCCATGGTCGGTTGAATCTGTGGATACAGACTTTGCAGAGAGGGAGGAGTGACTATAGTCCCCTCTTTATCTGCGGGAGACAAGTTCCCTTAGTAAATGTTGGCAGCTTTCACTGAATCATAGACTCCTGGAGCTGGGAGAGACTCCAAGGGGCCATCCAATCCACCCCCATTCTGCCATGCAGGAAGACTCTATCAAAGCATTCCCAAAAGATGGCCATCCAACCTCTTTTTGAAAACCTCCATGGAAGGCTAAACATGCCCAGTTCCTTAAGCTGTTCCTCCCAGGACTTCACGGTTTCCATTTATAAACGTTAAATCATAATCGGAAATCACACCAGGTGTGGCATTTCAAAGGGCAAAGAAACGAAGCTAGGCTTAACTCTAGCAAAGACGGAGTCCTTACCTTGGCTTGGACTGCGTAGGAGGCCAGGAGGACAGAGGCCTCTGGGGGACAGTAGATCTTCTCATCCAAGATCTGCTTCTTGACCTGAAAATGCAACGGCATGGGAGACATAAAACCTCTAAGAACGGCAGCCTCAGCAGATGGCCGCTGTTTGCTCTAACAGCTGCCGCCTGCCAGCCCAATTTTCAATTATTATTCTTATGCTGCAAGATTTGCAGTCGTCCATCTATATTTGCAAGGGGTGCAGGACCTCCCACAAATGTGGAAAAATCATGCATACCTCCAGGCCCCCCAAGCTATATTTAACACACAGAAAAGAAGTACAACCAGCTGATTTAATCCACCGTGAATCCATAGAATCATAGAATCCCAGAGCTGGATTTTGCAAAGAAACCTCATCGCCTCAAAGGTAGAAGCGGGCAGCTGGGGTGCTCCCGGCTGCAGATTCATATCTACGGATCTAGAAGTCTTAGCAGACGAAAAGATGGACTATACTCTATAATTTCTGACCAGCCATTTCCCTCATACCACCTTTTCCATAAGCACTGTTTCCCAGTTTTTATACATCTATATGTACCAGACTTCAATTGAGAGGGTGGTCCAGTTTTTTTCCCCCCCAGTCCAGAGCTATCATCAAAACTGCAGCAAAGCAAAATAGAAAATGCAACAGATCTTTATGATTTAATGCCTTGCAGCTGTCACAGAATATGGAGAGAAGTCCTATTTTGGATTGAAAAGGAATTGCTTGGTTTGTAATTTGACGTATTATTACAACTCTTTTTTCCCAAAATTCAGAAATACTGGGATACTCCCACCACGTGTGGAAATACAACAGACTGGATTTCTTTTTTAGACAGTGTTCAGTAACTAGATAGCTCCCTTAAAGTTTGGACTTAACCCAGAAATGGATTCCACCACCTGCTGTCAATAATCCCCAGATAAAGTTACTTTTATTTGCATTCTCCCAAATCACAGATCTGTTTTCCAGGCTGCCAGTAAACCCTCCATCTTCTCCCATTCTTATTATTTCAATTTTCCCCCCCTGTGCAAATGTGTCTCCTTCTGACACCCTTTCTACTCATTAGCATCCCTCAGGTTATTTGTGAGCTAAATTTCAGCTCTCTCCATGCTTTAAAGTACCTTAATAATTTAGGAGAAGAATTCTGAGCTCTGTTTTGAGAGGAAAGACATACAAATGACTTGTTTCTGGGGTTGTTGTTTTTTCCCTAGTCATCCTTTGCTTCAGACTTACATGGTCTGCCGAATCTTAAGTACCCAGGGCACATCTGGAAGCGCCGTAATAACACTAAAACTAGTGTCAGTAAAGATCTAGCACCTCATATAAAAGCAGCACCTTGCTATAGGCACAAAGGCAATTGTTGGCTTTCACAACAAGATCTGCCCTCTTGAGCTAAACCTGGGGTATCAAAGTGGGGTCCCCAGCATCGGTTTCATGGCTCTCTTCCACGATCTTAGGGCCACAATTCCCAGTCCTTAAACAGAGTCTATAGTATCAGCTTGAGCCACGGTTTATAGAAACTCATTCAGCAGTCCAGGTAAGCAATAAATTTAGAGCAACCGTTCAAGAAAGTACCCAGCACACAAAGCAAGGGTCAAGGTTTTTCAGGAGCATCAGCCAAGGATCGAAAGAAAAGCATGCTGCTTCCACCAGATTTGCCAGTTGTCTGCAACGGACTTCCGTCCAACCCGCCTCTGATATTTATCAGCCAGCAGCCTCCCCTAGCTGCTTGTCTGATTAATGAGATTCCCCTATATAAGTACTCTGAGCCCCTCTCCCTTTCTCATCTAAGTCCTGTCCTGGTCTCGTCTGTGTGTTTTGGCTGTTGGGAAGAATTCTGCCTGCATTTGCACCTTGGACTGAGGCACGACAGGTGTAGCAGGAATTTTGAGACTCAGAGACCAGAAGACAAGGAAAAGAGATTTATTGGGTTATGCACACAGGCACTTGGCTGGAATCGTTTCCAAAGAGCCAAGCAGCCCAGAAACCAGATTGCAAGCCAGTTTTATAGGAACGTAGTACAAAGACATTTCTTCCTGCCCGCCCCTCTGAGGTTTTGCAATGTGTGCAATATTCCCTGACACCCTTACTTCTCTGATGTTTTCATTCCAGACAATATGTTATAGAACATTTCAGTGCATAGTGACCGTACTCTGCGTCCATAAAGAAGAACTCATCACTATCTCTGCTAACGCAGCATGTGGAAATCCCTTGACTTGTGACACACTTTCAGATGATTCTTCATATTCACTGCTATAATTATGAGCATATCGAGGCAAGCTAGACTAACCCCCTCCAATGGCTTCTTCATTGATTTGGTACACTTTCGGGAGAATCTTTTCCAAATATACTACAAACTTAACCACATTTTATAACAATATATGGGGTCTCTACTTCACAGGTATCTCCTCGATAACTGTGCAAAACCTTTCCAGCTTCTGATACGTACCTGGAGGAAGAATAAGTGTTGGGTGATTTCCTGAACCAGTTCCTCTTCTGCATTCTCCGGGTAAAACTTGGCCAAGAAGTGAAAAGTCACCGGCTCTTCCTTTGGGACGTCGTGGTCCAGCACCTGCAAAATGAGATTGCCATTTATGCACGCTCCAAATGCCACTGGTTCTGCTTTTCAGTGCTTTGGACGTTGCTCCTCAGACTTCTGACACAGAAAACGTGCCACATGGAGGTGAGGAGCTGTTAGTGGAAGGAAGATGTTAGCAGGAAAAGTAGAACTGCTCCCCACTCAGACCTAAAGAAACCTTGACCCACGGAAGGGATCAAAAAGACATTAAAAATATGATTGAATATTACAGATCACAAAAAAACCAGTTTATCACAATTATGAAGTACTGATGTCAAAATACATCATTTATGATATAACTCACAATTTAAATATTTCTGACCTTTATCCAAATTTACAATATGTTACTGACAACTACATAGTTAGGGTTTTTTTTAACACAACATTGTCTGTCGATTGCTTATTAGCATTAACAGCTTCCTATACAAAATTGTGGTCTCAGAGCCTTATATATGGGTCCTCCTTTCTGCATATATACATGGGTGTTATATTTTATGTGTAGTTGTCAATTATTTTTAAAAAGGAATGGAGAAATGGCTGAACAGCTTGGAAATTCACAATATTTGAAACCATTCCTGGTAATCAGTGTAACATTTTCCTTGGTATCTCAGTATGGTCTTGCTCTTTATTCCCTTTATTCCAAATGTCTGTTTGGTTTGGAAGCCACGGGGTGGATTGGGTTGCTACCAAAATGCATGCACTGTTGTTGTTATTTTTTTTGTAAAAAGCGCTGGAGTCTCTCATCAGCCAAGACAAACACACTGAGCTAGAGGGAACGGTGTGCTGAGTGAATACTCTAATACGCAACATGTCGGGAACCCAAATGTCACTGAACTTCAGCTGCTGGGAAACAGATTATGAACAGGAAACTCATCTCAGAAGGAGCTTGCGGCTCTGAGAAAGCAGCCAGGGGTGCGTGCAATTCTGATAAGCTAAGCCTGACTACTTAAGGCAGGGCTTACTAATGCCATCGTCACATTTGAGCTATGGGACTAACTAACAGCCATTTTTAAATTAGGTTTTAGAGACAGTGATCCTTGGCACACTTACTCAAATTCAATGGGATGAAGCTCTGTTGCCATATTTGCTCTGTCCATTTTGCTGTTCGGGTGCCGGAAGAGGTACACCGGCCGGGTGCTCGCTGGTTTCCAAGGCAAAGCCACGTTCTTACCTTCTTGTCCATTTTGAGCCAGGCCATCGTGTCCTTGATCATGTACTGGAGCCCAAAGAACCACGTTTCCCGGAGTCCTAGCGTCCGGCACACCAGGTCGAACAGGTCCTTTCCTTTCCATTTTACCTGCAGAAGGAAAACGAGGATTAGCAACGCCCTCCTCGAACCAAATTCAGTGTCAGTATGCAAAGGGATGAGATTGAGAAAGAGAGGTTGATAGACTTTGGTGGAATTAAGTCTGTTTCATCAGATGCACAGAGTGAAGGGGCTAAGAACGGACCTTTATAGCTACGAACGAGAACGCAGCATGTGTGAATAACAATAGAAATGCTAGGGAATCTTGTAGTGCAGTGGTTCTCAACCTGTGGGTCGGGACCCCTTTGGGGGTCGAACGACCCTTTCACAGGGATCGCCTAAGACCATTGGAAAATATGTATTTCCGATGGTCTTAGGCTCCATTCCCTCCTCGGTGGTGGTGCGCAAACGCAAGCCATGCACTCACATCCTCCTGCCCCCTTTGGCAGGAGCGCGTGCAGCCACAGCGTTGCCACAGCAGGAGTGGTGGTGCGCAAGCGCGAGCTACGCGCTCACGTCCTCCTGCCCCCTGTTCAGAAGGGACTGAAATTGCTCCCCTTCTCCGCTACCGGGAGAACCTCCCTTCTGACGGGCCAGCTTGGGGGGCGGCGGCAGCACGGGGGCAGGCCCCTCCTCACCACGGCCCCCGCCCCACTCGCCACAGAGGGGGGTGCTGCGGAAGGGCCGGGGGGCCACAAGGCGGTGCTTTTCCGGGGGGCGAGCTGCGCCCGGCACAAAAGACAAAGGCACTGGGATTCCTCGCCCCCCACCGGCCAGGGTCAACACTCTGGAAACTTTTCCCACACTGCCCCCGAGCAGAAACAAGAGCGAAGCAGAAGCAGAGTCCGGGGGGGGGGTCTCGGAGTTTTTTCCCGGGGGAGACGCGCGGCTCCTCTTTCCCTCCCTGCCCCCCCGCCCGTTCCTGGCCGGTGAGGTGGCCTTGGCCGAGGGGGAGGCCTTGCAAATAATAAATAAATAATTTTATGGTTGGGGGTCACCACAACACGAGGAACTGTATTAAAGGGTCGCCACATTAGGAAGGTTGAGAACGGCTGTTGTAGTGCCTTTGACACTGAAAGAAGTCGGCAAGCATCAGCTTTCATAGACTTAAGTCCACAATAAATCCGATGAGGGTCTAACAGAGCTTACGCTACCAACTTCCAAACTTTTTTTCTCTCATTTAGTGTCCAAGATGCTACAAAATCCCTTTGCATCCTGATCCGGACTAACGCAGCTACGTCTTTGAATTCAGCTTCTGTGCAACTTTGCTCGTGGACACCGTTAGACTAGAAAAAGCAGAGAAATGAGAAAAGTGTGTTGGAAGGGGACCAACTGCAAGGTTAAGATTAGAGGCGATAATCTCAAGATTCCCAACCTGTACAGGTTGCCTGTCCCTCCTCCGAAATGCTTGGGACCAGAAGTATATTGCATTTTTTTTTCTTTTTTCAAAGTTTGGAAAAACCCGAAACCACACAAACACAGGAGACTGGCAAAGAAAAGACAGAAAATACGCCTTTCTGCTTCATCGCTGCCAACTCGCTTGCAAAATATTTGGCGAGCTTGCTTTCTGTTCATAAACTTGCTAAGTGAAAAGCAAATATACTAAAAAAAAAAAAATTAAATAAATACAAATGGCAAGCCAGTTGCTTTCGGGGAACTAGGAACAAGGCATGTGGGGGGGGGAGAAACAGATTGCAGGCTTGCTTTCTTTTTGGTCACAAAGATACGTATTTACTTTCTGCTGGGTAAATATGCATTTTCCAGTGCAATGTAAGCATACGAGAAGACGTTCGGAGCATAACAAAAAGCAAGGGAGAAAGGGAGGCATCTCTGAAAAGGAAAGATAAAGAAGGCCAGGGCAACACAACCAGGCATTTACACCGAAGTTTAGGTGTTCATTATTCATTTCTACAGCGACAATCGCACCCTGGGCAAAAGGGACATTTGGACAACGGATTCCTCCCCCCAATTTCAGTCTCTCCCATATTTACTGCCCTTTTTTTCCTCCAAGGACTGATAAGCGGATCTGCGTGCCCAGAAACGTCTCCGCCTGCCAAAGAGGCAGCAAAGGAGGCCCTCGGACATCGCAGGGGCGGCCGCGCTCCGCTGACGATGCCGTACCCGGTGGATTCAGTGTTTTCAGACTCCAGCTGCGCTTCAGACTACAAACGACACGGAGAGGTTCTCTGTTGCTGGAGTTCAAACCTGCCTTGCAGACTGCAAATGATTTTGCGGAGTTACATAAGGCAGCAAAACAAAAGTTCTCCAAGACAGGTTCCGGGGCTCGTGCAAAGCCGACGGGAGAAAGAAATTGGCTTCTGGACCACAGGAAGGTTTTTAAAGTTTGTTTAAAATATCCTCCCCTGTTTTACAGAGAAACGCCTGCAATTGCTCCCTGTGAGCACAAACAAACATTTCTATGGCTATTTATGCTGTTAAGTTTTATGTCTTGGCTCACAAGGGCAGTAATAATAATTTAACAGCTACTGGGAGAGCACTATAGTCCAAAATGGACTTGCAGATATTGATAGGTTCAGCTACAAAGAAGAAACTGAGCAAAATACAAAAAGCACACCCACTCACACAGGTTGCAATTTAACTAAAACCAAATTTCAGCACTATTTTGTTTGTTCGTTACAACCTATCTGGTAGAATTCCATATTTTTAATAGCGTAAACATGGCATAGTGTTGTGAGTGTTGGATTGCAACCCTGGAGATGAGAGTTCGATTCCCCTTTGCTTGGCCATGGAAGATGGGGGGTGGTGCTGGGCAGGTCACACACTCTCAGCCCTAGAAAAAAACCCACTATAGACGCACCTTACAGTTGCCATAAGTGGGAAAGTAGTAGTAATAGAAGGTAGTAGAAAGTCTTCATTGAACTTTGAGGGCCTTCAAGTTGTTTCCAACTTTTGGTGACCCATTACAGGGTTTTCTTGGGCTGAGAGTGTGTCACCCAGTGGGTTTCCATGGCCGAGCAAAGGGGAACCGAACCTGGTCTCCAGGGTCATGGTCCTGCTTTTGTGAGATGTCTTTAAGTCATCCCCAGCTTACAGCAACCATAACTCCTCCACGGTCTTCTGGGCAAAAATGATTCAGAAGTGGCCTCCCTCAGTGGTTGGGAGAGGGCCCCTTGGCCAACTTCACCCAGGTGGGCTCAATCATTGCTGGGCTCAGGGGTCCCTCAGGCTTTGGAAGGCCTGGTTGACCTTTGAAATGGGGGAAACCAGCCCAGGTGAGGGACATGAAGGGTCCCACCTAAATCGTTCCCAGCTGGTTCAGAAACCAAAGACAATGAGCTGGGATGGCAAAGGTCTCTGGACAAAAGTGGGGAAAACATGCAGTTCTGGGCACCCCAGTCCAAGGAGGGTATGGACGAGCCGGAAGGTGTCCAGAGGAGGGCAACCAAAGTGGTCCAACGCCTGGAAACCATGAAGCCCTCTGAGGAACAGCTGAGATGTTGAGCCTGGAGAAGACAAGGGTGAAAGAAGGGGCCATCTTTAAATATTTGGAGGGATGTCCCATGGAGGATGGGGCTAGCTTGTTTTCTGCTGCTCCAGGGACTTGGACACCATGGGGCAGTAGATTCAAACTTCAGGAAAAGAGGTTCTTTTCAACCTTAGGGAGAACTCCCTAAGTTCTTCAACCTTAGGAAGAACTTCCAGATGGTAGCAGTTTGACAATGAAATACGTTGACCTCAACAGAGTGTGCTGGAGTCTTGGAGGTTTTTAAACAGAGGCTGGATGGCCATCTTTTTGGTTTGCTCTTCTTGTATCTCTTCCTGCATGGCAGAATGGGGTTGGACTGGATGCCCTTTGGGAGACCCGTTCCAGCTCTAGGATTCTGCAATCTGTTCAGTGTCAGCTTCCACATTCTAATATTCACCCCCTACGAGGCTGCTCTCTCTCTGCAAGGTGGTTAAAAACATCCCCCTTTCTCAGTAGATTTTCAGGTCAACCATGACTGCTCCTTTTCCGAAGTGGTTTTTATCGTTAGAAGCCGGTTAAGTTACTTCTCATAGCTGCCTGAATAATTCATGTTGTTTTTCCTCCACCGCCGCTTTAGTGTTTAATGGCCGCTTTCATGCATTCTTATTATTGCAACTTGTTCTTTAAATCAAACAAGGCCTGCAGTTCTGGGCCACCTTGAACTCACTTGAGGAAGGTGGGAGCAGAAAGATACTAATTTCTTGGGGGGAAAAAAAAGAAATAAGATTACCTGCAGCTTGTGCTCTCAGTAGAAAACCTGGGCATGCCGGCACATAATGTGCAAAACCTTGGAATGCAGGCATGGCTTCCATAAAGCCTTCAAAGATGAGGAGGAACACAAGTAAAAAAGCAGTCTCAGCAAATGACCATCCAGCCTCTCTTTAAAAACCTCTGAACGAGGAGACCCCGCTGCCCCGCTGAGGCAGCGGCAGATTCCACTGTCAAACTACCCTTACTCTCAAGAAGTTCTTCCTAAGGTTTAGGTGGAATCTCTTCTCCTAGAGTTCGAAGCCATTGCTCCACATCCTAGTCTCTGGAGCAGCAGAAAACAGGCTTGCTCCGTCCTCCATATGACACTTCAAATATTTAAACATGGCTATCATGTCCCCTCTTAACCTTCTCTTCTGCAGACTAAACATACCCAGTTCCCTAAGCCATTCCTCATAGAGCTTCATGCTTTCTAGTCCTTCTGCCATTTTGGTTGCCCTCCTCTGGACACCTTCCATATCCATCCATATCTGGACACAGGATTCCTCCAGGTGGTGTCTGACCAAAGCAATAATAGATTGGTACCATCGCTTCCCTCAACCTAGACACCATCCTCCTATTGACAGAGCCAAGAATCGCATGGGCCTTTTTAGCTGCTGCATCACACTGCTGGCTCATGTTCCGCTTATGGTCTGCTAAGACTCCTAGATCTTTTGTGTCTTGTGGGTTTTTGTTCGTATTTTAGTGTACTTGATCCTTATATTTTGTTTTGTGAGTATAAACCTTTTTGTGTTGTTGTTTTTTTCTTAAAATGAAGAAAGAGTTGAAAAGGTTTCTAAAAACACACACAGGGCTTTGGATTCGGCTTGGAGAGACAGTGGGCTACCTTCATGTAGGTGAAGCGCCCCCCCCATTGACTGGATGGCCTGCAAAGGAATACGAACCGAACTACCCACCGCCACGCTTCTGTCTCGCAGCGGCCGTGACGAGACTGAGCATCCACCCAGAGGAACCGGAGGAAGGTCACCGCTGCCCTTGCAAAGCCAAGTTCCTCCTCTGCCGCCATGATCTATCGTTGGGGCCAGGATGCTATAATAAAGCCAAAACCTCGAAAATAAAAACTGCATTAGAGAGGCGGCCATAATTTAAAACGTCTGGGGGTAATGGGGCTTGGCACAGCCACCCGCCTCTTCCTCTTCCCTATCGACCCAGCGGCAGGAGGATGGATGCTCGCTCGGAGGTGGCCCTGTCATATCCCATTAGCTTTATCTTAACGTGGCTTGTTAGATATATTTGCAAGTCTTGGTTAGATACGTGGATGAACTACCTTATAAACGGGCTGACATGCTGCGGACGGTTATTATTTTGCAGGGCCGGGATGGATGGTTTTTACTAAGGGCGGGAGTACTAAGCACTTAAAATGCAGCATCGTTCAGGTGATGTGGCGCAGTCTCCAGCGGAGAACTCTGAGCAGGAGGAGTCTATCAGCACGGCGTACGTTTATTTATGAACCTGCAACAAGAGTCATTTGCGACGTGCCAGGCGGCCGAGGGGTCCTTCTCACAATACAGACGGCCCTCCGCGTTTGCTAGGGTTAGGGGCTGCAAAAGCGGGAAAACTGCAAATATCAAAAGGCATGCATGTGGGAAGGGGGCCGGAGCAGGCCCCCAGGAGAGGGAACGGGGGGTTAGATGAGGTGCCACAGAATCCTAAGTGGGAAGAGACCCTTCCAGGGCTATCCAGTCCCACCCTGATCTGCCAGACAAAAATATGCCATCAATTCCTGCGTGGCAGAAGCGGAGGTTGGACAGGATGTCCTTTGAGGTCTCTGTTCCAAATCTAGGATCCTATGAAGTCCCTGGGAGGTCCAGTCCTCTTTGCAACCTTTGCAAAAAACCGAAAGCGCTTTTAAAAACAGGCTTTTGCTTAAAATTAAAGGTCCTGCTGCAAAAGGGACAGAAGGAAACAATTCTCTTCTCCACCGCCCGCGCAGATAACTAGAGCATTTCACAAAAGAGTTTACCATTTCAAGGAAAGCACGTAACATACATAACACGGGGACAGAGCGAGATGCTAATAACTGCATTGCCTATGAGCAGCGGGAGGCAGATGAGCCACAACACAATATTTTAGAAACACGGGGAGCTAACCGGGGGAATCACAAAGTTCCCTTCCATTTCTTTCTTCGACAAACAGATGTCAAGAAATTTAAAGAGCTACTTAACCATGCTGCACGCCGAAGCAGAGAAGAGCTATTTTTATTTACTTCTGCTCCGCGACAACTTGGTAATGACTTTTTAATTAAAAGCTATTTCTGCTAAACCTCCGAGGAGGATGGCAAGGTGCAACTCCCCATCTGCGTCTCTCGTCGGAAGCCAGGCAGACTAACAAGGAAGGCAACTTATCCGTTCAGGGCCTGAAAGGGTCGCTGGGGCTGCCGAAGGAAACCCAGAGGAGGACAGCGCTATTTTTAACCTCGGGTATTTGCCCAACAACAGACTTTCAGTTCCTCTCGCGGGAAGCTTGCCAAACCACCAGCTCTTTCTCCAAGGAGGAGTGAACCGGGCGAGGGTCTGACTTTGCAGCCACACGCCAGCTCCGACTGCCGCCGTCATTGCCGTGTACCTTCAAGTCGTTTCCGACTTACGGCAACCCCAAGGTGAGGGTATCACGGGGTTTCCTGGGGGACGAGGTTTGGCATACAGCTCTGCCTCTTCTTTCTCGTGCACAAATCTCCCCAGCTACCCAGCTGCAGGCTTAGACTCTCTTTTCCACCAACACTGTCCTAACTCACCCCTTGGAGGACGAAGACAGACGGCGGCGGCTTTCTCCGAGTCCCAGGAAAGGGGACCTCTGCAAGTAGAGGGCCCCGTTCCCCAAGAAAACGCTACAGACGCTAGAAACAACATGCCCCCTTCCTTCATTGAGAGACGGACCTGAACCCAGGGCCATCTAAGTAATAAATACTGGCCCAATTGGCACAAATGAGGCTCCTGTGACTCATAAATATTGAGGCAGTTGCTTCCCAGCCTTACTGCTTGCTCCTAGATTCCTAGAGTTGGAAGAGACCCCAAGGGCCACCCAGCCGAACCCTATTCGGCCATGCAGGTATACACCATCAAAGCTCTCCCTTTAATAGATGGCCATCCATTGCTTTGAGGGTGTTCCTGCACGGCAGGGGGTTGGACTCGACGGCCCCTGGGCTCTCTTCCAACTCTAGGATTCTATGAAAACCCCGTGAAATTCATAGGACCACCATAAGTCAACAGGCAAATCAGAGGCGCACCGACGTACGGCTTAAGAGACTCCCTTG
This sequence comes from Ctenosaura bakeri, assembly GCA_948474755.1. Classification (NCBI taxonomy): domain Eukaryota; kingdom Metazoa; phylum Chordata; class Lepidosauria; order Squamata; family Iguanidae; genus Ctenosaura; species Ctenosaura bakeri. The sequence goes on along the minus strand of CAOLHI010001232.1, from coordinate 11,785 downwards.
CAATCTCCCATTGATTCAGCTCTTTGTCCTAAGAGGCACGGAACACACCCATCCACATTTATTCTCTCAGAACCACTTACTCCCTTGGTAACCCCTACTGCCAATGAAGATCACCTGTCCGCAGCCTGAAAAGGAATGCTTTTGATTAACTCCAGAGGCAGGAACCGCAATCGATGAGGGAGCAGCGCTGAGCTCCACAGCCACTGATAAGTTTCAGAAGGTGAGCCTTGATGAATTCGCCAGCTGGCCCCCATTATGGCTCCCTTGTCAAGCCTTCCCGCTTGCTTTCAACTCCAGACTCGAAAAGGCACTCCCTGCCAAGAGCATTAAGGTCAGGAAACCACCTGGGACAACGCGGGCGCCTCCGTAGAATGAGAACTCGGGACTCCACCAGTGCAAAAAGAAGAGGGAGAAATTCTTAAAGCATCACAGCTACACAGATTCACCTCAAATGCAATGCAAAGAACTCACGCCACAGGAGAGGCACTGATAGCCTTACCGTGTCCAGATTGAGAGAAGAAACAGTCCCAACTCCATTTTGCAAAGAACCAGTGTGGGGTAGTGCTTAGAGCTGGGAGGAGCAGCTAAGGGAGCTGGGTATGTCCAGCTTGGAGAAGATCAAGAGGGGACAGGATGGCCATGTTGAAATATTTGAAGGGATGTCATGTTGAAGATGGAGCAAGCCTGTTTTCATAGAATCATAGAGTGGGAAGAGACCACAGGGGGCATCCAGTCCAACCCGCTGCTATGCAGGAACGCCCATCAAAGCACTCCCGACAGATGGCCCCCCAGCCTCTGCTTAAAAATCTCCAAAGAAGGAGAAGACCCCACCACACTCCATGGAGGCAGCATATTCCACTGCCGGACAGCTCTGACCATCAGGAAGTTCTTCCTGAGGTTCAAGTGGAATCTCTCTTCCTGTAGCTTGAATCCACTGCTCCTTGTCCTGGTCTCTGGAGCAGCAGAGAACAAGCCTGCTCCCTCCTCACCATGACATCCCTTCAGATATTTAAACATGGCTATCATGTCCGCCCTTAACCTTCTCTTCTGCAGACTAAACATACCCAGCTCCCTAAGGCGTGGACACAACAGAGCAATAGCTTCAAATGTCAGCTAAAGAGATTCTACCGAAACCTTAGGAAGAACTTCCTGATGGACAGCTGGACAGTGGAATCCGCTGCTGACTCAGTGGAGCGTGGTGGCATCTCCTCCTTCTTTGGAGGTTTTTAAGGAGAGGTTTGATGGCCATCTGTCACAGGGAGAGCTTGGACTGTGTCTTCCTGCATGGCAGAAGAGGGTTGACCTGGATGGCCCTTGACGTCTCTTCTAAATCTAGAATTCCATGATTCTAGGTTGTTGTTGGGAGTGTTTCTGAAATCTTCACAAGTTCTGGACTCCAAGAACACAGTGATGTCTCCTTCTTTGGAGATTTTGCAACACAGGCTGGCTGACCATCTCCCCAGAGAGCTTTGATTGTGTCCTCCTGGCTGGCAGAATGGGGTTGAACTAGATAGCCCTTGGGGTCTCTTCCAACTCTTCTATGAGATATTGAGGAACTGGAAACATGGCCAGGGTAGCCGTGTTGGCCACGCAGCAAAACGAATTGAAAACGGCTTAGAAGGGCAATGGAAGAGATGAAGGGCAGAGGAAAAACTCTGCCCTGAGGAAGAAGCAAAGTTATTTATTTTAAGAAGATGGCAAAAAAGAGATAGCAATGGTCAAAGGGCCTTGCCTTCCATATTCAAGCCACCCTTGCTTTCTTCCTTCATGCATATTTAAAAAAAATACAGACATTTGCATACTCTTTGATGATTTCATTATCAGATCCATCCGAGTGGCGAAACGGGATATAATCATATAATAGGGTTTTCGTTTCCTTGTGTTTCAGACATCAGGGTTGCATTAATTCCATCTTCAAAGAGAGTTGCTGAGCGAAGTGTTTTCCCGTAAAAGCACAGCATGCTTTTATGTGATTTTAGACAGCGTGCCTTTTTTTTTTAAAAGACCAGTTTCAGTTTGTTATCATAGGCTTTTGGCTGAGGAGAGAACCAGCAACACATTATTATCCATTAAGAGAAACGGGAAATTACTTCCTTTAACACAGCGGTTCTCCACCTGTGGGTCGCAACCCCTTTAGGGGTCGAACGACCCTTTCACAGGGGTCGCCTAAGACCATCGGAAAATACATATTTCCGATGGTCTTAGGCTCCATTCCCTCCTCGGTGGTGGTGTGCAAGTGTGAGCCACGTGCTCGCGTCCTCCTGCCCCCTTTCGCAGGAGCACGTGTGGCCACAGCGTTGCCACAGCAGGAGTGGTGGTGCGCAAGCTTGCGTCCTCCTGCCCCCTGTTCAGAAGGGACTGAAATCGCTCCCCTTCTCTGCCACCAGGAGAACCTCTTGTCTGACGGGCCAGCTTGGCGGGCGGTGGCAGCACGGGGGGAGGCCCCCTCCTTGCCACAGCCCCTGCCCCACTCGCCACAGAGGGGGGCGCTGCAGAAGGGCTGGGGGGCTGCAAGGCGGCACTTTTCCGGGGGGCGAGCTGCACCCGGCGCAAAAGACAAAGGCGCTGGGATTCCTCCGCCCCCTCAGCCAGGGTCGACACTCTGGAAACTTTTCCCACACTGCCCACCCCCAGCGGAAACAAGAGCGAAGCAGAAGCAGAGCCCGGGGGGGTTCTTGGAGTTTTCCTGGGGGAGACGCGCGGCTCCTCTTCTCCTCCCTGCCCACTTCCCTGTTCCTGGCCGGCGAGGCAGCCTTTGCCGGGGGGGGGGGAGGCATTGTAAATAATAAATAATTTTATGGTTGGGGGTCACCACAACATGAGGAACTATATTAAGGGGTCGTGGCATTAGGAAGGTTGAGAACCACTGCTTTAATGAGAAAAGCAGCTTTGGGAACTTGGGCTGAAAATCCTGCCCAAACACACACCACTAAGTCCCAATTAGGTGTATATGGGGTATCAAACAGGTCATCATTAACACTCAAACCACTACATGACACTAGTGCAGCTCCATCTAATTAAAAGCTTGTTTTAAGCCACCCTAGAAAACAAGCACGCTATAGTGGTTTGAGAGCTGGAATATGACCCTAGAGATCAGGGTTAAAGTTCCAGTTCTCAGCCACGGAAACCCACCGGATGACCTTGGGCGTGTCACACACTCTCAGCCCTCAGAAAATCCCCTGACAGGTTCGTCTCAGGACTGCGAAAGTCAGAAACGACTAACAACAGCAGCAGCAGATCCTCCTTCCATTTTGAGACGGCTTCACTGATTCACCAACCATCTGCTTGACACCAATTAACACTCAGAAGTGACACCATTCAGCTATGGAAGAACCTGCCACAAAAGTGTAAAGCAAGTGGGGATTAGTAAAGAGCGAGGGGACCATCAGGAAGTAATTGACGGAAGACTGACAGGTCTTGATGGAAAAAAAGAAATGAGAAAGGGGCTATTAACTATGAACAGCAGAAATCTTCCTCCTTGCAGTTGCTTGCGCCCTGGAACTGTTTGCCAATTTATTTTACTTTATTTTATCTTTTTTTAACCCTGCTTTTTAGGGTAAACCTTCACAAGACAAAAATGCTAACAGCAATACAACACTGGAGGGAAATTAAACAGCACCAGATAAAGCGTATAACCCGGGAGGCCAGCAATAAGGGCAGCAGAAAGGTTGGTGGAATTATGGGGGATTTTTTTTAAAGAACCCAAGGGAAGGTGTCCATTAGATTCACAGAGAAGGGATTTAGAAAATTTGAAGGCGTCTCAAGGACTGGATAGAAATACCCAAGTAAGCGTAGTCTGGCAAGACGCGCCACCAGGCCGGGGGAGGCCTGGTTGACCGTTGGAACGGGGAATCCAGCCCAGGTGAGGGACATGAAGGGTCCCACCTAAATCGTTCCCAGCTGGTTCAGAAACCAAAGACAACGAGCTGGGATGGCAAAGGTCTCTGGACAAAAGTGGGGAAAACATGCAGTTCTGGGCACCCCGGTCCAAGGAGGGTATGGACGAGCCGGAAGGCGTCCAGAAGAGGGCAACCAAAGTGGTCCAACGCCTGGAAACCATGAAGCCCTCTGAGGAACAGCTGAGATGTTGAGCCTGGAGAAGACAAGGGTGAAAGAAGGGGCCATCTTTAAATATTTGGAGGGATGTCCCATGGAGGATGGGGCTAGCTTGTTTTCTGCTGCTCCAGGGACTTGGACACCATGGGGCAGTAGATTCAAACTTCAGGAAAAGAGGTTCTTTTCAACCTTAGGAAGAACTTCCAGATGGTAGCAGTTTGACAGTGAAATACGTTGACCTCAACAGAGTGTGCTGGAGTCTTGGAGGTTTTTAAACAGAGGCTGGATGGCCATCTTTTTGGTTTGCTCTTCTTGTATCTCTTCTCTTTCCCTTCTCCAGGCTAAACTTAACCATCTCCCTAAGCCGCTCCTCATAAGACTTCATGGTTTCCATTTTGGACAATTCTGGACACACAGAATTACAGAGCCTCCTGACCCCAAGGGCCATCCAGTCCAACCGCTGTCAGATAACAGGGTGTCAAAAGGCCTTCCTGTACACAATTGAACAAGAGGGATTAGACAGTTGTGCATTCACAACGAGCTAACTGGTGTGCATGCAGTGCAAAGAATTTTTCAGAGGACTAGCTGCATTTATATCGAATTACTCATTTTACTTATCTCCTGTCTGTCACCTAATAGGGGACTGAAAGTGGCTTGCAATGTAGAAATTTAAAATTTTCTGCATTTAAGGTACTTGGGGAGCTTGGTCCAGCCCGGGGAGAGAAGATAGCAGCCACAGTTAAGACAGGAAAATCTCCATTAACGTATTCTTTGATTTCGGTTTGTCTCGGCCCAAAGTGCTCTTAGACTGCGCTGGAAACAAGAGACCTTGGTATTCAACTCCCTCTGCTGGTCTGTATCTTGCAGAAGCAGCGCCCAAGCCTCCCTCCCTGGCATTCAGATGGACGTTTGAAACTGAAATGTGACCTCCGTACAAATCCAGAGGATTTCTTGCTCTCTACAGCAAGGCAGGTTGGGATCTGCGGGCTGACCTACAGGTGACTTTAAGCAGACGAGCGAGGATCTCTGGCATTTAAAATCATGGAATCCTAAAGTTGGAAGAGACCCCAAGGGACACCCAGTCCAACCCCCTTCTGCCAGGCAAGGAGACACAATCGAAGCTGGACATCTGGCCTCTCTTTAAAAATCTCCAAAGGACGAGGAGGTGCCACCACACCAAACCGAGGCAGCAGTGAGTTGCACTTTTTGATGCTCTCACCGTTGTGAAGTTCTTCTGAAGGTTTAGGTGGAGTCTCTTTTCCTGAAATTTGAACCCATTGCTCGATAGGGTCCCAGTCTCTGGAGCAGCAGCAGAAAACAAGGTTGCCCCGTCTTCCATAGGACATGGAAAGAACAGGATCCCACCACAAAATGTACGAAAGGAGCATAAATTCAGTTCTGGCTGAGGTTTGGGCTACAACCCTGGAGACCAGCCATGGAAACCCACTGGATGACCTTGTGAGCATCACTCACTATCTGCCCTGAGAAATACCCATGATAGATTTGCTTTAGGGTCACCATAAGATGGAAACAACTTGAAGGCACACAACACGTCACCAAACAGATTTTGGCCAGGCATAATAGCTGAGATCCCACATCACAGTCTAACATTATGAATCCATAGCTAAGCCCCAGAAGTTCAACAAAACTTGTTAGCTGCCCATTCCAACACGGCAGAAGGGGGTTGCCCTCAATGGCCCTTGTGGTCTTCCCCAAATCCACATTTCTATGGTTTGTATGGGGCAATTCTGAAAACACAAGATGACAACTCAATGCAAATTCCCGGGCTTGGAATTTTTGGAAGTCTTGCACTAGAAAACTCCACAAGCCACCACTTCTGCAGATGTTCTCCCAAGCAACCTTTCGTCACGAGGTTTCTCCTGCCCTTACCTCACAGTTAAACTCCATCTCAGCATCCATGGTGATGATGCGGACCGTGAAGGTTTTCGGCTGCTTCCTCTTCAGAGAGCTGAAGCTCATGCGAGAGGCGATGGCGCCCGCCATGGTGGGAAAGGAGACCTAAGTGCAGCAACCCTGACCCAAAGGATTGTCCTACTCCAGGGAAAAGCCCCAAACAGGAGGGCTGGTTGGATAGAGGCACAGGCTCTCAGTGCACTCAGCTCTGGGAAAGGCCAAAAAAACCCCTAAAAGACCCATGGAGTCCCTCCTGACGGGCACAGCGGAACGGGGCACCACCAGCAACTGGGTCTTCCCTTTCCTTCCGCCCTTTGTGATGGATGGCAATGGAGTACAGGAGTCAAAAATTAAAGGGGAAAAGAAACACACACCGTCCTTTTCCAAACAACAGTGCCACAACACTGCCTCCAGTACCAGGGAGGCTGTCTAAAAAAATTTGGGGGCTAAAGAAGCCCCGCAGTTAAACCTTCCTACGAGGCAGGACAGTTTGCCTTCTCAAAAAATACAGGGATGCAACACTCCAGCCTTGGTGTGACGGCCAAAGAGGGAAAATCCCATTTGAATGTCCAGAAACTTGGGGACAATTATTTTGGCTCAAGGTTTTTGATTGACTGGTTTGACAGCCTGTTTGGTTGATTTAAGGATTGATCGGGTACCTGGTTGACTGATTTAAAGATTGATTGGGTACCTGGTTGGTTGGTTTAAAAATCAATTGACCACCTGCTTGCTGGGTTTAAAGATTAATTGGTTGACAAATTGGTTGAGTGATTTAAAGAAAGCTAATTGATTTAAAGAAAGGTTTTATTTGGCAGATGGGGGGATTACGTTGATTTTTAGTGGATGGATTTGATTTATTAATTTACTGATTTAAGGAAAGGTGGTTATGGGGGAGAGGGGACCAAGACCCCGAATGAGATATTTGGGGAACCTTGGGAGGAAGGTATGTCCTTTGAAACACCCCAAAGGAAAATGGAGAGGGGTTATAATTATAACAATAATTATGACAACAAAGGTTTTATTTGGAGGATGGGGGGATTACATTGATTTTTAGTGGATGGATTTGCTTGATTTATTAATTTACCGATTTAAAGAAAGGTGGTTAAGGGGGAGAGGGGACCAAGACCCCGAATGAGATATTTGGGGAACCTTGGGAGGGAGGTATGTCCTTTAAAACATCCCAGAGGAAAATGGAGAGGGGTTATAATTATAATTACGACAATATTATAGTAATAATACTAAGGCACAACCTAGAAACTCAGTCTAAGGAGAGAGGGGGGCAAGAAGAGAGGAGAAAGAAAAGAGGGGAATTTTAAATTATAGCAATAATAACAACAACTTGTATTGTTAATAGACACAGACTAGAAACTCTGTCTAAGTGGGGTGGGCAGGGGAGCAAAAAAAAAAGAAATTATAGTTATAGTAACTATAGTTATGGTAATAATTAATGACCATAATAACCTAGAAACTCATTTTAATTAGAGAAAGCAGCCAGGAGAGGCATGGAGGGGACAAAGAAAAAGAGGAAAAACAGAATTATAATTACAATTATGGCAATCAGTACTAACAATCAATGGACACAGGCTAGAAACTCAGTCTATGTGGGGAAGGCATCCAGAAGAGGAAGGGGGACAGAGGAAAAAGGAAAATAAACAAGGATTATAATTATAATTGGGAAAATTATAGTAATTAATAGGCACAGCCTAGAAAATCAGTATGGGGGGGAGAAATGGGTTTTTTTCCCCCCGAGGGGGTTAATTTAGGAAATTTATTGAACCCAGTTATGGCAGAAAGAGTTTCTTATGAGGGGATTAAAAGAAAGCAAGGGGACCCCCTATTCTATGAGGGAAAAGGGGGACCAATAATCCAATTAAAACTTTTTGGGGGGTCTTTGGGGTGGCAGGAGTTCGGGGTCCCTCCTGCTTGGGGAGGAGGGAGGGGGTGGGCGAGATTTCAAGGCTTTTGAAGCCCCCTTCTAAGAATTAGGGGAGCCCCTCAAACTACAGGGGGGCAAAAAAAGGGGGCGCAGGGAAGGGAGCGGAACAGTCCTCTTTAAAGCGCGGCGGGAGGGGGAAAGGAACAGCCCACCCGCCTCCCCGAGGAAGAAAGCGACGCCTCACCTCGGCCACCACAGCGCGACCTGCCACTCCTCGCCACGCCCGCGTCCCATTGGCCGGAAGAGACCACGCCCCCGAGGAGGCGGAGCGGCCGGCCTTTCTTTCCAGCGCCCTCCGGATATTGTGATGGTATCGGGTAAAAAGCATACTTCCGGTTTCCATTGGAAGCCCGCCGCCATTTGCGGGGCTGATTCTGCGGAATAAAGGGGAGCTGCTCCACAATCCGGCCGAATCTGGCTGCCCCATTGGGGTCCTTTGGGGGGTTCCTGATGTCAGAATGAGGTTGGGACGAAGGGCCACTGTGGGCGCCATGACTTGTTTGGACGCGTTCCTCGGCGCCGCAGGGAACCGGAAGTGTTTGATGCGTTTCAATAGGGATGGGATAGGGAAAGCGTAGGGAATGTCGGATTGGCTTTTCCTTCTGCCATTCGGCCAAAAGGACCCGCCTCCCCCTCCTTCCCCTGGGGAGACCATAGAGGCGAAGCCAGAGAGGCTCCCGCCTTGGCTTTCATCTGGGAAAGGCGGAAAGCGGCTGGAGCTGGAAACAAGCTCTTGCGCGCCCCCTGGTGAACGGAGGAATCGGGGGGAATTAAAATAGGGGGGAGTGGAAATCGAGAAGGAAAAAAGAGGTTGTTGTCTTTAAACCCTGCCCAATAAATCAATGGACCGAGTGCATTCGTGGGTGAAAATGTTGCAGATTTGCCGCGGGGTCATTCCCCAGTTATGAGCGCAGAGGCAACGCTCCTTCTCCTGGCCCAGAGTTATTTCTCCCCCAGGAGCCTTTGAAGTCCCTGGTCTGGGCATCAAAGCAAATAAAAAAACCTGCCAAGCCACAGAGCCCGTCTGCAGAATGAATCCTCTTCAAAGGCGGGGCCGGGAAGCCGAGGGCTTCGTATTTGGAGCCTGGGGTGGAAATATGAAAAGGAATGCCTGTGGCACAGCCTCCTTGCTGGGGCGGACTACACCTCCCAGGAGGCGGGCCCGGCAGAAACTAGGAGAAAGGCACCAGGAGAGAAAAGAAAGTAAAAGGAAAGAATGATGGGTTTCAGTGGCCAGAAGGACCTTTTTCTCCCGCAGAGAGCCCCCAAAGGGAAGGAATGACGGGCTTTACTGTCCAATAGGACTTATTTCTCCCCCAGGGAGGCCTCCAAAGGAAGGAATGATGGGTTTCAGTGGCCAAAAGGACTTATTTGCCCTGCCCACGGAGCCCCCAAAGGAAAGAATGATGGTTTCTTGTGGCCAAAGAACGTATTTGTCTCCCAGTGGGCCCCCAACAAAAGAATGGTGGGTTTTACTGGCCAGAACGACTTATTTCTCCCCCAAGGGATACCTCAAAGGGAATGAATGATGGGTTTTAGGGGCCAAAGAACCTATTTGTTTCCCAGAGGGCCCCCAAAGGAAAGGAATGATGGGTCTTAGTGTCCAAAATGACTTATTTCTCCCTCGGGGGGCCCAAAGGAAAGAATGATGAGTTTTGGTGGCCAAAAGGACCTATTGCTCCCCTAGAGGGCCCCTAAATGAAAGAATGATGGGTTTTAGTGGCCAAAAGGACCCATTTCTCCCCTAGAGGCCCCCCAATGGAAAGAATGATGGGGTTTAGTGGCCAAAGGATCGATTTGTCTCCCAGCGGTCCCCCAACACAAGAATGATGTCTTTTAATGGCCAATAAGACCCATGTCTCCTCCAGGTAGACCCAAAATGAAAGAATGAGGGGCTCTATGAGCCAAATAGACCTACGTATCCCCAAGGGGACCCCCAAAGGATAGAATGATAGGTCTTACTGGCCAAAAAGGATTTATTTCTCCCACAAGGGATCCCCCAAAGGGAATGAATGATGGGTTTTAGTGGCCAAATGACCTGTTTGTCTCCCAGTGGGTCCCTAATGAAGCAACAATGGCTTTTATTGGCCAATAGGAGGCCCCCAGAGGAAACAATGGTGGGTTTTAGTGTTGAACTGGAACTTGTTTGTCTCTAGGGGACCCCAAATTGAAGAATGATGGGTTATAGTGGCTGAAATGACCTATTTCATCTCCCTGGGGACCCCACATAAAAGAATGATGGGTTTTAGTAGTAATGTTTTAGTAGTAGTGTTTTGTCCCTGGACCACCCCCAAACTAAGGAAGGACAGCTTTCAATGGCCAAAAGGATCAAATTTGCCCTCAGGGGTCCCTCAAACTAAAACCCACAAACAGCAACACCTTTATTTATTTTTTCAGGTTACAAAGTTAGAAAAGTTTACTAATGGCTTCTATGTGTACATATGCATTGGAGAACCTACATCCTAACTAGCTAATGAGTAGTAGCGGCTTCGTGGTTAACTCACCAACCGTTTATAGATAGATAGATAGATTGATAGATATATGATATTTATTAAAAGTTTGTTTCGAAAATACCGCCCCCCACACACTCTTCCATGCTTAAGTCTTCCAGCTGAAATTGCTTATTGCCATTCCGTTACAAACCTAATTTCCACCTTACAAAGAGAAGAACAGTTACATTAGTTCTTCTCTAATTTCTCATACATTTATATCCTTACCCAACCCAATACTCTCTTCCATTCTTTCTCAAAGTTCTCAATGGATTTATTCTTCAAAGAAAATGCTAACTTTTCCATCTCTATCCAGAACTTTTTCATTCGGCACTACCTTTATTAGGCGACCCATAAAGGAAACACATAAAACACATTCCCCACGCTTGCAAAGACTTCCCCTCCTTGAAATGCCCCATGGCCACCTCAACTGACAACAACCCAGACAGAACGGAGTCCCCAGTTTCCTCCCGTAACAGTTTTCCCATCTTCGCCCGACGAAGCTCCCCGGGTGACGTCCAACAGAGGTGCTTCCGGAGGCCCTGCTCCCTCTCGCCATCTCCAAAATGGGTCCCGCTTGAAAATTAAAGTTCTCTTTTTCTTTCCGGGTAGGTTTGGCTCCGAGAATTCATCTGCTGCTGCTGCTGGCTTCGTTCCACGCGGTTTGTCTTCAGTGCTGGTTCTGCCTCCTTTGAGTGTTTTCTCCCGTCTTTCTGGGCTCTTCTCCTCCCGGTAGACTTTTCTCGGGAGAAGGTCCCGACAACGACGACTCTTCAGTTCCGCTTCCTCTCCGTGATTCTGCAACACCTAAAGAGACAGAAATTAGGTCAGTCATGAAGGAGGAATTACCCTACATGGGGGGCAAAAGTATCACAATTGGTTTACGTGGCAACACCCAAAAATGGAGAAGACTCGTTCCAGAACCCCCAGGGAAAAAACCAAGAACACCCACACTGGTGTCCCGTTATAGTTAAGACAGCAAGCAGTACTTTCTGTCAGGACAACCCACGTAGAAGCATCAGGGAAGCCCCTCTCTCCCACACACCCACCCACTGTTTAAATCTCTCAATGGGGAGGCCAGCCGAGTTCCCAAACCGAGCCCCAGAAATCTCTGGGTCACCTCGGTCGTCTCAGCTTTTATTTCCTCCCTCGGCCTATCCTACTTTGCAGGGCTGCTGTGAGGACGAGACAGGGTCAGAGGAGGAGAAACAGGCACTGGACTTTACTTCAGAAGAAAGAAAAAGCAGAAAAGTAACCAACAAACCTGGCCCTTCCTTCCTCGCTCCCCGGAGCATCCACGAATCCACCTCCCGGAAAGGTCTCTGGCCGAACGGAAACCGAGATCACGCGCAGCTCCCGGCAAAGGGTTCCCTTTCAGGAGACGACAGGG